>OZ012738.1:22415980-23044224 GCA_963859935.3 Lathyrus sativus | reverse complement strand
CTTTAAAATTTTTCGTCCGCTGATTTTTCACACATTTGACTTTTAGTTTGACCGATTCAGCTGTAATTCTGACAAGTTTATTTCAGCTGATAAATTGGGTATTATGAAAAATGACAGACATGATATGCTATACAGGCAATGCAAAAAATATGAGGGTAAAATTTGGGGTGCAACACCTAGCGAACATGACAATTCAGCAGACCCTTCTATAAGTAGTATGTGCTACTTTTTGTAAAAATATCTTTTTTCTTGTTTTTGCATTTGAGAGGATTTTTCTAACCTAAAAACACATTCCTTCATTTCTCAGCATCTCTTAGCAATATTTTCAAAAAAGAAGGTGGATTCCCATCCAATCTCGATTATTCGACTCAGATGTTGATAAACCTTCTCCCGAAACTTGTTGCTCAAGCTATCATGGAAATGAGTGGCTAAATTCCTCTCTTGTCAAGGTTATGAGTAGTTGGTTCAGATTTCATGTATTCTTCTTAATCTCTTGTATGTGAACAATGTTATAATCAATGTAGATGAAGTTATTTGCAACTATTTTTACATTTATGGTTTGGATTGCTTTAGTCATGAACTTTCCAAGTCTTGACCTAATATCTTTATCTATCAACTATACAAATGCTAGAGATAGATTTGAAAGTTGATATTCGTTTTGTATCGATCTTAACGCTTATTGTTTCGATTGTTATTTAAAGAGATCATTTAACGGTCGAAACAATAACATTCACGAAATCTCTTTAGAGATTAACGTTTTTGCGAGGATACGCGGTTATGTTGGTTAGAACTTCGTTCACATATTTGATTGGTTGGGTACGTTTATGATGGACTAGCGAACCCTAATCTTGACATGCTTTTATCAAACTTAAGACCGACTTTTATTCTGCTTTATTTCTTGCAAACTTGTGTGACGAAAATTGAAACCATTCTAAAAATCTCCCTTTTCTTAAGTCATTAAACCGTTGAACGACAAGCATCTATATTCTCTTCAATCCATGTGGATACGATAAAACACTAGCACAAAATACTTTCTAACAGTTGGTGAAGAAAGATATTCAGGGCTTGATGGACCAGGGTATTCTACAAGTCAGTACTAAGCATAAGGAATATGAGGAAGCTATTGGGAGCAAATTATGATCCTTCACTTACCTTGTTAAGAGAAAACTCGACGTTCTTGATTTTCAAGAAGTGGGGAGCATAAATCCCTCACTGACCAAGTTAGGGATAACTTCTTCAACAAGTAAATGAGCATGAACAAATCCATTGTTGGAGGTGAACAAGTTTTTATAGTAACTAGTGATGTGGTCAATCATATCTTTGTTGTTAGTGAGAAATCTTTCACTTTCCTGAAGAGAAGATATGGTCTTAATAGAATTCCTAATCTTGTCTAGTATATGAAAGTAAGCAGAGTTCTTATCCCCATCCTTGTGCCAATTCACCTTAGCATTTTCCTTCCAAAACCATATTTATCTTAGCAGAACCTCATCAAGGCTGATATGGGCTTTCTTCTCCGAGTCACCAAGACTATTAGTAAAATCACTAAAACGGATCCTATATTGAATCACCTTAAGGGTTTGCTCAGTAGACATAACATGCTCAAGAACATTCCCAAAGGTTTCCTTGTTCCATATCTTGAGTTTCTTTTTCAATCTCTTGAACTTGAATGATAAGATAAACATGGGACAACCTATAACTGGATCTCTCCAAGAATCATGAATTATCTGCTTACAAAAGGGATGCAGAGTTCATATCTTAAATAATTTAAGTTGAGGTGTTATCCTTATGTCATTGAGATGGAAATCCATCAACAGAGGATGATGATGATCAAATCTATTCTTGATGAGGCTAAAAACTGAGACCTTAGTGCAAGTATTCTACAACTTTTGATTGCTGACAACCCTATCAAATCTTTTCTCAACGTGAGCCTTGCCTTTCCTGTCATTCTTCCAAGTAAACCAGAGTCCAGTTATAATCAATTTTATTAACTATTAAATAATATATTTTTATTAAACACCACTTACATTAATAGTTTATATATATATATATATATATATATATATATATATATATATATATATATATATATATATATATATATATATATATATATATATATATATATATATATATATATATATATATATATATATATATATATATATATATATATATATATATATATATATATATATATATATATATATATATATATATATATATATATATATATATATATATATATATATATATATATATATATATATATATATATATTCCAATTTAAATATTTCTTAAAAAACAAAGTGTAACTTAGGGTACATTTTTAATACAAGAGGTTAATAAAGTTATTTTTAGATGAATGTAATTTACCTTTTTTATATATATGAAAGGTAATTATTAAATAAATCATTATTTTTTAAAAGAGAAAATACTTCATATTTTTTATTTTCAATGTCATATTTGGTTAGTTCATTTACAATATAACGAGAAGTTAAAAATGAAATAAAATTATAATTTTAAAAATCCAACCCGTATAAATAGTATATTTTTCATTGTCATATATATATATATATATATATATATATATATATATATATATATATATATATATATATATATATATATATATATATATATATATATATATATATATATATATATATATATATATATATATATATATATATATATATATATATATATATATATATATATTTATTTATTTATTTATTTATTTATTTAAAAATCTCCATCATTTATACAAAAATTACATATTTAATTTAAAATTTATGTTGGAAATTCACCTCACACCCTATGAAGAATTCCCTTCAATCTTGATCTCAAGATTGATGAACAAACCCACAATATGATAATGATGGTAATAACAAGTAATTATCAAGAACAACAAAAGAGAAGAAGAATAACAAACAAGAAAGAGAAGAATGAGGGAAGAAAATATTTGGAGGAAAATTGTTACCCACAACTGTGGGATTTCTTATTGAACTTTCACTTGCTAACTGCAACTGTGAAATCTGTTCTATGTTATGTTGTAGAATACAAAGCAAGGCACCCTATTTATAGTTTTAGGTTTACACTAGCCCAAAACATAAAAGGCACAAAATATTCTAAATCAAATCTAATCATATGATATCAAATCAAATCATATGATATCAAATTAATCATATGATATCAAATCTAATCATATGATATCAAATCTAATCATATCAAATCACAATGAATTATATTTAACACACCACCTAATTCATTGTGTCTAAACTGTCTACATTCATCATGGCCCTTAGTCTTCTGAAGGCTTCGACCTGCACTCCCTTCGTCATGATATCTGCAATCTGATTCTCAGTTATGCAGTGTTCCAAATTCATCTTCCCTTCTGCTACCTGCTCTCGAAGATAATGGAACCTCATTTTGATATGCTTGCTTAAGTCCATTAAGGAATGCACACTTCACGTCCATCTGACATGTGTGCCAGTTGTTCATATTTGCTAGACCAACAACCGACCTGATTGTTTCGATTCTAGCAACAGGTGTGAATACTTCATCGAAGTCAATTCCTTCCTTCTGAAGAAATCCTTTCGCCACAAGTCTCGCCTTGTGTCGAGTTACTTCTCCTTTAGGATTTACCTTTACCTTGTAAACCCACTTCACATCAATTGCCTTCTTGCCCTACGGCAATTCGACAAGTGACCAGGTATCATTGACTTCGATGGACTCCAACTCTTCAATCATTGCTTTCATCCACTTCGAATCTTTCAATGCCTCAGCTACATTGACTGGTTCGACATCTGCGTAGAAAGCATAATGTACCAGCTCACCTTCCTCATCGACTACATCATCTGATGTAATTACACATTCTTGCAACCTTGCAGGCATGTGTCTTGTTCGTCGAGGTCTGTTTGAACCTGCTTCATCTGCAACTGGTTCCTGTCGAACTTCTATTTCGACTTCAGTGGCTGGTTCTTCACAAGAGATTCTCACTGAATCCTTCTTGGCATTCTCAGTCCAAACCCATTCTTTAAGCTCATCTATGATCACATCCCTGTTGATCACTACCTGCTTATTCACTGGGTCGAACAGCTTGTAACCTCCTGTCGAATGATATCCTATCAAGATCATCTGATTCGACTTATCATCAAGCTTCCTTCTCAACTGATCTGGAACATGTCTATGTGTTATAGATCCAAACACCTTCAAGTGACTGAGACTAGGCTTGACACCAGACCAACATTCTTCTGGTGTGATTCCTTCAAGCTTCTTCGTCGGACATCTGTTCAATATGTATGTTGCTGTCGAAACTGCTTCTCCCCATAATTCTTTAGGTAGATGCTTTCCATTCAACATACTTCTCACCATATTCATGATGGTTCTGTTCTTGCGTTCTGCAATCCCATTTTGCTGTGGAGTGTAAGGTGGCACCACCTCATGCACAATCCCTTCTTTTATACATAGTGTATCGAACTCTTTCGACACATACTCTCCACCACCATCAGTCCTCAGAATTTTCAGCTTTTGGCCACTCTGTCTTTCGACCATGGATTTGAATCTGGAAAATACCTCAGTCACATCACTTTTCTTCTTGATGAGGTAAGTCCATAGCTTTCTACTGTAATCATCTATAAACGTGACAAAGTATCTATTGCCACCAATCTAATCCACCTGGATTGGACCACATACATCAGAGTATATGACTTCAAGTATTGCCTTCGACTTCCTTCCTGCATCCTTGCTGAAGCTATTCTTGTGTTGTTTCGACTGAACACACTCTTCACAGACTTCACTTGGAATGTCGATTTCTGGTAATCCTGAAACCATATTTCTTCTCTTCAGTTCTCTGATGTCTTTAAAGTTGAGATGACCTAGTCGAAAATGCCATAACCACTCATCTCTGATGGCTGCAGTTGCTAGACATTTGTGCTCCATTACATTGAGTCCAATCTTGAAGGTCCTATTCTGAGACATTGGAGCCTTCAAGATTAATCTACCACCTGCGTCGAGAACTCTCATCATCTTGTCTTCGACAACTACCTTGTAGTTCTTTTCGACAAGCTTCCCTATGCTAAGCAAATTACTCTTCATGCCTGGTATGTACAACACATTGGAAATTGTTGACCTTTTGCCATCTTTCCTCATAATCAGAACATCACCAACACCTTCGGCTGCTAGAGTGTTGTCATTTGCAAACTTCACGGTGTTCTTCGACGAGGGCTTCATGTTGACAAACCAATCTTTCCTTCCAGTCATGTGTGATGAGCATCCTGAGTCCAAGTACCACTGATCTTGGAATCTTTCTTCATCTTTTGTTGTGACCATTAGCAACGTTTCTTCTTCTTCATGTTTCGCCAGCTTTGCATCAGTCTCTTGATTTCTCTTCCTTTCTGGACAATCACTAGCATAATGACCATACTTCTGGCAATTGAAACACTGAATGTGGCTTTTGTCTGGCTTTCGACTGCCACCTCTTCCTTTACCTGCAGCACAACCTCTTTGGTTGCCTTGGTTCCAAGGTTTCTTCTGATTCGACTGGTTTCATCCTTTGTTGCCATTCCAGCTACCTTTGCCTTTTCTTTCCTTTTCTGACTGCGTCTGCAAAGCCATATCTTTCGAATTTCCTGCAGCTCTCTCAGCCATCCTCTGTTCATGAGACTCAAGAGTCCCTTGAAGCTCTTCCTTCGTCAACACTGATAGATTTTTCGACTCTTCTATGGAAACTACCACGTGGTCGAATTTTGGAGCCAACGACCTCAAAATCTTTGAGACAACTGCTTTCGTCGTTAGTGTTTCTCCACATACTTTGATTTGATTCACCAACTTCGTAACTCTGGTGAAGAAATCTGTAATGCTTTCGTTGTCTTCCATCTAAAGAAACTCATAGGTTCTCTTGTAAGTTTGTAACCTCACCTCTTTCACCTTCTCTGCACCTCCAAACGACTTTTCAAGAATCTCCCATGCTTCTTTTACTGAATCAACATCACTAACCTTTTCAAAGTTATCAGGATCAACACACTGATGAATTATAAAGAGTGCTTTATAATCCTTCTTCTTCAATTCTTTGTGCGCAGCCTTTTTTGCCTCCGTTGCGTTCTCCACCAGCGATGTTACTCCGTCCTTCACAAGATCCCAAAGATCTTGATAAAAGAAGATCGCCTTAACCTGCTTGCACCAATTCTCATAATTGTCTTTCTTGAGAATTGGCAGGGTCGCCGGAAAGTTGCCGTTCGGATAATTCATCGCCATCACTATCTTCCTTCCTTGAATCTCTTAACCGGAGCTCTAGATACCAGATGTTGGAAATTCACCTCACACCCTATGAAGAATTCCCTTCAATCTTGATCTCAAGATTGATGAACAAACCCACAATATGATAATGATGGTAATAACAAGTAATTATCAAGAACAACAAAAGAGAAGAAGAATAACAAACAAGAAAGAGAAGAATGAGGGAAGAAAATATTTGGAGGAAAATTGTTACCCACAACTGTGGGATTTCTTATTGAACTTTCACTTGCTAACTGCAACTGTGAAATCTGTTCTATGTTATGTTGTAGAATACAAAGCAAGACACCCTATTTATACTTTTAGGTTTACACTAGCCCAAAACATAAAAGGCCCAAAATATTCTAAATCAAATTTAATCATATGATATTAAATCTAATCATATGATATCTAATCATATCATATCAAATTAATCATATGATATCAAATCTAATCATATGATATCAAATCTAATCATATCAAATCACAATGAATTATATTTAACAATTTAATGGTTCCGATTCATTATCATGTTCTCACATAAAAATGACATTCTCATATATATATATATATATATATATATATATATATATATATATATATATATATATATATATATATATATATATATATATATATATATATATATATATATATATATATATATATATAACTTTTAGTTTTTCCATTTTAAAAATTAGCTTTTCGTCACTCAATTTTATATTTTTTTAAAATTTTGTTGATTCCCCTTCAAATTTACATACATAACAGTGATGATGTGGATAAAAAAGTATAGTGTTAACGACGAGAATTGATAACTAAGATAATTTATTAATTATAATTTTTTAAATTACTAAATAAATGAGTACTTTTAATTAAGTCTTTTTAGAAATTAATTAATTAAAACTCTTACAATAAATTTCTTGCCCCACAACCCATTTAAATTCATCATGGGTCAAGCATAAGATGGAAATGAGTTATGCATGACAATTCAATAGATACTAATCATATTTTACGTCAAAACGACACGGGACTTGTTTAGAAGCATTCCAACACAACAACACATTCCAACAACAAATCTTGTCTTTCTCTCTCATTGTAACCATGTCTTCATCATCTTTCATTTACAGATACAATAATGTGGTTGATTTTCCCTTGATTCACTACATCACCATTGATTTGTACTCACCATAATGATGAGTGTTGAAAGCATGAAGTCAATTGAGAGGACTGATATTCCGGTGATACATTACATTCCCAGTACTGTAACAGGCCTATGAAATGATTCATAAATGTCTAACATGTGAGTTTCTTTCTAGTTACCATTTTTTATGTTGAATCGGAATACAACCACCCATATTCTTGATTTCTCTTTCATTGCAAATTTTGTTATTCATGTGTTTGTAGATTGCTATTCAGGTGTTCACAACTTGCTGATTTAGCTTTTGTAAAGCCCCTAATGATGCTTTGTACATGGATTAAGAATTATGGTAGGACCGTTAGTATCAAAATTCTTCAACCAATTCTAAACCTGCCAAAGGTTGAAGAGAAAGTTTTTGAGCTCATTAAATAGGTTTCAAACAACACAACTAAGCAAACAACACTTTGAAGTTAAGCAAAACATGGCTTGATTTATATTTGATTTATGGCTATTACGATGAGTGATTCTTGGAATTAGATGACAATGATGGTAAATAAATGCAGAACTCGTACATGTACCAGAAAAATGGAAAGGAAATCAACACCTTCCATGTATACTATTGCACATGGATTTACTGAAGATGGACTGCAGTGCAGGATTTTGTTGGTTTTGTTTCTCATAAGTCCCGCATCGGTTGCTTTACTTTAGTTTGAGTGTTTAAGTATGTACTGTTGGAATGTTGCAAAGATGTGCGCCTAGGCCTAATAAAATTAATTTTAAAATTTGTACAAATAAATTTCTAAAAAATCTTAGTTAAAATTATTATTTTATTAATTTAAAAATATTAATAAATAAATTATCTTCTTCAAAATTGTCACATCATAAAAATATATATTTTTGTCTTAATTATCACTAATAGGAGTGATAAAGCGGGCCACTTGCTCCGTTTAGACTCGTTCCATTTAATCCTGTTCAAAAGCGAGGCGGGTCAACTTAGGAGGCCGGCCCGCCAACACTGTTTTTTTTACAATTTGATTTACTATATAATTTACAAAATTGTTAATCATTACTAAAGAGACCGACAAATTATAACAATGCATAGTAAAACTTTAACAAGTCTTAATGTAAATGTCATATTATTCAATATAAACAAAAAATGTAACTATAATACCAAAAACTTAAAACAAACACAATACAATTCTAAAATAATCCTTTTGGTTCAAAAAATCAACAAGCACAACCTAGTTTGTTGGTGCAAAGGTGAATAAATGATGAACAAAGGAAATATTCTATTAAGAATGACGACTACAAAACATGATTAAAGTTACAATGATTGTCACCCTATTTATAAGCTAAAACTAGGGTTACTAGAATAAGATAAAATACTAAAATACCCTCTAACAAACTTAGGGGCTAAGAAAATAGTACAACTAAATAAATATGAATTACTATTAATATTCTAATACCATCCCTTAATTCATATTCCATCAAAACTTGTAACACCAATTCCATCCCTTAATTTAAGAAATTGATAAGTCTTGATAGCTTTCGTCAGAACATCTGCCAACTGCTTCTGAGTGCTGCAGTGTACAACTTCTAACACTCCACTCTGAACTTGATGTCTCAGAAAATGATACTTGGTCTCAATATGCTTGCTTCTCCCATGCAACACTGGGTTTCTGGCAAGATTGATTGCAGACTTGTTGTCAATCATCAACTTCAGAGGTTTGTCTACTTTAATCTTCAGATCCTGCAACAGATTCAGAATCCACACAGCTTGGCATGCAGTAACAACACCTGCAATGTATTCAGCTTCACAGGTTGATAACGCCACAACAGGTTGCTTCTTGGAACACCAAGAAATGGGACCTCCCAGAAATTTGAACAAGTACCCAGATGTACTTCTTCTGTCAACTCTGTCTCCACACCAATCAGAGTCTGAATAACTCAGAAGTTCTGACTCATTATTTCCTCCAGAGGGAAATAACACTCCATACTTCAGAGTTCCTTTGATATACCTCAGAATCCTGACAGCAGCTTGGTAATGGGACCACTTAGGTTTACTCATGAACCTACTAACCATCCCAACTGAGTAGCAGATATCAGGTCTGGTATTGCACAGATACCTCAGAGAACCAACCAACTGTTTGAAGGTTGTAGCGTCCACATCCTTTCCTTCAGAGTCTGAATCCAGTTTCTGATTTGTATCAGAAGGTGTGACAGCCATCTTACAATTCTTCAGATCAAATCTCTTCAGAAGTTCTAATTCATACTTGAGCTGATGCAAAATGATACCTTTCTCAGAATATCTGAACTCCATCCCTAGAAAGTATGTCATTTTGCCTAGATCAGTCATTTCAAATTCATTCATCAGAACTTTCTTGAACTTGGCTATCTCCTGTTCAGAACTTCCAGTCAATAGTATATCATCAACATATAAACATACCAAAGTCATATTGCCTTCAGAAGTATGTTGAACATAGACACCGTACTCCATCTCACATTTCTGAAAGCCTTGCTTCTTGAAAAATGAATCAATCTTCTGATTCCAAGCTCTGGGCGCTTGCTTCAATCCATATAGAGCTTTGTATAATCTGTACACCATCCCTTCCTGATTCTTTTTTACAAATCCAGGAGGTTGTGACACGTAAACTTCTTCTTCTAATGGACCGTTCAGAAATACAGATTTTACATCTAAATGCATCAGAGGCCAATTCCTGTTAGCAACTATTGCAATTACCATTCTGATTGTTTCATGTCTTGCTACAGGTGCAAACACTTCAGAGTAATCCAGCCCAGGTTTTTGTAGAAATCCTCTGGCTACCAACCTTGCTTTATGTTTGCCAATTGAGTCATCTCGCTTTAACTTCTGCTTGAAAACCCATCTGACGCTGATGGCTTTCTTGTCTTTTGGAAGTTCTGTCAGCTTCCAAGTCTTGTTTCTCTCTATAGCATTAAGTTCTTCTTTCATGGCCTTCAGCCATAGCTTCTGCTTAAGAGCCTCTTCTGTACTTATGGGTTCAGAGTCTACCATCATGGCACACTGAATAACTTCTCCTTCAGAGTCTACTTCAGTGTCTTGCAGCATGTCAAATTTATGCAAATCTTCTGGGAACGCTTCTGATTCTTTGTGGTCTCTGAACTTGTTCAGAGTCTTGCGCTTCAGATGATTGACTTTCTCCAGAGCTTTGACCAACTTCAGAATCTGGCATATTTCCAGAGTCTTGAACTTCAGAATTTCTAGCTTCAGAGGCTTGACTTCCTCTAGAGCCTTGGCCATCTTCAGAGTCTGGATCATCAGAGTCACCTTCATCTTCTGAGTCTTCTCCAGAGTCAGAATCACTATCAGAGTCAGAATCAACGTCAGAGTTTACTTCAACTTCAGAAATTCTTAACTCTGACCTTTCTTCAGAAGTTCTAACATCAGAATCAGATTGAGACTTATCCCAATTCCAAACTTCTGATTCCTTCACAATCACATCTCTGCTGAATTTAATTTTATTGGTTTCTGGACATTAGAGCTTGTATGCACCTGTACTGTGGTACCCTATCAGAATCATCACTTTGCTTCTATCATCCAGCTTTTATCTTCTGGCTTCTGGAACATGTTTATAGCAAACAGAACCAAACACCTTCAGATGACTAACACTTTGCTTATCTCCAGTCCACTTCTGTATTGGAACTATTTCCTTCAACTTCTTCGTAGGACATCTGTTGAGTACATACGTTGCAGTGGCAACAGCTTCTCCCCATAGCTTCTGAGGAAGCTTCTTCTCCTTTAGCATGCTTCTCACCATATCAAGCAAAGTACGGTTTCTTCTTTCAGCAAGACCATTGTGTTGAGGGGTATAAGGAGCAGTAACCTCATGCTCAATTCCATTCTCCTCACAGAACTTCTGGAACTCTTTGGAGTTATACTCACCTCCACCGTCAGTTCTAAGAATCTTCAACTTCTGACCACTCTGATTCTCAGCCTTCATTCTGAATTTCTTGAATTCATCAAACACCTCGTGTTTGAACTTAATAAGGGATACCCATGTCATTCTTGTGAATTCATCAACAAATAACACAAAGTATTTATTCCATTCAATTGATGCTACTGGAAATGGACCACACACATCAGAATGTACAACTCCCAAGGCATGTTTTGCTCTTGGAGCAACTTCTGACGCAAATGGCAAACGTAGTTGTTTTCCTTCCATGCAAACTTTGCATGACTTTTCAGGCTTCTTAATTTCAGGAATTCCATGTACTGACTTCTTTGAATTCAGATGTTTTAGGCTTCTGAAATTCAAATGACCAAATCTTCTGTGCCACAGCTCACTCTCCTTCTCAGCACATGTTGCACTAAGACATTCTGAGTCTGCAGTTCTGACATTCACCTTGAATGTTCTATTCCTTCCTTGTTCTGACTCCATAATCAACTTCTGATTGTAGTCATACAGCTTCAGAAGATTGTCCTTCATGGTAACTGAAAAACCTTTCTCAATTAATTGTCCCACACTCATCAGATTGCTTCTGATGCCAGGTACATACCACACGTTCTGAATCAATGCTGTTTTCCCATTGTTCAGAGTCACTCTGACATTTCCCATACCTTCTGCATTAAGATATTTGTCATCAGCACATCTGATCTTTGTCCTCTTTTCAGAGTCAAAGTCAACCAGCCATTTCTTGTTTCCAGTAAGATGATTTGAACAGCCAGTGTCCATATACCACCAGTCTGTCAGATCATCAGATTTAGAGGCCATCAATAGCACAGATTCGTCATCAGAACTTCTGGCTATATTTGCTTCTTCTGATTTCTTCTCCTTGTTTGACCAACAATCTCTAGCAAAGTGACCAAACTTCTTACAACAGTAACATTGGATCTTCTTCTTGTCATACTTCTCTTTTCCCTTCTGAGCATTCTTTTGCCTATCAGAGATTGAGCTTTCTGACTTCTGACCACCATCAGATCTTCTCTTGGCTTCTGACTGCTTCTGATACCTCCTATCAAAAGTTGCTTTCAGAGCCTGCTGCTCTACTTCCCTTTCAGAAGTTCTCTCAGTCAAACGCAACTCTTGCGCTTCTAAACTGCTCTGCAGCTCTTCAATTCTCATGGTACTCAGATCTTTGGAATGTTCTATTGCTACCACAATGTAATCAAATTGAGAGGTAAGGGATCTCAATACCTTCTCCATGATCGTTTCTTCAGAAAGAGTTTCTCCACACGCCTTCATCTCATTAGTGATCAGAATCACTCTGGAGATGTATTCAGAAACTTTCTCATTATTCTTCATGTTGAGATTCTCATATTGCTTTCTCAAGGACTGAAGCTTCACCTTCTTCACTGATGCGTCACCACTATAACATCTAACCAGTGTGTCCCACGCAGCCTTTGCTGTCGTTGAATCTGCAATCTTCTCAAACACATTTACATCAACACATTGATGAATAAAGAATAATGCTTTCTGATCCTTCTTCCTTACTTCCTTCTGCGCGTTTTTCTGTTCATCCGTTGCATCTGCTGCTACCGGAACATAACCATCAGTGACAAGATCTAAAACATCTTGAGCACCAAACAGTACACGCATTTGGATCATCCAACGATTCCAGTTTTTACCGTCAAATACTGGAAGCTTGGTGTTCATGTTGCCATTTCCGTTCATCTTCACCTTGCACAATACACTCAATGTTTCTCACACAGTGTTTCCCAACCCACAGAATAAAATTCTGATCAGATTTTGTTCAAGATTCAACACGAATCTAAGAATCAAAATCAAACACACAAGACCTCACGTTCACTCGTGTTTCCCGTGTTTCCCAATGAATCTGAACCGGAGCTCTAGATACCAATTGTTGGTGCAAAGGTGAATAAATGATGAACAAAGGAAATATTCTATTAAGAATGACGGCTACAAAACATGATTAAAGTTACAATGATTGTCACCCTATTTATAAGCTAAAACTAGGGTTACTAGAATAAGATAAAATACTAAAATACCCTCTAACAAACTTAGGGGCTAAGAAAATAGTACAACTAAATAAATATGAATTACTATTAATATTACCCTCTAACAAACTTAGGGGCTAAGAAAATAGTACAACTAAATAAATATGAATTACTATTAATATTCTAATATAGTTAAGGACACTATGGACACAAATCAAGAAAAAAACTAGCACAAGCTTATTAAAGACAACTAAGAACCAATAGCAAAAAACCAATCTTAAATAGTGCATGACAAACACTCCATCAATCATAATCTATGTCGTGAACATACAAAGTTTCAAATGATATTGTAGCCAATGGATGAAACCTTTCACCATCTCTTTCATTATCGTTACCCACTATTTAATAATTATCAAGATCAACAACATCAACATCGGTAGATTTATCAATTGAAGCATCTCAAAAATAAAATAATCTAAGAAAAATCAAAGCTTCATTATTTAAAAATTATCAATACAAATATAAGCACTTAGTTAAGCATTTTATTGTCAAAAAATAAATAAAATGAGAATGAGTAATAGAAACCCTTATGTTCAAAACATACCTTATAGCTTTATAATTCGGCTCCAATGACAACGAGTAATAGAAAATAGAAAAGAATGCATTCTCTATGTTTTGCAATAAAAAAAATTTCTACTATGGATGAAAATAAAGAAAGAAGTAGAGACTAATTAATGTCTTTAAAATGAGGTGTTTATGGCTATGTGAAAAATAAACATTAGGGTTGGAAGAAATGAGAGTTATTTTAAAAGTATGTCTACTACAAATCACATTAATATTGTTTTAATTCCAAGTTTAAAAAAAAAAATTTTTAACAAAAAGCCCGTGGGCAGAATCCACCTGCCCCACCATCGGCCCGTTTTAAAAGTGGGTTAGGCGGGGCGGGCCAACTTAAGACACCGAGAATAAAACCTTGCTTCGGCCCGCAAAAAATTATGGGTTAAACGGGCGGGCCCGACGAGTCTAACCCGTTTTGCCACCCCTAATCACTAACGTATACAAAATTGAAAAGGGATAAACAAAATTTTAACGAAGGTGAAGTTGATGGACCCAAAAACTGATATTTAAAAGGAGAGAGTAAAAGTTAAAAATCATTAAACTAGGGAACCAAAAATGCATTTAAGTCATCTCCGATTAGTATTATAAACAAATTGTCATTTTTAGATACATTTGACAATCAATGTATCTAGCTCATATATGGACTAGATACATTAATTGTCAAATATACCAACAAAAAAATTACTTAAAATAATAACCAAATTGTGTTTGTGTGTGTGTATATATATATATTAAAAGAGGGAAATATATTAACCACAAAATGAAATAAAACTAAAAATACACTATTACAAATAATATATTTTATGACAAAATTTTTACCATTGTTGTCAAACGGATAGTTGTGGCACTTTTAAAATCAATCTTCTTTATCTTTATTTTAAATAATTGCTTTTATACCTTACTACGGTTGGAATTTTCAATCGTGGGAAAAAAAATTTCTGGTAATTGGTTTGAATCTCAGCGCCACCAAATTTGTTATTTATTTAATATTATAGTGACACCTTTCTTTTTATTTTGTTTTTAAATTAAAAATAATACACTATTTTCTCCATGATTTGATTGTCTAACCGAGGTGAAATGTTAGCCTTTTATTTTTAATTGTTAAAAAAATGACGTTTTGATGAAATAATAGTAAATAAATAGGTTTTTTTTCACTATTGAAATTTCCAACAGTGGTAAAATTGTTTACTCTTATTCAAGAAAAAAAGTTTAACTTGTCATGTCTCTTCATTTTATCCATTGCCTTACAAAATCACATTTCGCCCTTACAAAACCACATTGAGCCCTAACGAATTTTATCATCTCCATTAACGACGAGAGTCCTAAACACTTATTATCTCAAACTCGTTCACCATTGTATCACTTCTATTTCTTCACCAGTGTATCTTCTCCAATAAGTTCTTCAACAAACAAGGTTGAACTCCATCTATATATATATATATATATATTCTCCAACTCATACAAAGCATGGAAAAACAAAGAAAGAGCTCGAAGGAGAAACCCGGACGATACTTGCAAGAAGGAAAGACTTAACTTATATGATATTCATATATTTGACTTCTTCATCAAGTTTTCGATACATAAAATATCTCCACCATACATGTAACATTAATGTTGTTGAGATATGTTAAGTTTAATGTTGTTGTTAATAGCCTAAACTCTAAAGTTTTATTTGTTGTTGTTTTTATATTGTTATTGAAGGTTTTATGTTAGTTGTTTTGTTGTGATAAGTGATATTTTTATTGTTTTTGTTGTTGTTGTTGTTATTGAAATATTGAAGGTTTTATGTTATTGAGACATTGGGAAAATATGAGGAGGCTCATGTGGCAACTTATTGTGGCATCCTTCTACATGCCATCCATCAACTTGCATTTTAGCAAGTTGGTAGCTCCAATGCTGGTAATTTGCATGTTGATTGTTATGGTGTACACCTACGGGTCACTCTTCCTGTCGAATGTGGCCAACGGGGGTGACTTGAAACTTTTTGGGACTTGATCCTCCTAAATTTCCTGGGTCATCAACTATGGTTGGATATGATGTTGATTACGCTGCAATATGTAAATGTTGCCTTGCAACATTTTGTTTTGTTGCTGCATGCTTTCTACAACAACGAGTAGCTCCTTCATGGCAGCCTATGATTCTTCATTGTTGTTGCTTACTCTAGTCATGTAAGAATGACAAGCTCGTTGGTTCACAATTTTGTGTGGCTCAAACAAGTTTTACCAGATCCCTATGGTGGACATCAAATGGTCACACATGGAACGCTAATTTGAATAACCCTTCTAAACCTTGTCAGAAAGAGCCATAATGTGTGATTTCAATGTTCAATTGAGTTTGTCCATTTTGGTTTGAAGAGTGCTCGTTTTATAATGATTACCTCAACATGATACCATAAAAGGGAGGAAAATACATTTAAATGATATTCAATAGTCATAATATTTGATGATTTGGTAGTTAATGTGTTAGGGAGACATGTCTAGGTATGCTGATGTCACGTGATAAATGTCCCTAAATGATAATATGGGATATTGTGCCCTCTGATGTGCCCTATACCGTGCCTAACCTTGGAAGTGGGTTATGCCTGACTCAAGTTTAGGCACGACACACAATCTCTGTGCTAAGTAGTCTCCCAAACATAAGGGTTGGAGAGGCAAAATACTTAAGACCAAAAATGTTCTGACTGATCTTATCATAGTACTCGACCAGGCGCTTAATTTTAATCATTATGATTTTATGTACAAAAATTAAATAATAACTTTACAAATCTAACATTTTTTTTATAAAATAAAAAAGATGCATTACCAGGGGTGCTCAACCCTTATACAAAGAGATTTGAAGCTAACAAGAAGTAGTACAAACAAATAGCTGAAACAATTATGGCCTAAAAAGATAAGCAACGACTAGGGTTCAAAGACCAGACAGTTCAAATATAGCTAATGGAACCATTGGCTTTAACATGAAACCACTCCAAGGATAAGAACTTAACCCTTTTCAAAAGGTTCCAAGAGGATAAAAACCTCCTTTGAAAATAATGTTATTTCTACAAAGCCATAAAATCCAATATATTGCTGACCGAAAAATACAATACAGCTTTTCAATGAATTTGGAATTGAAGAGATTGATGAAATGAAGTAAGTGTTAAGTAAGCGTAACACCGGTCGCGACTGCAATATCGAGCCAATTACAAACCTCTTTCTAAATAGTAGAGCTAACAGAACAGCTCAAGAATAAGTGCTACAAGTTTTCTAATTCATCAAAACATAAAGGGCAAGCAAGATTCAGACTCCCACTAAGGATCATGGCTTTTGAAGTTGCTGCTTAGTTGGAAGCTGGTCGAGAATGATCCTCCAGCAAAAACACTAAACATTATAAGGAGCCTTAACTTTCCAAATCTGAGATAAACCATTCAATTGATCAATAGAAACACTTGAGTCGATGTTATGCAGACGTGTTAAAACACAATAAGCATTTATATAGGAAAAACCTAAAACAACCACTCCACCAAACGAATGTGTCAGGAGTAAGTTTGTTAATATAAATTAGGGGTCTGTTTAGATTGATGGAAAGGGATGGAATGGAATGGAGTGGAGTGGAGTTATGTTCCATTGTTTGGATTTACAAAAATTGAATGGAATAGAATGGAGTATGATGAAACACATTCCATCCAATACCACTATTTTGGCCCATTTTTCATTCCCCCCCAAATTGGGGTGTATCCAATAGAATGGAATCAATTAATAAAACAATTACAATTTTATCCTCCAAATTTTCAATTTTATTATTAACCGTTCATATTCCTTATTTCAATTAACGTGATATTTTTCTATTCATTCACTGCAACTTTTCTCCTTCAGAGGCCTTCTTCTTACTTGCAAAGAGTCTATCTTTCTTCTACCCTAACAAGGTACATCATATTTCTTCTCATTTTTTTACCTGTATTTATATGTGTTCTCTATTAAATTAAATATCTTGATTTATCTTCATGTTCATGTCTTTTTCATTTTTCGGAAATTAGGTATAGTTACTAAAAACAAAATCTAAAATTATGATTTATTAGCTTTATAGTGTTTTGCGTAATTTATTTTATTTTATTTTTGCAGGTTTTGTGGAATGCTTAAAGAAGAGAGTCATTATCTATTATGGATCAATATTTGTCTTTTTTATTAGCAAGACTTGATATCATTATCTACTATAGACATATATTTATCATTTAATTTTAGCAAAACTTGTTTTTGTTTATGAATTACTATGAATATCCAGTATGGTGTTGATCAAAACTTGTGCACTTGGTCTTTGCAATTTCAAGTTATAATAACCATATTTCATTTATGAACATTTTAAGTTATTACTGTATGTTTTAATTTCTTTCAAGTGTTAAGTTAATATTTTTCTATGATTACTTATATATTATTTTAGTGTGAGAATGTTGGATCTATCAATATTGTGGCAAAGGATAAAAATGGAATAAAAAAGTTATAATGCTTTCCGCTCCGTCCAATTCCCAAACAGTGGAATGAGATATTAGTTCCGCTCCGTTGTAAAATATCCAAACAGTGGAATGGAGTTTATATTCTGTTTCGTTCCATTCCACTTCATCCTATTTTGTTCCGTTCTGCTCCACTCTTTTATTTTTAAATTATCCAAACATAGCCTAGAGCAAGGATGGAAAGAAGATCCTCCATTTGAGATTACTTGATTTGGTTCAAAGGAAAAGTTGTCATTATAGAATTTCGTCACTAGTGTCCATTCATCCTAGAGCCCAAGTATGCAATTTTTGTAGAAGGAAATAAAGCAGAGCTGAATAATTCTAGAAACTGGTTGAAAAACGGAAGAGGGCCTTGCCACTTGGATTTCCAGAAGTCCATTTCCTTGTCATTTATGAGTTTAAAGTTTATAGCATTTGAGAACCAATTTCCTTCTAAAAGGGAATGGATAATGGATAGCAAATCTCTCCACCAGATGGATTCTTTTTTACCATTAGGTTGAGTGTCATGGTTGAGAACTATAGACTTCAAATATTTATATCTAAGTTGCATCAAGTCTAGCCAAATCGGTTTATGAACACCAACATCAAGAATTATCCAAATCCATTTTCTTAAAAGAGAATGGTTTAACTTTTCGACATGTTTCACTCCAAGGCCTCCAAGTTTTTTTAACTTACAAGTGTCATCCCATCTAATCCAAGCAAGCTTCTTGTGGCCATTTATTTCTCCCCATATAAAATATCTTTGCACTCTACTTATTTCTTTGAAGACAATCTAGAGAGCTTTAAAGAATGAGAAAGTGTAAAGATGTAAATTGGTGAGAACTACATTCAACATTGTAATTCTACCGCCCAAAGACATTTGTTTCCCGTGCCAATAATTGAGCTTTTTGCACAGTTTGGTGAGGACCGGATTCCAAACTAGCTTTCCTTCTAGGATTGGATCCCACATAGATGCCAAGATAGTTGAAAGGAAAAGATCTCACTTTATAAGAAAGAAAAGAGGAAGCGGCTTGGATAAGACCTTCATTCAAATCGATACAAAAAAGCTTGCTTTTGGATAGATTGACCCACACATAGGATTTTAACTCAAATCCCCTTATAATTGCTTTAAGGCTCCAAATATTTTTCCAATCTCCATTACAAAAAATAATGGTATCTTCATAAAATTACAAAATATCAAACTGAATGCCACTACTCACTTGAAAGCTTTGAAAATCATTTGACAAAATCGCATTGCAAAAAAAGACCATTCAAGCCTTATGTTGTAATAAGAAAGAAGAAAGGGTCTAGGGGATCCCCTTTCAACACGAAAACCTTCAATAGGATAGTCGTTGACTAAAACGGAAAAAGGATTGTTGAATACTAGCACATCCATCCATTGAAGCCACTTTGAACTGAATTTCAATCTAATCATAACATAAATGAGATATCTCCAAGAGATGGAGTAAAAAGCCTTTCAAAAATCCACTTTCAGCATTATACAATTCTTCATAAATATTCTAGTAAAGTCCAATACCTCATTCACCACTAACACCTCATCTTGAATAAGACGTCAGGCCACGAAAGCTAATTGATTTTATGAGATCAATACGTTCATCATAGCCTTAAGCCTTGAAGCTAAAAGTTGGGAGAGTAACATGTACAAAGAGTTAATTAGGCTAGTAGGCATGGACTCATTGAGGTTTTGAGGGTTAGGATGCTTTAGGATCAAATAGAGAAATGATGTTAAGAAATCATTAGAAACTTTAGCTTTGTGACGGAATTCATTCACAAAGGCCAAAACATCAGAGGATACAATTTTCCAACACTCCTTGAAGAAATTAAGATTAAATCCATCCGGATCGAGACTCTTATCCAAAGCCAAATTCTAGAAAATACCATCTACCTCATCCAAAGAAAAGGGAGCTTCAAGAGCCAATTTCTCGTCAATCCAAATGTACTTGAATTGGACTCCATCTAGGATAGGTCTAGAATAATTTGGTTCTCTAAAAAAGTCTTCGAAGTGCCTCTTAACCTCTTGCTTGACTTCATCCACCTGAGCTAAGTGACTTGAATGAGTGTCAAGACCGCAAATGTTGCTCCTATGGGATCTGCTCCTCGTAGAAGTGTGGAAGAACTTAGAATTTGAGTCCTCATTTTTAATCCATCTATGAAAATATTTTTGCCTTAGAATACTTTCATGAGTGAGCATTTAATGTCAAACCTTAGCTTTTGTATCTTTAAGATTTCTAGACAAGAGAGAATGGTGGGAGGAAATTTATCCTCGGCTTTAAGGTCTAGGATATTTAGAGTTGACATTAATTCATCAATTTCCAAGTTTAGAATCCCGAAAACTTCCTTGTTCGTTCCATAATTTGAGGGATCCCTTCAAATATTTTAACTTCTCTTTCAAAACGAAGGAAGGAGTTCCTATGTTAGCAGAAGAATTCGAGATGTTTGTAACAAAAGGAATGAAGACTTTATGATTCATCCAACAGGTGAAGAATTTAAAGAGCTTTGAGCTCTAATTATCTAAGTCATGTTTGATCCTAATGGGGCTATGGTCTAATAGATCCCTTTTCCCAACAAATTGATAATCAATTTTCCAAAAAGCAAGTTGATGGTTAGACGTTAGGAACTTGCCAATTCTGCTCATGGTTGAACCGTCAACTTTATGCTATGTAAATTTTCCACTATAATCGGGGAGATCAATAAGCTTTATTTTGTTAATAAAGGAATCAAACTTGTACCATTCACTACAAGAAAAGGAAGATTCTTGACCTTTCCTCTCACTTTTCCTCTGAATCGCATTGAAGTCTCTAACGACACATGATTCACCATTGGGCATCCTCCTCTTAAAGTTTGAAAGATCTTCCCACAATTCTCTTTTCTTGTGGATAGAATAAGAGGAATAGACATTGACAAGATAAATTGAAACTCCCTTCCATGCTACATTAATCCATACATGCCCTTCTCCCTTAAAACTAAAAGTAAGGTTAAACAGACTTATGTTCCATATAATCAGAAGATCGCCAGATTTTCCTTGAGAAGGTTTTGACGTCCAATCAACTTCGGAACCTTCCCCACAAAGACCAAATATCCTTATCCTCCATCTTTCAGATCTTAGTATCTTAAATCAAGCACACTTCGAAAGAACCCTCGGAAATCAAATGCTTCAAGTTATGTTTCTTGGCCAAGGAAGCACACCCACAAATGTTGAAGGAGAGGATATTCTTGGCCAAGTTATGTTTAGCTTCACGATCCCTCAATTTTTTGATTTCTTCAACATGCGCTGAGTCATCCTTTAAACCTTTGACTCCGAATTTGATAGCTTGAATCCAAATTTTCTTTGAAATTTTAAGATTGGAAGAATCCCAAAATCTTCTATTACTTTAAAGAGAATCTGAGTCTGAAATGGAATCACATCAAAGTATAAAACCTATAGAGAATCTATTTGAAAAATTTATTGAATTAGCAGAGGATGAAGAAGGTTGGGAGATGGGATTCTGGTCAAGTCTTTTGGGAGACCACATAGATGAAAAGTAAGATGGCTTGGAATGAGGACTATCTTTTTGGTTAGAGAATGAGGCTGGAAGATAGGCTTTCCGCATGGGGACTATTATTGGGGGGTCAATATCGTGGTCCCAAGAAACAGAACTAGGAGGAAGAGAGTTTGTGGGGGTACAAATAGAAGTTCCACTAACCTTGGAGCTAAAAGAGAGAAAGGCTTTGTTAGTCACTTCACTTAGCTTAGTTTTTTCATCTTAGGTTTTTTTATGCAACTTTGGTGGGAGGCACTTTAGAATTTTGCTAGAGGGTCCAATCCAACCAGCTGCTAACTCTATTTGTGCCCTATTAATCAAACATGTTTCCTTTTTCTCCTGGATCATTAGTACATGACACCAAAGCACTTTTTCCATAATCTTCATTCCCCGTGGCAACTACATCTATTGTATCAATTTGTTTGTCATTAAGATCTGGGCAAACAACCTCTTCCATCTCCTCCGTCTCGGAGCAAAAACCATCCAAGTTAAGGGAATCTTCAAAACCTGACTCGGAGCTTGAGTTAGAAGATTCAGAAGGATCAACCCTTTCCTTCATACAAATACGAAGAGGACCATGTCAATCTTTTACAACTTTAATGCGGGAGGGAATACCACTGATCTTGACATTAAACGATTCATTAAATATTGATGTATTTTTGTTTGTTATTGTGTAAAGTTTAAGATTATATATATTTTTTCAAATACTAAATGTCGCGGATTTAAACTCGAGATCTATAATTTTATAAAAAAAATTATGAATAATCTTTTTTATATAAAATTAATTAATTTTTTTTAATATGTATGAAATTAACAAAACGATATGGAATATTATTTTAGAGTGATGTATTCCTTTGCAGTGATGTATTCATCTTGGAGTGAAGTTAGAAGAAAAAAATGGCCAATTTTTATTTATATTCAAAATCAGAGGAAGTAGGTAACGCACTATAGTTAAGCTGTGTTTTAGTTATAGAATAGTTTTTTTTTTTAAATTAAAAATTAATGTATAATATTAGAAACTAAAATTAAAAGTAACAAATTGAGTTAAGCTGATCTAATTTATAAGATTTCAGCCAAAATTTTATAAGAATTAGGTTTTAAATTCCACCACCGAGTGCTCGAATTTAGTAATGAGTGGGTGAATAATATACAAATATCTTAATATTTTCTTATACTCGAAAAAGTATGCCGAACTTTCAATTGTTTAAATTTTAGGTAACTAAAAAGTAAAATTATTTTAAAAATGAAACTTATAATTAAAAGATATATGAATTCTTTTTTATACATTCAATATATATTTTTCTGGACTAAATGAATATTTCTTAAAATTTTGTTACATGAATGAATAATAAAGTAAAGATACACATTGATATTTTACCATAAAATAAAGATTGTACTCATTAATGAATATCTTGATATTAAAAGTATAAAAGGGGTAATAAATATATTTTTCTTTAGAGTAGATATGAGATATTTTCTAATTTTGTAATGAGCTTTAAATTATATATTTAAAAGTCAATTCATGTGAAGGTGCAATATTACAAAAATATTACAAAATTAATAAGTGGTTTAGATAAATATTACAAAAATTTCATGTGAAGGTGCAATATTACAAAAATTTTATGTGAAGGTGTAATATTCATGTGAAGGTTATATTACAAAAATTTTATAATCTTAAGCCACTTATATCTATGGCGGTATTTTAGATAAATATTTTTTTTTTTATATTTAATTTGTTCGATAAATTGTTATAGGTATAAGTGGTTTAGATATGTTTATGAAAGATTAATTTTTATTTATATTTTTGCTGTTATTATATGCATGCACCATTTTAATTGGCGTCTATGACAATTTTATAGTGTATGTGTCAATTTGAGTGATGACTCTAATTTATTTATTTTTGAAAAGTGGTTATTTTAATAATTCATTTGAAAGAATTTTAATTTTGATATATAAATTTAAAAAAATGGTTATTTAAAAAAAAATTTAATTTTGTATACAAGTAAGAAAAATGATCTCTTTTTTAAAATAAAATAAAAACTAAATACATTTAAGTTATGAGAAAATAAAATATTTTGATTGAATTTCACTTTTAATTTTTATTTTGAACACATTGAAAACATGAGAATATGGAAAGATTGAAAAATAAATCAATTAATTTAAAGATAAATTTAAAACAGTGACATTAAAATAATTGTAGAAGAATTTCAACTATATTTTAGACCACTGGATTTTTTTTATGGTTGTTATACTTGGGGTCGAAGAAAGTATTTCTTTGTCTCAAATTATATATTATTTTGATAATTTGATACAAATTAAAATAAGTAGCTAAGATAAAAAAAAAGTTTATGAATACTTTTCAACAATATTATTTATTAATAGTAGTAAAAACAATTAAAAGAATTAAAAAAATAGTAAATGAGTCGATAAAAAAACATTTTTTTTTTTCATTCACAATGAAATAAGAGAAAAAATAATTAATAATTTTTTTTTTTTGTAACATAACATATAAAAGTTACCATAAACATATTTTTACTAGAATTTCATATAATTTGGGTAGAAAAAAATATTTTTTTACGGTGTATTATTGTAGTATTATATTTGTGAGCGTATTAGATTAGGCCGTCCCTGTCTTAGAATGGTATCATCGAGGCGATGACATAATGGCTCACTCTTGACACCCATGACGTGTGTAAAGTTGTTTGTTAAGGAAGAGGAAGTCCACCATTACTCCGAAAAGGTTAGATGGTCAATAACCTCTCCTGATTAGGAGGGGATAGTTGTCGCCACTTTGGGTTACCTAAACCTAGGTCCAAAAGCCCTATATAAATATTCCTCCTTATATCGGAAGAAGGACATATCATTACACCCTAAGTGTATCGCTTACACATATCATAACTCATACTGATCACACCCATCAGAAGTTTATACACCATCGTGAGCATATCACCTCATGTGAGCTTATCACCTCACATGAGCATGACTCCTAAAACCGTTGTAAAACACTATCGTACTGGGTTTCTTACCGTCATGGACAAGTCTTAACCACCATACAACTTAATATATCTACTAAGGCCTCCAAGTCTCCCTTCCCTAGTAGGAGGAACACACACACATGTACTTTTTTACCAGTACAGTGGTGCCCAACGTGGGGCCCCGATAAAACATACTTGGGCCTCACCATCTTCATCACCATCACTCATCCTGTTGTTACCTTTCACTCCTACGCCTAGTCACTTTCAGGCATGGTTAATAGGAGAGCTTCATCCTCTTCGGCAGAAGATACTAGCGGTAGCAGTGATTCTGACGCCCTAGCGAAGATGTGTGTTGTCATGGACAAGTTACATCTCCATAACCAGACGCTAAAGAATGATGTTCACAACATCATACAGCGTCAACAAGAGCCCAATCACCCATAGGAGAATTATTGGACCCCCAGCCACTCTCAGATGACTTATGGGGGGCGCCTATCCCCGAGGCCTTCAAACCTCCCTTTTAGTTGATTCTTCATTGTTCATTGTTCACTATGTATCTTCTGATGCATTGAGGTTGGATGATTGTTCATTGTTAATTGTCCACTCTAAAGCTTTTAAGCAAGAGTGTATTGTTCTTTATTGAAGCTTTTAAGCAAAATCAAGTATTGTCTTGGAAGTGTGCTACTTATATTGTCTGTTGTTGTTGAATTGTCGCTGGGATTATGACTGATTAAGAAGTGAGAGGGGGATCTCATATTTAGAGGGTGTCTAGGTAGAAGTTGCACAAGGTAGGGATTAGGCGAGAAGTTGTAAACGAGGGAGTTTAGCTCTGAACTAATATTATCATAGTGAATTTCCTTCCTCGCTTGGTAGCCTTCAGATGTAGGTGAGTTGCACCGAACTGGGTTAACAATTCTGGTGTTAATTTTACTTTTCTGCATCTTTACTTGTGTGATCAAGATGTTGTTGATCCCAGTGTTGTGACATTTGTCTCGACATCGGATATATGTGTGCCAGAATTTCAGACATGGTTGTTCATCTCTTGGAGCTCTGTTCTTGATGCTTATAACCTTGGTTACGGAGATTGCGTCATGATTTTCCATTGCACATAAAACCCTAATTCTCGAGTTTTGGGGCACATGGATATATTGGTTTTACACCAGGACATTAACCTGGTTTTGGGTCACAATTGGATTCATCTGATCCTACTGGTTTGTGCTTAGATCCTTTAGTTTTTTAGATTAAGATTCAATTATCACGACTCAGGTTATTTCAAAGATAGCATACAAGGATATTTAAAACTTCAAATTCAATTTGGAAGAGAAAGACACTTTGAATATTTAAAAAAATTATCATTGAATTTTCAAAGCCATGTTACAAGTTCCACCAATTTCATACCCCATTACAAACATCATACCAAAATTACATTAACTTTTCAATCCATTGCCATTACAACAAAGCATTTACATGGAAACACACCAAAAACCTAATCCTAAACTACATTAAACTTTACCTTCAATCTTTTCCAAACTCTCTGCAAACTTCAAACTAGTCATGCCTTCAATCACTTTGTCAAACAACCTTGGCTAACTTGCGCAACCAATTTCCATTACCACCTGCATTTACAACAACCAAAATAGGTTTTTATTCAAGCACAATCCACACTCAAAACATTTTCCACCTCACACACAAATTAAACTCAGAATTAATTAAGTCAGGAATTCAATTCGAACTGAGCACTGCACCTTCAAATTTACAGCTCATGAATAGAGTAGCAAAACTGAATAACATAATTTTTTATTCTAACTACCTTCAATTTCATTCCAAAATTAACCTACTGCAGGTAAATACATCGTAACAGAATTTTCAAAACTAACTTAACACAATAATAAGCATCCACCTCTAACTTCACTAATCTAAACTAACACTACATCACATGACCAAATTCAGACTCACAACTAATTGCAGTAAGCAACATAACTGAATCCAATGTCAATAACTAACTAACTAACCTAGCTTATAACTAAACCTCTTTAACAAGAAAATCACAATCTCCCAATCTGACTTGTAACAAGCATAAATCCATTGAATTTGACTAACCTAACTGCAACTTCAATATTCAATAACTGACTTGCTTCATTTGTTAACTTCATTAACAGCTAACAGTCCATGGTATAACTAACTAAACTCAACTTGTTCCTCTTTAAAAATTCATTCTAGCAATTTTCAACTAAACTAATCTTCACTAATTCAAATATTCATAATAGAATGACAGTTACTTAACTAACCTACAATACACTTAACTAATTACATTCTGTCATAGTTGAATCCTCTAACTAACTTTCAGTTAAATTCCTAATCTAACCTTGGTCTGTAAGAACAATAGTGGTTCTGCATCTGATCTTAAATTTTGATGATAATTGCACATGTTATTTTACAGAAAATTCAGTACTTTATAATTTTTGTCTAGTGTGTAGCTTTTCTAAACAAGATCTGTCTCTGATAGAAAGGCGTGTGACGTCATCAGACTCTGATCTAAACACTCTAAAAGAAAACATATGTTGTGTACAAGTTAAAGTCAATATTCAGAAATGCCTTTTAATACGACGGTTCTGAAAAGCGTTTCTACTAAAGTTTCTGATTGAGACTTTGTTATTAAGCCTTGAAGGCTTTCTAAAAGATGCGCTTCTATCGCTAAAAGTTTTGAAGTTTCTTAAGACAAGGTTTTGTTGAACGAAGTTCTAAAGATTCTATAGACATCATTTCTGAAATTCTAGTTCTGAAGTTTCTGAAGAAAAAGTTCTGTTAAACGAAGTTTTGAAGATTCTAAAGACATCATTTTTGAAAATTAAGCTCTGAAGACTTTGAAGATAAGGTTTTGTTGAACGAAATTCTGAAGACTCTGAAGAAAAATATGTGTTGAACATGTATTGAAGATTCTGAAGAAGAGATTTTGTTGAATCAGTTCTGAAGATTCTGAAGACATCACTTCTAGAAGATCAAGTGCTGAAGACTCTTAAGATAGTTCTGTTGAACGAAGATCTAAGACTCTGGAGACTTAGGTTTTGAAGTTACAAGTATTGATCTCTCTACAACATGCTTCATCAAATATACATCTGAAGCCTCTGAAGAATTAGAATACAGAAGGTTAAGAATGTTGGATAGAGCGTTGAATATAAAAGTACAAAATAGTTTGTGACCTCTACCTACACTAGGTGGCGCAAGGACAACTTTTTGTATTATGATGTGACCATTCCTTCAGTGAACATTGGGATATTGAAATTGGAATATGTTTCCTATTATATCCTCCAACATATATATTCTCAAGCTCTATATATTGAAAATCTCAATGCTTGAAGAAATGTTGTTGTGTATTAAGCGCAAATGCTAAATGTTGCAGTACCAAGAGCTAGAAGAGTCAAAGAGATAATCATGAGAGAGTGACTTGAACAAGAAGTAAAAGAGCTAAAGAAAACACGAGAGTATGTGTGCAAGGCGAAAGTAAGCACCAAATTGTAAGCTCAAGAAGAAGATGCTCAATGCTTAACCAAATTAGAGCACTGCTCTACAAGAAATGAGAGAAGTATTGAAAGGAGTTTTTAAGCTCATAAAACTCATATTGATACGATGCAAATCTCTAGGAGATTATTCTTAAGATAATTTTGTAAATTATCAAGGATTTTTTGTTCATATCTTGCTAGAAATACATTTGTGTTGTTGTACTTCAATTATGTCATCTGCTTGTTTAGAAGAAATTCTTGTACACACCTTTGTAACACTTTTCAAAGTGTAGATTTCTCAAGTGATTAAGTCGTTAGTCTGGATACTTGAGAGTGTTAAGTTATTTTCTAACACTTAAAGGTTGTAATTTGTTAAGATTATTGGATTAAGACCTTGTCTAAGGCGGAATCACCTTGGCGGATGGACTGAAGTAACTTTGTTAATAGTGAACCAGGATAAAATTAATCGTGTCTATTTATTTTTATTTCTCTTGTTAACATTATTTTTTAATTCCACACAAAAATTTATAGTTGGTGAAACCCAATTTAAACCCCCCCTCCTTCCTTGTGCTTATCAGCCCTTCAATTGGTATCAGAGCTCCGGTTCTGGTATTGATGTTTATCAAACACTTAACCATGTTAGATAAACATCCATACGATCTTTGAGAAACACCTTGATGGTTTCCACTCGACCACATGTTGTTCCAGTCTCAAATGTTCTAGTTCTATTTTCCACCATTGTTGGTAAAGAGGTTGAGCACTGCAAAGTTGAACTAGAAAGTTCTGTATAAAGGGTGATATTGATCATTCGAATATGGTAGCTGATAACTACATATCTCCCTCAAATGAAGTTGGTAAAAGGTTAAAAGAAAATCTAAATGATCAATTGGAAAAGGATGAAAAGAATCATCAAAAATCAAGAAGTTCCTTGTTTGCTATAAGACAATTCTTACTGTGTATGGGATTTTTTCAAAGCCATACTGTTATGTCTTTTTTACTTTCTCAAAAACTCATTAAGAACTCCTTCTAGTCGAGGAAACAATTGCACGTTTTTTTATTCTGAAGCATGAAGACTTTAAGATGAAGAATGTTGAAATAGATTGAAATCTTGTTATCAAATTTTCAAACCATGGTTGTAGAACATTGAGTTCTGATCTAAGGTTACTCTTCGTTAGATCATTTGAATAAAGTTATCGGAAGCTTGTTGTACAGATAAAGACTCTTGGTAATTACTCTCAAGTTTGCAGAAGATTTGAACATCTTTGTCAGAAGAAGATCTCATGAAAATAGATCTAAAACACCTAGGCAATCGTTTGTCAACATGGAATGATTATAAGTTCTCAGAAGATGATGAAAATGAAGAACAAGCTATCTCAACACTATTGGCTGATGTTGGAATCTCTGATGAAGAAGATCTCTTCAGAAGATAAAGTAGTTTCAGTCTATGATTCAACAATAACTATTTCCTTTGCAACAATTCCCCATAGTGCAGTTAAAACTCTGGCCTTGTCACCAGGATTATGACTGTTTGCACTATTTCTATACACTGACATTTTTGAACTAATGAAATAACACGGTATGAAGTATTGATTCGCTTACTGTTCGTATTTACAAAATAGACTTTGGTGAAGGATCTTGACACAAGGATGAATCATTTTGTGTTCTCTTCTCTCTAAGTGCAAAGAGTTTGTCTAAGAATGTTCAAGGTTAGAAATAATCTTGGTCAATAGACTAAGAACAAATAACTTGAGAAGCTATTTGATGAAAAAAAGTTCTTTATGTCCTAGTTCTTTACAACCATATACATATATAAAAGGGAGAACAAGATCTTGAAAAGAAATGGCTAAAATCATGATATTTGAAATTATCATAACAAAGCATTTCTAAGGAAACTGTAGCATGCTAATCTGAACAGATGTCCTTTCAAATCAATTCCAATGCATCATGGTTAGAATGCACAAAGTTTACAAGTACTTGAAGTTGAAGTACTTTTGTAGATGAATCAATTTGATGTTAGATTTGATGGTAAGCTTGGTAGTTAAAAGTCAAAGCTTATTGGAAGATCACAAATCTGGAGATTACCCTGTCAGATGATGAAGGTAATTAGAGCTATAGATGAAGTACAAGATGAAGAAATCAGAAGATGCTCATCAGAAGTCGTCGTAGTTCTTACACCCCTGAGAAAGCTTAGAAAGAAGTCTTTACTTTCCGAAGTACTGTTTTTGGGTGACAAAATTAAGCTAGTAAGAATAAGATCAACATTCAAACCATTTGAAGAAAGGTTTTATGTCTTGATGTTCTTTATGATTTATGCATCTATGAAGAACAATAGCTGTTAAAGATTGAATTCTAGCGATGTAAGAAGAATTCAACCTATTGTCTCAGTATATGGCGGTTGGTAATTTATATCAAACTTGGAAACTGCTTGATTGAATCAATTGGCCTTCTGGAGGCAAGTCTTAGTGAAGATATAAGCAGTTGATCAAAAGCAGAAAGCTAAAGGGATTAATCAGATCCCTCTGATGATCTGGATTCAACAAACATCAAGAGAGATGTTTCATCCACCAGAATGAGAAGACCATAGAAGCTATGAAGATGATCTTATTGTAAGTTTTGTGATTTTTGGATTGGCTACATTTTGGTAAAACAACATGTTGTTAGCAGGATGTTAAACCAGATGTTCTGCCATAAAAGTAAGACATCGTGTTCTACCTGATGTTATGACATGTTCCAGGACATGTTATACCAAAAAGTTAGGGCATGACTATTTTGGTATTTGTAATGTGAAGTGTATCCTCAGCAGAGTCGCCAGCTGTCGCAACTGCGAAAAACACCCGGCGGAAAACAGAAGATTCGCCACCTTTCGTTATTTATCCCAAAGAGAGGGAAAAGAAACGATCGGAAAAACCTAACGAAAAAAGAAAAGACGAGGTCATCGTAACCAAGTCCTGGATTCGGGAGTCGGTTACGCAAGGGGAAGGTATTAGCACCCCTCACGTCCGTCGTACTCGCCGGGATCCACGCTTGTTATGTATCTAAGGGTGTGTTTAAACTATCTACGCTACAGGCTCACAGGACGAAAATAAAAGAAAAGAGACTCGGTAGAGCATCGCCGCTCTGTGCCTACATATTCCCTCGTGCAATGGGAAAGTCAGAGTCAACGTAGTCGGCTAACTACGGGGAAAAAAGGGGGGAAGGTTGCTCGCCAAGACATCGCTGTCTTGTGCCTACGTATTCTCATCTGGTACGAGAAATCAGAGCAAACGTAGTTCGGGCTGACATGAAACCACAGGTTGATTAAGTGTTTTAACCGAGTAGAGTTAAACCTTCGTTCTAGCAGTTAGGGACGAAGCCTGTCTGCGGTAGAACCAAAGCTTAACAATACTCTTTTTACGAAAAAGGTTCCCGATTAATCCTGAAGGAAAAAGGTTTGAAATTTGTTTTTGTTTTTTTAGTGAAGTGAATTAATTCGGTTTGTGATTCACGTTGCACTAAAGACTATGACATAGGAGTGAATGCGTCGCGTATCGCCCACAAAAGGGACGTACACTAAACACTCTAGACAAGCGAGAGGAGACCCCTCACTCATCATTCCCCATGTAGCTTAAGACTCGTAGCGCACAACGTTCATCGCATTTATTAGATGAGTTAGAATTGTTTTGAGATGAGAAAGAGAGAGACGCACGGAAGGTCTAAGGGAAACTCGGCCCTAACGTTGTCATGCAAAGTGGTCCTAAGGTTAGGATAAAAAGGGGGAATATCTACCCTAATGTTAGAATGCTTGGATTGAACACCTAATGTCTCTCTTACTCTCATCCTAAATGAAGGGACTAGGAACCCTATGGGGATCATGGCAAAAAGCACAAGAAAGCACCAGATAAATTCAATCACAAGTAAGAGATGCAAACATGGGGATAAAGATGCAAAACACAAGAGGAAATGCAAATGCAAGAATATCACTTTGAACGGCAAACTACGAAAGTAGGCATCCAAGTGGAAAACAAACACAAGTCGACGAAGTCTCGATTAAACAACCAAAACAGCGACAAAATGTCCAAAGCATTTCACTTCTAATGCATCATATTAAACTACGATGATTCAAGGCAAAACGGTATTCAAACAAGCAAGAAAATCAGCAAAACAGACCCACTGGCGCAGTGTTAATTGGTTAACCATATGCGTTAACCGATTAACCACTTAAAAAAGACTGAAAATCTAGAAATTTGCACATGTTAATCGGTTAACCATATGCATTAACCGATTAACACTTTGAAAACTTTGAAAAATTTGAATGTTTGAAATGGTTAATCGGTTAACCATATGCGCTAACCGATTAACACTGTGCCAACAACAGAAAAACAGCAATAGAACAGCATTTTCAGCAAATAAGCACTTATCCAATCAACCGGATGATCGCATAATCACTTAATCACGAAATTAAACCAGCAAATCATGATTAAAACAACATGTAAACAGATTAACACAACCAAATTATGGATCAAACGGATCAAATTAACCACAAGCTAATCAAAGATGAAAATCCACATGATTATGCAAATAAGCTAAAAACAAATTCGGATCCAACCTTCGGAGCGGAAATTTGCTCCGGTTAGTGTTGATTCAACTGTAATTGAACAGATCCAACAGTAGAAGTCTGGAATACTTCAACATCCACACCAATTCTTGTAGTAGCAATGAAGATCCTTCAAGATCAATCCAAAATAAGCCAAATAATCACTTCCAAAATCACTTCCAGATTCAGATCCAATTTTGCACGAAAATTGGATGGAGAAATTGATCCAATGAAGATGATGGATGGAGGTTTGAGCTCAATAATTCATTGATTCCATGGAAGAATCAAAGAATTCAATGGAAAAGAGCTTTGGTGAAGGTTTTGGAAGATGGAAAATTGAGAGAGAATTGAGATCAATTCTGAAATGATAGTGAATTATGAGTGACTAAATGTGTGAGGTTTGGAGTGGATCACTTAAATATCACTTAGGCTTGGATCCAAATGAAAGGTTAGGTATGTGGTTTGGAAAATTTGGTTTGGAATGAGGAATGGGCATTTGGAGGAAAATGAAATTAACTAAATTTCAAATAGGTTCTAGATCCTTTCCAAAGTGAAAATCAAGTTTGCACATGACCAAAATTGGACCCCAAAGCAGCCTACATTGAAAATTCACGTACAGAGGCAAAAATTGCACTAGTTAATCGATTAACCATATAGGTTAATCGGTTAACACCTTTAAAAATCCCAATTTGCCCTAATTTTGCCTTGGTTAATCGATTAACCATATAGTTTAACCGATTAACACCTCCAAAATTTGAATTTTGGCGCCTTTTGGAGGGAAATCTGCCCGTTTGTCTGTTTCCAACTGTTTTGAGCTTTGTTCAACTCCTGAAACTTGATTTTGAGTATCATAACCATGAAAATGCTTGCGATAGCCTGAATGCTGCTTTTTGAGCTGAAAATACCCTGCAAAATAAAAATAAAATAAAATCGTTCGCCCGACCGCTGGGCAAAATAAATTCCAGAGCCTCTGATGCTCGCTGTTCAGGTTCATGCACTGAAATGAGTACTGAGCCACAGGAAAACCTTGATACCCTATCTCATGAACAAATGCTATGCAAATGCAGAAATGCAAAAATACAAAGAAACAAAAGCCAAATACTGCTAAAATGGAAAGGCAAATTTTGGGGTGCTACACAACATGTTGTTAGCAGGATGTTAAACCAGATGTTCTGCCATAAAAGTAAGACATCGTGTTCTGCATGATATTGTGACATGTTCCAGGACATGTTATACCTAAAAGTTAGGGCATGACTATTTTGGTATTTGTAATGTGATTTTTGAGTGTATGCTGATTCACATGTGTGCGATATTCACGGGAGTATATTGTGGGAATTTCTGTTATCACAGATTTTTTTAGTTTTCATAAAAAGGTTCCTTGAGCCTTTTTAAGAAAGTTTTTATTTTGTTCCTTTTATTGTGCGGGATGATTTGCAGTGAGTTAAAACTGATTGTTGCTATTTGTAAGCCTCAAGAAGTCCAAGTCCATTAGGTTTGAAGGCTATTTAAAGTGAAGACCAAACCCTATTGATGTAGACAATACAACTTGAAAAATTTGGGAAATAAGGATTACCCGTGTTTTGTTGGTCTTTAGGGTTTAGTGCTTGTTAATTATATGTCACTCATGTATCTTCTGATGCATTGAAGTTGGTTGATTGTTCATTTGTTCATTGTCCACTTTAAAGCTTTTATGCAAGAGTGTATTATTATTGATTGAAGCTTTTAATAAAAATAAAATATTGTCTTAGAAGTGTGTTACTTCTATTGTTTGTTATTGTTGAATTATCATTGAGATTGTGACTGATTAGGATGTGAGAGGGGGATCTCATATCTAGAGGGTGTCTAGGTAGAAGTTGCACAAGGTAGGGATTAGGCGAGAAGTTGTAAACGGGAGAGTTTAGCTTTGAACTAATACTATCATAGTGAATTTCCTTCCTAACTTGGTAGCCTCCAGATGTAGGGTGAGTTGCACCTAAAGGTGAGAAAATACTTAGAAGGGGGGTTGAATAAGTATGAAGATAAAAACTTAGAAGTAAAAACTCAAGTATTTTTATCCTGGTTCGTTGAACTCAACTACTCCAGTCCACCCTTCCTAGAGTGATATGCCTTTCTCAATCAAGGACTTAATCCACTATTTAATCAACTGATTACAATAGTAAGCACTAAGAACAACTGTTCAAAGTCTTCTCAAGAACTACTGATCCTAACTGGATCTTCTTAAGGTTTTCTTACAATCAAATGTAATAACAAATACAAGTGTTTAAATTGCTTCTAATAAAGCTTTATCACAACTGTGATTTTTCACTTAATATTAAGAACAAAGAAATTAATTCTAGAAAGAATGTGAATTGTATGAGAGCTTTGGATATTGATTTCTTTTCAGGTAAAGCGTCAACTGAAGAAGATGTGTGAAGACTTGCTTTTATAGGCAGCTTGATCCAAGAGAACTTCACGTTGAGAAGAGTGTTCCAAAAGGTCTGAGCCTTTTTGTCTTCACATCAAGTGACCTTTCCTAGAAGAAGAAAGCACAGAGAAATTCTTTTTGTCTGTGTTCTTGTGTCTAGCATAAATAAGGAAAGAGTCGTTTGGATTATTCCAACGGACATAATCTTTGAATTCTTCTTCATCAATTTTCAGCAAGAATCATCAGAGTCTAATTTGATCAGAGCCTTCTGATGTTGATCAGAGTTTTGCTGAATCAGAGTCTTTGCAGCAGGTATGCTTTTAGCGTGTATAAGTTCAGAGCATATTTGAGTCAGATCCTCAGTACTGGCAACTTTAGTACTCTCAGAATCTTCTGTAGTAACTATGCTTGAAAACTCTTCATACAAAATTCTTCTTTGGTTCAGATGCTTCTGATTTACTTCAGATTCTTCTGGAGCTTCTGCTTCAGATCCTTCTGGAGCTTCTGCTTCAGATCCTTCTGGAGGCTACGCTCAGGATATTCTGTTGGAAGCATTCAGAATCTTCTAATGGATGCATCTGGCGCTTCAGAGTCTAGCATATTTCTTATGTTCAGTTCTGATTTGCTTCTGGAGTGACAATTACTTTAATATCTGCAGCAAACACTCTTAAGCAAATTTTAGAGTATATAATTCTTAATTACAAAATTTCATAATAGTTATCATCAAAACATAGAGATATTATTAAGAACCAATTTGTGTTCTAACAGCACCGAACTGGGTTAACAATTCTGATATTAATTTTTTGTCATTTAAGTTTTTGCATCTTTACTAGTGTGGTCAAGTTGTTGTTGATCCCAGTAGTGTGACATCTGTCTCGACATCTAGTATCTGCGTGCTTGAATTTCAATTGGTATCAGAGCAGGTCACCCTGTTCTGTTTTTGGGTGAGCTGTAGGGAGTTTGTATTCTGGTACTATGGACAAGAAAGGATGAGGAAATGTTAATAGGCCTCCAGTATTGGATGGTACTAATTATGATTATTGGAAGGCACGTTTGGTGGTGTTGGCTCCTAATTTTGACGCCTGAATGATGTTAAAAGTAACAAATACAGTTTCTTGAAGAAATCTAACCACTTTGACTAGAGCCATGTTTTGAAATAAGAGTCGAAGTCGTCCTTTCACCAGGAGGGTCTATGTTATGGACTTAGAGATTTTCCTCAGCAGTTGGAAGACCTGATTCGACAAAAGCGTTGCTAGGGGTATTTCGACGAGTTCGTTTGAATTCAAATTCAAGAGGGAAAATATGTTTTTAAGAGAGACATGTGGATTTCCCCTGTGGTTCGAAGGCATGCACATTAACACTTGTCTTGATTTTGTTTGTTAGCCGTTAATGGCAGTTATATTCGATTATTATAAATAGAAAGTCTTAGTGTTAAGATTTGTGTATGTTTAATTGTGTACAAAATCTTCATTTGCTCTAAGTATCCGTGTGATTGAGAGAAACGAGTTGTAAGAATGTACTTTGACTAAACACTAGTTTTTATTTCAATGCAATTTGACAAATTTCTTTGTTTAAGAATTTATCTTCTCTTTATGCAAGTTCTTATCTTTGTCATTTACCAGCGTTTCGACTTCACTTACTGTCACTTAAATTCATTTACATTTGAAATAAGTTGCTTTACCATGGAATCTATCGAAGTGTTCATAGTTTTCATAAACTTCATTTAAGATCAATTAGCACATGTCCTAGGATTTGTGTGGTCGATCCTGCAAGTAAAACAAATCTCTATTTGATTTGTAAGACCATCTGTTGTTCACCAATTTTCACGGTGAACAAATTGGCACGCCTAGTGGGACAGTGCTAAGTGATCATAAAAAATCGTTTTTAAAATTCTCTTTGGGAAAAACTTTATTAGTTTTGTGGTAAAATTTTTCTTGGGAAAAACTTCATTGCATGTTATTGAGAAGTGGTAAGGTAGCCACTATTAACGAAGGTAGACCAAAAAGGAGATATAGAAGGAGAATGGCGACAAATTTAAACCAGCCAAATAATCCTCAGGATGTCCCGAATAACAATATAGAACAACCCATAGGGGCTTCGACAGGGGGAAGTTCAATGCCCACACATTCGATTTCCCATACACAACCTATTTTGACTTACATTGGGCCAAGGGGTCCTCCACATACCCCACCACCAATAGGGACTTCGACATTTAGAGGCATCTCCCCCCCTAGGTTTTCAATGCCTCTGCCTCGAGACCAACCCTATGGAATGTCAACTTCGTTGATGGAAAAATTACAAAATGCCCCTGCGTTATATACAGAACCCGTAATGACTTCGCCATTACAAGGATCTGGCTCTAGGGTAAATGTTGGTCGAAATAGTCAAAATTTAGGTATAGGGTATTCAGCCCAGATGCCATGTTTGACGACCAATTCTGCATCTTATTTGAGACAACAGGTGGACGAAAGTAACCACTAAATGGTTCAAATGAAGTCTCAAACCATGGGGAAATCTTTCAGCCCTTCATTCGAAATACTACACAAACCAACCAACAATTGGCAGCGCAAATGACGTGCATGGTGGAATTCTTAGGTGTACCAAATCCCCCTCAACAACCACCGAGGGAGTATCTAATAGAAAACCAAGGGGTAGTCTTTGACGAAGACAACACCATTAACTAAATTCCACAAAATCTGGCCCAGGCAAATCAAGCTAGAGTCAAACCTCCTAGGAATCAACCACAAGTTCCTAGAGAAGAAGAACCGAGGGTAGTTTTGGTAAATAGAAACCTGGATGCTGAAAACATCGTACAACAAGTTCGACGTAACAATCTAGCAACAAACAATAATTTGGCTGCCATGGTCAAAAGAATCATGGCGCGTAATAGAGTAAATGTTGGCCTTCGACGGCCAAATTATACGTCATTGTTATCAAAGTATATTCTCCACGTAGATTTAACCCCGAGAACAAAAGTTCCCAAGTTCACTAAGTTTTTTGGGGATACCACTGAGTTTACTGTCGAACACGCGGCTAGATATTTGATAGAAGCAGGAGACATTTCAAATGATGAGAATCTTAGGGTCAAGTATTTCCCAAGTTCTCTTACAAAAAATGCTTTTACCTGGTTTAAAACCTTACCTCCAAATTCGATTCACAGTTGGGCTAAATTAGAACGTTTATTTCATGAACAAGTCTACATGGGACAAACGAAGATTAGTTTGAAGGAATTGGCTAGTATAAAACGAAAATTTACTGAGCCAATTGATGATTATTTGAATAGATTTTGACTTCTCAAAACAAGGTGTTTTACGTAAATACCAAAGCATGAGTTAGTCGAAATGGCTGCTGGTGGCCTAGATTATTCCATCAAGAAGAAGTTAGATACTCAATACCTGAGGGATATGGCCCAGTTGGTCGATAGAGTTTGACAGTTGGAACGTTTGAGAGAAGAAAAAGTGAGGGTAAATAAGAATAAAAGGATAGCCTATGTCAAATTCAACGAAAACGATGAAGGGTCGTGCAGTGAATCTATAAGTTTCGACGAAAATGAAATAGACCTTGTTGAATTAAAAAAGGGTTCACCTTATTCTTGCAAGGTTTTAGCACCTTTGAATCAGAAGAAGCCTACTAAGTCAGATAAGAATGATAGGTTTCCTAAGAGAACTTATACATTCGATGTCACCAAGTGTGATAAAATCTTCAATTAATTAGTTAAAGATGGGCAAATGATAGTATCTCCTAGTGCTAAAATGCCCCCTTTAGATCAAAGAAAGAAAAGAGGATTTTCCAAATACTATAATTTTTTGGGCCATAAAAGCTCTCAATGTTTTCTTTTCAGGGATATTGTGCAAAACGTTGTCCTAGAGGGGAGATTGAAATTCGGAGAGAAGCTCAAAAGCCAGACAAAGGTGGATGTCGAGCCTCAACAAATTGCTGATGCTCACTATACTGAGCCTAAAGAGGTTAACATGGTCGAGGTTGCTTAGGGTTCCGACAGCGTTGCTAACATGGTTGAAGTCACTGAGGACTTCGTTAATAAAGTTGTTTTGGTTCAAGTTACTGAGGAGCTTGGACAAAAAATTGTGACAGATTTTGTTTGAAAAACAACTGAGGGTTTCACCCAGGAAGCTACTGATAGTTTTGACAGCGAAGTTGCTGATGAATTTTCCAAAGGAGTTGCTGAGGACTCCAACCGTATGATAATAACGAAGGAAACCACTGATGGTTTCATTTGAATGGATAAGGCTGTCGATGGCCTTCAAATGCAGTTCTGTAAGGTAGACATTGCTGATGATGTCAACATGGACATTAACATGGTGGAAGTTTCATAGAAAACTCTCGTGGAAGTCGACCGGGAGTGTCGACAAGAGGAATACAACAAAGTGGCATACCCAAAAAAGGAAGAAATTCTTATCGACTTTCCTCACAGGTGCCAAAATAAAAAGTCTGAGGTGATGTTATGCCCCAGGTGTAGTTTCGTGTTCGACAAAAAAACGGCATGCAACATAGAGGGCGTAAGAAAGGAAAAAGAAAGGTGCGAGCAAAGGGCCTTTTATAACCAACGAGGTTTTGACCCACGAAGATCTGCTCACAGGCAAGACGAAACTTGGCCAAGGGTGTCGGGGGTTAAGCCATCCACATTCAAACCAACAGCAGATACTTCCAAAGGAAGTTGGATGAGGTCAGCTGAGGGCAAACAACCGGGATAACAAAAATGGCAGAAATTTGACGTCGACAGAGGCTCATCAATAGCCTACCGTAAGGAGTTCGAGGCTTTGAAGAAAATGGCCTATGTTTCAAAAAATTACAAGGGAAAGAATCCAATGTCTCGATCTCAATGGAGAAGGGAACAACGTAGGAGGAAAGCTCAAAGAGAGGTTGAAGCTAAGCCTGAAACCAATAATAACCTACCTGCTATGAAAGAGAAAGACGAAGAACTGGGAACAAAGAGAAATAATTATCAAATATGCTTCTTGATTCAAACCTTCGATTATTTAACTAAAAACATAATGCTAAGACTTTAATTAAACAATTTGATTTATGCATGTGTAAAACAAATTAAGAACTTAACCCCATAGTGGACAATTATGTTAGGATACTCAATTACAACAGAATAAACCAAAACTAAATTGACAAGCAACAAACATAAACAAGTAAATCTTAGGAGGCAGAAAAAACTTCAAGTCTTGCTGAGGGACTCAAACTATAGTTTCAAATAGGTACTAAGAGAGCTAAATCACTTCATCATTTATAAGAACTCATGCTTGAGGAACTATGTATCAATATATTTGCAAAGGATCCATATAACCCAAGAATCACTAAGGCATGCAAATGGTACAATATGTTCCAATTTCTCATAATAGGGCATGTAGTCGCTCATCCATCACAATGTGTGCCCATGTATCAAAGCGGGAACCCATAGTTTGCATCACTCACCCACTTAGGAAAATGTGAGGAATGATGTGTCCTTACCCGTAACAGTGTGAGAGAGGTAATCAAAAAGGAAATTAACCTTCTCTAGGATAATAGGGGAATGTTGTGAATTGATATCGTCAAGAACAAACCAAAATATGAGAAAAAGATTGTGTTTCTTGAACAAACACAAGAAACCCTATTAGGTTTTATAAAAGGGAAAGAAGAAGGAAGAAACAGAATAGTGAATTGGTTAAAACTATTTTACTATTCACTTTCTCAATAAGGGTCCAAAGATTACAATTGAATACCAACAATTAACCTCTCTCAACAGCTTGAGAGAACTAGTCTATTTATAGACTTCTAACTAACTTAACAATTGGGCTTAGAAGCAAGGCCCAATTCGACATACTAACTTAAATTGAAAATTAATATATTTTGGCATTATGCTCGAACAGATTTCAACTACAACATACACAACTCCTGTCAAACCACAAAACTACCATTGTCGACACTAGAGTTTGATTCAAATACCACAAATCTCCACCTTAGAAAAACTCTACACAAACAAGGGAATAAACTAGTTTTCGTCATCCATGGCTTTCATTCATTCAGTCTTGTCTCGAATCCTCACAACTTCCTTATAGTCTCTAGGTTCTTTGTCCAAAACCTCACTTGCAGATATTTAAGCATAACCTATAAGATCTGCATAGCCAAGTCTTTGAGGTGGCTTGATGACTCTTCTCGACCTGCCTCTTGCCAGCAATAGTCATTATTAGTCTCCTCATTTTCATTAGCAATTTGAGATTCTTCTTTGACTTCATTTGAGTTATGCAATTCAGCATCACTATGTTCTACCTCAACAAAAATCACTATATTCTTCTTTGAACTTCGACCAATGTCATTAGTTTTCTTGAAAGCCATCTCAGCTTCATTGAAAATTACATCTCGACTTGTGACACACCTCCTGTGACCTAGCTCTAGGCAAGCCTATAAGCTTTGACTCCTTCTGGATATCTAAGGAACATACATATCAGAGCTCTAGGTTCGACATTGTCTTGTCTAATATGAGCGTAGTATAAACAACCAAATACTCTAAGTCTGTCGAGACTAGGTGGATGTCCCAACCAGACTTCTTCAAGTATATTCATTCCCAAGGCTATTGAGGGACACCTATTTATTAAGTATGTTGTAGTCACAATAGTTTCTGCCAAAAACACCTTCTTCAATCCCACACTTACTAACATGCACCTCACCCTTTCCAGAATAGTTCAATTAAACCTTTCACCCAAACCATTTTGTTGGGGAGTCCCTACAGTAGTTATGTGCCTTACAATACCATACGCAACACAATAGCTGTCGAAAGCCCCATTGAAAAATTCAAGACCATTGTCAGTCCTCAATCTCTTGACCTTCTTGCCAGTTTGGTTTTCGACCAATGTCTTCCAACTTTTGAAATTTTCAAAAGTTTCATCCTTTGTCTTCTGGACGAATATCTATAACTTTCTGGAGTAATCATCAACTATGAATAGAAAATACTTTGCACCTGAGTATGAAGGATTCCTTGCAGGTCCTCAAAGATCAGCATGAATCTAATTAAGGGATCCATGTGTTCTTTGTTTACCTTTGTTAAACTTCACTCTACATGATTTACCAAATACACAAGGTTCACAAAACTCCAGTTTTTCGACCTTATCATCACCCAATAAATTTTGTTTCGACAACTCGACCAGACCTCTTTCACTGACATGGCCAAGTCTCTTATGCCATAGTTCAATCTTCGACACAGGTTTCGTGGATGTCATATCTACTGAACTTACAACCTCAACCTCGTGGGTATACAAGCCTTATTTCTTCACGCCTCTCAAGTCTTCCTTCGACCAATTCTTTACCCTTAGAATGATTTCTTGTCCTTTGAAAACATATCCTTTCTTGTCCAATTCACCAAGAGAAATCAAATTCCTCTTAAAATCAAGTACACACCTAACATTATTCAATAGTTTTATTGACTCATCATGAAGCTTGAATCTCATAGGTCCAATAGCAAGATTTATTGTTTCCCAGCAGCACTGATCCACCATCTTGATCATGCAGTTCTTCAAACACATCTTTGTTTGGATTCATGTGACAACTACAACCTGAATCCATAATCCACTCCTTGCTAGAGTCACTGCTTGAAACCACCACAACATCAGATGATTCATAACCATCTTGCATAATGGCTGCATTACCATTATCCTTTCCACAATGATTGTTCAGTTGATCAGGGCATACTTTTCTTGTATGACCCTCCTTCTTACAATGATAACACTTAATAGTATGAGCATTACCACCATAAAAATTTTGTAGAACTTTACCCTTCTTCTTCTCAAACATACCATTTTTCTTCAAGAATTTCCCCTTAACGAATAAACCTTGACAAACAAAAGATGGTCTGTGCTCCTTTCGTTCGTTCAAATCCTTAGAGTACAAGGTAGATTGAACATCTTCAAAGATCAACGAATCTCTCCCATACAAGAGAGTTTCTTTGAAGTGAGCATGAGTCTTAGGTAAAAAGCACAACAACAACAACACTTGATCTTCATCATTAATCTTGACCTCAATATTTTTAAGATCAAGAATTAACTTGTTGAACATATCCAGCTGCTCAACCAAGACTTTATTTTCACTCATCTTGAATGAATACAAAGCTTGCTTCAGGATGAGACGATTAATCATCGATTTTTCCATGTACAAACCTTTAAATTTCGTCCACACGCCCGCTGTAGTTTTCTCCTTTGAAACATCGTGGGCTTTTTCGACCATCGTTATCTTCTCCTTCTCTGATAGTGCAACGTCCACCTTCTTTGATCCTTTCAATGCTTCTAAAAAACCCTATTGAACAAGAAGGATTTGCATCTTCAAGCGCCACAAACCGAAATCATTCACACTGGTAAATTTCTCAATCTCATACTTTGTTGGCGACATCTTCTTCTCCACGCTCATCGCACGAGTTTATTGTGAAGTGATGTCATCAATAACAGAACAAAGTTATGAGAAAAAGATTTGAGTTTGTTGAACAAACGTAAGAAACCCTATTAGGTTTTACAAAAGAGAAAGAAGAAGGAAGAAGAAAAATAGAGAATTGGTTAAATTTGTTTTTCTATTCACTTTCTCAATAAGGGTTCAAAGATTACAAGTGAATACCAATAATTAACCTTTCTCAACAACCTGAGAGAACTAGTCTATTTATAGATTACTAAGCTAACTTAGGCTACAAACTAACTTAACAACTGATCTTTAGAAGCAAGGTCCAATTTGACATACTAACTTAAATTACAAGTTAATATATTTCGACATTACGCTCGAACATACTTTGATTACAATATATACAACTCCTGTCGAACCATTAAACTACCCTTATCGACACTAGAGTTCGATCCAAGTACCACAAAGGATAAAGACTCCACTTCATAAGAGAAAGATATGACAACAATTTTTGAATCCTAAGATTAAAATCCAATAAGTTCCTATAAGTACCTAAGTCATAAGGTTGAGAAGAAGATTAAATTAACTCTTAAAACTCCAACATACAAAGTTTTTTTACCATCTATAAACCTGCTATAACACCACAATAACCTCAAAATCCTCCAACACCCATATACAACTAGAAGTTATCACTCATTTTATATATATATATATATATATATATATATATATATATATATATATATATATATATATATATATATATATATATATATATATATATATATATATATATATATATTATTTCGAAGACTAACTTTATAGAAAAAGGGGATCATTGAAACACTAGACAAAGGTGGTATGATCACAAATTTTGATGCAACCATGCATTTTAGACAATTGAGATTTTTTTTTTATCAATATTGAATAAGTAAATTTTAAACTCTAAAAATTTAAAATTTGTATTAAAATTTGAATCATTTGATTTCAGTTTAATGACTATTGATATATAAATGTATGAATGCGACAATTTTTTTTTAAAGATTGTCCGATATGTAAATAGATTAAAATAAATGATTTTAAAATAAATATAGTAATATACCATTATTATTAAAAAATTTAAGTAATTAGTTTTATGAAACTCAACTCATTGTTATAAATGTTTCAGTTGCTTCAATTCTATTGCTAAAATGTTTTAGTTGATTTCAATTCTATGTTAATGCAGGTACGAGATATTGTCTGCTTTGAATATGATAATTTTTACGATTTTATTCTTTAAAAAAGTATCTCCTTCAAAGTAAAAGACATCTCTAACTTTAATAAAAAAAGAAAGAAAATATATTTAATTAATTTTTGACTTAAATAGATCTCCGTAATTTGACTTGTTTTTGATTTTGTTTGTATATCTTTTCTTTTTACTTAAAAAAAATATTTGAATATTAAATTTTTTTTAGTTTTAGTTTTTAAAGTTAAAATCTGCAAAAAAAAATCTACAAATTTTAACTTAAAAAATTAAAACCAAATAAAATACAATATTTAAGAATTTTATTCTAAAAAAAATGCAAGGACGAAAAGAAATATTAACTTACAAGAACCAAAAAAAATTATTTAAACCTTAATATTTATTTTTATAATGTAAAAATTAGTCATTCATGCTGACCAAACTATTCAACTTTAATTTTATAAGTTGACTATGAAAAAACACCTCTTATTTTGAAGTATATAACTCAATTTTTAATTTAATATATATTAAATTAAAGAATATAAAGACTCATTTTAAAATCGAAACAACTAGAAAGTATTGAATCACTAGATCATTAGTCATATCGATATTATGGGATTGTATAGTTGTTGATCCAATAAATATAAAAAATATAACAATTTTAATTAATACAAAATTATAATTATAAAAACTTTAAAAAAGTGTTAGAAAAAGTGTAATAGACCGGTTCAAACAAATCAATTAATATACTAATCTGACTGTTGAATTGATCATGTCATTGCTAATGTTCATCGAAAGAATTGCATATTCTTTTCTTTGACATTTTTGATTGGCTATACCCTTCGATTGACTATCTGACTAATTTGATCGGTCGAATCGACTAAGGACTTAAAAATTTTGATTAACGTTGATAATATTATATATTATAAATATTTTTTATATCAAAAATAATAATTTAAATAATTAAATTCTTGAATTATCATCTTTAAAAAAAATTTAAGAGTGTAAAACTATATCATTAGATATCAAAAAATTGAAGAGGCTTAAGAATTTTTAAATTATAATTGTGTATTTTCAAATATTTAAATTGTTTTATGGTTTTATTCTTAGACTGTAAGAAATGTATTTATTTATGTATATAGCCAATATGCTAACACTTATTATGAAATTTATCTTTTATATATTATTAAAAAATTGACTTTTTATAAAAAAAATCTAATAAATTTTAATGAAAGCAAACATTTACTTTTTTAATGAAATAAAAGAAAAAGCATTCAACAAATCCTTTTTTTTTCATTAAAAACAAATTCAACAAAACATAACGAAAACAATAAAAGTAAATCCAACTTTAATAATGTTTTCAAAAGAAATATTTATTGATAAATTAACAAAATTTATATAAAGCTCATCGCACATAAGATCTATTTAGTAAAAAATAATTGAGAACATATGAATTTATTTTGGTGATTAATAAGTTAGTCGATAATTTAAACATATAAGTTAATTGATTGAATTTATAGTATTTGATAAAATTAATATTTTAATTAAAATATGAAATGACATAAAAAATATAATTAATTTTTAATTTTTCAAATTAAGATTACAAGAGTAAATTTATAGGAAAAATAATTAGTCAAAAATTATAAACTATAAACTATATAGATTAATTCATCAAAATAAGATATAGGTTATTATTCTACTTTTTTACTAATTGAATATTGAAATTTTTGACTTGGATACACTAAATATAATATAAAACTCTCTCTATTCTAGAGTTTCAAACTTTTACATTCCCAATATAAACTCAAAATTATAATTTTTTGATTAAACACCAAATATTTTACTTTTTTGTAATAAAATATTCTACAATTTGAATATAAATTCAAAAACAAATTAGATTTCTAGATAAAACATTGCTTAATCCTAACAATTACTAGAATTAAAATTCTAGAATACTTAATTCAAGACTCTCCTTGGTAATATGTTAGAATGTTCAACAAAAGAAAAAGAGAGTCAAATGAACAATAAATAGTTTGGCACGTGTGCTCCATGCTTACAAAGGCAAGTAAAAATACCATAAACACCATGTTAACATACATTTTCCAAGTCAATACATTTCACCACAAGGGTAAAACCGTAAACATCAAATCATCACATTTTTTCACCCACCCTCCTAACAAAAAAATAAAAGAAATAATGCATATATATAAGACACAAGTCTCATCTCATACCAAACACAAAAAAACTCATTCAAACAAAAACTTTGTAAAAATCCCAACTATTCATCAAACAAACAATACTCTAGAGAAGAGATTCAATTGGTTTAGAAAATTTCGCTTTTTTTATAGGAAAAACCCAAAGATCTGAGAAGTAGTGAAAAGAGAGAGAAAAGATGTGTGGTGGTGCTATTATCTCCGACTTCATCCCTGCTTCCGCGGCCGTGGTTGGTTCCCGCCGTGTTACTGCTGATATCCTGTGGCCGAATTTGAAGAAAAACGGTTTCGGTTTGAAGAAATCGTTTTTGCTTGACGATGATTTCGAGGCTGGGTTCAGAGAGTTCAAGGATGATTCTGATTTTGATGATGAAGAGGATGAGGAGGAAGATGAAGGGTTGATGCTCGGTGTGAAAGGTTTTTCTTTTGCTTCTGGCAACAACAAAGCTTCAAGGACCTTCTCTCGTGGTAACTGTTTGAGATTTTTTTTTTGTTTTTTTTTTCTGTAAATTTAATTATTATAATTTTCATTTTCACATGCATTTGTTATTATATTGTCCCACATTTTATTCGGTTTTTATGGATGGAAAACTTTTGTTTTTTTTATTTGTTTTGGTGTTTTTTAAACTATTTTTTAAATAAATAATAAAGAACTGTTTATTTTTTTTAATTTGTGAAATATATGTGTCTGATTTAGAATTTTGCAGGTTGTTATTTTTATATATGTGATTTCATTCTATTGCTTTTTTTTAGATCTTGGCAATTTCTTGAGGAATTTTTTATTTTTGATTTGTAATTGGTTTTAATTCCGGTGATTTTTAACTATTGGAATGATTTTGCAGATCCAATTTTGTGTTGTTGTTATTATTTTAATGATTTTATAGATCCAATTGGAGTTGGTTTAAGTTGCTTGTTAATTGTTAATTAGAGTTGCTTGTTAAGTGTTAAATCGTTATAAATAATGTTGGAGCTTCATTTTTTTAGTGTTCTTGGTGTTAATTTTGTTTTGATTGGTGAAATTGGATATTTGCATGATTTGGTGAAAATTATGTTTGATCAACACTTTCCTAAGTAATAGATCTGGTTTAATGGAACTAGGCTTAGTTTAATTGATCTGAATAGTTGATAATTTGAGGATTATAATAATCAATTTTAATTCCGCATCTGTAAAATTGAGTTTTGCTTCTGTTTTGGTAATTAATCCAATGTGTAAATAATGTTGCATGCATTAGATGGTTCATTAATTAATTTGAGTTTGAAATTTGGTTGTAGGATTGGGTGCTGCAAAACCGGTGGTGTCGAAGTTGAATGAGCAAGCTGAAAAGGATTCGAAGAGGAAGAGGAAGAATCAGTATAGGGGTATCCGACAACGTCCGTGGGGGAAATGGGCAGCTGAGATTCGTGACCCGAGGAAAGGAGTTCGTGTTTGGCTTGGAACCTTCAACACTGCTGAAGAAGCTGCAAGAGCTTATGATGCTGAAGCTAGGAGAATCCGTGGCTCGAAAGCCAAGGTGAATTTCCCTGAAGAGACTCCAAATGCTTCTGCAAAACGAGTTAAGCCGAATGCTGAGATGCAGCTGGTGAATAAGAATCTGAACCCGTTCAAACCGAATGGGAATGCGATGTTCAACTTCAGGGAGAATATGGAGAACTACTATTCCCCTATGGATCAGGTTGAACAGAAGCCAATGGTTAACAACCAGTTTGCGAACATGGGAGCGTTTGCGGGAAATGGATTTCAGCTTGCAGCTGCTGATGTTAATGCTTACTTCAGCTCAGAGCATTCAAGCAACTCGTTTGAGTATTCTGATCTAGGTTGGGGCGAACAAGCCCCAAAAACCCCTGAGATTTCGTCTGTGTTTTCCGCTCCTGCTCCTGCTCCTCTGGAAGGCGAATCTCAGATCAATCTGCAGTCCAACAATGCTCAGGTGATGCTACCTATGCAAGATGAATCTGCAAAGACACTCTCTGAGGAGCTTGCTGATATCGAGTCCCAGCTGAAGTTCTTCGAGAACTCGTTTGATGATAACTGGAGTGATGCTTCCTTGGCGACTTTGCTCGGTACTGATTCAGTTCAAGATGGTGGAAACACAATGAGCCTCTGGAGCTTTGAAGACATGCCCGCCATCTCCGGCGGCGTTTTCTGAACGTCGCCCCGCCCTGCCGGTTATGTAAATAAAGCTGCAAGTCAGTAACTTTCATTTTACATTCAATTTCTTGAATTTTGTCGGGTTTTTGTCTTTGTCGGGTTTTAACAATTATGAATTGTTTTCAGGATTGTTGGGTTATTTATATTGTTGATGGCATCAAGAACAAGAACAAGCTTAAGCAAGTTTGGAGTTTTAATCTCTTGTGGCGAATAAGTTATTCATAGTTTTTTTTATTAGGTATCCTTTTGTCTTGTCAAGAACCTTTTGAGGATTTTGCAGTTTGATGTTTATAAGGATTATGTTATGTTATGTTTATGGATGTTATAATTGTAAACTTGGTTGTTTTTCATTATGACAATTTTCTCCTTGTTTGGTGGGATGAATTTATATCATGTGAATGATTTTGATATCTTGTTTGGTTGAAATAATGTGCATAGTAGTTTTTGATTCTTGACTATGAATGCAGAGATTTTGATGTAATATATGTTCTGCATAGAAATCATAATTTTGGAGATGAGTTTAGGGTCGTTTTGATTTCATTTGTTAAGAAAATGATTTTTACAGTGTTATATTAGTGTGATTTAATCTTTAAAAAAAAAGATTTTTTATAGTGTAATATAATTTTGTGTAAATTTTTTTTTTATAAAATTTTAAATGAAAATTTGGTTTTAATAATTATTTTTAAAATATTATTATAGACCATTCATTATTTTATTAAAATATTTTTTTAGATATTAAAATTTTAAAAAAATATTTAATTTTAAAATTGTTTAAATAGTTTTTCATACAAATTATTTCAAATTAAAATACACTTTCAACTATCTTTCGATCTTCAATAATATATATTATATTTTATATTATAAATGTTAAAAATAATTTTTCAATTCAAAAAAATAAAATAAGTGTAAAACAACTTATAATATTTAAAAAATGGTTTTAAAAAATTTACTTTCAAAAATGGTTTTAAAATTTTTTTTTTTAAAAATATTAAAGAAAAATCTAATTTTTTTAAAAAATAAAAACAAACAAGCCTTATTGGAGTCATACATTTGGTGTAAAGTTGTTTTATGACACCTACATTTAATGAATCATGATGGTATGTTTCATTTTCTATTCATAGATTCAAGTCTTAGTTGGGTAAAAATCTTAATCAAGTGTTTATAATTTTCCCATTTATCATAAGGATGAAATCAAATCTTATCAACATGTGATGAACTGTTTTTTAAAATGTTTTTCCAATCTCTTTTTAATAGTGTCACAAATGCTTATTTTGGAAGATACATTTTGATTTAATAAAGTTGTACTAGACTTGCTTGTCTAGGCTTGATGATATCTTCTGACTTGATGATATAAATTGGTGCATTGGGGTCCTTATTTTAGGTTGAAGAAAGTGTGGACTGTTTTTCTATGCTACCTCTTCCAATTTAAGAGTCATTCAGCAATTTAAGGGTCTTATACAATCACTCACTTTGATTATGTGTTTTCACTCACTTTGATTGTGTGTTTTTTTAGAGTACAATCACATATGTTTTTAAAATCTCACAACATTCTTTTTTTAGGATAGGATATTTATCGTGTTTATTGATCTCTTAGTCTTGACCTTAAGCTCATGCTCCTATAGAACTTTGCAATTTAACGTCTTATTTAATCACTCTCTTTAATGAGGTGTTTTTGGTTTTATTCAATTACTCATTTTAATCCGGTGTTTTGTTAAAGTAGAATCATGTGTGTTTTCGAGATCCCACAATTTTCTTTTCTGGGATATCTTGGTGTTGTTCTTACAATTTATAGAATTAAAGATCCGATTGAATCTTCATTATTAGCTCATGCTTCTATTGAAGCTATGTAATTTAACCGTCTTATTCAATCACTCACTTTGATTAGGTGTTTTTTAGAATAGAAGGATCACATGTGTTTTAAAATCCTACGACTTTCTTACTTTGATTAAGTGTTTCTTTAAAGTAGAAGAACCACACGTGTTTTCAAAATCCTACAACTTTTTTTTAAAAATTTATTCTTTGTGTTTATTGATCTCTTGGTCTTGATCTTACCACTCATTGGTTAAAGATCTAATTGAATCTTCATTATGAGTTCATATTTCTATTGAGCTATGTAATCTAACTGTCTTGTTCAATCACTTACTTTGATTAAGCATATTTGTCCTGCCCGGATGATAACACATTTAAATAAGTCAATTTAAATATACTTCATTAGGTCAATGTTTAGAATGTTGTGTTTATTGTTACTGTATTTTGACATCTTGATGGTCGTTTTTTCAGCATTTGCCACCATAACTCCACTATTTTGAAGAGTAAAGAGTAAATTTAACAGAAAGAAAATTTAAATCTAACTTCAACACTATATATTTCTATTCCACCTGTCCCATATATCTTATTGGTAGTGATTTTATTTTTCATAATTTGTAATTTATTTTAAAGTTTGTTGTGTACAAATGTGAGTTAAAAGTTCTACGTTATTTAGAAAAGTAAAAGTTGAATATTTTATAAATAAAAAGATATATATATATATATATATATATATATATATATATATATATATATATATATATATATATATATATATATATATATATATATATATATATATATATATATATATATATATATATATATATATATATATATATATATATATATATATATATATATATATATATATATATATATATATATATATATATATATATATATATATATATATATATATATATATATATATATATATATATATATATATATATATATCACCTTAAAATTTTGAAGGTATATGTGACGTCTCTCACTTGTATGTTACTCTTGATGCAATATAAATTCTTCACATGATACCTTGGTTTTGTTGACATGTTCCTATAACTTTTTTGATTGATAGAAGCATGTTTTTATAACCACCTATTTTGATTTATGCCGAATGATGTTTGTAAAGGTCATACAATAAAATACATCTCGAAGTAGATTAACATGCAAAGTAATGATTTCACAAACATTTTTTTTTGTTGCTCTTGATAAAGGCAAACATAATTTGGTGGAAAAATTGGTGACTAGGAAAATAAATGGCTACTCTAACTAATTTGGTGGTGAAATTTAGTATGGTTTCACAAAAGATTAATACATAGTTCAATGCAAATATATACTTCGTGGTCATATGTATTTCCCTCGTGTTTCTAGAGAGAAGTTGGATTTAACGTGTTTTCTTCTTTCTTATCTATTTAGAATTTGAGAATGTCACCTTTTTAGATTCTTTCTAGTTTCCAATCCAATCTATCTTGGTCTTTCTTTCCGTCCTTAGTAGGCTCATGATCTTTGCTCTTTGTTCCACTATTTTGTGTCGGTGTGGCTTCATCATAGTGCTAGGTTCTTGTTACTATGGGCTATGGATAAATGGAGGAATATCCAATTGTCGAAGGAGGAGGAAGAAGGGATTACAACGAAAATCGAAGAGGTTTGCAAAGTAGAAGTGTTCCAACGTACTTTTGCGGGGAAATTATGGACCAACGACAATTTTAACTCAAGAGCGTTCACAAACACAATGATAGGAGCTTGGAGATCAAAGAATCCAATTGAGGTTCAGGAAGTGAGTAAAAACCTCTTCCTCTTTCGGTTTGCAACGAAGAGAAATCTAGAAGGTGTTCTAAATAATGGTCCATGGAGCTTTGACAGAAACCTCATTGTCATTAGCCGAGTTTCAGGGGAGGAACAACCTTTTGAGTTAAAGATGCACTTTGGTACTTTTTGGGTTCGAGTTTATGAACTTCCCCTTATGCTTCGTTCATAGGAGATGGAAAAGAAGTTGGGGGGGGGGGTTCTTGGGAGATTTCAAAGAATTGGATCTAAAGGAGACTTACAAGAATGGAAGATTTCTGAGACTAAAAATAAAAATAGATCTGAAGCAACCTTTGAAGAGGGGGACAATGGTTCATTTCAAAGAAAAAAAACCATCGAGTACATTTCAAATATGAACGACTTTCAACCTTCTGTTTTATATGCGATAGGGTAGGACACCAACTCAAGGATTGTGAAGCAGTGGGTGACCTAAGTGAAGAGGGTTTCGAAGGTCTCTAAGAGCAGGATATGTCATATGATGCATGGTTGAGGGCACATCCATTGCCAAGAATCCAAGAAGATCAGAAGAAAAAGGAATCTAATTCAAGCTCCTGCAATAAAAGTTTATTCAATATTTCCTCATGGCAGAGCAGATGTGAGACTAAAGGGAAAGGAAAAGAAGGGGATGAAGGGGAGGTTGAACAAAGAAATGATTATTTGCAGGAGAGTCTTAGGGTGGATGAGCCACAACCAAAGGCTCCATCTATGGGGGAAAATATACTGAAAATCGCAGTTATGGCTGAATCTATTGGTGCAGTTGATATCTCCAATGTTGGGAGAGAAACTGAAGTAACATCAAATGCAGCAAACGACAAGAAAAAGAAATGGACAACGAGGCAAGCTACTAGGAAGGTGAATCCTAACAAAACAAAGAAGTTGGATATTGAATATGGGAAAAGGAATTTGGTAGATGTCATGATTATCAATGGGACAGTGGAAGGATGTGGTAGTGGTGAAAAGAAGGTGAAAGGACAAGAGGTACCAAAGGTGTGTCATGAAACTGAACTAGAGGTGGTGTTGGAAATCCAACACCGCATAAACCAATGAAAATTTTAAGTTGGAACTGCAGGGGGTTCGGGAATCCCCGTGCAGTTCGAGCCTTGTTGAGGCTCATAAGTATTGGAAACCTCGACATGGTCTTTCTCATGGAATCTCGACTTAAGAAGGAGGAGGTTTTGACTGTCAAGTACAAAAGTGGTTTTGGTTTTGTTTGAGTGTTGACTGTAGCAGTTTTGGACGTGAGCGAGTAGGTGGCATTATCCTAATTTAAAGAGAGAGGACTCAAGTTAACACACTCTTCTTTTTGCTCAACCATATTGGTGATTCGGTGCTTGATGAACAAGAAAACCATATTTGGTTTTTCAATGGAGTTTATGGTTATCGTGATGAACAAAACAAAAAGATCACTTGGTACGTTATTCAAGATCTGGTTCAAAGAGAAGGAGAGAGAGAGTCATCTGCTTTGGAGACCTAAATGGTGTGATTTCTAACAAAGAAAAAAGAGAGAGAATTAATAGAACTACAAGTCAACTTTCTATAAGGAGACATTCTTTGGAAGTGTGCGGTCTTCTGGATTTAGGATTAAATGGATATCCTTTCACGTGGATAAATGGTAGAGCTGGTTGTGAAAATATCCAATGTCCGTTGGAAAGAAGTTTGGCCATAAATAGTTTCCTAAACAATTTTTGTCTAGTCTAGGTATGGATCAGATCATGCAATAATTAGAATTGTTCTGGAAGATGAGTCAGGGGACAAAGAGTAAAAAAGAACGCATATTTTCATATTTGAGGAGGCGTGGAGCAGAGATCCAAAATGTGAGGGCATTATAGTAAAATTATGGAATAACAATACTATGCAGAGTTTGAATAAGTTTGTTGCGATGCATAACCTTGAGGATCATTTCAACGAGTACATAGTTGGGTCGATCAACCAGGAGTTGAGGAGATTAGAAAATATTTTGGAAGATGAATGTTGATGGTACTCGAATGAGGATTCCATCAAGAGCTACAAGGCTTCAGAGAACCAGAGAAACAATCTCCTATAGGTCGAGGAAGTTATCTAGAGACAAAAAAGTAGAGCGGTTTGACTTCACCATGGAGACAAGAACACTAAATTTCTCCATAAGAAAGCCGAACAAAGAAGAAAGAAAAATACAATCAAGAAGTTAAAGGATGAGAATGGTCAATGGTGGAAAGGCAATGATCAATGCGAAAGATTGTCCAACTACTTTGAGACTATTTTCTCCTCTTCGAATCCTACAAACATCTCTGAAGTTTGTATGGTGGTACGTGACAAATTGAAACCAATTCATATATGCTGGTGTGAAGACAAGTTTACCCTTCAGGAAGTTAAAGAGGCTCTCTTCCAAATGAACCCCGTCAAAGCCCTTGGACCTGATGGCCTACTTGCTCTCTTCTTTTAGAAATATTGGCACATCGTTGGACCAAAGGTAAAAAAGCTGGTGCTTGACATTCTTAATCACAACAGGGACCCGAGATGGATAAACACCATACAAATGCACTGATTCCCAAATGTAAAAATCCATTGACCCCAAGGATTTCAGGCTTATTAGTTTGTGCAATGTGGTCATGAAAATTGTTATGAAGACTATTGCAAATAGAATCAAACACATTCTTCTTGAGATTATTGGCAAATAACAGAGTACTTTTGTGCAAGTTTGGTTGATTACGAATAACACGTTGGTGGTGATGGAGTGTTTCCATTGGTTAAAAAGGAAGAAGAAAGTAAAGCACAATACTATGTCTCTTAAGCTTGATATTTCAAAAGTCTATGACAGACTGGAGTGGCCCTTTGTCACCGTTGTGCTCTCTTAGATGGGATTTCCAGTTAATATGGTTAATCTTATAAAGAAATGTGTCTCTACTGTTTCATACAATGTTCTGATAAATGGCCAACCCAGCAAGAGTTTTGTTCCGGAAAGGGGTCTCCGTCAAGGGGACCTCCTATTACCCTATTTGTTTATTCTTTGTGCTGATATGCTTTCAGGTCTCATAAAGAGAGAGGCTCAAGAAGGAATGATCCATGGTATGAGGATAGCGCGAGAAGCCCCTATGATCACCCATTTGTTCTTTGCAGATGATAGTCTGTTGTTTGCTTATGCCAGCCACAATGAAGCTGACATGTTGTTGGCAATCTTGGAAAGGTATCAACTGTCTTCTGGCCAGGTGGTTAACCTTGATAAATCAAAGGCGTTGTTTATTCAAAATGTTCATGAAGAGGATAGAGTTATGATCTAGTTAAGGATGGGTGTAAATTTGTGACAAGCCACTTCAGATATCTTGGTTTACCAGTTGTTTTTTAGAGATCTAAAAAGGAGATTTTTGCTCTGGTTGTCGAGAGAGCGTGGAAGAAAATAAAGGATCGAAAGGAGAAATTTATCTCACGGGCAGAAGGAAGTCTTAATTAAATTTGTGGCCCAAGCAATCCCAAGTTATATCATGAGTTGTTATAAATTTCCTGAAACAATTTACCATGAGATTGAGAGTTTACTTGCAAAATTTAGGTGGGGATCCAAAAGTAGTGATAAGAAAGTGCATTGGCTGAGTTGAGACAAGATGGATAGGGAGAAGGGAGAGGGAGGTATGGGTTTCCGTTGAATTAGTGAATTCAATACTAGTCTCTTGGAGAAGCACTATTAAAGGCTAATGTCAAGTGAAGACTCTCTTGCGGGGAAAGTGTTAAAAGGAAGATAATATCCTAGAAGCGACATTGATAACTGCTTCATTGGTTCTGCATCAAGTTATGCTTGTTGAAGTATTTTGAGTTCTAGGGAGCTAATTCAAAAAAGATCTCGTTCGAGGATTGGAAATGGTAGAAAAGTGTTGGTGAGAAAGGATATATGGCTACCTAGTAACCCTGGTTTCAGATTTAGGGGACAAATTAAGGATCTTGATTGTGGGGAAAAAGTGTGCGAGCTAGTTGGGCTATTGGAAACGTGATTTCATTTTCTTTAACTTTGAGTAGGATGAAGCTTCACAAATTGTTAGCATCCCACTCTTTCTCAGAGAGATTGAGGATAAGATGATTTGGCACTATGAAAAAATGGAGAATACTCGGTTCATTCAACTTATCATCTATGTATTCATGAGAAAGAGGTTAAGAGGCCAGGCCCCTCATGCTTTTCTAACCAGAAACTTTGGAAGGATATTTGGAACTCCCCTCTCAACACCAGAATTTGTAACTTCCTTTGGAGGCTTGCCAAAAATATCTTGCCCACCAAGGTGAACCTCAAGAAAAAATATATTTCACTTGATGTCTCTTGCTCTTTCTTCCATACTGCTGTGGAGTATGTGGAACACCTTTTTCTGAGTTGTGAGTTTACAAAGCAAACTTTCTTCTCCTCCATTCTGAGCTACAGGATACCCCTTGAAAATGGGATATTTTCTTGGCTGGAAAGCGTGTTCTCTTGTGGGGATACCTTTGCCATCCAACTGTGGGTACCTTGACACATGAGCTATGACTGGCTCGCAACTTGATCCTTTATTAGCAGCAACAGGTTCATCCAGTCTGAGTTGTAGAGGAGGCGCTCAAAAATGTCCTAGAGTTCAATAAATGGAATCCAACTAAAGGGGATATGAAGCATTCTTCTGAATAAACCGAATATTTTGGGCAAAATTTCAATGTCGTGCAAGTGGATGCTGGGGTGTTTGAGGATAGGGTGGTAACTTATGGGTGCATCATCAGGGACCTTGATAAAGGGATCAAGCTGGCTACATGCAAGTCTGAGAATGTGGAAGTGGAACCAGTGGTAGCTGAAGTGTTGGCAATAAGGCGGAGTTTGTAGTTGGCAAAAACCCTCAATTTGGAGAAGCTCACTATCCAGTCTGATGCGTTAGTGGCGATTGATTGTATTAATTTTTTCTTGAAACATGCGGTTTTAAAACCTATTATTGTGGATTGCAGATTGTTACTTAGTAGTTTTAGTGTCTCCTTTATTATGTTTATCAATAGGAATCTTAACTGTGATGCCCATAACTTAGCTAGATTGGGGAAACAACTTGGGTCTAGAACCTGAATTGGAGGTTATCCCCCGTTGGAACCCCAAACATTTGTATCTATTTCTTTGTCTTCTTGAATGAAATCTCTTTCCCATAAAAAAAATACTCTGTGATCTTACGATTAGACCTAACAAAAGAAGCGGCGTCAATTTTTATCGTATTTAATTCAATAAATAATAAATTTCCGTTATCTATCTTGATCTTTGATAAAGATAAATAATTGAATTGCGAATGATTTTTTATGAAAAAAATCAAGTTCTATATATCAATAATTTGGGTAATATACTTTTTATATCCACACACCAAATTTAATAGTATTGGGTGTGAATGAGTGTATTAGAAAAAACTCAAGTTCCATATTGGTTAAAGATAAAGCTGACAAAAGATTTATATAGAGTGACACCTCTCACCTTACAAGTCTTAAGAAAAATTTCAAGTTCCACGTTGATTAAAGATATAGCCCGCAAATGGTTTATATAACGTGACACACCTCAACTTACAAGTCAGTTTTGTTGGGATGAATTAGATCAAACTCTAATTTTATCATGGTATTAGAGCCTATCGATTCGGGCCACCCACCATTTATATGCGCACCAAACCCAATAGTGTTAGATGTAAGGGGGGTGTATTGAAAAAACCAAGTCTCACATATCAATAACTCGAATCACCCACCGTTTATATGCACACACGCGCAATAAAGTTGGGCGTGAGAGGGTGTATTGGGAAATACCCAAGTCCCACATTGATTAAAGATAGAGCCAACAAAACGTTTATATAGAGTGACACCCTTCACCTTATAAAGGTTTCGTAGGGATGAGTTACGCCAAACTTTAATTCTATCACTCTTAAACAAACTCAAGTATCTCTAGGGGCGGAAAACGCGCATGCCCGTCCCGTTTAGATCTGTCTCACAAAACCCCGCAAAAAAAAGGATAGGGCGTGACAGACATATTTGTGAGTGCGGCCTAAAACGTTGTCCCACTCTGCATAAAAATGAGAGCGAGGCAGGATGGATCTGGAAGCATTGAATCTTTTAGGCCTAAAAATTACAAAATTGTACGTAGTTCCTTTTAAGTTTAAGCTACTGATTAATTTTGTTTATTACAATAATAAATCAAATTTCATTTCCTAAAATACTTTTATTAATTATGTTAATAAATTTGTTAATTGAGTTGAAATTGTGGAAAGATAATAACAAATAATTTTAAGAGAAGCACTATTACAAAGAGACCCTTAATATGAAAAAAAAAAAAAATTGTTAACATGTGAGACTTCAATAAAAGTTATACTTATGAGTTTTTCCATTCAAACTTAATAACGTGAAAAGATTATTGAGTTTTTCTAGCAGATTTAAACTTAATAATGCGAAATGATTATTGAATTGTGCCATTAGATTCAACTTAACAACGTGAAAAGATTATTGAATTTTTTCATTAGATTCAAACTTAATAACGTGAAAAGATTATTGAGTTTTTCCATTAGATTCAAATTTAATAACAGGGATATATATATTATCATAAATGTTTTATTAGATCTTCTCATCTAGCGTTGAGTTCTTGTTTTACGTAGGATTCAAATTTGGTACCTTAAAAATAAAATTCATAAAATTTTATTACTCTACCATAAGTGTTACTATATCCTCCTTCCTTAGTAAGTTTTAATAATCACCTTGATCAAATTAAAAAAGCAAGAAAAAAAGATAATATTAATGTTAAATTTGTTAAGAGTTGATACTGTTTTTTGAATGAATTTACCATATTAACAAGAGAATTATTTAATATCCATAAGAGTATTTATGATAAACTTAAATAACTTAATATGGTATGTTAATAAAAAATGACAAAAATGAGAAAATCACCTAACAAAAAGAATGACAAAAAGATATGCTATATCTAATGAAATGTAGTAACATTTATGGTGATCATTCTCATTCCAATGGAAAAATTAAATTGTTATATTTTTATTGAGATGCATATCTGTAAAAGATTCCGTTAGCTTAAACCACATATCAATAATATAATAAATTTAAAATTTAGATGAAAGACATAAATTAACATAAAAATTCATAATTATATATATATATATATATATATATATATATATATATATATATATATATATATATATATATATATATATATATATATATATATATATATATATATATATATATATATATATATATATATATATATATATATAATCGTTAACATAAATTTAACATTACATTTCATCATATCATTGTAACATTATTAAAATATCTTTGTCCGATCTTGCAATCGTTGCTTCCATTTCAATCAACCTCTTTCGTAAGGATAAAATGTACTCAACATAACCCTTAAATCTTCATCTGTCTTCAGCTCAAACTTGGTGAATTGAATCTTCCATTCGCTGTAAATTAAGGATGAACATTACTTGAGTTTCAAAACTTTTTGATTGTTTGAATATTGTAGGAGATTTTCCAGTATGAATTTCAAATCTACAAAATATGTGTACTCTGTGCCTCTAAATTCAAGTGAGGCATTCGCTTAGTTGAAGTAGACAAATGTGACATGCCAATATATGTTCATTATGATGTAATGTGATTTTGTTATAATAAAAAAAGAGATAAGAGATCCATATTTATGCAAATTTTAAATTAATGTGGACCTTAGAAACCTAATCATATTGGAGAGGATATTCCATATATGCATTTTCGAATACACTATTTTTTTTCACAATAAAGGGTTTATACATTAGACGCATTCCCAAATTATCCCTGTTTGTATTTTCCAATTAAAACGGGGCTAATCCGCCCTTGTCAGTATTTTACTATACTTTTTTAGGTGTACGAAAAGAGTTTGTATTTGTTTTCATTTTTAGGCCCATTTCGAAATTAAAAATATATAAAAAATTTATTATTATTATTATTATTATTATTATTATTATTATTATTATTATTATTATTATTATTATTATTATTATTATTATTATTATTATTAAAAGGTCAAAAAAGTCAATAAAAAGTAAAATGTTGATTTTTTGAAGTATTTTAATATTTTTTTTATAGTTTAAGTAAGTATTTTTTAATTATTAATTTTCTTATTTTATTTATTTTTAATCACAACATAATCAAAAAATCACAAACTATAAAAAATAAGAATGTGCATAATCTTTCCGATTTATCATCTGTGTTTTTAATTGGTTGCAATTTGTCATACTTGTTTTTTAATTAATCGCAATGTGTCATACTTGTTCAATATATTGCAATGTGTCATACTTGTTTCTAGTTAGTCACAATTTATCATACTTGTTTTTAATTGATCACGATTTGTCACTCCGACTAATTTTTCTTTTAAGTTAAACTAAAAATTAATATAAATAGGAGTACAAAAGAAAAAACAACCTTCCACAAGAAAAAAGCCACTCTCTCAAATCTCTCACTCTCACATGTGATTTTTTCATGCATTACCCTCCACTAATATACCATAACCCTCATTACCCCCATCTTTATCAAACTATTCAATTTTCAACTCAACCATCATCAACCTTAATACCACCCTAAACCAAAATTCACAAATTGACAATAATAAAAAATAACACAAGAAATACAAATCAAAGAAAAAGAAAAGAAATCGATCTGATGTCAGCCACCACCATTGCATCGGCTGAATCACGCTAGAGGTGATTCTTTTCTTTTTCCATTTGTAAATTTGAGATATTTTATGATTTTTGTTTGTTTGTTGGTTGATTTAATTTGAGAGAGGAAGAGTTGTTATGTTTTAACCATGGAAGAAGAAGTTTGGGAGAGAATGAGGGAAGTATCGAGTGCAAGAGAATTAGGGGAGTGAAGAAAATCAGATTTCTCTCTCTCCTCTGTGATTTTTATTTCTCTTTTCCTTTCTTGATTTTTATTGTTTTTGTTATTATTTTTTTTTATTTCAATAATAACATACCACATCTCCATTTTGCATTAGTTCGTTTTTAATTAAAACAAAGATAAAAAAATACTCTACAAAAAATCTGAATTGGGACGCCATCCCCTCTCTCCTATGCTACATTGATATTCCTTTTTTTAAATGTTATAATTTAACAATATAAAAATAATCCGGGTTAAGGTGAATTGGGCTTCAGCCCATTTAGATTGTTAATTCACTCTTATTCAGGGTTATGAGTTTCTTAAGGAATCCTATGGACTTCTTACACACCATGTGACTTTCCATATATGCCCCTTGATTTCAGAGATATATCTCTGGATGCACCATAATTTAACTAAACGTTAATATATTCTGGAGATATATCTCCGGATGCACCAAAGCTCAGTTGAAAGTTGAAATATTTTGGAGATATATCTCCGGAACAATTTGGAGCATATTATCACGCCAGACTTTTCTTCTCCCACATTTTTTCATTTCCATTCACAAACCTCTTGATCTCTCTAAATTCCAAAATTTCTCAAACTTCACCAAATTTAATTTCTTCCTTCCGACGCTCAAGTAATCATCAAGCATCATCAAGTGCATCATTCAACATCTTCTGAATCATATAATCCGGATAAGTTTTTCGAGTTTCTAATAAATATTCAAGTATTCTTATAAACGAGTTAGAATGCATTGTTAGATGTAGAAATATTTAGATATCAGCTGAGACATAGTTTAGAGTTAGTGTATTATTGTTTGTTGGTTGAAATGGACGACCATGACTTCAAATTTCTCATTCTGAGGTACAGAGGATGTCATTGTCGCGACCTCTGAGTTGCAGAAAATTTCAGAGATATATCTCCGGAAAAATTCAATGTTTCATGCACGCTGGTCATTCTGGAGATACATCTGCAAAATGTTTCTGTAGATGTATCTCCAGAATCATCTCAGACTATTTTTTTTCTTTTTCTTTTATAATTTTCTTGTTGTGTTGATTCCATGGCTAATTTGACCTTGCAGGCATAATGGCTGACTGAGCAGAACGATTGAGACATGGACGAGTTTCTCAGCATACGTCCATTAGACGAGAGTGGAGCCAGCCAGGTCTGAATGCATCAAGTACCTCTGGTAAGGGAGAGGCGTCGACTGTTGGTGTACAGTCTACTCCTGAGATTCAGCCTTCACCACAGGTACTCCATCTACATCTCAGGCCACTCCGACTACATCTCAGCCCAGTCCATCTACATCTCAGCCCCACTCCACCTTTTTCTTCTTCTTCCCACAGACCACGGGATGCATCAACTGACACGTCACTTCCTACATCCTCCCGTAGGCGGCGGGATGCACTTGTGCCATCTCCTGTTGATCTGGTGCCATCTCCTGTTAATGCAATAACACCTACTGATCATGATGCACTAGTGCTACCTTCGAAGGGTGATGTTTCTAATGTCGAGCCAGAGGCTTTAAGAGGGGCCCATCTGATATGCCCTTATTTCCTTTATACCCAGACCACACTTCTAGACATATCTGGGACGAAAAGGTAACATTAGTCACATTGTTACTATTTTTTTACGTTAACTTAAATTGCTACCATTGATTATTTCTAACATTGATTCTTATAGACATTGCTTATTTTTGGAAATTCACAGGTGCGTGATCCCCAGAAGTTTCTGAACCATGAGCGAAAGATTTTAGAATTGGATTAGCCTGATGAGGAGTGGTTTCAGTCGGTTCTGACAGCTTCTGGGTTGACTGACCTATGCTTGACCAGTTACAGTCTGGTAAACCACGAGATGCTTAATACATTCGTAGAGCGATGGCACTCTGAGACATCTTCCTTTCATCTCCCGCATGGTGAGATGTCGATTACACTGGAAAATGTCTCATCTTTGTTGTATCTACCAATTAGAGGGAGATTCCTCTATCATGTTAGGATGACCAAAGACGAGGTAGTCGATATGGTGGTGGAGCATCTGAGGGCTGATCCAGGTAAGACGATCAAGGAGGTGATTAGGACCAGGGGTGCTCATATTAGGTTTTCGTTCTTAAAGGTGAGATTTGATGAGGCGTTTGTTACTGCAAAGCAGGATGATGGTGATACCCAAGAGGTGGCCATACCCAGGACTCATGCTTTGGGGGCATATTTTCTATTTTTAGTTGGGACTATGATTTTTGTAGACACAAGTGCCACCTACCCTAACGTTACATACCTCCGGTACTTCTTGGATCTCACACGGATCCATGAGTACAACTAGGGGTGGTTTGCCTTGCATATCTGTATTCAAGGCTGAGAGATTGATGTTAGTGGAGGACAAAGCAGGTCACAGGCAGCACGACACTACTTGTGGTAATAATTTTTTATCCTTGGATCCTCAGCACTTCTCAAGCATCACTGGTTGGTCGTGTTGGGATGAGTACACTGAGGAGATGCTTCGTGCATGTGCTTTTATCCCACTGAGACAGAACTAGGCACCGAACCTTTTAGAGTCTATCTTGACTGCTTGGTTGTCGAGGACATCCAGTTCAACTGCTACGTGGATAACCGTCAGACGCGACTATTTGACGACATTTTGCTATGCTCCGGATGGCCGACCTGCAGATCGAGTATCACTGCTCATCATCTACCCGAGCATGTCATGCGGCAGTTCGTGTACACTCAGACCATCCCCAGACATCCTATTGTCTCTGCTCCTCCTGCCTTGACTCGTATACAGATAGAAGAGATGTTTGCTGATTATCAGAGTCATTTGGTATCGGAGGAGGCTCGTGCTACCATAGCGCCGAATGATTGGAGCTACGTCGACGAATATATCAGGTGGTTCTTTAAGGTCTGACATCTGTACATGGTGCCGACTATTTCAGGAGATCCTCCGAGACCCGATCATCATGAGATTCTAGAGGAAGAGCAGGCTTAACTGGATTACACTTAGGATGTCTTGCCTCGTTGTCGTTGCATAATAGAGATAACATGGGCAAGCATTGATGAAGGTATCTTTCTTGAGGGGTCTGCCTCAGGCAAGTACTGGATGACATTATTGCGGAGGTACAAAGGGTACTTTTGTACCACATACATCATGCGAGGACAGGGGGGATAGATGGCCAAAGAGGAAGACTAGGAAGAGGAGGCACATGAGGTTGTCAGGAACACCCAGTAGTTGTTTGTATTTATTTTGTTTCAGTGCTATAGTTTGTACGTTTTTCCTGACATTGTTACTATATTTTGGTTTTTGGTGACGCATGACATCCTATTATAATATTTTCATGTTATTTTGGTTTGTCTGTTATTTTGTAATTCATCTGTAAACAAATACACAATGCGTTTTAAAAAAAACAAACACTTCGGAGATGTATCTCCGAAAAATTCTCGTAGATGCATCTCCAGAAAAATTCAAATGGGAATGGGCTATGAAAGATATGTTGTGACCGTTTAAGGTTTAAATTGTTTTGGAGATATATCTCTGAAATATCATTAAGCCATGGGGTGCGTCCGAAGATATATCTTTAGAATTTGGGGGTATTTGTGAAAAACCACACGGTAGAAAAGAAATCCACGGGATGCCTTAAGAAATTCTCTTCAGGGTTTGCACCCTTTTTTTTGTTGTTTTATTTTTTTATTAAGCCCAAGGCCCATTTTTATGTTTTTTTCTTTTAAACCCCATACTACCTTGCTTCCACCCCCTCTAGATTTAATTTATTTTGTTAACTTATTTAATTTATTTTTAGGAAAACATAAATAAATATTAAAATACTAAAAATAATAATTTTGTTTCTTTTGATTTAATTCCATTTTATAAACTTGGATTAAAAAGAAGGAGTGAATGCACATTCATTTAGAAGGAATGGGTGAATTCATATTCACCCGTTTCTCGAATAATCGAGGGCTTAACGCATGCTTCGTCTGAATGATCATTTGTCTTCCACAAAAGATTTTCATAATAAACTTAGGATTAACAGAGAAATGGGTTTGTTTCTCGAACAACCGAAGGCTTAGCGTACTCTTCGCCCGAATTGGTTACTCATCCTCAGCATATTATAACAACCTCAACTCATCAAGTTAATCTTTTTGTCCCCATTGTTTACCGTTGAAATTGGCCAACAACTGCTAGTCTTCCAAAGTTATTAAATCTTTGGTTGCTTACAGGATTGACTAGATTGATCCTAGCACATGTGTTGTTAATTTAGTTTTTGGGTTTATTAAGGATGAACATTTCGACAATGGTCTGAAAGTTATTAATGAAATATTACAAGTTCTTTAAGGAAATGCAGCAAAGTAAAGATTGTAAAGTAAAAACTTTAAAGTAAATGACAAAATTTTAAATGTTAAAACAAGGCGAGAAGTAAATTGCATTCAAATGTAAATTACAAGAATTTAAAATAATATAGTAAAATGTGATGTTCATACATACATTTTCACTCATGAATACTCTTTTCTCACACACAGGTACTTAGAGGAAATTTAGTGTTTTTTTTGCACAAATTGAACATCCCGAATCCTAACTGCTAAAACTCTTATTTATACTAAATCGAAAATAACTGTCATCTAACGGTCGTTTCTCCATAAAGCTCTCCATGTGTCTTGAAAACAGTAAGGCCAAAAGGTAGTTATCAACCTTATTTGAAATGCACCTGTCGAATCGCTTCTTCAAGTCAACATCGTCGAACTCTAATCTAGGCCAAAAATATTTCTAAGTCCTAGACCACAACGTCCTCCATACATAGATCTCTTCGACTAGGTTCCCAAATACTCTCTTGTCAAAAATAACATTCTTTCTTAAAATAATACTTCAAACTTCCATAACTCACTTCAAACCTTCACATACGCCGAAACGTTCTTATTACTGGTTACTATTGAAACCATCATATTCTTTTTCAGAATATATCTTTAAATTTCATGACTTATTTCCAATATTAATGGATGTCGAAATCTCAGCCAACAACCCCCAAAAAATCATTTTCGTTTATGAAGAGAAAAAGACATTTTTGAAGCTTTTTCGACATTACTGCACATTTACTGCTGTGACATGCATGGTCATCATGACCATGACGCTTCAGAAGTCTAATCAAGAGATACAGAAACCCAAAAAGTAATCATCACACCCCTATTTCCTAGGAAGTAGTGGGCTACCATCTGCAACCGTCCCATCTATCCATAACCAGCTAGCACGTGTCTCATGATCTTAACCACTACTCACGATGACTAAAATGAAGTGTTTCACCTTTCCACTATAGATACTCTATTTTATTTCTTTTTCAATTTTTTACTCTTATGAACTTCCTTCACTCTCTAAAGCATAAGACGATTCTTCATCTTCTCACAAACAAACCTCAACAAACTCAAATCACTTTCAACTTGAATCATCAATGGCGTCCAAGAAAACACCAGTTCTTCATAAGGATGCTAAGAAACAACCAGTTCTTAGTCCTATTCACACAATCTTGGGCCCTTAAGTTGTATGTAATCAACAATATATTCCATAATTTCCCATTGAGAAAGAAAAAAGGCGAATTTATCAATCCCCGGTACTTATACCTATTTCAGTTCTGGAAAAATATATGCTCTTACTGGTCCTTTACCAGCTGTTAACATAGATGTTGTGAAACTTAGAGAATTCTTTCCAACCTATCATAGGTATAAACCCATAGCAAGTAGGAGAAAATCTAAAACTACTACTGAAACCATAACTCCTGAACCACGTAAAAGCACTGATACCCAAGAAACGTCTTCGACTTAGCCTGAAGAAAACACCATTAATTTAGATTATATAAGCAATGCTCTTAGAGCATTTCGTTCTTGCCCATTATCGAAAGACCTTGAAAATTATCTGTCTTGGCTAGCAAATATAGAAAAGAAGAAAACTAAGTTTTGGAAATAAATGGAAAATTTCGACATGATCGAGCTGTCGAAATCTGGAACTGGATATTGTCAAATTATGTTGCTCATTTCCTTACAATTTTGGGTCAACACACAGAACAACTCCCACTTCCCTTGTGGAGTGCTAACCCCCATTCTCTTCAACATAGCTGCCATTACTGGCCTTCGATCCACATGAGAATCTTTTAATCCAAACCAAATGACAGAAGACACTATTGGCTTCGACGGGAATCGATTCACTTTCACCAATTACATCTCTGACCATTACAAGAAAGACACTAAAGAAGTATCTGATGAAAAACATATTGATTTTCTAGCTCTTTGGTTATCCTGCTGCTTTTTTTGCTCGAGGTCCCTACAAGTAGCACAAAAATTTCTGGCTATGGCTAACTAACTACATGCTAGTCGAAAACTCTGCCTCAGCCAGATGATCCTGGGTTTCCTGTATGAATCCTTAGGAGAAAACGTGGCACTTCTAAAAAATATTCAAATTGGGTCGAACTTAAATCTAGTTGGTCCATTCTGGTTACTTCAGTTGTGACATAATGCCACCTTTGAACCCTCTCCGTCGACCCGTATCACAATTAATGAAGAAAGTGATGAGATCAAGAACAGGCGGGTTGAAGGGACACACCTTGTCCATGTGACTCCTAGTGACTAAGGCTTAAATCTTTAGAATACCTTTACTGAGTATTTAATGATGTATGTAAAGCGCTACAATTTTACTCCTTACATGGCTCCCTTCGCCAAAAGGACTCATGGCGTAGAATGGTTTACCAGAGAGTTTCCCCTACGTCGAAGGATCAAGAAGCAACATCCTTAGTCATATGGGATGCATTCCCCACCCTCAAGCTAATCGATTGGGACATGATGCTAATTGATTGGCAAGTGATAAAAAACCTTGAAAACTATTCGTTTTTTGTGCCATCCTCTAGCCAAAAAATAAAGGTCTCTTTCCACTCTCTTTCACATCTAGAAATGTGGTTTCATTTTTCACTTCTCACTCTCTCTAAAAATTTATTTTGTTTAATTTCTCTCATTAAAAGTTAGTCGTGGTTGTTTTCGAGAAAGTTCTTTTGCGAGTAAGGAAGCTCTAATTTTGGAAGGGTCATTTTGTAAGTTCACCATAAAAGTTTTGTTTATACTTTAGTTGAGCATATTATCCATTTAGGGATTGTTTGTTTGGGTTACAAGCTAAACCTGTAAAAAGTTAGGGTTTTAAATTTGTATGACCAAGTCTCTTGTTTATGTTCGAGATTAACCTGTGGTAAAATCTCATAGATTCTTGGTTAGCCAAATATAAAATCAAGTTTAGGTTAAAGCTCATCCTGGTGTTAAAATCTTGTTTCTGTTTGAGATCATTTTGGTGGTAAAATCTTGCAGGTTAATGGTTTGCCTAGTGTAAAACCAAAGTTTAGATTCGTGAGCTCATCATGGTGTTAAAAGCTCCTAATATTTGTTTGAAGCTTAAAGACTAACCGCTCCAAGATTATCTTGGAAAGGAGACTAACCACTTTGATTCAGCGTTTGGAATGAAGACTCACCGCTTCTCTCTGCGTTTACTATTTGGTTGGAAATTAGCCACAAACTTTATTTTTCCTTGTAAAAGGGGGTTCAAGAATTCAACCTACTAAAACTTTTTAAGTTTATTGGATACTCTCAAGATCAATTCTTGGAGATAGAACTAAGTTATTTTTTACTCAACTTGTATGATTTTTGATGTTCTTCTCTTTCCTTAACTCTAATTTTAATTCTCAACATTTTTCTAATCGTAAAATTAATAGCATGTTCATATTCAATCATAGGAGAAACTCTATACAAAATAGGCATGTTCTCCCATTTGTTAAAAATGTATAGAAAAAGAGGAAGCCATATATTTCTAATCGAACTCCATTAAGGAATATTTGGACAACATCTAGAAAGAAGATCCCTTGCCAAAAAGATTTTGATATCAAGATACAACTAGCCTTCGATGGTTTAGGACATCGAAATTTACATCAAAAAGTGAAAGCAATATTAAAAATATAAGGCCATCTACATCGATCATCCATGCAAGATGAACACGATTGACATTACCATGGACATTCTCCCAATGAGGCATGAACTTTTTTGGACCTTTCCCTTTTACTCTTGGGAAACCGAAGTTTCTAATTGTAGTGCAAAGCCCTTTCATCTTCATGTTAAACATTTTTTTTGTTATCTTTTTGCACACCTTTCATATATGATCGATACATAAAAGGAAACCCCTCTCTCTATCATTATTTTTTTCGAATAATTTTTCAAACTTGTCTATATAAACCAAAACACGTGATAATCACTAAAGACACTATACTTTATTAGTTCATTAAGAGATAACAATATACCAACTCCAAATTCAATCTCAAAAAGAATTTTTGAATGCCAATACAGAAACATTCATCAATCATATTCAAACCTATGCACGTGTCACCTTTTGCGTATGAAGACTAAAGTCAATTTTTTTAATTGTCTTATTTTTAAAAATAAAAAAAAATAAAAACTCTTTAAATCTCTTTTTTTTTTAATTAAGAACAAAGAACTTCAAGTACAATTTTTTTAAAATCTACTTAAATTTCAATAAATAAAAAAATCTGAAAAATTATATACCAAATGAAAAATTGAATTTATTTCCAAAAATAGGATCATCAAAATCAAAATCAAACCTTGATATGCTTTAAAAACCAAAATAATGTTTTAAGGGTGAGTTGAGTTGAAAAGAGAAATGAGAGGCCATTTAACATCTATAGGTAGGTAAGTGAATGTGAAAGCAAATTAATAGACGAATGGATGGTTAGAGACATGTGCAATTTTGTCGGCCAAATTCACCCATTATGTCATTTTTCATTCTAATGGACAAAAAATATCAGATAATGGATTGCATAAGATATTTCTTCTAATCAATTTTAACTTAGACTACACATGTTGATTACAATATATTATATGAAGTAACATTTCAACCAATCAAACCGTGTTGACCAATATGTTATTGTTCTATATATGTGTCAACTATAACCTATTTGAGATTAAACTTAGTTCTTTCAAGATGAACAAGTTCTTCCATGTTTTCCTTATTATGTCTCTTGTATCTCAAACTCAAACCCTTGGAACCAAAGGAGTTCATAGAAGCAAAAAGTTCAAACCCTTGTTTATTTTTGGTGATTCATTCTTAGATGCTGGCAATAACAATTACATAAACACAACAACCTACGACCAAGCAAATTTCTTGCCTTATGGAGAAACCTACTTCAAGTTTCCGACGGGTAGATTCTCCGATGGCCGGTTGATATCAGATTTTATTGGTAAGATTTTTAATTATTGAGTCATGAAACAAGATTCTCTGGTCATGTGTTTTGTCATATTGTTTGTTTTGTAGCTGAATACGCAAATATTCCACTGGTTCCACCATTTCTACAACCTGGCTTTAATCAATACTACAATGGAGTGAACTTTGCTTCTGGTGGAGCAGGTGCACTTGTGGAGACTTTCCAAGGGTCGGTATGTGTTTTTCTTTCACGTTATAATTATTGCTTTGACACTTTCATACACGGTTTGGTTTGCATTAATTATAGTCATTTTTATAATAATCATACAATTCTAGTTTATCCACTTTAAGTTTGTCAAAATATTCATTGTGATATTTCTCGTTATGATTTATATTTCAAAATTTTATCCCTACGATAATGGCACCTCATGTATTATGTATCATCTGTGTTTTCTCCAATTGAGTTAGAGTGATCAACATTTTCTCCTTACCTTTCAAAGCATCCATACATTTTTGTTGAATCAATATTTCTTTCATCTTTACTTTTCATAGATCAAAATAGTTGTTTATATAAAATTTCTCAAAATCCCATTTAGTATGTATGGTGCGCACTTGAAAGATTAGTTCCATTCACATAGACACCACTACTTGTTAAGTATATTCTTCTAACCAAATATAAAAAAAGAAGAAAGGAAAAACAATTATGACAACCAAATTGAATAATCAATGAGATAAAGATTCAATCATGATCGATTATTGAATTTAGGGTGTTGTAAAACGGACCGTCCGTCCTGCTCCGCCGCGCTTTAAACTCGTCAAAAAAGAATGAGGCGAATAAGTCCGCCAAGTAAAAATGAGCTTAAAAATATAGTCTGCCCTGCCTTAAGTCTGCTAAAAAAGGAGGTGAGACGGGTAAGCTCGCCAAGTGAAAATGAACTTAAAAATGTAGCACGTCCCGTCAAAGTGGAAGGTTGGCGGGCTTACTCGTCTATTTTTTAATTTTTATTTTTTAATAAATTATAGGTTTATTTTTACATTTTAGTTATATTTTTCACTTATTATTTTTAGAATAATTGTTTATATAGTATCTTTTAAAATAAATTTTACTTTAAAAAATATTACATATATTCACAAATAAATGTATAAAATAGAATTATCAACAAGTATTCTAAAATATAGTTCAAGTATTAACATTTAACCAACAAAAAAAATAATTTAGTTGATAACTACGTTGGCGAGTTGGCGGGGCAACCCACCCCTTTTCTTGGCGGGCTTAAGGCGGGACAGGCTTAAATTGAGGCGGGTTAAACATGTAGGCAGACACAAAATCCCAACCCAACCCGTTATTTTTTAGCGGGTGCGCGGACTAGTCTGACAGACCACAACCTATTTTACCACTCTTAATTGAACCTATGTGTAACAGAAATTCTAAACAATCAAACCAAAGACAAAAATAAAGAAAATACATAAGTAATATTGTTATTTGTTGAGGTAGTTTGTCCCTAAAAGATATTCTACATTCGTAGGATAAAGTATTTGTCTGATTCTCTATCAATGAGTATTTACAAGAAATAAAAAAATTTCACAAGAAATTAATATCAATTGTTCAAGATGAACAATTTCTAATTTCTCTCTCTTTTCTCTCCATCCTTGATGATTTTCACTATAGAGTTCAACAGATTAAATCATGTTATTAATGACTTCAAATCACCCAATGTGTTCACAATATGATGTGCTCCTTAACCTAAAAAAATACTTTAAAATTGAAACCTCTCAATAAAGTGTTTTCACGCCTTTCTGTTTTTTAATTATGAAAATTCTAACTTGATTAGCGTATAAAAAAATTAGGGTGATTTGAACCTACCTGAAGCTAGCGGGAATATACCTGAGCACATCGCACACTCGATGGTACAACAAAATCGCCATCGGACTTCATTTATTCCAAAAGGAAAGAGAAAATATCGATAAAACACAGGAGAAGAAAAACGGGTAAGGAAATCAGTTATGCGAGAGAAAGGTATTAGCGCCCCACGCATCCGTTGTACTCGACGAGAACCATTTTGTATGCTCTATGCTCGGATGAGTGTTCTATCTAAAGGTTACTTGCGGAAGGATAAAAAAAGGAAACAAATAGAGTGCTCATGGAGGATTGAGGTCCTCATGCCTACGTATCCTCATAATGCAATGAGGAATTCAGAGCTTCGTAGTTCGTGGAACTAAGGAAGGAAAGGAGAAGGTAGCTCGCCAAGATTTCACAATCTTGTGCCTACGTATCCTCATAGTGCAATGAGGATTTCAGAGCTCTGTAGTTCGGGAAACTAAGGAAGAGAAGCAAGGAAGTGGTGTCAAAACCAAGAGAAAGAATAAGAGGTAAGAGCAAGGGTGTTTTAACTGAGACTCGGTGATTAACCAAATAAATGGAGATGTTGGTCTTTTAACTGAGAGACAGCGATTAACCAATGAAAGAGATATTTTAACCAACGAAAAGGTGTTTAACCCACAAGAAAGAGGAAACATGGTCTTTTAACTGACAGGAAGTGGTTAACAAAGAAAAAGGGTGTTGAACCAAGAGAAAAAGTGCTTAACCCAAAGGAAAGAGGAAAATTGGTCTTTTAACCGAGGAACGCTGATTAACCAAAGAAAATCGTATTTTAACCAACAGGTGATTAACCCAACAGAAAAATAATGGTCTTTTAATCGAGGAACGATGATTAACCAAAGAAATGAGTGTTTTAACCAAAAGGCGATTAACCCAATATAAATCGGTATTTTAATTGATAAACAGTGATTAACCGAAGAAAATGATGTTTGAACCAAGAGAAGGTTGTTAACCCAAAAGGAACTCGGTATTTTAATTGACAGACAATGATTAACCAAGGAAGGAGCGTGGGAACCAAAAGGAGATTGCTAACCCAAAAGGGACTAAGTATTTTAACTAACGGACAATGATTAGCCAAGGAAAGGGCGTGGGAACCAAGAGGAGGTTGCTAACCCAAAAGAGACTTGGTATTTTAATTGACAGACAGTGATTAACCAAAGAAAGGGTGTGAGAATCAATAGGAGGTTATTAACCCAAAAGAGATCGGTGCAAGAATGGATTACTATGTCAAGGACCGATTCAAGAGACACTACAGTCTGGGGATAGAGGTGACTACTCTAGACTCAGGGTCATTCGTCCCATACTCAAGATAGTCAGAATAAGGGTAGGAATTCTCCATTCTCACTCCTCCTCTAGCACCCAAAGTGTAGTGCAAAAATTGAGAATGATAGGTTTTGATGCCTCTTAGCAATTTGTACAGCGCTCCAGCTTATTGCTCAGTCGCCCAACTCGAAACAGGATCAAGAAAGAAGGGGAATCTAAGGATATCCTAAAGAAAATAACAAAGGCAATTAATCAAACAAAACAAAGTTTTGATCAATTAATCAAAGAGGAGAAAATTTCAATAATCTTTCAAGCAAGTTAAAAGATTATCAAAGTAAGGGTGGGAAATAATGTTAAACAAGATTAAATTTGTTCAAGGAAGAACAAATCTAATGCATCAATGTGAAGTGCAAAGCATTAAAAAAGATCAAGCTAACATGCATTTCTAAGCATTTCCATGTTAACATATAAGCAAAATGTGCAAAAAAGTGTCTAAAAATGTAGTAAAATTGCAAGATAAACAAAGAAAATCATGCAATTAATTAAGCGAAAATCATAGTGAGGAGGTTCTGGCCTAAAACAATGGCATATGCATCAAAATAGACATACAAGGGAAAGTATAAATGAGAAGCATGCAAAATAGTTCTAAAAAAGCATGAAAAAGGCCAAAAATGTCAGGTGTAACCGGTTACTCAAAATGTGGTAACTGATTACACCTTGGGAAAAAAATTCCCAAGCACACATGAGAGTGTGTAACCGTTTACTCAGATTATGATAACCAATTACACTGTAAAAATAGCAAAAAACAGATTTAAAAAAGCACTTTTTAGAATCACTTATCGCATGCAATCATAATATAACATAACATGGTAGTAGATGCAAAATTCATGTTAGTTAAGAGTAATCAAGAGCTAATAGAATCAAACATGCAAATTCAATTATTCATGTAGCAAAACATCATTTAAGCACTACATTGCGGAAGCGTAAAATCGATCGAAAGAGGTAAATTACACAAAATTCACCAACCAACAAGGCTGAGATTTGCCTTGGTAATTGTTGTGATCAAAATGTGATGAAACAAAGTTTAAAAAACAAGAAATCCATAGATCTTTAGCAATCTGTCGCGAGAAAACTGAGAATAATGCAATAACTGATTGGGATTCGAACTTGCACAAAAACTCCTTCAATAATCAGCTTCGAAAGATTTGAATGAAGTGAATGTTGTTGTTGCTACAAAATTCAATGATGAAATGAAGATGAATGAAGGCTTCACTCAAAGAATAGAAAGCTTCCTAAGCTTTGATGGTGAATGAGCTTTGTGAGGTTTGAGGAAGAAGAAGATGATGATTGAAAGAAAATGCTGCATAAAATTTAGAGAATGAATAGCAAAAATTCATAGCAAAATGAGAATCAAAGTTGGGATCCTTGCATCAATGTGAGAGGTTTTCTTATATAGACCATAGGCTTGGAATGGGTAGAGGCTTGGAACTTGGTACGAAGGTAGTTAAGTGAAGTTTGACATTTGGCTTGGAGTTAGTTAGATCTAACTCACTGAGTTGGGATCTAACTTAGTTAATTGTTACATGACTCGGTTGGGGATCCAAATGCAACTCAAAGATCAATTGGTCCAAAACGAGTGAAAATGAGGGTGTATGATGAACCTTATTGATAATGAGGTAGTGCAATAAATGTAGCTGATATTTTTGTTGTGATTACATGTCTAGAACCTTCTACATGATGCTAGAATTAACTATGAAAAAGAAATGGGATATAAGCTGCTACAACATGGAAAACAGCTGAAAAACACAAAAATACGCAGGTGTAACCAGTTACCCTGATGTTACCAGCACCCAATCACGTCATCCTGGACTGGTCAATGATGGTGTAACTGGTTACACAGATTTGGGTAACCGGTTACCACAGTTAAAAATCGTCTTTTTTAGCTTGGAATGAGGTGTTTTGGCCATGACTTCATGCTTCGACCCTGTGCTTGGATAGATAGACATGGAAATCCTTCTGTTTTGTCCGTATTGATGCTTTGACGACTATTCTGGAATACAATCAACCATCGTCGTGTCAGTATCAATTCATAGCCTCGAGACTTTTTGGAAATTTGGATATTCCTACAATAAATCCACAGATAAAAATGCCGATGTGTATACTGTGAATACAAGTGCACATGTTTATACAAAAGAAAAAAAAAATCAAACATAAGAGGTCAAACTTTGAGATACAACACTATAAACCTATAAAATTATAAAATATAATTTTGAATAATATAATTTAAATCATCTCATAAAACTCATTTGAATTATATGTAAATGACGCAAAATTCATATTCAAAACCGTATTTACCATACTTAGTGATGTAATTTGGTGAGTTAAATACGATAAATAAAGATATAATTGTAGAAAATTTAATAATGATTACATTATTAATTTAAAACAACAAATAACTTTAGATATAAAAATATTATAAAAATGGTTTTTATAATGAAACAAATTGAGAATAATTTATTATATCAATTCATCTTATACTCATAACCAATAAAAAAATTTAATTATTAGATTATATTTTAATTCCCATCAATTAGGAGTTTTTTTTTATTTATTGAAATGAATTTGTACATGTCAAACTTTTAGGTAATACCTTTGAAAACACAAGCAAGAAACTTCAAGAAAGTAACAACATGGTTGAGGCACAAGTTAGGCCATTCTGATTCCAAAACATTGTTATCAAATGGTGTCTACATGTTTAGCATTGGATCTAATGACTATCTCAGCCCATTCTTGACAAATTCAGATGTTCTAAAGTATTATTCTCATTCAGAATATGTTGGCATGGTAGTAGGTAACTTCACTTCCACTATAAAGGTATAGTATATTCTTATACAATTTGAATATTCATATATGATTTTTGTCAAGTTACATGCATGATTTTGATTTATAATATGGTTTTAATTGTTAGGAAATATATAAAAGAGGGGCTAGAAAATTTGCAATCTTGAATTTGCCACCATTAGGTTGTCTTCCAGGAACTAGAATAATTCAATCACAAGAGAAAGGGAGTTGCTTAGAAGAACTTTCATCACTTGCAAGTATACATAATCAAGCTCTCTATGTGGTTCTCTTAAAATTAGAGAACCAATTGAAGGGATTCAAATTTTCTCTCTATGATTTTAACTTTGATGTCACTCAAATGATCAATCATCCAATAAAATATGGTACACTCTCCCTCCTATTTTAATTTCGTTATTTTATTTAGTCTTTTCTGTCAATTTTTAACAAAAACAACTTTAAATTGTGGTGACGTGACGTAACAGTAAGACCATTGATATAATTATGAGTCAGTATATGTAGTTAAAAACTGATATATTGTTTAGATTGCAATGGTTTTGTTTTTGAAGAACCCCTGCAGTTTATACGGTATATCAATTTTTAATTACATATGCTGACAGATTTATAGTATCAATTTTTAATTACATATGCTGACAGATTTATAGTAACGTCTTGGTGTCACGCTACGACATCAAAACTTTAAGTTTTTTTTAATCAGAAATTGACGGAAAGGGACTAAATATAATACTAAAAGTGAAGTTAAAAAATTAACTTATAATATTTTTTAATTAAGTGATTAAAGTGAACTATCAAATTAAGTTAAGACTAAAACATGTATTATATCTAAATGTTTCAATAACATTGAACTAGGCTCGTCTTCAACTCAGTGCTCCTACATCGTAAATGTTAATTTTCAAATAAATGTCTGAAAAATTGTGGTTATTAATTTGATGCAGGTTTGAAGGAAGGAAAATCAGCATGTTGTGGAAGTGGACCATTGAGAGGAGAATACACTTGTGGTGGAAAAAGAGGGGAGAAACACTTTGAATTATGTGAGCAACCAAATGAAAATTTATTTTGGGATTCTTACCATCTTACAGAAAGTGCTTACAAACAATTGGCAACTAGAATGTGGAATCGTACTGAAAACTCTCACACTATTGGACCTTACACAATCAGAGATTTCTTCCAAGACATGTGAATTTCTTCATGATTTTTAATCATCCATTTTTAGCCACATTCTAAATCAATTGTAAAACATTCAAGTAAATTATGAATAATGTTTTTAGTGATTTTTAACTCTATAGTAGCAATTGAGCTCTGAACATTACTCTTAATTGATAGGATTTGAAAATTATATTTTAATAATGTCACGTGAGGATGAATTTTTTTTGTTGGTATTTCTTGAAACCAAATGTAATGTTGATATACACTTGTGTTGGATCAATTAACTCTGAATAATTCTTGATTGATCACTCTCACTTGTATAGCAATATGCATAAAGAAAATAGGAATTTCATTTAAACCTAAATTAAAAAGAGTTATTATACCTCTCAAATTAACATATATATTGTTGTAGTGAGAATCAGATATCAAGTTATTGAATTAAATTGAATCATAAATCATGAAGTTCACCATCGAACTTTAATTTATCCAAAAGAAAGGATAAAAATCGAAGAAAATCTTAAATGCGCTATATAATAAAAAAGCTAAGAGAATATAAGGTTCGGGGGTTGGTTATACCTAGAGAAGGTGTTAGCATCCTAAGTATCTGTAGTACTCTACAAGAACCTCTTATTTGTATTTGTGTTATGCTAAAGTTTACTTACTAAGAAAAAGGTGCTAAGGTAAAGAGTTAGGGGTTTATTTCTAAGTATGTTCGCCAAGACATCGCATCTCGTACCTACGTATTCTAATAAGGATGGAATCAAAGCATTCGTAGTTCACCTAACTACGAGTGAAGAGCTCTTGACTGTGGTCAAGGTTCCAACGAGGAAGATAAGTATCCATGACAGGACACTTACATAGAGTGCGACGACTCTAATCCTAAGGCTAGGATGAAAGGGAAAGGAAGTGTTCATGGCAAAACACTCACATATAGTACGTCAACTCTAATCTTAAGGCTAGGATAAAAAGGGAAAGTAAGTATCCATGACAAGACACTCACATAGAGCGCGGCGACTCTAATCCTAAGGCTAGGATAAAAGGGTAAGACTCTAATAAAGTCTCAAGAAAATGTTGGACAAGACTATCCTAAATATGACGTAGCAGTCAACAGAAATGATTCTTTCCTTTTGAAATAGGCATAGGCAAACAACATAAGTGGAATACAGAGAAAAATCTTAAGTGTCAAAGCTAAAATCATAGTCCACCAATTGAATATCTTTTAGGGTTTTGATAAATTTAAAATATTTTTGTGTTTTTTGAATAAGATGAATAAGATAACTATGAATACGAACAATGATGATAATAAAAACAATAAGATAATGATAATGATATATTGACAGAAAGTTAAATAGGATAATATTGAAAGAAATTAAAGACAATGGTTAATCAGATGAATCGGGTCCACTCTAGCGCTAAACACCTGTAGCACAATTTATGAGAAAGATCATGCTATGGAAAGTCTCTCAATAGCAATGTTTGTGCTAAAACACGATAGTAAAATGATATGTAGATCATTCTCAAAGAATCGTGCCACACGAAAAGAAAAGAGAACGGTCTCGTCTTAATCACAAACTTTCGTCGATTAATTGAAGATAACCTATCACGATCCCAAAGTATAGAAAATGATCTCAATGATCATTCACTACAGATTTGAAATAATGAAGGTTAAACAATCTCAACAATCAATGTTCACGATACTTTGACTTCATAGACCAAAAGAGAATCGAAAATAAAATCAAAATAAAAACGAAATCATGTAAGATATAATGGAGGAGAAAAAAAACATCAAAATGATAACCTAAAAAAACAAAAGTTTAACTTTATTTTATATTTTTTAGAAAAGAAGAACAAATTAATTAAGATGAAAATAAAATAAAAAATAAAAAATAAAAAGAAAGAGGGGGGTATTGAAAGAACTTTGGGCGTGTGGAAGTAGAATCATCATGGTGTCATTATGGGCTGCAAGCCCATTCATCCATTTTTTAAAATAAGTAAAAAAGTGCAAGAAGTGGGAAAGGACCACAAAAACCAAACAGATTGCAAACTAAAGACCAAAATCAGAAGATTTTACCCCATACCCCTGCACTTATACCCATACCCCTACAATTTTAAAAAAATACCAATTTTATCCTTATATTTTTTTATTTTATTTTTTTTTCACTTTTTACCGTGTCCCATACCCCATACCCCTGCACTTATATTTTTTTTACCCTGCACCCATACCCCATACCCCTGCACTTATACTTTTTACCCTGCACCCACCACCACAAGAAAATTGATAAATTACGGCGGTTAATTTTGGCAGGTTACGACAGTTACAACCGCCGCAATTTGAAAGTCATGACGATTTTAGATATGTCGCTGAAACGTGTGTCGCGGGCAGTTACAACTCTGCCATCTCGTTTTCCTGTCAACCATTAGTGAGGAACATGATATATATTAAACTAAATATATATGACGAGGACATCAGGCTCTTCTATATCCCTCTAGACCATAACTTGAACTCTGTTGCCTTGCATTTCCTATTGATATATTTACTGTACTAATACATAAAAAAAACTGTGCTCTGTAAGAAAAAAATGGCTAATATATTATTTTTTGTATACATACCAAAGTGGAGTAATTCATTTATATTTTTTACAATTCAATTAGATACAGAAATATGAAGAACACTTAGGGTTCCAATAAGTACAACATCTATTCCTTGCAGGCAAACTCCAGAAGATAATTTCTCATGTTGGTATTGAGTATTGACAGCCATATTAGAGTGAACCAACCATGTTGAATTGAGTCCATGCCTCCTGCATTGTAAATACATATCAAATTCAATTGATAAGACATAATTATAGTAATGCTAATAAGTTGCACAAACATATTACTTGTAAAATATCAAAAACCTTTTTTGCAATGTATTTTTGGTCCGCAGTTGCACCCTTTTGCTGCAACTTATCTGGATGCAGACTAAGTAAAGCTCTCTGATAAGATCTTTTCACCGCATTCCCTTCAATTATATCAACAAGAGGCATAGGCTTCCAGTTGCAGTTTGGCCAAAGAACCTTTGTTCATGATGGAAGCCATTTTAAAATGATTAAATACTTAGATGAAACAAAGAATTTAAAAACATTTACAAAATCTATGATTTTAACGCATATCAGAATGCTTTATTGTTGTTAACAGGCAAGAAGAGTTGGAATTTTCAATCAAATGGAATTTTCTTCTTACGTATTGTAATGTTGACAGCAGCGAGCGTATGTTTCCTTCCTTCCCTTTAGACCATTGTTGTATCTTCATGTCAATAACCTACATTGTGTACAGAAACATATGCTTAATATCTTTGTTCTTCTACAAGTTGATATAAACAAAAACATGTGTAGGTGAGTTGCAAATTACTTGGATTTCTTGAATTTCTTGGTTCTGCGAGATCTCATTCTCATCTTGAGATAATACTTGGATCTGCAAATTCCAAATCAGGTGCTTGCTTATCCATATAAGCACAAGAAAGTATTAAAAGAAATTATACTTGGGACTTGTTTAATTTAACAATGGAATACCGCGAAATTCTCATGGAAGGACTCGTCTTTATCTCCTATATCTTCCGAAAATGAAATGTCATGAATTTCTGCTAACAAAATCAAGTTGTTCTATCATAACTTAATCATCAAGTATTGTCATACCCCAAATTTGTCCCACCTTTGTACAGTCCCCATTCTGTATATTTAGTCACTTATTTTATTCAAAATATAAAAAATAAAAAAATTGTGATGTTTCGATCATGAGGATGGATCGAATTGAATTAAATTTCATTTGAAGAGCGACAGGTTAAGAATGAATGTAGCGTGTGTTGGAGGATCTTTTGTGTTGGTTTAAGCTTGCTTAGACACATTTTCGTTCAAGATCGATTCAGGATTTGATTTATTGGATTCACATATTTGAGGTTTTAGTTCAACGTTCATGCAAGGGTTGTTTTGGTTCAATAGTCTATTTCGTTCAAGATTCAAGAATGAATTTGCAATGGCACACTCAAAGTCCAAATAACATCCCAATATCAAAAAAAATAAAAATTTACATGAGAAGAACATGATGTGTTTTTATTCCAAAAAAAAAAGAACATGTGTGACTTCAAGGTTGTTACCAACTCATTGTACATCTTTGTTACAACAAAAGCCCAATCAATAATAAGATGTTTACAAGAGACCAAACAGGTTACAAATCAATCCCACAATTCCTCAAATTCTACAGCATCCAAAGTCCATCTGTTTTCTCATTTTTCTATTTTTCTTTAAAAGTCCATACACATAAAGAAGAAGCCCATATATTTACAATAAAAAAAAGAAGAAGAAAGAAAAGTCAAATCCATATGGTCAAACTACACAGCCACATGCTACTATTATCAAAGCTTTATGCTCTTGCCATTTATGCTCTTGCCAGTAGACGTAATGAGCCTAATTCCCTCATTGATGAAATCCAAAGTAATTTCAGTGGTTGTTTGTTTTGCTACTTGTTTCAAAATTTTTTAAGCATCAGTACATCAAGTGATGTTACACGAGTAGAAGTACCAGGTCCTTTTCATAATCCCATCTCACACTATTACAACTCTTCAACTCAAGAATGTATCACTTTAGGAGGAATACCACATGAGCAAAATATGCAGGCGGTGTGCACATGCTGAAGACGAATACACGTCGCAACGAGAACAAAACTGCAGCAAATGAATTGCAAGGCACGGAAACGTCACAAGTTGCAAACAAAATTAATCCAAAATGATGATGCAACACGAGAGGAAGACACAAATTCAGAAAAGGGAAAGAATAATCAAATGCTAGCGAGTATTACGTACCGCGGAAAGCACCGTGCAACTTATGGCATACCACGACCTGAAAAGTTTCAAACCACAACACAAACCTGCATAAACGACAATAATTGTGATTTGAGTTCAATCGGAGACAATACGGAAGACCAGAAGAGGAAAGACTAATCAAATGATAGTAACCGACCTCGCGTTTCGTACCGCAACGATGTAGTACAGTTTAAGGCTAACCATTATCCTCATGCCAACTTACAAGCCATGCCACAAGCAAACAAGATTGCACAGCTGCTACAAGACCTTTCTTCATGCCATGTTGGCTACAGACCTGTTGCAACACAAAGCAAAAAATAAAAGCAATCAAACCATACAGCCTACACGGCAAACCGCACATCACGCATTTACCGCATATTCTAGCCACCTTCAAGTCTCGGCTGTCACAGCTTTCAGCCTGCAAAACATAAGAATGAAGACACAACAACATAAAACCATTAGCTTCACAAACAAACAAAAAAAACAACTCTGCTACAACTACCAAAACCGTACCATACACAGCTACAACATCTCATCCAGCCCACACACCACACACAAAATCAACAAAGCAACTTGCCCCAACCTTACACCAAAATGGAATAGACAAGCTCTGCACAAGTTGTACAAAAACCTGCTACACACAATACCCTGCATCCACCACATTCGTACACACCAGCTGCCAACCATTCTGCTACCATAGACAATAACCTACTGCAACACCAGCTGCCAAACCACCCTGCTACTACTCCTCCCACACCAGACAAACAACCTGCCATAAGCTGCTACTCATCATGCCAGACAAAACCTGCTGCAAGCTGTACCTGCACAAAACACACAACCATAACAAACAGCGGGTCCACCGAAGAGAAAGCAATGAGTTTTGTCTCATTCAAAGGCCTGCAAGAGAAGGGACCACTTGGTTCATCATGGTTTTTTTTTAAAGACACAAACCAACATCCCAACGGTTTTTTGGGGGGATAAGAGAGAGCTGGCTCACTTCATAAGCCATGACCACTGCAATAGAAAAGGGAGGGCTCAGACCTTCACTTGGGATTTTTTTCTCAACCTTTCATCTTCACTTTATTCTTTCCTTTCACTTTTCCATTCATCATCCAGCTTCAAACTCTGAAATTCAGAACAATCATCCTCACTCAAACTCCCTCTGATTTGAGACAGCTCCACCAAAAAACAAACCACTTTCGAACTTTCTTCCTCCTTCTTCCTTTAACTCCATCAACATCATCTCCTTCGACTATTTTTTCATTCGAACCACCACTCGAACCAACCCAGAACCTCATCTGAACTCTCACTCTTCACCGTCAACCTCACTCAACAGCCAAGTCAAGATTCTGAAACACCATTTCAAAAGACACACAAACAAAACCTTTCATCAACTCTCCATTCAATTCCAAAACAATAAAAATCACAACAGAGAAACATGACAACATAACCTGCAAAATGAGTTGGTTCCTTTTCCTTCTTCGTATTCAAAAACCACTTCAGTTATGTATCTTCTTCAACCTACGACTTCTGCGATTTTTCACCTACACATACAACAAACACGACCGTTAATATCAATGAGACTCACACAATGTCCCACACATTGAAATGAGACAGAGCAAGAACAGAGGGAGAGTTTTTGAAATCAAACTCAAAACCAAACCGTGGCAGTGTCGAAGATAACCTCAGCAACTCTCGAACTCTTGGTAGCAGCAACATTATGTCAGCAATGGAGTGTCCACTTCTCGCTTCTGAAGACACTACCGTGTTTCTATCCCCCGCTGCTGAAGCTTCATTACTTCAGGTTTCCATTGTTACCGGTAAATCCCAAACTCAACACAACTTTCATGAAACTCAAACAAAACTCATCGTTCACCAACCTCAATCGTCACCTTCATCCCCTTCCAAACATCATCGCCGGCGAGCCACCACCAACACCTTCATCATTTTCCGTAACCTCACAACCTGAGCAACAAATCCACCGCAAGCCTCACGAAATCCCTCACCTTTGTAAACCCTCCATCCATGGAACCCTAACTTTTTCCCCAAATCCATCGTCGTTGTGACCTATCGCGAAATCAACCCATTTCCCTCAATTTCTTCCAAACGCCATGAACAACCATACTCCAAAATGAAATCATCAACCCAAATAGGAACCAGAAAGAGAAGATAGTGTGAATCATGAAATTAAACCAAAGTCCACGAACCTGATTTGAGGGCTTGCACACGGAGCGGTTGTGAAGAACGAGCGGTAAAAAGAGTTGGAGAAGAAGAGTGTTCTATCGTTTTTTTTATTTTCTTTATTTTTATCTTTTATTCGTTTACTTTTTTTTAAAAAATATATTTTATTTATAATTTATATTATATATATTTTTATATTACTATATGTATATATACATTTTCTAATTATCTTCAAATTTCAAAATTTATTTTCTTTTGTAAATATTATATAGTTTATTAGCTTATAATATTAGAGTTTAGGATTTTTCTTTTTGTTATTTTTAAAGTAGATCTTATTTTGCTTTTGTTATTGGGCATTTTTGCCTTTTGGGTCGATGACGAGACCACCTTCGATTCTCTGTCAAATTATTGATGAGAAATGAAGGATCTGAGACCACCTCTTTTCTCTCTTCATTTCTTGTCCCGACTCGATTCAAAAACATTGTCAAACCATCTTCAAAATCCAATTATCTTTGTATTGAATTAAAAAGAGGGGATTAAGTGTAGACTTTCTTCCTCTCCGAGTGTTGGGATGCCCACTGTAGTGAGGGTGGTTTCGGCACTCGTCTTTCAATGCGAAGACGCTTCCCATCCATTTTCAAATCTCATCTCCTTAAAATCAATTCTTTGTATTGAATTAAAAAGAGAAGATTGGGTGTAGACTTTTTTCTTCTCCGAGTGTTGGGATGCCCACTGTAGTGAGGGTGGTCTCGATACTCGTCTTTCGATACGAAGACGCAACTTTATCCACCATTTCCTTTCACAACTTCCTTTCGCAACCCTCGTCACCTAAAACCTCGGTCCCGTACCGAGTGCGCTTTCAAACTTCTTTTCACAATAAAAATTGAATGGTCGTGGAGTGGTTAGGCGTAGGCCTTCTCCTATCCCGAGTGCTGACGTTTACCGTAGGGTTCTCTGTCGCAAAGCACTTACCATTCAAAACCAAAAACATCTTTAATAAGAGAACGAAGTTCTCTTTGCATTGAATTAAAGAGAGAGGATTGGGTGTAGACTTCTTCCTCTCCGAGTGTTGGGATGCCCACTGTAGTGAGGGTGGTTTCGACGCTCGTCTTTCAATACGAAGACGCCTCGTTCGCCACACCCTTTTATAACAAAAACTTTGAGATAAAGAATTGGGTACTACCCGTAGGGGTTACTATCCAAGGACCTATCTCGCCCCAAAAACAACTCTCAACCAATCAAACATGATACCTTGCCTCGCATGGCGAAAACCAACCTTTCAAACAGGATATGTTACGTCCGTTCTACCGCAAACAGGTAACGCCTAAGTCTCCAACGAGCGAGCAGCAAAACACCTAAACTGCTAGAATGCGCACGATAACATCATCCCCAAACACACCGGTTATCCGCACCCTAGGCACGAACTACGTTGCTCTGATTTCTCATGCATAATGGGAATACGTAGGCATAGGATTGCGATATCCTAGCGAGCACCCTTTTCTTTTTCCACCCTTTCCCAGAAAGGCATGCTACGTTCGTTCTACCGCAAACAGGTAACGCCTAAGTCTCCAACGAGCGAGCAGCAATACGCCTAACTGCTAGAATGCGCACGATAGCATCGTCTACCAGAACTCCCCCCGCACACCGTAGGCCGAACTACGGCTGCTCTGATTCTTTACTTCTTCAAGTAAAGATACGTAGGCACAAGGGCCACAATCCTTGCCGAGCACATTCCCCCTATATCTGTAGTTCCCCGAACTACGTCGACTCTGGCTTTCTCACATCTATTGAGAATACGTAGGCATAGGACTGCGAAGTCCTACCGAGTCTGTTCTTTCTCTTTTCTTCCCCGTTCTCTCTTTCCTCCTAACTTTCTTGTTTCTAACCCTTCTTTTACCCAGTGGAACACTTCTTATAGCATAATATTTAAGCAAATAAATTCACACGTCGACAAACAAAAGGTTCCCATCGAGTACGATGGATGCGAGGGGTGCTAATACCTTCCCCTTGCATAACCGGCTTCCGAACCCAATCTTGGTTGCGAGACCATCTTATCCTTTCTTTTCCTAAGGTTTTCTCGATATTTTCCTTTCCCCTCATGGGATAAATAAAGTTCGGTGGCGACTCTTCTGTCCTTTCTTTTCGCCTCCCCGTCGTTGCGCGATGCATTTTTCGAGTAGCGACAGCTGGCGACTCTGCTGGGGACTCCTAGCGAGCCAAGCCTAATTTGTTTGTCGCCTGTGTGATTTTGTTTGCTTTTATCTGTTTTTTTATGTTGTGTTCACTAACCTGTTGGGTTTATTGGATTGGTTTGTGAGGATAAAAGCTTTCTACCCGAGCTTTCGAGTATACACTAAGTGAGGAGGTGGATTCTTTCTGATTTGCGAGACTTAGCACTCGTTGAGTTGGATCGAATTCCATCGCTCAGATGAGACCCTTTGGGATGATTATGTCTTACGTGTAGTCGTAACGGCATCTTTATTTCCAACTTGGGAGTCCGTGACTCTGAGGACCTTTTATAGAACCTTATTCCGAAGGTTGCTAAAACATAACTCTATGTTCATCCTTTGAAAGGATTACCGTCTTACGAGTAGTCGTTCTGATGGAAAACTTTTGAGGGTTAGTGCATGGGACTTTGTTTTAAAATCCTTTGGGATACCCTCTTATAAACCAATAGATAGCCCACCCGAGGGGAGAGATACCTTTTGATGTTGTCTTGCAGGATCTGTTATCTTAATCCTTGATATGGATTTGTTCTCGTGTGCACTCATTGCATTGCATTTGCATAAGCATATCTGCATCATTTTGCATTTTCTTCCCTAACCAGATACCAAGAGCTTACCCGTCCTCTGTCCATAACCTGCAGTTGATTTCCCGACACTCATGTCAAACCTGTGAGAGCTACAAAGAGTTTGAAGAAAGAGGAACGTGGAAGCTTCGAGAAGCCAAGTCAAAATGAAGTAAGCTGAGATAGCTATGTCAGAGAATGACCGCCAGAATGTTGATCCCCCACAAGGATTTACTGTGACGAATAATCCACTGTATGATCTTCCGCAAGTAAACATTCCTACTCGACCCCAGAGGATGCCAACGACTGATCCCATGGAAGAAAAGCTTCGTGCCCTTGAGGAAACAATTCAAGCTATAAGAGTGTCTGACATGCCCAGACTCGATGCTGCTGATATGTGTCTAGTGCTAGACTTGGTGATCCCTCCAAGATTTAAGATACCCAACTTCGAGAAGTACACAGGCTTTAGTTGCCCGAGGCGTCATTTGGTGATGTACTGTCGAAAAATGAACCCCTATACTCATGACGATAAGCTGATGATCCACTGTTTTCAAGAAAGTCTGAGTGGGGCATCATTAAGTTGGTACACAGATTTAGAAAGGAGTCATATCCAATCGTGGAGGGACCTAGCCAGCGCTTTTCTAAAATTTTACCAGTTCAATTTGGACACTCTTCCCACCCGCATGCAGTTGCAAAGTGTATCTCAAAATGAAAATGAATCTTTTAAGGGATATGCACAGCGGTGGAGAGAGTTCGTAGCAAGAGTGCAACCACCACTCTCGGACAGGGAACTGATTGACATGTTCATCAACAGTTTGTAGGGCTCTTATTTTGAAAGAATGGCTGGTTGTACGCCATCAAGCTTCTCTGACCTTGTGATTGTAGGAGAGTGCCTCGAAAGTTACCTCAAAAGTGGACAAATCCAGGACGCATCAGGCAGCCAGGCCAGTGAGATTGAATCTTTCGATGATTTCCATGAGGAAGAGAAGGATGAAACCAGCGCACTCATAGCAAACGTTGAGTATTCTCACGATGTACCAACAAAACTCTATAGTCCCTCGTCTACTCAACAGGCATCATTACCAGTGCCATGTTATCCTCATGGACAATCGGCCATGCCTAAAGCTTCATCCCATAAGCCACGGGTCGCTCCTCATGCAAATCAACGAGCCCATGGCCGAGGTCATCCGAATCAGCGCCGCGATCAGAATAGGCCCAACAACAACTTGGAAAGAAGAACCGCTCCTCTTCATCCAGTCCCTATGTCGCACAGTCAGCTTTTCCCACATCTGATTCAAAACTCATTGGTGGAGCCTAAAACTCTTAAGCCTGTGCCAGAACCTTACCCTCCTGGGTACAATCCCAATGCTCAGTGTGGATATCATGGAGGATCCATGGGGCACTCAACTGAAGAATGCAAAGCCTTCCAAGCCAAGGTGCAACAACTAATTGACAAAGGGTACATCTCTTTTCCAGAAGGAAGTTTGGTTGTCCATGTCAACCTCTCAGCTGTCTAAACTCGAATATTTCAAGGGTCATTTCCAGAAGCCAGTGGTCTAGACAGGCAGACATCCTCAATGTTGGCAGTCCTTGAACGCTTTTATCATTTGCATCTTGTAGTTTATTTTCTGTTAATTGCTACTTGTGTTTAAACATTGTTGTTTTGAATGGTAATATTAATGAAGTGATTATGCATTTTCTGAATCAGTCATGTCGTATTCACTCATTATTTCCACAATCACAGACACATACTCCACTTCATCACTGTTGTTTTAGCAAATATTGGAGGGAGGATGACGAAAACGAAATACCCATAGTTGTAAACCGTATGCTTTCAGGACAAAATCCCGTCAATGATGTATAGGCATTGTTTCGATTCCCATAAACACCGGAGATATAAGGAGTTAATCCCTAGTCAACCACTTCGAGCCTAGAAGTATGAGTTTCTTCGGATATTCAAACTCTTACACTCAACCTGGGGCAGGGTAGTTGTTCAGTTAATCTAATCCCGCATTCAAAATCCAAAAGACGGTTGTTCATCAATGACCCGTGACATGGCAGTCACAATCCTCCAACAAAATCCAAAAAAAAATCAAAAGCCGGCTAAGTCAAACACCTTAAAGGGGGACTTAGGCAAAATCAAGGCTATCCCGATGGACCTGATAAGCAAAGTCAGCCCATGCAAAAGTTAGGGATCAGAACAAAAGCCAAAAGAGGTACTCAAATCCTCAACAAAAACAAAATAAGATTCAGTGATCACCCAAATCAAGGGGCTACTGACATTCATCAAAATAAGGTGACTGCCATTTCAAGCAAACCTTGAACCATCAAGCTTACACCGTTAAGGTAAATAGATGCAGAATTAACTGAACGTAGGTATGCAGATCATTACGAAGAAGGGGTGGGTACAAATCAACTTTGAGCCTAATATCCCTTGTTTCATAAACCGTGACCCGACCACGTTACAACCCTCGAAAGACCTAATTGAGACGAGGTTTATTCTGAAAGCATACTATTGCGAGGTTGTGTAAACTGACTCCTCACACATTTGCTAATCATCAGTATTGGTGTCGTTATTCTTGCTATATCTTTTACCCCAATCAAATTAGCACAACGTTTGGACTAAATGGTCCATTCGTTTCACTATCACGACACTCAATAAACGACAATTCTTTCAAAAAACTTGCATGAACTTCGTGTTAAAATTACCATTTGTGAACAAACAATTTTAATTGCAAGTCAGTAGTTGGCATAGAGGAAATTCCAACACGAAGCAATCAAGCAGGACTGGATCATTCAGCAGTCTGGATCAGTCTGAGGCAAATCCCCAAGCAATGGTCGATCATGGGGCAAATCATTCAAGAAGCGGTTGATCAAAAGTGAATTATACCAATTAGGGGCAGGCCACCCATAGTTTCTTTGACTTGAGGATAGATTCCTCCAATGTTCAGTCAGGATAAGTCAAGTCGCTTCAACGCTCTTTCAAGAGCAAGCTACTCCCAATAGTATATTGAAGCCAATCACCACAAGAACCGGTTGAACAATGTTAAATCCTTTCGTGGTACAAACTCTGGGGCAAGCCATCTCGAGGTCTTCTCACGGCAAGCTACTCAAGCAAGTTCATCCTCATCAGCAACTGTTGAGTTCAAAATGAGTGTCAGGGAATTGTACCGTCACCTCACCCAATAACCTTAACCTTCCGAAAAGGCCTTGCTGTCATTAGATCCTTCATCCCACAGCCTAAACCTGTCAAAACCTTATAACCTTCAAACCTCCAAAGTCTAGTTCTCGTCTGGCAAGCCTAAATACCAGTCCCATCTGGTTAGCCTTTCACTAAATACCAGTCCCATCTGGTCAAACCTTTAAACCTTTAAACCAGTCCCATCTGGTCAACCTTTCGCTAAATACCAGTTCCCGTCCGGTATATGTCAGCTTTCAAACCAGTCCCATCTGGTTAATCCTTCGCTGAATACCAATTCCCGCTTGGTATATGTCAGCTTTTAAACCAGCTCCCATCTGGCCACCCTTCCTTTTAGCCTACCATTTCACCAGTTCTCGTCTGGTAAACCTCACTCCAAAGTCCAGCTCCCATCTGGAAAACCATGAAATCAGTCATCCTTTGACATCTTAACCTTTCGCCAACCAAACGCATCTGGTCTATCCTCTGAATACCAGCCCTCATCTGGTACTTCCAACCACCAAAAGCCCTCCACGTCGGCACTTGCATTTCCGGTCACCTGCCTACGATCATGTGCAATCATATGCATCATACGCATCGCATTCGACTTCATAAGCATCTTGCATCATATGCATACCTATGATCATATCATATTTTCCCCAGCTCTTGCATCTCCGCGCATTTGCATTTGCGTTTCCATTTATGGAACATCTTTATCATTCAGCATTAGCATGTGCGAGATCAGATCCAAGATCAATCTTGAAGATTCCCAATATCATCATCAGTCCAGTCAGGGGCATCCCTTGCAAGATCGTGGTTTTCTCCCACGAGAGTCAGAGGATATCAAGATCATAATCAGCCCAGTCAGGGGCATCTTCCGCAAGACCGTGGGCGTTCCCCACGAATTTGTTCAACATTTATTGGGCAAATTCAAGAGCTTCAATGCAATCAGCAGCCCAGTCAGGGGCATTATCTGCAAAGACCGTGGGTCCTCCCACGAAATTCAAGAGCATCAAAGCAAAATTCAGCTCGGTCAGGGGCACCTTTTCAAGACCATGAGTATCACATGATGTATTTCAACCCCGTGGTTAATCAGATCTTCAAATCAACATTTAGCCCAGACAGGGGCATCTTCAGTAAAGCCATGGGCATTCCCCAGTGAATTGTCTCCAGCTGTCTTCAACGATAAGTGGCAATCTCTTCAGAGAAGCTTATCTTCATCTGTGATAAGTGGCAATCTCTTCAGAGAAGCTTATCCATCTTCAGCGATAAGTGGCAATCTCTTCAGAGAAGCTTATCCTTCTTCAACAATAAGTGGAAATCTCTTGGGAGAAGCTTATCCAATCCCTTTCAGCCTTTTTGGTGTTAGGGTTGATTTTGTTTTTCGTTCCATCATCCTTTTTGGTGATGGGTCTGACATCCTTTTTGGTGTCATGACTAGCGTCTGTTTTCCATTATCATTTTGGTAATGGACCCCCTACATCCTTTTGGTGTTAGGGCTGATCTCATTTCGCTCCATCATCCTTTTGGTGATGGGTCTGGCATCCTTTTGGTGTCATGACTAGCGTCTCCGTTCCATCATCCTTTTTGGTGATGGGTCTGACATCCTTTTGGTGTCATGACTAGCGTGTTTTCCGCTATCCTTTTGGTAGTGGATCCCATACTTTCTCCTGATTTTAGAGCAGTGTGTGTGAGTGTACTATCATCCTTTTGGTGTCAAGTTTTCTCTGTTAACATCCTTTTGGTGTTAACGACCTTTGCAAGATACCCAGTATTTCATTCCCGAGCAGTTTCCTTCTTTTTGACAAATTCAGGGTATTCTTTGTATCTAATTGACTTCTACCTTGAACAATGAACGCTGCAACAATTCATCTAACTAGGTTTAAGCCAATTAGATAGGGGCATCTGTCATACCCCAAATTTGTCCCACCTTTGTACAGTCCCCATTTTGTATATTTAGTCACTTATTTTATTCAAAATATAAAAAATAAAAAAATTGTGATGTTTCGATCATGAGGATGGATCGAATTGAATTAAATTTCATTTGAAGAGCGACGGGTTAAGAATGAATGTAGCGTGTGTTGGAGGATCTTTTGTGTTGGTTTAAGCTTGCTTAGACACATTTTCGTTCAAGATCGATTCAGGATTTGATTTATTGGATTCACATATTTGAGGTTTTAGTTCAACGTTCATGCAAGGGTTGTTTTGGTTCAATAGTCTATTTCGTTCAAGATTCAAGAATGAATTTGCAATGGCACACTCAAAGTCCAAATAACATCCCAATATAAAAAAAAATAAAAATTTACATGAGAAGAACATGATGTGTTTTTATTCCAAAAAAAAAAGAACATGTGTGACTTCAAGGTTGTTACCAACTCATTGTACATCTTTGTTACAACAAAAGCCCAATCAATAATAAGATGTTTACAAGAGACCAAACAGGTTACAAATCAATCCCACAATTCCTCAAATTCTACAGCATCCAAAGTCCATCTGTTTTCTCATTTTTCTATTTTTCTTTAAAAGTCCATACACATAAAGAAGAAGCCCATATATTTACAATAAAAAAAAAAAGAAGAAAGAAAAGTCAAATCCATATGGTCAAACTACACGGCCACATGCTACTATTATCAAAGCTTTATGCTCTTGCCATTTATGCTCTTGCCAGTAGACGTAATGAGCCTAATTCCCTCATTGATGAATGTTGCACCCCAAAATTTGCCCTCACAATACAAGACTTTGTGTTCTAAGAAGGTTCACAAGGTTCACAAGTTCTCCAACAACTTGCATAACCTTTCATGAAGTTCATAAAGTCCACAAGCTACTTTATGAAGGTTCACAAGGTTCACAAGTCCCACAGTGCTTTCAATACCTTTCATGAGGTTCATGAAGTCCATAGGTTGCTTCTTGAAGGTTCACAAGCTTCACAATGCCTCCCATGAGTATCACAAGATATCTTATGAAGATTCACAAGGTTCACAAAGTTCACAATTGGTCAGAAGAGTTGACAATTCCCTCAGACAATGCACCTCCTAAACAGTGCATCCAAAACTAGGGTTTTGACTTTAATCAGGCTAAATGGACTTCCAAGACTTCAAGTGAGCTTCATAACATCTTATATGTGTATAAGAACCCCCATGTCAAGTTTCAAGACTTTTCTCAAAAGTTTGCTCAGTCAGATGATCAGATAAGTCAAAAGCAGTCAATGCAGTTAAAAAGTCAAACTGAGGTCAACTGTGGTCAAACCAAAGTCAAACTTCATGATTTTTTGCCAACATCAAAGAGAGGTTGGGTGAGAAATATTATCATAATAACTGTAATACCCCAAATTTTGCCCTAAGATTTGTCGTCGCATTTCATTGCATTTAATCAATTACTAACAAATTTGTGTAGTCGTTTGACTTTTTGCAGGTAAATATCATATGGTATGCATTTTTTTTTCTAAAAAGTAAAAATGGCACAATTGGCCGGAGGACATGTGTAAGGAGTTATGAGTGTGAGAGGTTGAGAGTTCGAATCTCACCTTTGTCATTTTTTTTGTTTTTTATTATTTTTACTCTAAATTTTTCTATCTTTCATTAAAAAAATAACAAAAATAGTTTTTTTATTATTATTTAATTATTATTTTCGTATTTTAATTAAATCATTTTTTAAAAATATTATTTTTTTCACTTTTTTCTAAATTATTCATAAAAATATCCAAAAAATCATAAAATAAAAAATATTGAAAAAAATTTTGTTCTTTTTATAATATTTTTTATTTTAGGAATCAATAGGATTATTAGTTTTTATTTTAAGTTTATTTTAATTATTTTAAATTATTTAAATTTTATTTTTTCTTAACTAATTATTTAGTTTGGGCTTTAAAATGGGCTTTAGGGACATTATTGACAATTTGGTGTTAACCCTAATTTGTTCCCTATATATACATGTGTTGCCTTGTTGGAAAAGAGGAGAGAATGAAAAAAACCTAAGAGGAGTGAGTGCCGTTTGCCGTTATTTAGTTTTCTTCTTCATCCATTACTATTGTTTCTTTTTCTTCATCGTTTACCGTTATTTCTTTTCCTTCATCTATTACTGTTGTTTCTTTTTCTTCATCTTTTACCGTTATTTCTTTTTCTTCATCTATTACCGTTATTTCTTTTTCTTTATCTATTACTGTTACGTTTATATATATATAATTTTTAAATTGTTAGAGTTTATATATATAAGATTTTTGATCGAATTATGTCGATACGATGTTTGCACATTTGTGTGCATGACGCGTGACATTTGTGTTAGTTCGATCTGGTTGCGATGATCGCATTTTTGTGTGAGCAATAATACTATTTTTTGCTTAATTTCTTTTTCTTTGCGATAAATTTTGTTTCGTCCGATTTAGATCTGGTTGCGATGAGCGCATTTCTGCGTTAGCAACATTGTTGGGTTATTTGGCACATTTAAAATTCATTATTGCTTTATTATTATTATTATTATTATTATTATTATTATTATTATTATTATTATTATTATTATTATTATTATTATTATCATTATTTATTATTATTATCATTATTATCATTATTATTACCATTATTATTATTATTGTTATCATTAATTTATTAAAATTTGTTATAATATAAAAATCTGTTTTTTAAAATAAATAACATTAACATCTTTTCCAAATTAATATGAAAACCTATTATTTTTAAGAAAAACTTTTTTTAGATAAATTTAAAATAATAACTAAAATCCTTTTTTAAAATAATAACTAGAACCGTTATTTATTTTATTTTATTATTGTTCAATTCAAATTTCATTATCATATTGTATCTGCTCCTCTCATGTAACCTCGCGAACTTAACAATCGCTCTTTAAATTCTGCCTTTAAATTTCTGCTTGCATGGTTTAAATTATGACATTATCTCTCTGTTTGCATGATTCAATTATCTCACGCGTTTACTATTATTTCTGTCACATTGCACACATCCGAAGGTTAGGTCTAACTGTTTGGCCGCCGCGCCAATAGTCCGTAAAACTTCACACATTCAATTTCAAATCCTCAAAACTACAAACTACAAACCCTAATTTTCACAAATGCCTCGCCGCAGGCAAAATTACAATTTTACCCTTAGCATTAGGTCAAAGAGCCGCCGCGCTCATTTTAGGGTTTCCCGCCGTGGAATCCCTAATTTAACCCTAATTACAACTTAACATTTCAACGTAGAGATTTGGAGTTTCTACACTCCACGTAAGCGTGTCCTTAAGATGCGTTTATTCCCCTTGAGACCTTGACCACAGTCAAGAAGTTTCTAACCTCCCTATTGAGGGGAACTACGATTACTCTGATTCCACTCCCGTAAGGATACGTAGGCACAAGATGCGATGTCTTGCCGAGTAAACTTAGAATTAACCCCCTTTATTATTTATTATTGCTTATTTATATTTTATTTATCTTTGCTATTTAATTATTTTGCTTATTATTTTGTAATTGTTTCTTGGATGTAAAGTTGTTTAATTATTTAATTATTATTATGGTTAGTAATTAGGGAGTGTAACAACATGCATGTAATATTAAAATAAATTTAGATCACTTTTAAATAAAGATAATTAAAATAAACACGTCACACACGTAAGTCGATTTTAATCGCCGTCTCACTTCCTAAGGATATCCCTCAAGTTGCCTACGAATAATGGTTAAGTGGGGTGTATAAAGCAAGTCCCTCAAATAAAAAAAATCATCAAAGTCCCTTATGGTTGCCTTTACGAATCAAGTCCCTTTCGAAAAATGATGATGGTCCCTTATATGTGCTTATTACATCCCACAATGGCCTTCAAAGTCAAATTGTCCCTCACATACCCCTTAACATCCCAAGTAAGGACTACCTACTCCATTTTAGTAGGGATAGTCTTACTAAGGAAGGGATAAAGAATAAGAAAGACCTTAAAACATTAGGGTAGGCTACTCCTAGATACTTGCTCACTTCAAAACTTTTTCACACTTAAACAAATTTCCAACAAAATTTTCAAACAAGTTTTTTTCACATCCTTACATGGATTATTTATTAACTATTCTGAAAATTTTCTATTCACACACTACAATTTCAAAACAATTCAAAAGTGAGCTTAAGTACCTAAGAGCCCATGGATAACCATGGATGAAAAGGATGCTAATACCTTCCCTTTTCATAACCTACCCCCCGGACCCAAAATATTCTCTAAGGTCTTTCCTGTTCTTTTATAACCTTTCCTTATGGATAAAATAAAAGTCGGTGGCGACTCTTGCTATCCGCAACATTGTTTAAAGTCAGTTCACCGGGTTACAGAACTGGCGACTCTGCTGGGGATTTATTTAAGAGGGGTACCCTTAGGAATTAAGATCACTTTAAATTGTTTGCCTTGTTTGCTTTATTATTATATTGTTGGGGTGCTCTTATGTGTGAAAGGTCCTAACCCGGATCTAGTGTACCTTAGGTAAATGGCAATAGACCAAGGAAACTGTACGACGTATATCGATACGGTTGATCTGGTGGCCATAGTTAGTGCGACTTCTTGGTTGGTGCTTATATTCCTTAAGTCAAGTTGAGGATAATATTGAGGCTGCCATATGTTGTCAATGCACTAACTGACTTTTAGAACCCTAGTTAACTCATCTTGGCCTTTAGAAAGTAGTGAGGTAACCGGCTTTGGTGCAGACTGAAGTTGGTTGACACTCGATACTACGCTCATTGAGATCTTAAACTTGGAGGGTTTTGGTTGGCAAGTAAGTTGCCTTCTGAACAACCACCCTTGTGAAGGATCAATGATATTGAGATCCCTTAGAACCTGGTTACTTTTGTAGGACAGGATGAACCATCTAACTTCAGGGGAGGGTACTTGCCTTTGAACCTCATGCAAGCCTTTAAACCTAGGGCTATGGTGTGACTTGTTTGTGTGTGCCACATGTTTGTGATTGAGCATGACATCATGACATCATCATGCATCATAAGCATATCATTTTCCCTAACCATTTCAAGGACCAAAGGATTTATCTTTGTTCTTTGTTGCAGGTCATGGCTTCTGCTTGTAGAAACACCATCAGGATCAACTTTGTAGGGATACCTGCTAAGCTCAAGGAGTTGGTTTCCCTAGTGCCTGATCATTCCCAGTTCAACAAGAGACACGGTCACTTATTGGATCTAGTTACTTCAGGGTTCAGTGAAGACATGATGAGTGTGCGGTTTCAGTTCTTTGACCCTAAGCACCATTGCTTTACATTTCCTGATTATCAGCTGGTTCCAACCATGGAGGAGTTCTCTAAACTTCTGGGTATACCTGTTCTTGATCAGAAGCCATTCACAGGCTTAGAGAAGGAGCTTAAACCAGAAGTTATTGCTGCAGCTCTACATCTGAAGAAGTCTGACATTGTTCTAGAGACGAGAAGTGGAGTTAAAGGTATTCTTGCCAAGGTATTAGTGGATAAAGCTCAAATGTTCTTGAAGGCTATGAGCTACGATGCTTTTGAGGAGATCTTAGCCTTATTGATTCATGGCTTAGTGTTGTTCCCCAATCCTGATCAGTTCATAGATGTTCATGCCATCAACATATTCCTGAGTCACAATCCAGTGCCTACCTTACTTGGAGACATCCTACATTCTCTTCACACCCGTACTACAAGGGCAAGAGGAACTTTGATGTGCTGCATACCTTTACTTTCTAGGTGGTTTATTTCTCACCTTCCTCGCTCAGTAATGAAGAATGAGCAAGGGTTCAGATGGTCCAAGAGGATCATGTCACTTTCTCACTCAGACATCCATTGGTGCTCCAGATCTATGGAGAATGTCACCATCATTGACCGTTGTGGGGAGTTTCCTAATGTGCCACTTCTAGGCATAAGAGGAGGCATCACCTACAACCCATCTCTAGCTTTACGACAGTTTGGTTACGCCCGGAGCGATGGTCCACATGACATGTTGATTCAGGGCATTGTGTTTGACTACGACAACGATCTTCAGGGTTACCGTCAGAGATTCATACGAGCTTGGGGAAAAGTAAACAGGATTGACAGCAAGACACTAGAGCCTAAGTACACCATTCCTATGGAGGCTTATCTCAGATGGGTACGATTTCGTGCTCAGACACTCATGATGCCATATCCTGCCATCCTACCAGTTACCATGGAACCTGTTGCTGAAGGAGACACAGCTTATACCATCCTTCACCCAGACATGCCTACTGATATGGAAGACTTGCAGAGATCATGGATCCAACTGAAAGAGCAAAGGGATACTTTCGAGGCTCATTACAAAGCAAGCCAAGCAAGGATCCTAGAGCTAACAAAGCTACTTCATGAGGAACGAAACCTCAACTCATACCTCAACACCAAGAGGAAACGTCCATGGGAGACTTAAAACCCCATCTTTTGTACTTATTTCGTTTTCATTTTTTGAGCCTAAAAGGCAAAACAAGTTATTACTAATAAAAAGTTACTTTCTTGTTTGTTTAAGCAAATTTAAATCCTGCGGTCCTTGAAAACATTGCATATGCATTCCCATATCATTGCATCACAGGTTTATAATGGTGCACAGGTTTCTCATCTTCTCGCTGTTTATTTCAGCAATGGCTCTTGAACAATCAGTTAAGGATCTCCAGGCACAGAATGCACAGTTCCAAGAGCTGATCCTGAACCTATCCAAGGGGCAGGATGAATTGAAGACACTGCTGGCCAAGAAGACTAAGAAGGCTAGAAGGTCTGCTGGGTTGCTCAACATGGGAAGAAGGTTCAAAGGTCCTGTCAAGACCAAGGAACATGTTGAAGACTATGAATCTGAAGAATCTGAGCAGGAGAGAGGCAGTCTCCACAACACTATGGGGGACTCTGATTCTGAGGCTAACTACTACCATGAGCCTAACGAAGACAAATTCAAGATGCTGGTGGATAGAATGGATGCTATGGAATTACAGAAATCATTTGGGCTGGATTTTGAGGATTTGAGCTTGATATCTGGGGTGGTCATACCCATTGGGTTCAAAGTTCCTACATTTGTTGTCTATGATGGGGTCTCTTGTCCCAAATTGCATCTGAGGTCTTATGTCAGAAGAATGCAACCCCACACTGCTGATAAAAAGTTGTGGATCCATTTCTTTCAAGAGAGTTTATCTGGAGCTCAGCTAGAGTGGTATTATCAGTTGGAGAGTGTCAACATCAGAGATTGGAATGACCTTGCTGAAGCTTTCTACAAGCAGTATCAATACAATGCTGACTTAGCCCCCACTCGCATGCAGCTTCAAAGCATGTCTATGGGTGCCAAAGAAAGCTTTAAGGAGTATGCTCAGAAGTGGAGAGACTTAGCTGGAAGAGTTCAACCCCCTTTGACTGATAGGGAGTTGGTTGATATGTTCATGTGTACGCTGAATGGTCCGTTTTACAGTCATCTCATTGGAAGCTCATCATCTGGCTTCACTGAGTTGATCATGACAGGAGAGCGAGTAGAGAATGGTATCAAGAGTGGTAAGATCCAAGTGGGCACTTCTTCATCAGGTGCTGCAAAGAAGCCTCCCACTGGGAAGAAAGAATCTAATGCTGTGTATGGTCAGCCTGATCGTAACAGAAGGCATCAGTCTGTTAGTGCAGTTCATATTTCAAATCCAACTCCTACAACAACAGAGCAGCCTCAAGGCAACCAACAGAGGGCTAGAAGACAGTTCACGAAGATCAACATGTCAATGGCTCAGGCATTGCAACACTTGTTGAAGGCTGAACTTATTACCCTGAGGGAGGCTCCTCAGAATCCCAATGTTACCTCTCCCAAGTACAATCCCAATGCACGATGTGCATATCATTCAAACTGTCCAGGACATGATACTAATAACTGCTGGGTCTTGAAGAACAAAATTCAGGATATGATTGATGCTGGAGAAATTGAGTTTGATCCACCAGGTACTCCAAATGTGATTATAGCTCCAATGCCAAATCACGAGAAGACTGTCAACGCCATTGATGAAGATATTGATGAAGATCTGCATGTCTATTCAGTTATGGAGTTGAGCACACCATTGTCTGTTATCAAAAAGAGGTTAGTACAAGCTGGGATCTTTCCAGGTTGTCATGAAGATTGTCTATATTGTACCTATAAGCCGGATAGTTGCTTCATTTTGAGAGATGGGATTCAACGTCTCATGGATAAATATACTATAGTGTTTGAAAGAAGACCAGCATCTGTAGAAAGTATGGTGGATCATCTGACTCAGGGTAAGAAGATTGAAGAGGTTGACATGGTTGACAAAGTACCACTAAGAATCACTTCAAAGGGTCCCATTAAAATCACTCATCAGGGCCCAATCAAGATTATTGCTGAAGGTCCTGTGAAAGTTGTTGCTGAAGCCAGAGTAGCTCCTCTGATCATTACCACTCCTGGTCCTATTCCTTATACATCTGACAAAGCTGTGCCTTGGCACTATGGGTCTGATGTTTACATCCATGGTGTCAAGCAGGAGCCTTTACCTGATATGCCTGTTGACATTGATAATATTGCTGGATCTAGCAAGATCACTCGTAGTGGAAGAGTCTTCTCTCCTCCAGTTGCTTCTAAGAGTGCAGTTACTCCTGCTGTTACTTCCACCACTGATGCTCGGGGCAAGGGTCCTGTTATTGAGCCTGTATCTACTGATGTGCCAGCTGCTGATGACCTCTCTAAGCAGATGGAAGAAGTATTGAAAATCATTCGCAAGAGTGATTATGATATTGTTGATCAGCTGGGGCATACTCCCTCAAAGATTTCTATGCTCTCCCTGTTATTATGTTCTGAGGCTCATGCCAAGTCATTGATCAAGTTTCTAAAGATGGCTCATGTACCCAGTGCAATTTCTGTGGACCAGTTTGAGAATTGTGTTGCTCACCTGACCTATGACAACGGGTTAGGATTTTCTGATGCTGACTTGACCCCTGCCAAGAGGGATCATAACAGGGCCTTGCATATTTCAATTGAATGCAGGGGCACTACCCTGTCTCATGTGCTGATAGACAATGGTTCCTCTCTGAATGTGTTGCCTAAGGAAGTCCTGAACAAGCTGAGTCCTAAAGATACGGTATTGAAGCCCAGTAATATTGTGGTAAAGGCTTTTGATGGTTCTAGAAGAGTAGTGCACGGGGAAATTGATCTTCCAATCAAGGTTGGCTCTCAGGTGTTTACCGCTACATTCTATGTGATGGATATTCGTCCTTCGTACTCATGTCTGCTTGGTCGTCCCTGGATCCATGGGGCAGGTGCTGTGACCTCCACATTACATCAAAAGTTGAGATATCCGGTGAATGGAAAAGTTGTTACTGTCTTTGGAGAGGAAGAATACTTTGTCAGCCATGTAAACACTTTCAAGTATCTGGAAGTAGAAGGTGAATACATTGAAACTCCATGTCAGTCATTTGAAGTGGTTCCCTGGGCTGTTAAGGATTGTGTGACTCCTCCTGCTGTGAAGAAGGTTCCTGTGGTCATCAGAAACCCTCCAACAATGGCAATGGCCTCCCTCAATGATGCAAAAGCTGTGGTGGAAGAAGAGTCCCAGAAGGCTGTTCGTCGTGCTCGTGCTGTTCGTATCACCAATCAAGGGGTTATCAATGCTGTGGGAGATCAAGATGAAGACTACAACTTGGAGGCATGGATTTTTCCTACTGTGGGTGCTGGACTCAATAATTGGAAAGCTGAAGATGTTATCCCTATCTCCTTTAGTCAGGAGTAAATACTATTACTGTGTTATGTTTTTAAATTTGTAATTTCTGGAACAATTAAAACTTTCAAGCCATGTGCCTTACCCGGGGCACAATGGTGTGCTTGTTACGGGTTGTCATTTCATTTGCATACTTCATTCAATAAAATCAGTGGACGTTTCGTTTTCGTAAATATTATGTTCCTTGTCTTTCTTTTTCTTTTATTTTTGCTTTATCAGCTATGTGTTCTTACACACACCCACGTCACTAAAATGCAGATCCTCATCCACTCTGGATCCAGTTGATAACAGTTCTACTATTGCCAATTACAATTTCGAGAATCCGATCTATCAAACTGAAGACGGAAACGAGGACGATTGTGAAATACCTGTAGAGCTTGCTAGGTTGTTACAACAAGAAGAGAAAGCTATACAGCCACATGAAGAGCCAGTCGAAGTTGTGAATCTGGGAACTGAAGAAAACAGAAAAGAGGTCAAGATAGGGGCTGATTTAGAGGACAATGTCAAGAGCAGGTTGATTCAGATGCTACGTGACTATGTGGAGATCTTTGCTTGGTCTTATGAAGATATGCCAGGGTTGGATACAGACATTGTGGTTCACCGTTTGCCAGTGAAAGAAGATTGTCGTCCAAAGAAGCAGAAGGTTCGTCGTATGCGTCCTGAAATGTCAGAAAAGATCAAAGCAGAGGTAATGAAACAATTCAATGCAGGGTTCTTGGCCGTAACTTCTTATCCTCAGTGGGTTGCAAATGTGGTACCAGTTCCTAAGAAAGATGGTAAGGTACGTATGTGTGTAGACTACAGAGATCTGAACAAGGCTAGCCCTAAAGATGACTTTCCACTTCCTCATATTGATATTCTGGTAGACAACACTGCTCAGCATGAGGTATTCTCTTTTATGGATGGTTTCTCTGGTTACAATCAAATCAAGATGGCACCTGAAGATATGGAGAAGACTACATTTGTGACACAGTGGGGCACCTTTTGCTATAAGGTAATGCCATTTGGTTTGAAGAATGCAGGGGCAACATATCAGCGTGCCATGGTGGCTTTGTTTCATGATATGATTCATCATGAGATAAAGGTATATGTGGATGATATGATAGCCAGGTCTCGGAATGAAGAACAACATCTTGATCATCTGCACAAGTTGTTTGAGAGGTTGAAGAAATACAGGTTGAGATTAAATCCAAACAAGTGTACTTTTGGAGTTAGATCTGGAAAGCTCCTAGGTTTCATTGTCAGTGGAAAAGGTATTGAAGTGGATCCTGCAAAAGTGAAAGCTATACGAGAGATGCCAGCTCCCCGTACTGAGAAGGAGGTTAGAGGTTTCTTAGGACGATTGAACTACATTGCAAGATTTATTTCCCAATTAACTACCATCTGTGAGCCAATCTTCAAGTTGTTGAAGAAAGATCAGGTGATGGAATGGAATGATGAGTGCCAGACTGCCTTTGATGAAATCAAGAGATATTTGCTAGAACCTCCAATTTTAATGCCACCAGTTGATGGAAGACCCTTGATTATGTATTTAACAGTATTAGACAACTCAATGGGGTGTGTATTGGGGCAACATGACGAGTCTGGTCGAAAAGAGCAGGCAATATACTACCTTAGCAAAAAGTTTACCGACTGTGAAACAAGATACTCACTGCTCGAGAAAACTTGCTGCGCTTTGGCATGGGCTGCTCGCCGACTAAGACAGTATATGTTGACCCATACTACCTTGTTGATTTCGAAGATGGATCCAATCAAGTACATATTTGAGAAACCTGCTCTCTCCGGAAGAATTGCAAGATGGCAAATAATCTTGACGGAATATGATATACAGTATACTACTCAGAAGGCCATTAAGGGGAGTGTTGTTGCTGATCATTTGGCTCATCAAGCAGTAGATGATTACTAGTCAATGAATTTTGAGTTCCCTGATGAAGACATTATGTCTGTTACCAAAGAACCTGGACAGTATGACGGACCTGAACAAGGATCCCGATGGACTATGGTTTTTGATGGTGCCTCCAATGCACATGGTAATGGTGTTGGTGTTGTGATTAGTTCCCCTGAAGGTTGTCATACCCCGATTACTGCCAGACTTTGTTTCTATTGTACCAATAACATGGCTGAGTATGAGGCATGTATCATGGGTATGCAAGTTGCTATTGATATGAAGATTCAGTTCCTTGAGAATTATGAAGGATGCAGGCTTGGATGAAGATGAGTGGATTCAGACTCGACTTGACCAGATAAATTTGATTGATGAGAAAAGGTTAGCAGCAGTTTGTCATGGCCAGATGTACCAGAAACGGATGATCAAAGCTTTTAACAAGAAGGTTAAGCCAAAGGTATATCAGGCTGGTGACTTGGTAATCAAGCGTATCATATTACCACAGGGTGATCCTAGGGGCAAGTGGACTCCAACATATGAGGGACCATTTGTAGTCAAGACAGTGTTCTCAGGAGGTGCCATGATACTGACTACAATGGATGGTGAAGACTTCCCACAACCTGTAAACGCAGACATAGTTAAAAAATACTACGCATAAAAAGAGACCCGCTAGGTTGACAGGCCTAGGCAAAAATAAGGGCATCCCGGCAAACCAAAAGGGTTTGGGCAAAAATTAGGGATATATATATAAAAAGATGTACACCCGGCAAGTCGAAAACCTGAAAAGGCGGCTTGGGCAAAAAAGGGTATCCCGGTGGATTGAAAACCTGAAAGGGCAATCCAGGCAAAAGTTAGGGATTAAAGCGTATGACTATGTCTCGTTTGGATCACTCATGAAACTGCAACCAGTTGTACTACTTACTCAAGCTCAAACAGATAAAGCTCAATCCAATCGTTTCCGTCTCAACAGCAAGAAGATGAGATACTTGAGTGGCAATAGTAGAATTGAAACTCAATAGGATTATTTCCCACATAGCTGATTCTTTTTGTAAAACTTCATGACAAAATTCTCTTACTAGGGTTTATGTCTCCTTGTACAAACTTACCCGTGCATGGGTCACTTTTGATATAAATAAATTCCATCTTTTGAATCCAGATTTACTTTTACCCTATTTACATAAGCGAAACGTCCATTGGTTGTGTTTGAATGTATGTATGCCTTTGAATATGATTGATGTTTACCAGAAATGCATGTATGCTTTTAATATGATTGATGTTTACCAGAAATGCATGAAAATGCAGTAATAGTATTTACTAAGGACGAACGAGGGAAGGATTTCAACGAAGCTTCGCCGGTTCATCTTTACAAGACAATTACAAACCATCAGTAGGACTAATCCATTTTCACAAAGTCTAATCTCCCCTGGAATTTATATCCATCTCTTTTATCCTCATACGGATATACGGGAAATTACTTTCCAATAAGGGCACGATGAACGAAGACGGGATGTTATACTTATCCTACTATCAAACGAAAGCGAAGGTTATCTATACCCTACTATCCCCAACAACGGGAGGTTATCTATACCTTGTTATCCCCAACAACGGGAGGTTATCTATACCTTGTTATCCCCAGCAGACGGAGGGTTATATATTCTTTAACAACGAATCGGGATTTATTTTCCTTGGCCAGCAGTTGTTATACAAGGATATCCAGACACTTCCAGCAGTGTCATATCATACATACATCATTTACATCATACCATAACATATATGTCTATAGTACATTACCTAAGTGCATCATGTCATACATGCATACATAAAGCATAAACTAATGTTGTTATACAGAATGCTACCTTGTTTTCAGGTTAATTATCCAACAAACAAGCTTATGATCTTTGGGACTGCTTTATTGTAACCTCAGGGTTACTTTATCCTCCTGAAGAGCTTCTTATTACTTTGGACTGCTTTATTGTAACCTCAGGGTTATTTTATCCTCCTGATAGCCTCTCATGACTTCAAGACTGCTTTGGAGCTACTGATTGCTCTATCCTCCTGAAATCATCCTATTACTTCAAGACTGCTTTAGAGCTATTCATTGCTCTATCCTCATGAGGTCATATTACTACTTCAAGACTGCTTTAGAGCTATTCATTGCTCTATCCTCCTGAAGCCATCTAATTATTTCAAGACTGCTTTAGAGTTATCCATTGCTCTATCCTCCTGAAATTACATTATTATTTCAAGACTGCTTTAGAGCTATCCATTGCTCTATCCTCCTGAAATCATTACTTCAAGACTGCTTTAGAGCTATCGATTGCTCTATCCTCCTGAAGACATATCACATTATTATTTCAAGACTGCTTTAGAGCCATTCATTGTTCTATCCTCCTGAAATCATATCATTGCTTCAAGACTGCTTTAGGGTTATCACTATTTGCTCTATCCTCATGAAGACATGCTGCTACATCATTATTATTCCAGACTCCTGACAGCTTTCATCATACACCCATATTTTGAACTGCTCCCCCCTAGTGGCATCTTTAAGCCCACTCAATCATATTCAACTAGCCATCTGTACCACTCTAGTGCACTGGTGAGTGCAAATTTTTGGGCTTTTGTGTTCAATCCCCTTCAACCTTCCAGGTTACGACTGGCAAATATACCAATCTAACCCCTCAGGTTTCAGAAAATTGAACAGGGGCAGCTGTTGCACCCCAAAATTTGCCCTCACAATACAAGACTTTGTGTTCTAAGAAGGTTCACAAGTTCTCCAACAACTTGCATAACCTTTCATGAAGTTCATAAAGTCCACAAGCTACTTTATGAAGGTTCACAAGGTTCACAAGTCCCACAGTGCTTTCAATACCTTTCATGAGGTTCATGAAGTCCATAGGTTGCTTCTTGAAGGTTCACAAGCTTCACAATGCCTCCCATGAGTATCACAAGATATCTTATGAAGATTCACAAGGTTCACAAAGTTTACAATTGGTCAGAAGAGTTGACAATTCCCTCAGACAATGCACCTCCTAAACAGTGCATCCAAAACTAGGGTTTTGACTTTAATCAGGCTAAATGGACTTCCAAGACTTCAAGTGAGCTTCATAACATCTTATATGTGTATAAGAACCCCCATGTCAAGTTTCAAGACTTTTCTCAAAAGTTTGCTCAGTCAGATGATCAGATAAGTCAAAAGCAGTCAATGCAGTTAAAAAGTCAAACTGAGGTCAACTGTGGTCAAACCAAAGTCAAACTTCATGATTTTTTGCCAACATCAAAGAGAGGTTGGGTGAGAAATATTATCATAATAACTGTAATACCCCAAATTTTGCCCTAAGATTTGTCGTCGCATTTCATTGCATTTAATCAATTACTAACAAATTTGTGTAGTCGTTTGACTTTTTGCAGGTAAATATCATATGGCATGCATTTTTTTTCTAAAAAGTAAAAATGGCACAATTGGCAGGAGGACATGTGTAAGGAGTTATGAGTGTGAGAGGTTGAGAGTTCGAATCTCACCTTTGTCATTTTTTTTGTTTTTTATTATTTTTACTCTAAATTTTTCTATCTTTCATTAAAAAAATAACAAAAATAGTTTTTTATTATTATTTAATTATTATTTTCGTATTTTAATTAAATCATTTTTTAAAAATATTATTTTTTTTCACTTTTTTCTAAATTATTCATAAAAATATCCAAAAAATCATAAAATAAAAAATATTGAAAAAAATTTTGTTCTTTTTATAATATTTTTTATTTTAGGAATCAATAGGATTATTAGTTTTTATTTTAAGTTTATTTTAATTATTTTAAATTATTTAAATTTTATTTTTTCTTAACTAATTATTTAGTTTGGGCTTTAAAATGGGCTTTAGGGACATTATTGACAATTTGGTGTTAACCCTAATTTGTTCCCTATATATACATGTGTTGCCTTGTTGGAAAAGAGGAGAGAATGAAAAAAACCTAAGAGGAGTGAGTGCCGTTTGCCGTTATTTAGTTTTCTTCTTCATCCATTACTATTGTTTCTTTTTCTTCATCGTTTACCGTTATTTCTTTTCCTTCATCTATTACTGTTGTTTCTTTTTCTTCATCTTTTACCGTTATTTCTTTTTCTTCATCTATTACCGTTATTTCTTTTTCTTTATCTATTACTGTTACGTTTATATATATATAATTTTTAAATTGTTAGAGTTTATATATATAAGATTTTTGATCGAATTATGTCGATACGATGTTTGCACATTTGTGTGCATGACGCGTGACATTTGTGTTAGTTCGATCTGGTTGCGATGATCGCATTTTTGTGTGAGCAATAATACTATTTTTTGCTTAATTTCTTTTTCTTTGCGATAAATTTTGTTTCGTCCGATTTAGATCTGGTTGCGATGAGCGCATTTCTGCGTTAGCAACATTGTTGGGTTATTTGGCACATTTAAAATTCATTATTGCTTTATTATTATTATTATTATTATTATTATTATTATTATTATTATTATTATTATTATTATCATTATTTATTATTATTATCATTATTATCATTATTATTACCATTATTATTATTATTGTTATCATTAATTTATTAAAATTTGTTATAATATAAAAATCTGTTTTTTAAAATAAATAACATTAACATCTTTTCCAAATTAATATGAAAACCTATTATTTTTAAGAAAAACTTTTTTTAGATAAATTTAAAATAATAACTAAAATCCTTTTTTAAAATAATAACTAGAACCGTTATTTATTTTATTTTATTATTGTTCAATTCAAATTTCATTATCATATTGTATATGCTCCTCTCATGTAACCTCGCGAACTTAACAATCGCTCTTTAAATTCTGCCTTTAAATTTCTGCTTGCATGGTTTAAATTATGACATTATCTCTCTGTTTGCATGATTCAATTATCTCACGCGTTTACTATTATTTCTGTCACATTGCACACATCCGAAGGTTAGGTCTAACTGTTTGGCCGCCGCGCCAATAGTCCGTAAAACTTCACACATTCAATTTCAAATCCTCAAAACTACAAACTACAAACCCTAATTTTCACAAATGCCTCGCCGCAGGCAAAATTACAATTTTACCCTTAGCATTAGGTCAAAGAGCCGCCGCGCTCATTTTAGGGTTTCCCGCCGTGGAATCCCTAATTTAACCCTAATTACAACTTAACATTTCAACGTAGAGATTTGGAGTTTCTACACTCCACGTAAGCGTGTCCTTAAGATGCGTTTATTCCCCTTGAGACCTTGACCACAGTCAAGAAGTTTCTAACCTCCCTATTGAGGGGAACTACGATTACTCTGATTCCACTCCCGTAAGGATACGTAGGCACAAGATGCGATGTCTTGCCGAGTAAACTTAGAATTAACCCCCTTTATTATTTATTATTGCTTATTTATATTTTATTTATCTTTGCTATTTAATTATTTTGCTTATTATTTTGTAATTGTTTCTTGGATGTAAAGTTGTTTAATTATTTAATTATTATTATGGTTAGTAATTAGGGAGTGTAACAACATGCATGTAATATTAAAATAAATTTAGATCACTTTTAAATAAAGATAATTAAAATAAACACGTCACACACGTAAGTCGATTTTAATCGCCGTCTCACTTCCTAAGGATATCCCTCAAGTTGCCTACGAATAATGGTTAAGTGGGGTGTATAAAGCAAGTCCCTCAAATAAAAAAAATCATCAAAGTCCCTTATGGTTGCCTTTACGAATCAAGTCCCTTTCGAAAAATGATGATGGTCCCTTATATGTGCTTATTACATCCCACAATGGCCTTCAAAGTCAAATTGTCCCTCACATACCCCTTAACATCCCAAGTAAGGACTACCTACTCCATTTTAGTAGGGATAGTCTTACTAAGGAAGGGATAAAGAATAAGAAAGACCTTAAAACATTAGGGTAGGCTACTCCTAGATACTTGCTCACTTCAAAACTTTTTCACACTTAAACAAATTTCCAACAAAATTTTCAAACAAGTTTTTTTCACATCCTTACATGGATTATTTATTAACTATTCTGAAAATTTTCTATTCACACACTACAATTTCAAAACAATTCAAAAGTGAGCTTAAGTACCTAAGAGCCCATGGATAACCATGGATGAAAAGGATGCTAATACCTTCCCTTTTCATAACCTACCCCCCGGACCCAAAATATTCTCTAAGGTCTTTCCTGTTCTTTTATAACCTTTCCTTATGGATAAAATAAAAGTCGGTGGCGACTCTTGCTATCTGCAACATTGTTTAAAGTCAGTTCACCGGGTTACAATGAAATCCAAAGTAATTTCAGTGGTTGTTTGTTTTGCTACTTGTTTCAAAATTGTTTAAGCATCAGTACATCAAGTGATGTTACACGAGTAGAAGTACCAGGTCCTTTTCATAATCCCATCTCACACTATTACAACTCTTCAACTCAAGAATGTATCACTTTAGGAGGAATACCACATGAGCAAAATATGCAGGCGGTGTGCACATGCTGAAGACGAATACACGTCGCAACGAGAACAAAACTGCAGCAAATGAATTGCAAGGCACGGAAACGTCACAAGTTGCAAACAAAATTAATCCAAAATGATGATGCAACAGAGAGGAAGACACAAATTCAGAAAAGGGAAAGAATAATCAAATGCTAGCGAGTATTACGTACCGCGGAAAGCACCGTGCAACTTATGGCATACCACGACCTGAAAAGTTTCAAACCACAACACAAACCTGCATAAACGACAATAATTGTGATTTGAGTTCAATCGGAGACAATACGGAAGACCTGAAGAGGAAAGACTAATCAAATGATAGTAACCGACCTCGCGTTTCGTACCGCAACGATGTAGTACAGTTTAAGGCTAACCATTATCCTCATGCCAACTTACAAGCCATGCCACAAGCAAACAAGATTGCACAGCTGCTACAAGACCTTTCTTCATGCCATGTTGGCTACAGACCTGTTGCAACACAAAGCAAAAAATAAAAGCAATCAAACCATACAGCCTACACGGCAAACCGCACATCACGCATTTACCGCATATTCTAGCCACCTTCAAGTCTCGGCTGTCACAGCTTTCAGCCTGCAAAACATAAGAATGAAGACACAGCAACATAAAACCATTAGCTTCACAAACAAACAAAAAAAACAACTCTGCTACAACTACCAAAACCGTACCATACACAACTACAACATCTCAGCCAGCCCACACACCACACACAAAATCAACAAAGCAACTTGCCCCAACCTTACACCAAAATGGAATAGACAAGCTCTGCACAAGTTGTAGTAAAACCTGCTACACACAATACCCTGCATCCACCACATTCGTACACACCAGCTGCCAACCATTCTGCTACCATAGACAATAACCTACTGCAACACCAGCTGCCAAACCACCCTGCTACTACTCCTCCCACACCAGACAAACAACCTGCCATAAGCTGCTACTCATCATGCCAGACAAAACCTGCTGCAAGCTGTACCTGCACAAAACACACAACCATAACAAACAACGGGTCCACCGAAGAGAAAGCAAGGAGTTTTGTCTCATTCAAAGGCCTGCAAGAGAAGGGACCACTTGGTTCATCATGGTTTTTTTTTTAAAGACACAAACCAACATCCCAACGGTTTTTTGGGGGGATAAGAGAGAGCTGGCTCACTTCATAAGCCATGACCACTGCAATAGAAAAGGGAGGGCTCAGACCTTCACTTGGGATTTTTTTCTCAACCTTTCATCTTCACTTTATTCTTTCCTTTCACTTTTCCATTCATCATCCAGCTTCAAACTCTGAAATTCAGAACAATCATCCTCACTCAAACTCCCTCTGATTTGAGACAGCTCCACCAAAAAACAAACCACTTTCGAACTTTCTTCCTCCTTCTTCCTTCAACTCCATCAACATCATCTCCTTCGACTATTTTTTCATTCGAACCACCACTCGAACCAACCCAGAACCTCATCTGAACTCTCACTCTTCACCGTCAACCTCACTCAACAGCCAAGTCAAGATTCTGAAACACCATTTCAAAAGACACACAAACAAAACCTTTCATCAACTCTCCATTAAATTCCAAAACAATAAAAATCACAACAGAGAAACATGACAACATAACCTGCAAAATGAGTTGGTTCCTTTTCCTTCTTCGGATTCAAAAACCACTTCAGTTATGTATCTTCTTCAACCTACGACTTCTGCGATTTTTCACCTACACATACAACAAACACGACCGTTAATATCAATGAGACTCACACAATGTCCCACACATTGAAATGAGACAGAGCAAGAACAGAGGGAGAGTTTTTAAAATCAAACTCAAAACCAAACCGTGGCAGTGTCAAAGATAACCTCAGCAACTCTCGAACTCTTGGTAGCAGCAACATTATGTCAGCAATGGAGTGTCCACTTCTCGCTTCTGAAGACACTACCGTGTTTCTATCCCCCGCTGCTGAAGCTTCATTACTTTAGGTTTCCATTGTTACCGGTAAATCCCAAACTCAACACAACTTTCATGAAACTCAAACAAAACTCATCGTTCACCAACCTCAATCGTCACCTTCATCCCCTTCCAAACATCATCGCCGGCGAGCCACCACCAACACCTTCATCATTTTCCGTAACCTCACAACCTGAGCAACAAATCCACCGCAAGCCTCACGAAATCCCTCACCTTCGTAAACCCTCCATCCATGGAACCCTAACTTTTTCCCCAAATCCATCGTCGTTGTGACCTATCGTGAAATCAACCCATTTCCCTTCAATTTCTTCCAAACGCCATGAACAACCATACTCCAAAATGAAATCATCAACCCAAATAGGAACCAGAAAGAGAAGATAGTGTGAATCACGAAATTAAACCAAAGTCCACGAACCTGATTTGAGGGCTTGCACACGGAGCGGTTGTGAAGAACGAGCGGTAAAAAGAGTTGGAGAAGAAGAGTGTTCTATCGTTTTTTTTATTTTCTTTATTTTTATCTTTTATTCGTTTACTTTTTTTTAAAAAAAAATATATTTTATTTATAATTTATATTATATATATTTTTATATTACTATATGTATATATACATTTTCTAATTATCTTCAAATTTCAAAATTTATTTTCTTTTGTAAATATTATATAGTTTATTAGCTTATAATATTAGAGTTTAGGATTTTTCTTTTTGTTATTTTTAAAGTAGATCTTATTTTGCTTTTGTTATTGGGCATTTTTGCCTTTTGGGTCGATGACGAGACCACCTTCGATTCTCTGTCAAATTATTGATGAGAAATGAAGGATCTGAGACCACCTCTTTTCTCTCTTCATTTCTTGTCCCGACTCGATTCAAAAACATTGTCAAACCATCTTCAAAATCCAATTATCTTTGTATTGAATTAAAAAGAGGGGATTAAGTGTAGACTTTCTTCCTCTCCGAGTGTTGGGATGCCCACTGTAGTGAGGGTGGTTTCGGCACTCGTCTTTCAATGCGAAGACGCTTCCCATCCATTTTCAAATCTCATCTCCTTAAAATCAATTCTTTGTATTGAATTAAAAAGAGGAGATTGGGTGTAGACTTTTTTCTTCTCCGAGTGTTGGGATGCCCACTGTAGTGAGGGTGGTCTCGATACTCGTCTTTCGATACGAAGACGCAACTTTATCCACCATTTCCTTTCACAACTTCCTTTCGCAACCCTCGTCACCTAAAACCTCGGTCCCGTACCGAGTGCGCTTTCAAACTTCTTTTCACAATAAAAATTGAATGGTCGTGGAGTGGTTAGGCGTAGGCCTTCCCCTATCCCGAGTGCTGACGTTTACCGTAGGGTTCTCTGTCGCAAAGCACTTACCATTCAAAACCAAAAACATCTTTAATAAGAGAACGAAGTTCTCTTTGCATTGAATTAAAGAGAGAGGATTAGGTGTAGACTTCTTCCTCTCCGAGTGTTGGGATGCCCACTGTAGTGAGGGTGGTTTCGACGCTCGTCTTTCAATACGAAGACGCCTCGTTCGCCACACCCTTTTATAACAAAAACTTTGAGATAAAGAATTGGGTACTACCCGTAGGGGTTACTATCCGAGGACCTATCTCGCCCCAAAAACAACTCTCAACCAATCAAACATGATACCTTGCCTCGCATGGCGAAAACCAACCTTTCAAACAGGATATGTTACGTCCGTTCTACCGCAAACAGGTAACGCCTAAGTCTCCAACGAGCGAGCAACAAAACACCTAAACTGCTAGAATGCGCACGATAACATCATCCCCAAACACACCGGTTATCCGCACCGTAGGCACGAACTACGTTGCTCTGATTTCTCATGCATAATGGGAATACGTAGGCATAGGATTGCGATATCCTAGCGAGCACCCTTTTCTTTTTCCACCCTTTCCCAGAAAGGCATGCTACGTCCATTCTACCGCAAACAGGTAACGCCTAAGTCTCCAACGAGCGAGCAGCAATACGCCTAACTGCTAGAATGCGCACGATAGCATCGTCTACCAAAACTCCCCTCGCACACCGTAGGCCGAACTACGGCTGCTCTGATTCTTTACTTCTTCAAGTAAAGATACGTAGGCACAAGGGCCACAATCCTTGCCGAGCACATTCCCCCTATATCTGTAGTTCCCCGAACTACGTCGACTCTGACTTTCTCACATCTATTGAGAATACGTAGGCATAGGACTGCGAAGTCCTACCGAGTCTGTTCTTTCTCTTTTCTTCCCCGTTCTCTCTTTCCTCCTAACTTTCTTGTTTCTAACCCTTCTTTTACCCAGTGGAACACTTCTTATAGCATAATATTTAAGCAAATAAATTCACACGTCGACAAACAAAAGGTTCCCATCGAGTACGATGGATGCGAGGGGTGCTAATACCTTCCCCTTACATAACCGGCTTCCGAACCCAATCTTGGTTGCGAGACCATCTTATCCTTTCTTTTCCTAAGGTTTTCTCGATATTTTCCTTTCCCCTCATGGGATAAATAAAGTTCGGTGGCGACTCTTTTGTCCTTTCTTTTCGCCTCCCCGTCGTTGCGCGATGCATTTTTCGAGTAGCGACAAGTATTCATCCAAATCTTATATACAAAATTCACCAAACCGAGACTAGTATATTCATAATGCCGTAGATTGCTCAAGTTAGTCCATTCTCAACTATCAGAAAACTGAGGTTTCGAAGCAGTACCTGATGCTGAGATATCATCCTTCTGTGAAAAACTATTGGCCGACATATCTGTGATCTCTATGTTAGAGATCTCCTTCCGGGACTGTTCAACTTCACCATCCACCTGTGAGAATTGAAACAAATATTAAACATCAAATAACATGGCATTCCTCGTTAGTAACATGAGTTTTCTCTTCTGGTCATTTTCTTCAGCTGTGACAACACTTACATCATTATTTGCCCTTACAACCCCTTTCTGCTTATACGTATAACCCTGAAGTCGAGATTTGAACGAAATCTTTGACATTTCCTTTAACTCAGCCTTTCCTTTTCGCCTTGTTTCCTTCTCTTTCCTTTCTAGTTATCTCGCCATAATCTGACAAAATTATTGACGGTTATCACAGGGTGGTAAGTTTCACACACACACACACACACACACAGAAAAAGATGAATCACAAAGACGACTTTACCTTGCTTCTTTGGATTTATAGGAATATCAAGATTAGAAGACAACTTTGAGCTTTTCGCCATCTTTTCTTCTCTTGCCTTTCTAGTTATCTCATCACCATCTGACATATAAACTATTGTCAATCAGAGTGGTAAATTTCACTCACACATAGAATGAAAGAAGAATGCCATAAATTCAAGTCATTCATCACCAATTGATTGGACCATTCAGTTTCACATAATTCATCCATCTTCGTCACTCTCATTCGGCTATCTCCAATCCTTTTTTCAACAGTTCAATCTTCTTCACCATAAAACTCTCCAAATATTATCTCAACCTCTCACATTCTCATCTCACTCACTCCTTCAAAATTCATCCTCTGAACCAATTAAAATTCATTTTTTCTCTCAATTTCTCACTGCTCAACTACACTCTCAAGAACACATTATTCTTCACAGTTCTTCGCTATTCGGAATTCAACAACGTTCAAGAACAATAATAACAACGCTTAATTCAAACAACATCACAAGCGCAATAACAACACGAAGTCGCAATTTCCTATGGACTACGAGTGGAGAAGAAGTAGAAGAAGCTAGAAAGGAACAGAAGCAAGAAGAAGCTTCAAGAAACCTAACATGTAAGTTGCATATCTGCATTGCCGTCGTCACCTCCGTTGCGTATCTCCGTCGAGGTAAGTCGCCACAAGTCCTTCCACATTTTTCTTGATATCACGAGATAAAGAGAGTTGAATAGGACCTTTCCCCCTTGGTCTTGATCCAAGATCAAGCACCACAAGCGTTTAATTTAATTTCTTAGTGAGTTAGGGTTTGTGGATTCGCTTAGCTTTAGGTTCAATTGGTTAGGATTTGAAAAAATGAAGGTTTGATTGAGGGGGAGCGAAGTGAGCTGAAGAGAACGAAGATAATGGTGGGTTCAATTTGCATTTCTGGGTTATAGCTGCCGCAGGCGCGACGGCGGGATTGTTGAGCCAATGAGTTTAATCTGAGGGATAGGAGAGAATGCGCGTGGTAGAATGGCGTGACGTGGTTGTTTGTAAAAAGAGACACAAGGTGTGTTCCGGAAGACTTAACCCAAGACTTCCGGTGAACAAAATCAAAAACTTATGAACCGGAAGACATGCATTAAGTCTTCCGGTGAAGAAACACAAAAAAAACTACAAACCGGAAGACATGCACTAAGTCTTCCGGTGAACAACCCAAAAAATTTACAAACCAAAAGACTTTCTCTTTGAGTTCCGGTATGTTTTGGTCAAAAAATGTGTTCCGAATGACTTGTTGGAAGAGTTCCGGTTTGTAGGTGAAAAAATTATAAATATTTAAACAAGGATATTTTGGTCCATTATTTTTTAGTGTAGGGGTGTGGGTATAAGTGTAGGGGTATGGGGTAAAATTTCCCCAAAGTCATGAAAAAGTGTAACAGTTCAAATCCACATCCAAGAAAAAACCAGACACGCTCGAAGAAATGGTCAGCATCTCAATACAAAACAATTAGGTTTTTCAAATCAAAACAAGATCAGATTCATGAAAATAAAAGGAGAAAATCCCACGACATCTCAATGAAGCCGAAACCGATTTGCATCGCAAAATCCATATTTCCAACCTTCGATTCACAAAAAAAAAATTGTCTCTTTATTTCGCTCAGATTCAGGTTCGTAATTCATTTGGGTCTGTTTCAATTTGTTTTGCTTTTCTCTTCTCATCTCTCTCGATCTTCAGTTTCAGGTTTGTTCGCTTTTTGTTCTGTTTTGCTTCATGTTCGATTAGTTTCTCCATTTCTCCTCCTTCTAATTCTATCTGTGATTCTGAGTTTCAATATGGGTTTTAGAATGGGTGTGGTTGTGGAAGATTAATGAAGGTTTGAGGTAAGGGTTGAAGATTTGGAAGAAGGTGTTTCATTGGTGTTCAAAGTGTGAAGAGCATTTGTGTGAAGATGAGGAAAGGTTAAAATAATCAAGGTTTGGTGATGGAAGGCCCATGGGAAGAATGTCTTACCGTTTTTTGTTATTCTACCTCTCATTCTTTTTCCTTTTTTAAAACTGAGCGGTATCTTCCCCTTTTGAATTTCTTGTGGTTGTTGTTATGTAAATTTCATGGCAGGTTCTAAGTTTGGTGCAGATTTTTGTTTTGTTGTGTGATGAGTCTTGGTTTTGCAGGTTTATGATGCAAGTCTTGCGCAACAAAATTTTGTTTGGTGCTGCAGACTTTTAGTTTTGTTTTGATGGTCAAAGTGTGGAGTTGCTTTCAAATGCAGGTTTTTTCATCACGTACAGGTTTTTAGATGGGCATGTTGTGTTGAAGCAAGGCGTGACAAGGTTGCGGATGCAAGGCTAATGCGCATGAGCTTACGCATTGGGAGCAACATGTTTTGGTGCAGTACTGTGTTGTAGCTTTATGAAGAGTAGTAGGCATAAGGCGCAGGTTGTGTAAAGATGAGTGGTACGATTCTGTGGGAAAACAAAGGCTTGTTACAACAATTTTTTTGTAATTTTTTTTTGTAATTAGCTTTTGCATAATGGGCTTTGTAAGAAAACATCAAAATGGGCTTACAATTTGTTTAACTTGAATTAAAATGATGAATAAAAATGAGTTTGTGGTTTTACAAATGGACTTTATTTGATTTCTTTGGATTTTTGGAATAGTGGGCTTAGAAACTATTATTTTGCATGACTTTGGTGTTGATATTGAATGGATAAAATTGGTTTTTGAAATAGATTAATGAAGTATGGAAAATAAAATGGATTTCAGATTAAAAATGGATATGGATATTTGAAATGGTTATTGTAAATGGATATTGGACATTTATGAAATGTGGATTGGATGAAATGGATTTAGAAAATGATAAAATGAATTGGATATTGGCTAGGAAATGAATTTGACAGATGAATAAATAATAAAATGGTTACGGGAATAAATATGGGTAATGGTAATGTGCCTCCACCTTTGATCAACATTTAAAACCTCTGACGATCGAACCTGTATGCCATAATTCTTGAATTGAAACTAAGAGTATCCACCTTGAACAATCCATATTGAAATGATCTGAAACAAAATTGAATCTGCTAGCCTCAAGTGAAACTCGACTAAATGACACTCGCCCATCTTAAACACAAATGATGAACCCTAATCTTCGTGCCTTGACTGCACATTAATGAAACAACGACTTGATGAGAACCAAAACTCTGATTCAGAATCTTTCCAGTCAAACCACTGATGAAACCCTAAACAAACGACACCCTTGTGGCAATTCAGAGAAACTGATGTCGTGCCTTGATAAACCTCTAATAGGGACTGCTGGTGACGATTGAAAACCCAACACCTTTACCTCAAACTTGAGTACAATAACCAGAAGAAACAACCTCTGAACAATGGAAATTCAACCCAAAAGAAAAACTCTGATCCCACGTTCTAAGAGCTTAAATGGTGGATGACCTGTCAAAAACCCTGATTTACCACCCTTGAAATCTCTTGAAGCAAACCCTAATTCCCTAAGTAAAACAAAGCAAAAAGGCTAATAATATGGTTAATTATGTATGAATGATTGACCTAAAATGATTTGCAAATGGTCAAAGAATTTAAGGATAAAATTTGGGGTATGACACATATTTCCAAGAGACAACGCACAAGCGCTTAGAAAGATAAGTAATACGAGATTGTCAAGTAGCTTCAAGATGGGGAGTCTGCATCCACCAGAAGGCCAAATTACTTAAAGGGGAGGGATTTGTTATAACAATTCAAAAAGTTACTAGCTATATTCAAAAAGGAATGGTTCACATCAATCCTAATAAAACTACTTTTAGAAAAATTTATCTTGAGACCAGAAGTAATATCAAATCTTATAAGGATAACTTTAATAGTCCAAAGATTTTCAACGGATATTTTAATTATGATTAAAGTATCATCAACATACTGAAGGTGAGAAGTAACTAAGTCCGAAAAACCTATCCTAAAACCAGACAAAAGATCCAAAAGAAAAATAAAGATAACTAATAAGTCTCGTTACTTCAAACCTCTTTTGATATTTATCTCCTTATTTAAAGACTCTTTTATCTAAGTAGTCAAATATTATACAATTTAGAACTAAATAATATATTTTTAAACTATTATTAAGGTCAAATTAAATAAAATATTATTATTAAAAAAACAATAATCACAACTAAAAGTACATTTATCGTAACATACTATTACATCGGCTCTTCAATCAACCGAAGTAATAGCTCTAATTTAGGCATTTGCATTTTTTTATTAAGAAAAAATTCACTATGGTTCATACTAATAACTGTGGTGATATAATAAGGTTTACATGATTCGAATTCCAACACCAACAATTTTTCTTTTTATGATTACAAAATGGGCGTGACACTTATAACCTTATATTTATATTAAAATAAAAATACTTTTCACCATGGTCTAGAATATAAACTGTTGTGAAATGTACTACATTTCATTACGGTCATTTTTAACAACCGTGGTGAAAAGTATAACCTTTATTTAAGCAAAAGTTCTCTCGTTCAGGACAGAACAACCGTCTCTCTCATAAAAAAAATCTAACATCTCTGTCACGCCTTATCCTAATCTCCATGAATGGTTGCATATTATTTCTACACAAAACTTTAATATACGTTCTTCAACTCTTATGGATCAAGTAAAGGTGTTACACGCAACCTATTTCTTTCACTTCCTTTTCACATTTCAGTTACGTAAGACGTTTCAACCTTTTATATTATGATGTGATATTTTTGATGTTTTTGCTGGGGTATGTTAATATTTTTATTGAGTTATGTTGTATGTTGTTGTTGATAAAAGTTGTAGTTGTTGATGATTTTGTTTTTGTTGATAAAATTTGTATGTTGTTGTTAAGGTGTGTTGTTGTTGATAAACGTCATATGTTGTTGTTAAGATATGATTTTGTTGATCAAAGTTGTATGTTGTTGATGAACTTGTTTTTGTTGATAAAAGTTGTATATTATTGTTAAGGTACGTTGTTATTGATAAAAGTTGTACGTTGTTGTTAAGGTATGTCTGTGTTGATGAAATTTGTATGTTATTGTTGGTATGGTGTAATTGAAAAAGTTTATATGTTGTTGTTGATAAAAGTTGTATGTTATTGTTCATAAAAGTTGTATGTTGTTGTTAAGGTATGATGTTGTTGATAAAAGTTGTATGTTGTTGTTAAGATATGTAATTGAAAGAATTTATATGTTGTTGTTAAAATTTGTATGTTATTGTTGATAAAAAGTTGTATTTTGTTGTTGATAAAAGTTGTATGTTGTTGATGGTTTTGGTTTTGTTGATAAAAATTGTGTTATTGTTGACGTTTTTGTTATTTTTAGTTATATGTCTTGTACATTGCAGCTCTCATTATATATATATATATATATATATATATATATATATATATATATATATATATATATATATATATATATATATATATATATATATATATATATATATATATATATATATATATATATATATATATATATATATATATATATATATATATATGTATATATATATATACATACATATATATATATATATATATATATATATATATATATATATATATATATATATATATATATATATATATATATATATATCATACATACATATATATATATATATATAATATATATATATATATATATATATATATATATATATATATATATATATATACATATATATATATATACATATATATATATATATATATATATATATATATATATATATATATATATATATATATATATATATATATATATATATATATACATACATATATATATATATATATATATATATATATATATATATATATATATATATATATATATATATATATATATATATATATATATATATATATATATATATATATATATATATATATATATATATATATATATATATATATATATATATATATATATATATATATATATATATATATATATATATATATATATAACCTTTCGAATTAAATTAGAAATTAATAATATAAAAAATTAATTTAGGTTAGAAAACAACTTACATTAATCAATATTTTACGTGCTTTCTTCTGTTCATTATCTACATCTCACTCTTTGATGGTTAGAATTTGAATTAATGTTTGTAGTTCTTCAATAAACACTTTCATTTTTACTATGATATTTATGTAAAATTAATACTTTGCATAATAAACTAGTAAAAAATGAAGTGTTGATTTAAGAACTACAGACATTAAATCAAATTCTAACAAAAAAGAGCGAGATGCTCATAATGGGTTGTAGAAAGCTCAAAAAACATTTATTAGTATAACTTGTTCATCTAATATAAATCTATTTGTCATATTATTAATTTCTAAATTATATTGAAAGATAATATGTTTATTGACAAGTTGGTGAAATAAGTATTCCAAACAAGTTATAATAAACTCAAGTGAACATATCACAATGATTGTGACACAGTCAGAAACACGAAAGGAATATAAAGCTCTAACTCTAGAATAAAACACAAGTTTGCATGCGACAAACTTGTCAAATAAAGCTGGAATTCACCAGAAAGAAGGAAATTTTGAATTTTATTATAATGAAAGATAATCCTTACGGGCACGCCAAAGGTCTTTAAATACAGAAAACAAAGAAACCCTAATGGACCTTTAATCCAAAACATAATTAAATAAATAAAGAAAATGCGAAAATAGCAATATGCTAAATTTGGGCTTGAAACAAACTCGGATGGCTTAAAAAGCCCATAGGTCATGGTAAATCGATGAGCTAAACTTGTGAGCCGATTCCCTATCTAGAAAGGTATAATAATAGTTATTCTGACATCAAACGCCAAACTTGCACAATTCCTGTGGAACCTTTCTGACACACAACTTCCTCTTTGATAGCGCAATCAACCTTCCTACATCAATCTCCTCCACCTCTAAATAACTCGACCCAAGTTCTTTTATTGGTAAAGAACCTGGTTTGCATGATATTCATGAATGTAATAATATTGAAAGTATTGGATATATTCATGAACTTCGGGAGAGCTACCACATAAGCATGAGCATTGATCTTTCGAGTCACTTTGAATGGACCATATTTGTGTGGCTGCAACTTGCTATAAGTTACCAACCGAGAACCTCTCTTTGCATAGAAACACCATCACATCGTCTCCTACATTGAAAACTTTGAAACTCGTGCATTTGTCAGCAACTACTTGATTCTTCTGCCTAATAGCCTCTAACTTAACCTTGATAGCTTCTTTAACAACTACCATTTCCTAGGCCATATTCTTAGCAGCCGCACTAACTCCAAGAGCATTGGGCAACTAAACCAAATTAACCACATGTTTAGGAATAGAATTATAGACCAGAGAAAATGGTGATATCCCTGTAGTTGAATGCACAACATTGTTGTAAGAAAATTGACCTGAGGCAAAACTAAATCCCACTCTTTCAGCTTGTCACCATAAACACTCTTAATCATATTTCCCAAAGTTCTGTTAGTTTCCTCAGTTTGTCCATTTGTTTGAGGATGAGATGTATACCTCTTGTCCAACGCTATTCCAAACAATCTCTAAAGAGTAATCTAGAAATGACTAAGGAATTTGGTGTCCTTATTTGAAGTAATGGATGTAAGAGCCCCATGAAGATGCATAACCTGTCTGAAAAATAGTTTGGCTATGTTGGAAGCATCAACAGTTTTCTTACAAGCAATAATGTGTGTCATCTTAGAGAACCTGTCTACTACCACAAACACAGAATCTACACCTCGTTGTGTCCGGGCAAGCCCAACACAAACTCAATTGCTAAGTCTTTCCAAATATAATCAAGAATAGGTAAAGTCATATAAAGACCAATATTTTGAGACTAGCCTTTAAAAACCTGACAAGTATAACACCTTCTAACTATAGCACCAATGTCTCTTCTCATGTGTGGCCAATAATACCTCTATTCTAGGCTAGCAATGGTCTTGTCTCTATCTAAATGACCGCTAAGACCACCAACATGCAAATATCAAATTAACTTCTCTATTAAAGATGATCAAGGAATGAATAGTCGATCCCCTTTAAAAAGATATCCATATCAAATGTGAAAATCTTTATGGAACATCATTTTCATGCAACTCTTTCAGGAACTCAAAGCCAACTACCTCCTACGGTAAGGAAATTAGCAAGGAATCCTTCCTACTCAATGCATCTGCTACCTTTTTAAGAGCCCCCGATTGATGCTGAATCATAAAAGGGGATTCCTGCACAAAACTCACCCATTGAGCATGCATCTTTTTTATCACCTTCTAGATATGAAGAAGCATTAAAGTTTGATGTTTAGTTAATAGAATGAAATGATTCTTAACAAAATAATGTTCCCACTAGCATAGAGCTTTAAAGACTTCATATAGTTTCTGATCATAAGTAATCCATTTATGGTGAGCATCGCTTAATTTTTTTGCTAGAAAGACTACTGGTTTCTTCTCCTATGATAACACAACTCTTATTCCCACCCCATTAGCATCACATTCAACTTGGAACACTTTGTTAAAATCAGGAAGTGACAATATCAGTGTGGTACATAGCTTCTCCTTAATCAGTGCAAAACTCCACTCTTGCTCAAACCTCTAATTGAACTCCATTTTCTTCAAACATTCAATAATAGTTGCAGTGATGGTACTGAAATCTTTGATAAACATCCTATAGAAGGTGGCCATACCATGAAAAATACAAACCTCCATCACCAATTTGGGTGTAGGCCACTCCCTTATAACACTCACCTTATCTTCATAAACCTGAATCTCTTCCTCACCGACAATAAAACCTAGGATAAGTAACTTTTTGGTGTTGAATGTAATTTTTTTTGAAATTAATGTACAATTGGTTCTTCTGTAAGACTTGCAATACTTTTAATACTTGCCTCACATGCTGCAAATGCTTTATCTTGATCTTACTGTAAATCAGAATATCATCAAAATAAACTGATGTGAAACAACTAGTAAACAGGCTTAAAACCTAATTCATCAACCGCATGAAGGTGTTAGAGGTGTTTGAAAACCCAAAAGAAATCACCATCCACCCATAAAATACATATTTGCTCTTGGTAATTGTTTTCCATTCATTTCCAGACCTAATTCTGATATGATGATATCCACTACACAAATCTATCTTTGAGAATACCTTACAATCGGCCAAATCGTTGAGCGTGTCTTTCAAACAGAAATTAGGAATCGATACTTGATATATATCTTATTTATGGCTCGACTATCAACATACATTTGCCACTGATTTCCTTTCTTAGGGACTAAAAGGAATGATACTATACAAGGACCATGCTCTCACAAATAAATCCCTTCTTCAAAAAACCTTCAATATGCTCCTTTAAAATCTCATTCTCCTTGGGGCTCATATGATAGTGGGGAATTTTTGGTAAGCTAGATCCCAAGATGAGGTAAATCTAATGTTGAATATATCATATGGGAGGAAAATCAGTTGGTAATTCCTCTGCAGTCAATTCCTTGAAATCCTCAAAGATTTCTAGCACTTTTTCTAGAATCGTTGTTTCCTCCTTAATAACATTCATCAGTCCTTTGATCACCATTGGACAAAAATATTCACTTTCATTTATATGCTCATCAAGATCCATTTTCACTTTGCGTTATCACTAAGAAACTAGACTTTTTTCCTCCTGGATTCTTATCCAAGTGGGAAGCAGGAGCCATAGCAATTTTATGTGTGTCCTATGTAAATATCATCACGTTATCTCGTCCTCAATAAGTGATATCATTATCAAACTATCAAGGTCTGCCAAGTAAAATATGATAAAAATCCATATCAAAAACATCACTAAGAACCTCTTCTCTCTAATGTTTTCCGATGGAGATATGAACTCTACAGGCTAGTGTTACTCGAACATGGGATCCCTTTCTTACCCAATCGAGTGTGTATGGCTTCTCGTGGGATTATGTTGACAAATTCAAATACTCTACTAATTTATGCGACCCCAGCTTATTCGTGCTTTCATTATCAATGATCAAATAGCACCTTTTATTCTTGATAGAACAATGTGTTTTGAACAAATTCTTTCGCTTCCATTCATCTTTAGATGCTAGTAAAATTCACTACAACACAAAAATTACGCTCTCATTAGATTCTTCCTCTGCAATATCAACCTCAGCATATTCATTGTTCTTAACTGCATGATCTTCTCTTTCTTCATCTTCCTCCATTTCTTCCACAATAGCGGTGTCTCTCCTTGTTAGACAAACATTTGATCTGTGGCCTCTTCTATTACAATGGTAACATGTGTCTCTAGTGAGTTTAGCATATGGATTATTTTGCCTCTCGATTGGTGTTTTACCCTTCTCCACGCTACTAGAGCTGCTATCCCCCTTATTCTCAGGGTTGGAATCCCAGGGTGTTGCACTCTTTTCCTTGTTACGTGCTAATTCAAAATTATTCTAGGGGGAGTAGCTTCTAAAAGACAAGAAATTTTGAGAGGATTTCTCCATTAATTCTGCCTTCAAAGCTAAATTGGATGCCTCAGTTACAGTCCATACTGTTTATAAACCCATCTTCTCCCACGAGGATCCCTTTAAGTCATTGACGTATCGAGCCACCTTTTGGCTCTCTAATTCTCCCACTTCATTGCACTCAAAAAAACGCAGGAACTCAATTGTGTATTCAGTCACGGTTCACTTGCCCTGAACACACTCGATGTACATCTGATAAAGAATATGCTCATAACCTCCGATAAAAACCGCTCCAGCATCAATTGTTTCATCCTTCGCCATGTTCTAAGTGGCCCATTCCTTTTCCTTTACCTTTGAACAATAAGTTTATCCCATGAGACAACAACAATACTTTTAATCATGGTCACCACAATCTTAACTTGCTTATTCTCATGGACGCCCATAACACCGAAGAACCCATCGACGTCGATCTGTCAATCCTAAAACTTGTCCACTCCCGTTGTTCCGTAGAATAATGGAATATCAGCCTTCACTCGATAATCATGGTAATGATGATTCCCATTATCAACTACCTCTTTCTCGTATAGTTCTTCTTCTTCAGAACTTGATTTTTTAGCAATAATAACTTATTCATCTCCCCTGTCTCTTCGCTGATTCTCGTTATTGTTAGCGTTGTTCACCTGGTTTTCTAAATTCTCCATCTATTTCAGTCAAAGCAATTAGAGTCGCATTAATTCCCTCAAGATGAGTCGCACTAATTCCCTCAAGATTTGCTCTGGTCACCGATTGATCTGCCATGGTTGTCAAGCTACAAAAAGAATAAGAGAAAACCTACACTGATTCCAAGTGACGCAGTCGGAAACACGAAAGGAATAACAAGCGCTAACCCTATAACACAACACAAGTTTGCAAGTGACATACTTGTCAAATAAAGCTGGAATCCACCAGAAAGAAGGAAACTCTGAATTTTATTATAAGGAAAGATAATCCTTACGGCCACGACAAAGGTCTTTAAATACAAAAAACAAAGAAACCTTAATAGGCCTTTAAACCAAAATAGAACTAAACAAATAAAACAAAATGCAAAAATAGTATAATGTTGAATTTGGGTCTGAAATAAACTCAAGTGACTTAAAAAACTCATAGGTCACGACAAAGCAGTGAGTTGGACTCGTGAGCTGATTCTCTATCCAGAAAGATATAATAATAGTTATTCTGACATCAAACGCCAAACTTGCACAATTCCTGAATAACTTCTCCAACGCGTGACTTCCTTTTTGATACGCACAGACAACCTTCCTACATCAGATTGCTAGTTATAATCGTGGTGAAAATTTAAGCTAAGTCTTTCACTATGTTTTTTTACGTTCAACAATGGTGAAATTTTGAGAAATCTACCAAAATGCAGACGTTGGGTATCAAACTTATGACATCTACCTTTTACTACATTTTCTTATAACTGTAGTGATATGTAACGCGCTACTGAGTTTTTACTACGTTTACCAACCTGTAATGGTAAAGCTGACATATACTACTACATTCTACGTTACCATGATTGATCAACTATAATGATATCCTTTTTAACTGTGGTAAAAGGACATTTTCGTAATAGAGAATGTAAATAAATGTATTATCATAATTTTAATCGCTTTATACTTTTATAATGATATTAATTAAGAGGTTTCAATTCAATGATACAAGTTTAATCAAGTAACATCTTAACTCAAATCTCATCTATAACCATTGAAGAAAGACCATTAATAACATAGTTTTTAATTAAAAAGAGATCAATATTTTAATATGAGTGCAAAATACCCTGAGCGTAGCACAAGTAACTTACACTTCATTAAAGTTTTACTAAATAAAATAGAGAAATATTTTACTTATATTTGAGACTATCAAATAATAAAATAAGAAATTTTCATTTTATATTTAAGAATGAATCATGTACTTTCTCCTAAATGAATTATTATAAATAAAAAATTCAAAAAAAAAATCAAAAAATTATCTTCATATACATTTGAAGTATTAGCTCAATGGTAAGATTTTGATTTTGTAAATTTAAAATATTTTTTCAAATTCTTTCGGATTATTGTAAAATGACTATTAATGTCATATTAATTAATATAAAAAAATCGTTTTTCCCCATTTTTTAAAATGTTATTATTAACATAATAGTTAGTTAGGTTGAGTAATTGACTTGGCTAATAATAATAAATTATTATTTATTAAAAATATATAAATTCACATAAACATTGCTATATAATACTACACTAGTTAAAGATAATACATTCAATAAATAATTACTACGCTTTTTTAATGGCATGTGTATCCATAAATTTTTTTAAATTATGATAATTCATGCATCAATTGGGTTTTTCGTAGTCTTTGTTAAGGTTTGTTTGTTCTTCTCTTTTTAAAAAGTCTGAATGTTAGGTTTGATCTACCGTGTTATCAAAATATTATGACAAGTTTGAATATTGAAGGGTTGTCTTTACAAGAGAAGGGAGAAAATGAGGGATTTTGCTTCGATTTGGGTGAAAAAGAAGATGATTCATGTGATTTGTGATGGTGCTTGGTGGGAAGGTTTTTGTATGATAGACTAGTTCATGTGAGATCAATGAAGGTTATAGTAGAGGATATGTGGAGGCAGGTGAAGGGTGTCACTATCAAACAGACAAAGAAGGGTATGTTCTTATACCATTTTGTCCATAACCTCGACATGGTAGCGACATTGAAGGGAGATCCATGGACGTTTGATAGACACCTGCTGATCTTAGAGAGGGTGAAATTGGGTGTTCAAATAGAAAATATTCCTTTGGTCCACGTAAAATTTTGGTTTCAAGTTCATAACCTTCCGACGAAGATGATGGTAGAAAAGGTAGGGAAAGCTATGGCAAATTTCATTGGTTCCTTTGTGGAATATATGCGATTGAAAGTGAGCATTAATGTCTGACAACCCCTGAAAAAACAAACTAAAGTTTAAAAAAAGGAGGGTAATGGTGCGTGGTGAATTTCAAATATGAAAATTTTTGTTTGTTTTGCTTCGTGTGTAGGATATTGAGCCACTCTGAATAAAAATGTGAAGTCCGATTTGCAATGCAAGAGGATGATAAAGTTAGAGGCTGGTCTAATGATATTTTGGCGGATAACAGAAGGTATGGTGGAGGTTCATCATCAAGGTGGCTGAAGGAAGAAAATGGCGGCGGCGAGAATGGAAGAGAGTGGGAGGTTGTCCAGTCGCGTGAGAGAAATGTGATGCATGAGGGGGAGTGAAATTGTCATCAATACAAGGGGATCAGATACGGATGGTAGTCAAAGGCTAATTCCCATAGTAATGAATGAATTTATGAGTAATGACGTCACCTAAGACCAATTTATTACCAATCATGGCAGCCATTCAATGCAGAATAACCACATTAAATTTGCAGAGCCAATCATTATTGGCTAACATCTCTAAGAGCCGACATCCAATAACACCTCAGCAACAAGTCGAAAAAATGTTTAATGATAAATAACATGCAGACAAATGTAACAACCCATGATTTCATATCTAACCAATCTCTTATAAGCTTTCAAGGTACAACTGGACCACAATGTATTACACAAACCTCAACCAATCATAATTCGTATAATATGCATGACCCATGTATTACACTTCCTATCCAATTAAACACACCTCAAACTTATACCAGCTACATCCAAAACACCCACTGCCAACTTAATAACTTTCTCAGTAGCAGGACATCTTTAAACAACATAAACTCAGTCAAACCAATCTCCATCCCAAACATAACAAACCCAGAGCCAAACAATAATTACCAAAATCAAAACCTCATTAACATTAACCAAGTCTGTAATGAACACATGTTGCCCAACCCGAGCAAATTCCTTACTCAAGTAAAACCAAACAGAGAAGAACAAATTAACATGGGTGTTCAAATGTAAAGGAAGATAATGACGCAGGAGGCTATGGGGAAGGAGAAGGAAAGTACCGCTACAACGCAACATTTTTTAGCGACAATTCCTGGTAGTCAGGACTATTAGGACGAATGAAAATTTTGAGTTGGAACTGTTGGGAATTGAGCAGCCCGAGTGAAATTCCAACCCTGCGAAGCTTGGCTCAAAAGTACCACTTGAACATCATATTTTTGTTGAAGATGTTGGCAAGAGCTAACAAGTTAGATAATGTGAGATTATTGTTTAAGTTTGATGCTTGTATTACTATGGATATAGAGGGTCGAAGTGGGGACTTGGCGGTGTTGTGGAAAGTGTTAGGGTTGATTGAAAATATATATATTGATACTCTTTATATTGGAGTATGATTGTTGATGAAGACAATGAAATTTTATGTATTATTTTCTATCAAGGTGAAGATTGTTGGGTTAGTTGAAAATATACATGTTGAGGAAGTCCCACATCGCTTAGTGTTGTGAATAAAGAGAGAGTTCAAGGCTATATATAATAAAAAAAGTTATTTAAAGTCCCACATCGCTTAGTGTTATGAATGAAGAGAGAGTTCAAGGCTATATATAATAAAAAAGTTATTTAAATTCCCACATCGCTTAGTTTTGTGAAGGAAGTAGAAGTCCAATGCTATATATAGGATTCAAGTTTTTCATTCCAAGATGCACTATTCAAAAGCACTTTAAACTTGTATTTGACTGTATTTGTTTTCTCATACTCTTGTCTTAGAGTTTTGTGACATGTAGTCAAATATTAGTTTTGGAGGGTGTGGGTATACTGGAGGTCTGAGTTAGTTAATGGTATATTATGTGTGGTAACAGTTTTCACATACTGGTTGTCTATTGACAACAGCCATGGTTTTTTCTCCAGTTTTGGAGTTTCCATGTTATGTTCTTGTGTTGTGATTATGTTCCTTTTTTTTTCTCTATGTTTTTTTTTCTAACAACTAGTATTAAAGATTTTGGTTCAATATGGGCATAAGTGTTCTTAGTATGCTCTGCGACATTCCAAAAAATTACTTCGAGAACCTTTTTATAGTGAAAGACAATATGAAAGAGCAGGTTCTTGCTATCATCTAACCTTTCATTTATTGTGTTGATAATGATATATGGTCGCGCAGGTTACGAAAGAAGAGTTGTATGAGGCTCTTCTTCATATGCATCCAGATAAATCTTCGGGTCCTTACAGTTTTAACCCAACTTTCTATGAAACGTTTTGGAACATGTTGGGGGATATCTCTGATGTTATTACCCATTGGACAGAGAGAGGCTTCTTCCCTTCATCTTATAATGATACAAACATTTGTTTCATTCTGAATTGTGCGAAGCCAAAAAAGTATGAAGGACCTGAGACCTATCTCGCTCTCTAATGTGGTTTACAAAATGGTTTCAAAACTCCTCACTAATAGATTTTAAGAAGTGTTTGGCTAAATGTGTGTCTGAGGAGGAATCAAATTTTATTGAAGGTTGCTTAATCCTGGATAACTCCTTGATAGCCATAGAAACTGTACATGCGTTAAAGTGGAAAACAAAGGGTAATAAAGGAGATTTGGACCTTAAAATTGACATTAGTAAGGCTTATGATAGGGTGGGTTGGAGTTTTTTGAAAGGTGTTTGTTAAGGGTCAAAATGTGTTGATATTTCGTATAAATTAATGGTTCTTATTAGCTTAATTTAATGGATTTGTATACTAATCCCTCATCTTTCGTGTAAATTTAGCTTTTTAGTTTAATCATGTAAAATTAAGATTAATCATTTTTTCATCTAATTATGTAGCTTTGTGCACTGGAGGAGCTTTGAATGCTAAAAGGGCAAGACAAGGGCTTCTACATGCATTTTGGACCCAAACCATGCTTGGAGATGGGGCTTAGTGCAGTCAAAGTGCCACAAGTCAATGGGTTTCACGCTTAGCGTGACCTGATGTCACTTAGCTCGACTTATGATGGTTTGATAGCTTTTTTCATCTAGCCATGCTAAGCGTGGTCTACTGCCGTTTAACGTGGTCTACTTTTTCTAGTTTTATATAAATACCCTCTCACTTCATTTGGAGAGGGTTTGGGCACCAAATACACCAAAAATTCATATCAACTCAGGAATTGAAGAATCGAAGTTGGATTTGCATCAATATTCAGGAAATCATTGTTGATGCTTTTTCATCCCTTCTCCTTTCTTGTGAATCAAGCTACCATGAAGATGTGTAGCTAAATATCTTGTGTCTGGATTAAATGTAGTCAGCTAAAACGTGTATGTATTTCTTTTAATCATTATTTTGTGAACATATTATGAATCAATGTTGATATTATCTTTGTTTACATGTTAAATCTATGAGTTTGAATGAATATTGAGAAATATATTCCAAGTCTTGACCTAAGATCTTCATCTATCAAAAGCCAAAGTCTAGATATGGATTGGGGTTTGATATTCACATGTATCAGATCTTAAACATCATTGTATTGTTTAATAGGTAGGGAGATCATCTATTAAACAAAATGGTGAGATTTCACGTCACTGTTTAGACATATATAATGAAGATGAGTAATACGTGACAATAGTGATTGATAATGGTCTTCACATACTAAATCAATAGAATACATCATAGGTTGATGAAATTTAATCCTGACATGTTTCTTTAAATGTTAATTTTTGAATCATTTACCGTTGTTACAAATTTTAGTGAATGTTTCTCTGCACAATCGAAAAACCTTTTTAAACTCTTACTTAAAACATTGTTAAATATGGAACAACGGTGATATCGCACTAATCCATGTCGATACGATAAAACAAATACTTGCCCTAGAAAAGCGTTTCAATAGTGTTCTTGGTCGTGTGGGTTTTGTAGAGAGGTGGATTCATTGGGTGATGATGTGTGTTACAACGGTGAATTATTTTGTTTTGGTCAATACGGATAAAGTCGAACCTATTCAGCCAGGGAGAGGACTTAGACAAGGGGACCCACTACCCCTTATCTTTTCGTTTCAGTTAAATAAGGTATTTTCGCTCTTATCAATAAAGCAGTGGCTAGGGGAGATATCCGTAGAGTCCAGATCTGCATAGGGGAACCAAGAGTGTCTCATCTAATTTTTGCTGGCGATTATTTTCTTTTTTGAAGGGCTAACTTAATAATAGTGAGAAATCTTATGAAGGTGCTTAAAATCTATGCATAAACGACTGGTCGAGAGATTAATATGAAAAAGTTTGAAGTCTTTTATAGTCAGAACATTAATAGACCAGATCAAGAAGATCTAACTCGTATCATGTGGGCCCATCAGGTTTTAGGCACTAGAACATACTTGGGGTTACCATTGATGATTGACAGAAATAAAATAGCTACTTTGTTTTCATCAAGGATTGTATCTAGAAGAAAATAAATTATTGGAGGAGGGGGTCGTTATATAAGGCAGGAAAAGAGGTTATGATAAAGTTTGTGCTTCAGGTTATATCTTTTTATGTCATGAGTGTTTTCATTATCCTGGATGGTATTGTAAATGATATTGAGAAGATGCTGAATTCTTTCTGGTGGGGAGGAGGTAGTAACAATAAAGGTATTAGGTGGCTTGCTTGGGATAAGTTATCTTGCCCCAAGAAGGAAGGAGGACTTAGTTTCAAAGATTTCAAAGCTTTCAACCTGGCTATGGTGGTTAAATAAGGTTGACACTTGATAACAAAGCTAGAGTCGTTGGTAGCTAGAGCCTTCAAAGCAAGGTACTATCTTAAATCCTCTTTTCTAGAAGCTAATCAGGGGAAACTTTGAGGTTTGCTTGGAAAAGTCTATGAAAAACAATACAATTTTTGAACCTGAGATGTAGGTGGAGTATTGGTGATGGGAGTAAGATTAGAGTGATGTCTGAGCCTTGGCTAAGAGGCAATGAAGAAGTTTGTTTAGGAGGCCCCCAAGGATGAGGTGCTTATGAGATTACTATTAAGGATTTAATGATGACTCACGTTAAACAGTGGGATGCACAGAAAACTCGACTTTTATTTAACCATGATGTTGGGAACAAAATCTTGAAGGTACTGCTCTTGGAGGAAGTGATGGAAGATTATAGGGTATGAAAAGAAGAACAAAATAATAATTATAGTGTCAGAACTGCGTATAGGTTGGTGAGAAGATTTCAATCAAACCATATTAACCATATGTTGGAAGGGGATTGAGGTAGCTTCTGGAACATTACGCCACCACCAAGAGCCAAACATTTATTATGGCGTGTTTGTATGAGCTAACTCTCAACTCGGAATAAGCTTCAAAAAAATTTTGTTCTATGTCCACTTCATTGTCAGTTGTGTGAGAATATCTAAGAGGATGATTGGCATGTGTTCTTTGGTTGCATGGTCACTAATTAAAGCTAGCAAATTGCAGATTTGTCTTTTATCATAGAACCTCGTTTTTAGAAGTTTAATGATGCTAAGACCCTTATTCTTGATATTTATAGTAAAGAAGGTAGGATGATTGCAGGGAGAGTTGCCGTTTTGATTTGGGTCCTTTGGAATAAAAGGAATAACGTGATTTGGAATAATGAAGAGATGAAGAGTCCAAGTTATGATTGCAAGCTTATCATACTTGACATGATTGGTTTAAAGCTCAAGATAATCATGCGGGTGAGATTGACTCCCACAATAACCAAACAATGTGGAATCTGCCTAATGAAGGGTGAGTGAAGTGTAAAATCGATTTGGGCTTCAATAATCAGAAAGGGACAGCTAATTTGGGGGTTGTGTGTTAGAGATTGCCCTGGTAGATTCATCATTGGAGGTATATCGTGGAACGTTAGTATTTTAGTGATTATAGAAGCTGAAGGCTTAGCCATAAAGAAGCAGCTCAAGCAACCATCTAGTTGCAACTGCATTACGTGATTTTTGAAAGTGACTCTCAAATAGTGGTCCACCATATCCATGCCAATTATGGGGGTATTTTAAAATTTAGTCTTAAAATCTTGTTTATTAAGAGTCTTTTACAATGTATTCCCAACTTTGAGATAAAGTTTGTCAAACACCAAACGAATTCGATTGTCCGTGTGCTAGTTAAAGTGGCCAATTCTTAAACTAGATGTAGTTTGTTTAATTTAATTCCTCCTTATAATAACTGAAAATTCTTAATTCAAATGCATTAAGTTTGTTTTGGTAAAAAAAACATAAGTTTTTGTTAACTGATGTGTTTAATTACCAATATTTCAAAAACATACAGTTATATATTTCTTAATATGAATAATTAGTACAATTATTTACCAATCCTAAGATTTATTAGGTCATTTAATTTTACCGCTAACTCCCATTTATAGATTAAATAAGTATTGTTTCGAACAAATTCAATTTTATCACTAACTCATAGATAATTAAACATAACAAAAGGTTTAAAAATATTTAATATACATTAATTTAATACATATATGAAAAATGTTCTCTTGCCTATAAAAACGAGGATTACTTCAACTGTTTTTTTCAAACAATTTGAAGATGGCTAGAGCAACAGGACTACTACCATTCTTTGCCACCTTCATGGGAGTCATGATCATCTTATTTCTAAGTAAATTTAATTCTTTTAATGTTTATTTCTAAAATAATTAGAAATTGACTATAATTAGGGTTGAAATTCTTAAAATCTCATTTAATTATTGAGACATTTAGGAAATGTTTAATCTATGTATATTATAACAAATAATTTTTTTTAATTTATTAAATAACTAATATACCTAAATATGAATAAACAGATTTGAAAGACGTCTCTGGTGAGGATCTTGAATTAGACTCTGCAAAATGTAGATCAAGAGCTTGGCCGCCGCCTCAATGTCCACCAAATAATCTATTCAATAAGAAAGCGTTCGCTTGTACAGACAATTTCATTGGAAGATGTGTTCCTCATGTGCATGATGCATGTTGTGATTGTTTTTGCAAACACTATGGCAGTTCAAAAGGAGGGTTTTGTAAAACTCTTAGATGGAAACAACCATCACCACATAATTTTTGTCATTGCTATTGTTAGATGTTTATATTGTACCAATTACAAGTAGTAGTCGCTACAAATGTTGCAGTTATATAACCTCAACGAATGATGAATGTCATTAATAAAATTTAATATCAAAACATTTATCTCATTGTTATAATGTTATCTTCATGATTCTTTTATCTTCGTTTAACTTGTATTTTGATTGATAAAATTTCTAAATCTTTAAACTTAAGATTATAATTATTGTTGAGACATAATATCAATGTAGTATTTGTGGATAGGATTAATTTTTATATAAAGTTGTGATAAACTTTGGATATTAATATCGAATTTTAAAGTTAGTTAAAGATTCGATTAATTCATTTTAATTAATTAAAATTCCGTCTTTTAAAAAGATTGATTATTTAAGTAGTTAGTTAGGTTAAGAGATATTAGATATAATTTAAGTTGTATTATGTGGCTCAAGTTCAAAGCTAATTAGGGTTTAAGGTTTGTTATTTAGTTTGTTATTTTAGTGTATATAAATAAACATTTTGTAATTCAGTTTTATTCAATTCAATAATAGCACTCCTTGTTTCTTTATTTTCTCTCTTTCTTTCCTCACTAAAAGTGTCTCACGCACTAACAAATTAGTATCTAGAGCTTCGATTAGATTCTTGATTGTGTTTTCAAGAATCACACGTCAGAGATCATGTATTTGGGATTATGGGTTATTGTTGATCAACCGCTGCAAAGATGAATGGTAACAGAAATTTACCAAACTCTCTTCCAACTCTTGACGGCAAGAATTGGCTCCAATGGAGAAAAAATATGCAATCTCTATTTGGTTTTCATGATACCCTAGAAGTGGTTATGAATGGTATTCTTACGTTTGGTGAAGATGCAACCGAAACACAGAAAACCACTCACAAGGAGACCAAGAAGAAGGATTGCAAGGGAGCATTCTACATCCAATCGGCGGTTAATGTGGCTAATTTTGACATAATCGCTCATTCTGAATTGGCGAAAGAGGCGTGGGATATTCTTGTCAAGTACTATGAAGGAGGCGAGAAAGTTAAGGTTGTCATGTTGCAAACTTTGCGACAACAATATGAATTGTTGTCAATGGGAGAATATGAAAAGATTTTAGGCTATGTGTCGAAGGTGCATAAAATCCTTCATTTCAGGAAGGGTTGTGGTGAAACCCTAATTGATAAGATGATGATTGAGAAGGTAATACGTACTTTGACCTCTTATTTTGATCATGTTACCGTAGCTATTCAAGAATCCAACAATGTTGAAACCCTAAAACTGAAAGATTTGGTTGGTTCTTTGGAAGCGCATGAGACCAGGATTATCAAAATGGAAGGAGTTCAAGAATTGATACAAGCATTATAGGCTCAATCGTGGAAGAAGAATGGTGGTTCCAACAAGTTCAAAGGAAAAATCGACAAGACTCAGGGCAAGAAGTCTTGGTCGAATCTTCACAAGAACAAGATTGATGATAGACCTTATGAATCCTCAAAGAGAGGAGAAGGAAATTCCTATTAGAAAGACAAAGTAGAGAAAAAAGGTGTGCATTGATATAATTGTGAAAATGGGGTCACTTGGCCAAGCATTGTTGGTACATGAAAGACAAGGGTTCGACAAAAGACAAGGACGAAGGAGCAAACCTTGCACGTCAAGATTCAAATTGTTCAGATGATATGGTGGTTATGGAGGTTGAGTTCTGCCTATCATCCGCAGACGGATGGACAGACAGAGAGAACTATCCAGTCTTTAGAGGATCTACTGAGAGCTTGTGTGTTGGATCAAGGTGGATCGTAGGATAGTCATTTGCCATTGATTGTTTTTACCTATAATAACAGTTACCATTCTAGTATCGGGATGGCACCGTATGAGGCTTTTTATAGTAAGAGGTGTAGGACTCCTTTATGTTGGTATGAGTCAGGAGAGAGTGCTATACTCGGACCTGAGATTGTGCAAGACACGACTGAAAAGATCAAGATGATCCAAGAAAAGATGAAAGCATCGTAGAGTCGTCAGAAGAGTTACCATGATAAGAAGAGGAAATCACTTGAATTCCAAGAGGGAGATCACGTGTTTTTGAGAGTTACGCTAATAACTGGTGTTGGCCGAGCTTTGAAGTCTCGATAGCTCATGTTGCATTTTTTTGGTCCATATCATATTTCACAAAAGGTGGAGGAAGTAGCATATCGGATTTCAGTGAGGGTAATCTTGGAAAAGCCCAAATTATAGGCCCAAGGTTAGGTTTAACAAAAAGGTAATTGTGATGGGATTAGAGCTTATTTTGTTAGACCGTGAGAAGAATTGAGGCCAAAGCTCTGAGGAGGAGATTTGAGGCAAAAGCTTCGAAAGGTTTTCTGAAAGATTTGAGAAGGCTTAAAGTCAGCAATTAAGGTATGGGGAGTATTTCCTTCAATGTTTTCAATGTATAATTTCAATTTATTTAAGGTCGACTTAAGGGCTTAACGGATTTGAGGCTGATTATGAGATAAATGGAATTTGGCCTTCATGGCCTAAATCTATTATTGAGATTTTAACCGTAGGGATTTATTTGGGTTAAAGGGAACTTAGGTCTTCGTGGCCAAAGGTCTGGTTTGACATTTGCTTAACCCTGTAGAGAAATTAGATAGTGAGAAACTCTAATGATTGTGGAGTTGTTGTAAGGATTTATAGGATTTAGAGCGTGAATATGATATGGGATTGACCTAATAAGTCGTAGATTTTGTGCCTTTATCACCGTAAGACATTAGGGATGTTTTTGGGTTATCGGGGAAGTGAATCGTGGGACTTTTGGGTTGATTTTAGGTTCTGGTGCATAATCGTGTTTTGCTGTCATCGCATGTTCGCACCACGAAGAATCCTTTGCACAACGAACAAACTCATCCCAGACTCGCACTGCGAAGAATCCTTCGCACTACGAAGAAACTCGCCCCAGACTCGCACAACGAACTTGCTAGCGAATGTAGTCGCGTTTCGCGAATTCTGATTTTGAGCAGTGATGCCTTGATGTTTTAATGATGTGATTTCTTTGACGAATTAATATGAGTATGCTGTGATTTCTATGTGATTTGTACATGATTATATGATGTTTCCTATGATGTAATGATTGATGAACTATGATGATATTTCCATGAGTTTTGATGATTCTATGATGATATGATTTTTGATGATGATGATTATGATGAATGATGATGCACCTATGATGTTATTATGAGGATGATTATTGACGTGTGCATCCAAACTTCGGTTCAAGACCTTGATTTCTTTGGCTTCAATCCCATTGTGTGGATGTGAGGTATTTTGATGTGCTCCGGTTCTCGAGTAGAATCAATCTTATTGATGGGGATCTATGGAGGGTTGATGGCCCAGTGTCCATCGAGCTATGATGATAGGTACCACATGCATTGAGTCTTGTTGCATTTGCATTTATGAGATGATATTGAGTAAATTATGATGTTGTGGCCTTTGATGTTCCTTGATGAATATGATGATGTTAAATATGAAAATGACGCCATTTTATATGTTGATTTCCTACATTGATTATTATGAATCGTTTTTCTCACCCTTTCTGTTTGAATGTTGCCTCCACGTGGGTAACATGCAGATGACCAGGTTTAGCCGTGGACGCCGTCGAGGGCTTTTGAATTTTTGAGTTGTTGGCCTTTTGGTTAACGTAGAGGGTCTTGCTCTGATAGTGTAACATCGGGTTGGAGTCTTTGAGTTAAACCATGATTTATTTGATTTGGTTATTTTGGTTAAGTTCCCGTATAAGGAAAACTTTGGATTATGCCTTTTTGAGTCCCGCTACAAAATTTGATATCTTTTTGGAAAACCCGTTGTTTACGGAGCTTTGACTTATATTTGATTTATTGGGAAATGTACGCCCTTTGAGGTGATTTTATTGAGTTTAATATTTTACTCTGATATATGTGAATATTTTTCCATTTAATTGTGGGGTAGAAAAGGGTGTTACAGGCACGCCAAAAGTCTTTAAATACAGAAAACAAAGAAACCCTAATGGACTTTTCATCCAAAACATAATTAAATAAATAAATAAAAATGTACAAATAGTAAAATGCTAAATTTAGGCTTGAAACAAACTCGAATGGCTTAAAAAGCCCATAGGTCATGGTAAATCGATGAGCTAAACTTGTGAGCCGATTCCCTATCTAGAAAAGTATAATAATAGTTATTCTGACATTAAACGCCAAACTTGCACAATTCCTGTGGAACCTCTCTGACACACAACTTCCTCTTTGATAGCGCAATCAACCTTCCTACATCAGTCTTCTCCACCTCTAAATAACTCGACCCCAAGTTCTCTTATTGGTAAAGAAACTCGTTTGCATGATATTCATGACTATAATAAAATTTGAAAGTATTGGATATATTCATGAACTTAGAGAGAGCTACCATATAAGAATGATCATTGATCTTCCGAGTCACTTTGAACGAACCATATTTGTGTGGCTGCAGCTTGCTATAAGTTACCAACCGAGAACCTCTCTTTGCATAGAAACACCATCACATCGTCTCCTACATTGAAAATTTGAAACTCATGCATTTGTCAACAACTGCTTTATTCTTCTGCCCAATAGCCTCTAACTTAACCTTGATAGCTTCTTTAACAACTACCATTTCCTAGGCCATATTCTTAGCAGTCGCACTAACTCCAAGAGCATTGGGCAACTAAACCGAATTAACCACATGTTTAGGAATAGAATTATAGACCAGAAAAAATGGTGATATCACTGTAGTTGAATGCATAACATTGTTGTAAGAAAAATTGACCTAAGGCAAAACTAAATCCCACTCTTTTAGCTTGTCACCATAAACACTCTTAATCATATTTCCCAAAGTTCTGTTAGTTACCTCAGTTTGTCCATTTGTTTGAGAATGAGGTGTATACCTCTTGTTCAAAGCTATTCCAAACAATCTCTAAAGAGTAATCTAGAAATTACTAAGGAATTTGGTGTCCTTATTTGAAGTAATGGATGTAAGAGCCCCATGAAGATGCATAACCTCTCCGAAAAATAGTTTGGCTATGTTGGAAGCATCAGCAGTTTTCTTACAAGCAATAATGTGTGTCATCTTAGAGAACCTGTGTACTACCACAAACACAGAATCTACACTTCGTTGTGTCCGAGGCAAGCCCAACACAAACTCAATTGCTAAATATTTCCAAATATAATCAAGAATAGGTAAAGGCATATAAATACCAATAATTTAAGACTAGCCTTTAAAAACCTGACAAGTATAACACCTTCTAACTATAGCACCAACGTCTCTTCTCATGTGTGGCCAATAATACCTTTATTCTAGTCTAGCAATGGTCTTGTCTCTATCTAAATGACTCCTAAGACCACCACCATGCAAATATCAAATTAAATTCTCTCTTAAAGATGATCAAGGAATGAATAGTCTATCCTCTTTAAAAAGATATCCACATCAAATGTGAAAATCTTTATGGAACAATATTTTCATGCAACTCTTTTAGGAACTCAAAGCGTACTATCTCCTACAGTAAGGAAATTAGCAAGGAATCCTTCCTACTCAATGCATCTGCTACCTTTTTAAGAGCCCCCGGTTGATGTTGAATCATAAAAGGCGATTCATGCACAAAACTCACCCGTTGAGTATGTATCTTTTTTATCACCTTCTAGATATGAAGAAGCATTAAAGTTTGATGTTTAGTTAATATAATGAAATGCTTCTTAACAAAATAATGTTCCCATTGGCATAGACCTCTAAAGACTTCATATAGTTCCTGATCACAAGTAATCCATTTATGGTGAGCATCACTTAATGTTTTTGCTAGAAAGGCTACTGGGTTCTTCTCCTATGATAACACAACTCTTATTCCACCCCATTAGCATCACATTCAACTTGGAACACTTTGTTAAAATCAGGAAGTGATAATACCGGTGTGGTACATAGCTTCTCCTTAATCAGTGCAAAACTCCACTCTTGCTCAAACCCCTAATTGAACTGCCTTTTCTTCAAACATTCAATAATTGGTGCACTGATGGTACTGAAATCTTTGATAAACATCCTATAGAAGGTGTCTATACCATGAAAAATACAAACCTCCATCACCAATTTGGGTGTAGGCCACTCCCTTATACCACTCACATTATCTTCATCAACCTGAATCTCTTCCTCACCGACAATAAAGCCTAGGATAAGTAACTTTTTGGTGTTGAATGTAAATTTTTGAAATTAATGTACAATTGGTTCTTCTGTAATACTTGCAATACTTGCCTCACATGCTGCAAATGCTATGTCTATGTCTTACTGTAAATCAGAATATCATCAAAATAAACTGATGTGAAAGAACTAGTAAACGGGCTCAGAACCTGATTCATCAACCGCATGAAGGTGTTAGAGGTGTTTGAAAAACCAAAAGGCATCACCATCCACCCATACAATACATGTTTACTCTTGATAATTGTTTTCCATTCATCTCCAGGCCTAATTCTGATATGATGATATCCACTACACAAATCTATCTTCGAGACTACCTTACAACCGGCCAAATCATTGAGCGTGTCTTTCAAACAGAAATTGGGAATCGATACTTGATATTTATATTATTTATGGCTCGGCTGTGAACATAAATTTGCCACTGATTTCCTTTCTTAGGGACTAAAAAGACTGATACTATACAAGGACCGTGCCCTCACAAATAAATCCCTTCTTCAAAAAACCTTCAGTATGCTCCCTTAAAATCTCATTCTCCTTGGGGCTCATACGATAGTGGGAAATTTTTGGTAAGCTAGACCCCAAGATGAGGTAAATCTAATGTTGAATATCTCATATAGGAGGAAAATCATTTGGTAATTCCTCTGCAGTCAACTCCTTGAAATCCTCAAAGATTTCTAGCACTTTTCTGGAATCGTTGTTTCCTCTTTAACAACATTCATCAGTCCTTTGATCACCATTGGACATAAACATTCACTTTCATTTATATACTCATAAATATCCATTTTCACTTTGCGTTATCACCAAGAAACTAGACTTTTTTCCTCCTGGATTCTTATCCAAGTGGGAAGCAGGAGCCATAGCAATTTTATGTGTGTATCATGTAAATATCATCACATTATCTCGTCCTCAATAAGTGATATCATTATCAAACTATCAAGGTCTACCAAGTAAAATATGATAAAATTCCATATAAAAAACATCACTAAGAACCTCTTCTCTCTAATGTTTTCCGATGGAGATAGGAACTCTGGAGGCTAGTGTTACTCAAACATGGGAGCCCTTTCTTACCCTATCGAGTGTGTATGGCTTCTCATGGGATTATGTTGAAAAATTCAAATACTCTACTAATTTATGCGACCCCAGCTTCTTCGTGTTTTCATTATCCACGATCAAATAACACCCTTTATTCTTGATAGAACAATGTGTTTTGAACAAATTCTTGCGCTTCCATTCATCTTTAGATGCTAGTAAAATTCTATACAATACAAAATTTACGCTCTCATTAGATTTTTCCTCTGCAATATCAACCTCAACATATTCATTGTTCTTAACTGTATGATCTTCTCATTCTTCATCTTCCTCCATTTCTTCCATAATAGCGGTGTCTCTCCTTGTTAGACAAACATTTGATCTGTGGCCTCTTCTGTTACAATGATAACATGTGTCTCTAGTGAGTTTAGCATATGGCGTATTTTGCCTCTCGATTGGTGTTTCACCCTACTCCATGCTACTAGAGCTGCTAGCCCCCTTATTCTCGGGGTTGGAATCCCAAAGTGTTGCACTCTTTTCCTTGTTACCTGCTGATTCAAAATTATTCTAGGGGGAGTAGCTTCTAAAAGACGAGAAATTTCGAGAGGATTTCTCCATTAATTATACCTTCAAAGCTAAAAAATGCAGGAACTCAGTTAAGCCATTGACGTATCGAGCCACCTTCTGGCTCTCTGATTCTCCCACTTCATTGCACTAAAAAAATGCAGGAACTCAGTTATGTATTCAGTCATTGTTCTCTTGCCCTGAACACATTCGATGTACATCTAATAAAGAATATGTTCATAACCTCCGATAAAAACGGCTCCAGCATCAATTGTTTCATCCTTCGCCATGTTCTAAGTGGCCTATTCCTTTTCCTTTACCTTTGAACAATAAGTTTATCCCACGAGACAACAACAATACTTTTAATCATGGTCACCACAATCTTAACTTACTTGTTCTCATGGACGCCCATAACACCGAAAAACCCATCGACGTCGATCTATCAATCCTAAAACTCATCCACTCCCGTTGTTCCGTAGAATAATGGAATATTAGCCTTCACTAAATAATCATGGTAATGATGATTCCCATTATCAACTACCTCTTTCTCGTATAGTTCTTCTTCTTCTTCTTCAGAACTTGAGTATTTAGCAATAAGAACTTGTTCTTCTCCCCTGTCTCTTCGCTGATTCTCGTTATTGTTGGCGTTGCTCACCTAGTTTTCTAAATTCTCCACCTATTTCAGTCAAAGCAGTTAGAGTCGCATTAATTCCCTCAAGATGAGTCGCACTAACTCCGTCAAGATTTACTCTGGTCACCGATTGATCTGCCATGGTTGTCAAGTTACAAAAAGAAGAAGAGAAAACCTACTCAGGTTCCAAGTGACGCAGTCGAAAACACGAAAGGAATAACAAGCGCTAACCCTATAACACATCACAAGTTTGCAAGCGACATACTTGTCAAATAAAGCTAGAATCCACCAGAAAGAAGGAAACTCTGAATTTTATTATAAGGAAAGATAATCCTTACGGCCATGCCAAAGGTCTTTAAATACAAAAAAACAAAGAAACCTTAAAAAGAGATCAATATTTTAATATGAGTGCAAAATACCCTGTGCTTAGCACGAGTAACTTACACTTCATTAAATAGGATAACATTAATTAAAGTGTTACTAAATAAAATAGAGAAATATTTTACTTATATTTGAGACTATCAAATAATAAAATAAGAAATTTTCATTTTATATTTAAGAATGAATCATGTACTTTCTCCTAAATGAATTATTATAAATAAAAAATTCAAAAAAAAAATTATCTTCATATACATTTGAAGTATTAGTTCAATGGTAAGATTTTGATTTTGTAAATTTAAAATATTTTTTCATATTCTTTTGGATTATTGTAAAATGAGTATTAATGTCATTTTAATTAATGTAAAAAAAATTGTTTTTCCCCATTTTTTAAAATATTATTATTAACATAATAGTTAGTTAGGTTGAGTAATTAACTTGGCTAATAATAATAAATTAATGTTTATTAAAAATATATAAATTCACATAAACACTACTATATTATACTACACTAGTTAAAGATGATATATTCAATAAATAATTACTACGCTTTTTTAATGGCATGTGTATCCATAAATGTTTTTAAATTATGATAATTTATGCATCAATTGAGTTTTTCGTAGCCTTTGTTAGGGTTTGTTTGTTCTTCTCTTTTTAAAAAGTCTGAATGTTAGGTTCGATCTACCGTGTTATCAAAATATTATGACAAGTTTGAATATTGAAGGGTTGTCTTTACAAGAGAAGGGAGAAAAGGAGGGATTTTGCTTCGATTTGGGTGAAAAAGAAGATGATTCATGTGATTGGCGATGGTGCTTGGTGGGAAAGTTTTTGTATGGCAGACTAGTTCATGTGAATCAATGAAGGTTATAGTAGCGGATATGTGGAGGCAGGTGAAAGGCGTCACTATCAAACAGACAAAGAAGGGTATGTTCTTATACCATTTTGTCCATAACCTCGACCTGGTAGCGACATTGAAGGGAGATCCATGGACGTTTGATAGACACCTGCTGATCTTAGAGAGGGTGAAATTGAGTGTTCAAATAGAAAATATTTCTTTGGTCCACATAAAATTTTGGGTTTAAGTTCACAATCTTCCAACGGAGATGATGGTAGAGAAGGTAGGGAAAGCTATGGCAAATTTCATTGGTTCCTTTGTGGAATATATGCGATTGAGAGTGAGCATTAATGTCTGACAACCCCTGAAAAAACAAACTAAAGTTAAAAAAAAGGAGGGTAATGTTGTGTGGTGAATTTCAAATATGAAAGTTATAGTTTGTTTTGCTTTGTGTGTGGGATATTGAGCCACTCTGAACAGAAATGTGAAGTCCGATTTGTAATGCAAGAGGATGATAAAGTTAGAGGTTGGTCTAATGATATTTTTGCGGATAACAGAATGTATGGTGGATGTTCGTCATCAAGGTGGCTGAAGGAAGAAAATGGCGGCGGCGAGAATGGAAGAGAGTGGGAGGTTGTCCAGTCGCGTGAGAGAAATGTGATGCATGAGGGGAGTGAAATTGTCATCAATACAAGGGGATCACAGACGGATGGTAGTCAAAGGCTAATTCCCATAGTAATGAATGAATTTATGAGCAATGATGTCACCTAACACTAACTGATTACCAATCATGGCAGCCACTCAATGCAGAATAACCACATTAAATTTGCAGGGCCAATCATTATCGGCTAACATCTCTAAGAGCCGACATCCAATAACACCTCAGCAACAAGCCGGAAAAATCTTTAATGCTAAATAACATGTAGACAAATGTAACAACCCATGATTTCATATCTAACCAATCTCTTATAAGCCTTCAAGCAACAACTGGACCACCTCAACCAATCATAATTCGTATAATATGCATGGCCCACGTATTACACTTCCTATCCAATTAAACACACCTCAAACTTATACCAACTACAACCAAAACACCCACTACCAACTTAATAACTTTCTCAGTAGAAGGACATCTTTAAACAACATAAACTCAGTCAAACCAATCTCCATCCCAAACATAACAAACCCAGAGCCAAACAATAATTACCAAAATCAAAACCTCATTAACATTAACCAAGTCTGTAATGAACACATGCTGCCCAACCCGAGCAAATTCCTTACTAAAGCAAAACCAAACAGAGAAGAACAAATTAACATGGATGTTCAAATGTAAGGAAGATAATGATGGAGGAGGCTATGGGGAAGGAGAAAGAAAGTACCGCTACAACGCAACATTTTTTATCGACAATTCCTGGCAGTCAGGACTGTCGGGACCAATGAAAATTTTGAGTTAGAATTGTCGGGGATTGAGCAGCCCGAGTGAAATTCTAAACCTGCGAAGCTTGGCTCAAAAGTACCACCTGAACATCATATTTTTGTTGAAGATGTTGGCAAGAGCTAACAAGTTAGAGAATATGAGATTATTGATTAAGTTTGATGCTTGTATTACTGTGGATGTAGAGGGTCAAAGTGGGGACTTGGCGGTGTTGTAGAAAGTGTTGGGGTTGATTGAAAAAAATAAAATAAAATAATATATATACATATATATATATATATATATATATATATATATATATATATATATATATATATATATATATATATATATATATATATATATATATATATATATATATATATATATATATACATATATGTATATATATATATATATATATATATATATATATATATATATATATATATATATATATATATATATATATATATATATATATATGTATATGTATATGTATACATATATGTATATCTATATATATGTATACATATATGTATATATATATATATATATATATATATATATATATATATATATATATATATATATATATATATATATATATATATATATATATATATATATATATATATATATATATATATATATATATATATATATATATATATATATATATATATATATATATATATATATATATATATATATATATATATATATATATATATTGATACTCTTTATATTGGAGTATGATTGTTGATGAAGACAATGAAATTTTATGTATTATTTTCAATCAAGGTGAAGATTATTGGGTTGGTTGAAAATATACATGTTGAAGAAGTCCTCCATCGCTTAGTGTTGTGAATGAAGAGAGAGTTCAAGGCTATATATAATAAACAACTCATTTGAAGTCCCACATTGCTTAGTTTTGTGAAGGAAGTAGAAGTCCAATGCTATCTATAGGATTCAAAATTTTCATTCCAAGATGCACTATTCAAAAGCACTTTAAGCTTGTATTTGACTTTATTTGTTCTCTTATACTCTTGTCTTAGAGTGTTGTGAGATGTAGTCAAATATTAGTTTTGGAGGGTGTGGGTGTATTGGGGGTCTGAGTTAGTTGAGGGTATATTATGTGTTGTAACAATTTTCACATAGTGTTATTCTCTGGTTGTCTATTAACAACGGTCGTGGTTTTTTCTCCAGTTTTGGAGTTTCTACGTTATGTTCTTGCGTTGTGATTATGTTCCTTTTTTCTCTATGTTTTTTTTCTAACAACTAGTATCAGAGCTTTTGGTTCAATATGGGAATAAGTGTTCTTAGTATGCTCTGTGGTTGCAGTTTTGTCTGATCTTCCACATCAGAAAAGAAGGGAAGTGTTGTGAAAGAGTTGTTGAGTTGCAGTCACAAATTTTGTTGTGCAGTTTGGGCTAAAGAAAATTGATGGAAGAATATTTTTAATTGTGAGAATTTCAAGTCAAAGATGTGTTGATAAAATCAAGATTACACAATATTATGTCGGTGGTTGAAGAGTTTTCTGCCAACAAGGAAGTTGCACCATAATGTTTCAACCTGTTTTCGACATGTGAAATTCTTGGAGTAGTTTAGCTTCAAGTGAAACTCATTCTTCATGATAAAGTATATGATTGTCGGTGATGACAATGTGAAATTCTTGAAGTGTTTTATCTTCAAGTGAAATATATTTTTTATGAGAGAGTATGATAGTTTTTAAAACTATGATTGTCGGTGAAGGCAATGTGAAAATTCTTGGAGCGGTGTAGCTTCAAGTGACTATACTCTTTATGGTGAAGTATGATTGTCGATGAAGACAATGAAAGTTTATGTATTATTTTCAATCAAGGTGGAGATTATTGGGGTTTATTGAAAATATATATGTTGATACTCTTTATATTGGAGTATGATTGTTGGTGAAGACAGTGAAATTTTATGTATTATTTTCAATCAAGGTGGAGATTTTTGGGTTGGGTTGAAAGATTGTGAAATGTAGTGTAATGAATTTCTCTAGGAACTTTGTGAACCTGTTTATACATGTCAATACGAAATGGAATTGGAGAATAACATGCTACTATGGATATCCAGAGAGAGGTGGAGACGAAGACAAGCCTGGGGCTTGATTCATTACATGCAAGATATGTTGAATGCTCCTTGGTGTTTACTCGGTGATTTAAATGACTTATTATCTCAACAAGATAAATGAAGAATCCACCCGCACCCAAACTGGTTATGTGAAGGATTCCATAATACGGTTAGTGATTGCGACTTAACTGGTATTAAAATTAAAGGTCATTCATTTACATGGATAGAAAGTAGAGGAACAGACCATGTGGTTGAAGAGAGACTAGATAGAGCTTTAGTAAACTCGGCTTGGATGATGATGTTCCCTAATCTTAAGTTGGTAAAATTGTTAAATTCTCACTCTGATCACAACCCAATCCTTTTGTAGTGTGAACCAGCTCAAATAACCAACAATAAATATTCACTCAAGTTTGAAAACAAATGGTTGCAGGAGGAAAAAATAATTTATGTGGTGAAACACAGTTGAAAACAGACAGAGAATGTTGATATTATGCACCGTATTTTGTCTTGCGCAGAAGAGTTGGAGAGATGGAATAGGTGAAAAAGGAGGAAAACCAAGGATGAGATTGTAGGTTGCTTAGAGATGATGGAATTGTACCATAATAGTCGTGATCCGAAGTCGGTAACTATTTTTCTCGATATGCAACGGGAACACAATAGCTTACTTACCCAAATGGAAACATTCTGGAAGCAGAGATCTAAAATGGACCAGCTTTGTGACAGCAATGGTAACACCAAGTTCTTTCATATGTCAGCATCTATGAGGGAAAATTTCAAGAAGATTGACATGTTCACCAGTTAGGAAGAAGTGGAAGTTACAGATCAAGCGGGCATGTGCGACATTGCAAAAAATTACTTCGAGAACCTTTTTATAGTGAAAGACAATATGCAAGAGCAGGTTCTTGCTATCATCTAACCTTTCATTTCTTGTGTTGATAATGATATGTTGGTCGCGCCGATTACGAAAGAAGAGTTGTATGAGGCTCTTCTTCATATGCATCCAGATAAATCTCCGGGTCCTGATGGATTTAACCCAACTTTCTATCAAACATTTTGGAACATGTTGGGGGATATCTTTGATTCTATTACCCATTGGATAGATAGGGGCTTCTTCCCTTCATATTATAATGATACAAACATTTGTTTCATTATGAATTGTGCGAAGCCAAAAAAGTATGAAGGACCTGAGACCTATCTCGCTCTGTAACGTGGTTTACAAAATGGTTTCAAAACTCCTCACTAATAAATTTAAGAAGTGTTTGGCTAAATGTGTGTCTGAGGAGGAATTGAATTTTATTGAAGGTTGTTTAATTCTGGATAACACCTTGATAGCCATAGAAATTGTACATGCGTTAAAGTGGAAAACAAAGGGTAATAAAGGAGATTTGGACCTTAAAATTGACATTTGTGCATTGAAGGAGCTTTGGATGCTAAAAGGGCAAGACAAGGGCTTCTACATGCATTTTGGACCAAAACCATGCTTGGAGATGGGGCTTAGCGCAGTCAAAGTGCCACAAGTCAATGGGTTTCACGCTTAGCGTGATCTGATGTCACTTAGCTCGACTTATGATGGTTTGATAGCTTTTTTCATCTAGCCACGCTAAGCGCGGTCTACTGCCATTTAACGTGGTCTACTTTTTCTAGTTTTATATAAATACCCTCTCACTTCATTTGGAGAGGGTTTGGGCACCAAATACACCAAAAATTCATATCAACTCAGGAATTGAAGAATCGAAGTTGGATTTGCATCAATATTCAGGAAATCATTGTTGATGCTTTTTCATCCCTTCTCCTTTCTTGTGAATCAAGCTACCATGAAGATGTGTAGCTAAATATCTTGTGTCCGGATTAGATGTAGTCAGCTAAAACGTGTATGTATTTCTTTTAATCATTATTTTGTGAACATATTATGAATCAATGTTGATATTATCTTTGTTTACATGTTAAATCTATGAGTTTGAATGAATATTGAGAAATATATTCCAAGTCTTGACCTAAGATCTTCATCTATCAAAACCCAAAGTCTAGATATGGATTTGGGGTTTGATATTCACATGTATCAGATCTTAAACATCATTGTATTGTTTAATAGGTAGGGAGATCATCGATTAAATAAAACGGTGAGATTTCATGTCACTGTTTAGACATATACAATGAAGATGAGTAATACGTGACAATAGTGATTGATAATGGTGTTCACATACTAAATTAATAGAATACATCATAGGTTGATGAAATTTAATCCTGACATGTTTCTTTAAACGTTAATTTTTGAATCATTTACCGTTGTTACAAATTTTAGTGAATGGTTCTCTGCACAATCGAAAAACCTTTTTAAACTCTTACTTAAAACATTGTTAAATATGGAACAATGGTGATATCGCACTAATCCATGTGCAGACGATAAAACAAATACTTGCCCTAGAAAAGCGTTTTAATAGTGTTCTTGGTCGTGTGGGTTTTGTAGAGAGGTGGATTCATTGGGTGATGATGTGTGTTACAACGGTGAATTATTTTGTTTTGGTCAATGCGGATAAAGTTGAACCTATTCAGCCAGGGAGAGGACTTAGACAAGGGGACCCACTACCCCTTATCTTTTCATTTCAGTTAAATAAGGTATTTTCACTCTTATCAATAAAGCAGTGGCTAGGGGAGATATCCATGGAGTCTAGATCTGCATAGGGGAACCAAGAGTGTCTCATCTAATTTTTGCTGGCGATTATTTTCTTTTTTGAAGGGCTAACTTAACAATAGTGAGAAATCTTATGAAGGTGCTTAAAATCTATGCATAAGCGACTGGCCGAGAGATTAATATGAAAAAGTTTGAAGTCTTTTTTAGTTAGAACATTAGTAGACCAGATCAAGAAGATCTAACTCGTATCATGTGGGCCCATCAGGTTTTAGGCACTAAAACATACTTGGGGTTACCATCGATGATTGACAGAAATAAAATAGCTACTTTGTTTTCATCAAGGATTGTATCTAGAAGAAAATAAATTATTGGAGGAGGGGGTCGTTATATAAGGCAGGAAAAGAGGTTATGATAAAGTTTGCGCTTCAGGTTATATCTTCTTATGTCATGAGTGTTTTCATTATCCTGGATGATATTGTAAATGATATTGAGAAGATGCTGAATTCTTTCTGGTGGGGAGGAGGTAGTAACAATAAAGGTATTAGGTGGTTTGCTTGGGATAAGTTATCTTGCCCCAAGAAGGAAGGGGGACTTAGTTTCAAAGATTTAAAAGCTTTCAACCTGGCTATGGTGGTTAAACAAGGTTGACACTTGATGACAAAGCTAGAGTCGTTGGTAGCTAGAGCCTTCAAAGCAAGGTACTATCTTAAATCCTCTTTTCTAGAAGCTAATCAGGGGAAACTTTGAGTTTTGCTTGGAGAAGTCTATGAAAAACAATACAATTTTTGAACCTGAGATGTAGGTGGAGTATTGGTGATGGGAGTAAGATTAGAGTGATGTCTGAGCCTTGGCTAAGAGGCAATGAAGAAGTTTGTTTAGGAGGCCCCCAAGGATGAGGTGCTTATTGTTAGAACACATGTTGGTTCTTAATAATATCTCTATGTTTTAATGATAACTATTATGAAATTTTGTATTTAAGAATTATATACTCTAAAATTTGCTTAAGAATGTTTGCTACAGATGTTAAAAAATAATATCACTCCAGAAGCAAATCAGATCTGAACATAAGAAATATGCAAGGCTCTGAAGCGTCAGAAGCATTCCTTAGAAGATTCTGAACGCTGCCATCAGAAGATTCTGAGCGTTGCCTCCATAAGGATCTGAAGCAGAAGCTACAGAAGAATCTGAAGCAAGCCAGAAGCATCTGAACCAATGAAGAATTCTGTATGAAGAGTTTTCAAGCATAGTTACTTTAGAAGACTCTGATAGTACTAACGCTGCCAGTACTGAGGACCTAACCCGAAACTCTGCTCTGAATTTATACACGCTAAAAGCACACTTGCTGCAAAGACTCTGATTCAGCAAAACTCTGATGAACATCAGAAGGCTCTGACCAAATTAGACTCTGATGATTCTTGCGGAAAATTGTTGAAGAAGAATTCAAAGATTATGTCACGTTGGAATATCCAAACGACTCTTTCCTTATTTATGCTAGACACAAGAACACAGACAAAAAGGATTTCTCTGTGCTTTCTTCTTCTAGGAAAGGTTACTTGATGTGAAGACAAAAAAGGCTCAGACCTTTTGGTACACTCTTCTCAACGTGAAAAGCTCTTGGATCACTGTGCCTATAAAAGCAAGTCTCCACTCATCTTCTCCAGTTGACGAAACACTTGAAAAGAATTCATTATCAAAGCTCTCATACAACTCATATATTCTTGCTAGAAGTATTTCTTTGTTCTTAATCTTAAGTGAAAAATCACAGTTGTGATAAAGCTTTGTTAGAAGCATTTTAACACTTGTATTTATTATTACATTTGATAGTAAGAAAACCTTAAGAAGATCCAGTTAGGATCAGTAGTTCTTGAGAAGACTTTGAACAATTGTTCTTAGTGCTTACTATTGTAATCAGTTGATTAAATAGTGGATTAAGTCCTTGTTTGAGAAAGGCAAATCACTCTAGAAAGGGTGGACTGGAGTAGTTGAGTTCAACAAACCAGGATAAAAATACTTGAGTTTTTACTACTAAGGTTTTATCTTCATACTTATTCAACCCCCCTTCTAAGTATTTTCTCACCTTCAGTTGGCATCAGAGCTCCGGTTCTGTGTGTGCTACCACTTCACAATGACAGAAAAGATCCAGTGAGAAAAACTTTGATATATATTTGGTTGTTACTATGGCTGATACTTCAATATCTAACATTAACAACAAATATGAAGAAAGGGACAGAATCAACACTAAACCCCCTATGTTTGATGGGGAGAAATTTGATTATTGTAAAGACAGGATTAAAAGTTTTTTCCTTGGTTATGATGCTGATTTATGGGATTTGGTCATAGATGGATATGTTCATCCCATTGATGGGAATGGAAAGAAGGTAGATAGAAAATCTATGATAGAAGCCCAAAAGAAGGAGTTTAGAAATCACCATAAGGCTAGAACAATATTGTTAAATGCAATATCTCACACTGAGTATGAAAAGATCACAAATAGAGAAACTGCATTTGACATGTTTGAGTCCTTGAAGATGACTCATGAGGGAAACCCTCAAGTCAAAGAAAAAAAGGCTCTGGCTCTAATTCAGAAGTATGAAGCTTTTAAGATGGAAGAAGCTGAATCTGTTGAAGCCATGTTCTCCAGATTTCAAATACTTACAGCTGGACTAAAGGTTCTGGATAAAGGATACTCTACTGCTGATCATGTGAAAAAGATTATCAGAAGCTTACCTACCAGATGGAGACCTATGGTGACTGCGCTGAAAATGGCTAAAGATCTGAACAAGATCTCCTTGGAGGAACTAATCAGTTCACTGAGAAGTCATGAAATTGAACTTGAGGAAGATGAACCTCAAAAGAAAGGTAAGTCAATTGCCTTAAAATCTAATAAATCTGCTAAAGCATTGCAGGTAATAGAGGAAAGCTCTGAAGAATCCTCATCTGAAGATGAAGATGAGTTATCCATGATGTCCAGAAGAATAAACAAACTCTGGAAGCATAAAGGAAAGAAGTTCAGAAACTTCAGGAAGCCTGACCAAAGAAAAGAATCTTCTGGACACAGAAGATCTGGCAAAAAGGAGGTTGTCTGCTACGAATGTAAAGAACCTGGGCATTACAAAAATGAATGTCCAAAGTTGTTGAAAGAAAAACCCAAAAGAAAATCTGATAAGAAGAAGAAGGTTCTAATGGCTACCTGGGATGATTCAGATACATCTGAATCTGAATATGAGTCAGAAGAGGAATGTGCCAACGTAGCATTGATGGCTGACATAGAAGATCAGGAGGAAGGAATTTCAGGATCTAAATCTGACTCTGAATCTGAATCTGATGCTGAAGAGGTAATGACTAAACTCACTAAAGATGAACTTATCAAAGTGTTATCAGAAGTTCTGAAGAGTTATAACAATATTAAGCTCAAATACAAGAAGCGTCAAAGCAATGATTCTGAATTATCTCAACAAGACTCTGATTCTGAAACTGAGTCTGAATGCAAAAATATTTTGGAAAAATATGACTACAGCTTTCAGAAGTTTCTTGCTAAAAGCATAGACAGAAGCAAAATGGCTTCTATGATCTATGAAGTTAGCAGAAATAACAGAAAAGGAATTGGATATAAATCTTTCTCTAGAAAGGATTTAAATCCAAAACCTGTTGATAAAATTATCATCAAGAAGACTCCTTTATATTCCCACTTTAAATTTGGTCACTTGAATGATATTGAACACACTCGTTCTGAAAAAAACATTCATGTGTTTAAATCTAAGGCTAGTCAGAATAAACCTTATGTTGAAAAATAGAAGTTTAGACAAACCTTCAGAACAACTAACCCAAAAGGACCCAAGAAGATCTGGGTACCTAAAAGTAAAATAATTCCTGTTGCAGATGTTCTTAGCAGCAAGGTCAGGACGCCAATCATGGTACCTGGACTCTGGATGCTCGCGACACATAACAGGAGAAAGGTCTATGTTCCAAAGTCTGGAGCTTAGATCTGGAGGTGATGTGAAATTTGGAGGGAATCAGAAGGGCAAGATCACTGGATCTGGCACTATTGGAAATGGTAACCTTCCCTCTATTACTAATGTTTTACTTGTAGAAGGATTAAAGCATAATATATTGTCCATAAGTCAATTAAGTGACAATGGTTATGACATAACCTTTAATCAAAAATGGTGTAAAGCTATTAGTCAAAATGATGGCTCAATCCTATTTAGTGGAAAGAGGAAGAACAACATTTATAAAATAAACCTTTCAGAACTTAAGGTTCAGAATGTTAAATGTCTCTTGTCTGTTAATGAGGAGCAATGGGCCTGGCACAGAAGATTGGGGCATATTAATATGAGACGTATATCTCAAATTAATAAACTTAATCTTGTCAGAGGACTTCCTAATTTAAAGTTCACCTCAGATGCTCTTTGTGAAGCATGTCAAAAAGGGAAGTTTTCAAAATCATCTTTTAAATCAAAAAATGTTGTTTCTACTTCCAGACCATTAGAATTACTTCATATTGATCTGTTTGGACCAGTGAAAACTGCATCCATCAGAGGCAAGAAGTATGGATTAGTCATTGTTGATGACTATAGTAGATGGACATGGGTAAAGTTCTTAAAACACAAGGATGAGTCACATTCTGTGTTCTTTGACTTCTGCAAACAAGTCCAGAATGAAAAAGATTTCAAAATTATAAAAGTCAGAAGTGATCATGGTGGTGAATTTGAAAACAAATATTTTGAAAAATATTTTAATGAAAATGGCATTGCTCATAATTTTTCCTATCCTAGAACTCCACAACAGAATGGGGTTGTAGAGAGGAAAAATAGAACTCTGCAAGAAATGGCCAGAACCATGATCAATGAGACTAATCTGGCAAAACACTTTTGGGCAGAAGCAATCAACACAGCCTGTTACATTCAGAACAGAGTGTCTGTAAGACCTCTTCTGGAGAAGACTCCCTATGAATTGTGGAAGAACAGAAAGCCCAACATTTCATATTTTCATCCTGTTGGATGTATTTGCTATATGTTGAATACTAAAGAAAATTTGAACAAGTTTGATTCTAAAGCACAGAAGTGTTTCATGCTTGGGTATTCTGAACGCTCTAAAGGCTACAGAGTATACAATACTGAAACACAGATTGTGGAAGAATCTATTCATGTTAGATTTGATGATAAGCTTGGCATTGAAAAGGCAAAGCAGTTTGAAAGTTCTGCTGATAGAGAAGTAATTCTCACAGACTCTAAAGACTCAGAGGCAGACAAAGCTCAAGTGAAGGAACCAGAAGCAACGCCAGATGCAATTCCTTTGACTTCTTAGATGAATAACTTAAACATTTATGAAGAATCAACTGTTAGAGGACCATCTTCCAGAATCAAAGCTTCTCATCCAGAGAATGTTATCATTGGAAAGAAGGATGACCCTATCAGAACAAGATCCTTCCTCAGATCATCTGAAGCATCATTATTTGGATTGGTGTCGGTAATTGAACCAACTTCTGTAGATGAAGCTCTGCAAGACAATGATTGGATTATTGCCATGCAAGAAGAGCTAAATCAGTTCACCAGAAATGATGTGTGGGATTTAGTTCCAAGACCAAAAGGATTCAACATAATTGAAACTAAATGGGTCTTCAGAAACAAGCTTAATGAGAAAGGAGAAGTTGAAAGAAATAAGGCAAGGCTAGTTGCTCAAGGTTACAGCCAGCAAGAAGGAATTGATTATACAGAGACTTATGCTCCTGTTGCAAGGTTAGAGTCTATTCGTTTACTCATTTCTTTTGCTGCACAATATAACATCACTCTATATCAAATGGATGTAAAAAGTGCCTTTCTAAATGGTATTATAGAAGAAGAAGTTTACATTCACCAGCCTCCTGGTTTTGAGAGTGAAAAATTCCCAGAACATGTTTTCAAACTAACAAAATCTCTGTATGGTTTAAAACAAGCTCCCAGAGCTTGGTATGAGAGATTAAGCAATTTTCTTCTGGAGAAAAACTTCATCAGAGGCAAAGTGGACTCAACACTCTTTTGTAAAACATTTAAGAAAGATCTTCTAATTTGTCAAATATATATGGATGATATCATATTTGGATCTACCAATACTATGCTGGGAAAGGAGTTTGCTCAATGTATGCAGGCAGAATTTGAAATGAGCATGATGGGAGAATTGAGATTCTTTCTGGGAATTCAAGTCAACCAAACTCCAGAGTGCACTTACAGTCATCAGACCAAATATGTTAAAGAACTTCTGAAGAAATTTAACATGACTGATAGTAAGATGGCAAAGACTCCCATGCATCCAACAAGTACACTAGGCAAGGAAGAGGTAAGTAAGAAAGTAGATCAGAAACTCTACAGAGGTATGATAGGATCTCTTCTCTACTTAACTGCTTCTAGACCTGACATTTTGTTTAGTGTATGCTTGTGTGCAAGACTACAATCAGATCATAGAGAATCACACTTAACAGCTGTTAAGAGGATTCTAAGGTATCTGAAAGGTACTTCTAATGTGGGTTTGTGTTACAGAAAATCTGATGATTTCAAATTAGTTGGATTCTGTGATGCTGATTACGCTGGAGACAGAGTGGAAAGAAAAAGTACTTCTGGAAGTTGTCAATTTCTAGGAAGAAATCTAATCTCTTGGTACAACAAGAAGCAACCCACAATTGCACTATCAACTACAGAGGCAGAATATATTGCTGCTGTTGGATGTAGCACGCAGATGCTCTGGATGAAAAGTCAGCTAGAAGACTATCAGATATTTGAAAGTAACATTTCTATATTCTGTGATAATACTTCTGCTATATGTTTGTCTAAAAACCCCATTTTACACTCTAAGGCAAAACATATAGAAATTAAACATCATTTCATCAGAGACTATGTTCAGAAGGGAATTATAAACTTAGCCTTTGTTGATACAGATCATCAATGGGGAGATATTTTCACAAAATCCCTTGTTGAAGATAGATTCAAATTTATTCTGAAAAATATTGGTATGGATTTGTGTCCAGAATAATATTTTTCATAAGCAAATTTTTCAGATGATAAATGTTTATCACTCTGAAGTATTTCATCTGTTGCTTATTAGATTTATGTTTATTTGTGTGTATCTGAACTAACCAATCTCAGAGGATCTGAACGTTGGTTAACGTTTCATTTCTCAAGAGAATTCAGAAGCACATGCAAGCAAACACGTGTCACTCTAAACCTGCAAAGATGGAGTGTACACTACTGAAGAGACGTTTGAGGTATGGTTTGAATAGTGAAAATCTTGATTTTCCCCCTAATTTGTCAGAATCAATTAATGCTTGAAATGATTTTTATTCTCTTTTATTAATTGTCATTAATTGCTATGTGTAAACGTGCTTTGAATGTCTGTTTGAATGCCTAATTGTCTTCTATAAATACCACATCTCTCACCACTTTCACACTTTTCACAACACAAGCAAGTTTATGCATTCCTGTCTTCTTTTCTCTCTTCACAAAAACCCTAAACCCTCGTCAAAATCATCTTCAATGGCAACCTCATCTTCTACAGCAGGTCAGTTTTAATCAACCATGGCTGCAGTTACTTCTGCAAATATGGGTGTGACTCCATACACAACACCTAAAAGGACCTTGTTAACTCCTGTTGACAAACTTGAAGTTCTCTATGAATCAATGGTGGAATTTGACTCATTAGCTGAAAATGGATTTGAATTTCGTTCAATAATAGATGCTCAAGGCTGGGTAAAATACTTTGACAGATTATTTGGACCAGTTTACCCTCATCTGGTGAAAGAATTCTGGATACATGCTTCTGTTTATCCCAAATTCATCTTGTCTTCTGTTCTGGGTAAGGAGATTATAATTACAGAAGATCTAATCAGGAAACTCATAGGGTATGAGGAGACTGATGGAGTATGTCATCTGCCAGCTGGGCGTGTAGACATGGAAGAAGTTTATGAGGAAGTCATGACTTCTGGACAGGCCTCTAACAAATTTAAATATCGAAGTCTGACTACAAAATCTGGGCAAAGATTTTTATGGGATGCATTCATCATAGAAAATCTACAAATTCTCCAGATTATGTGAACAATGAACAACTATACTTCATGTACTGTTTAAGTCAGAGCACTAAGGTAGATCTCCCTTACATTCTGTTCATGCATTTATGGAACCATATCAATGCTTCAAGAGAATCTATAAAAGATAAGGGTCAGAAGGTCAGAACATGGATTCCCTTTGGAAGGTTAATTTCAGATATTCTGACAGAGAATGGTCTGGTGACTGCTCTGTATGCTGCTGGAGTCAAGGATGAACTTGAATCTATTGTTGGAAAACCTCTGAATGCCAAGAGTCTTCAGAGACTAAAAATTGTAGAGGAACTCACATCTGCACCGAAGAAGCTGAATATCTCTGAACTGAGTCAGAAGCGAATTCTAGTTGAAAACTACCCACTGTTCTATGCTGAAGAACCAAGGGAAATAATTGTGAGATATATTGATGCTTGCAAGGCAGATGGAACGCCCGTTCCTGCAGATATTCTGAAAAGAGCAAGAGAACCAATGCCTGATGGAGGAAATGAAAGCATAAGGAAAAGAGGTCAATCAGAAGCAGAAGAAGTTGCTGCTCAGAAGAAGCCAAAAGTTGCTGACAAGCCTCAGAAGCTGATCAAGAGGAAAGCATTTGGAGACGCCCCCTCTGTTCCCACAAAGCGAATCAAGATTAAAGATACCAAATCTTCTGTATCTTCTTTCAATAACATTGTTTTAAATGAATCAACATTCAATTCTATTCCAAAACCACCTCCTACTCAGAAACAATATGTTCCTGCTCCATCTCATAATTCTGAATCATTAAAAATTCCTTCCCCAGAAAAATCATCTGATCCTGTTTCCACCACTCCTATAAAATCTTCTACTAATCAATCATCTGAACCAACAATAACAACAACACCAGCAAATCAAACTCCACCACCTATAACAAAACCAACAGAACAATCTGAACAACAACAACAACCAGAAAAACAACCACAACCAGAAAAACCTCAATCAAACACATCTGAACCTATTGCATCTGCACAAGTTATTTCTGAACCTATACAATCTAATCAAGTGGCATATGATCCTATTGCATCTGAACCACCTACATCTAATCCACCTACATCTGAACCTCCATCAAAACCTTCTGAGAATCAATCAGAACCAACCAACCCATCTGAAACAAATATACCTGAGACATAAATTCTAGAAGTTACACCTCTCAAAACTGTTTTTGAAGTGTCTTCTACATCTTGTACTCCAACCACATCCTCAAACTCATCAGAATCTGATATACACCCAGATATTCTGTCACCTCCCTCTCTCAGAAATCTTGCAGTTAACCAACCAGCACCACCTGTTTCATCAAACTCTCTCCTTCTCAATCCCATTCCAAAACCTAAGCCAAGGAGATCTGAATTTGTATCTCGTGCTTCTTTTAAACCACTCCCCACTGATCCATTTTCTTATGTTTTAAAAGTTAAAAATTTCTATGACAGAATTGAACCATCTGACACTACCACCCCTCTTAAACCCAAGCTTTCCATCATTCTACCATCTGTTCTTCAAACCTACATAAAAGAACTGCCAGAAATGACTTCATCAGAACCTCTTTTATCTGATAAGTTTGCATTCATTTCTTACTCTTCTACTGTATTTGATGTTGTTTCCTATGCATCAGATGCAAAACCATGTTTGTTGAATGCTTTAGTCAGATCCAAACCTATCATTTCATCTGATCCTCCATCCATACCCTTCTACCCTCGCCCTCTGATCACCATTCCAAAATTCATCATTCCACCATCACCTCAACCCAAGCCAATCACATTGGAAACTCTCCTAAAACCTAAACTTAGGCTGAATGTTGATCATTTATTTACAAGTTTTTTGAATGAAATAGAGATGCATTTAGGCTCTGTACAGAGGAAATGCTTATCAACAATGGATGCAAATGAATATGATGCTATTTGGAATAGCTTCATCAACATATTCAATACTGTAGCATCAAATCTGAAGAACGTATGTTTTGATGATGCGAAGCTCAGATTTGATGAAACTGCTAGAAGTTTGTTCTGGACTATTAAAAGATCTACACCATTGCTTCATAAAGATGCTCCCTCATCATCTGAAGTCTGTGATACAGAAGTGAACACTGAATCTGCATATGAAGACAATCCTCTGGCTATGACCCTTGTAGAACATCCCTTTGGATCTGCTGCTCCTGACTCTGAATCCCCTATGGAAATTGACTCTGTTCCTGCTTCAGAATCTGTCCCACCTTCTTCATCTGAGATCAAGAAAGAGTATCCAGATCTTGAAGATAAGATTGCAGTTCTGGAAGCTGGTCAATCAGAGATTAAGTCATGGATGGCTAAGCAAGATAAGAATTCTGAAGACATGGCTCAGTGGATGTCCAAACAAGATCAGAAGAATGAAACCATGGCTAAGTGGATGTCAAAACAAGAACAGTCCTCCTCTGAGATCACTGATCTGTTGAAGATGATTTTGTCAAAACAATCTTAATTTATTTTTTTCTCTGATGTTTGCACATGTACTTGAATCTTTTCTGATGTTTTGTATCTCTTGACCTATATGAATGAATGACTATGTGTTTTTCTCCTACATATTTTATCTTTTCTGTGTTTCCTCTTATGTGTTTTTTTAAAAAAGTTCTTACTTTTTGCTTATGACAAAAAAGGGGGAGAAACTAGATCTGAACTGTTTAATTAAACTCTACCAGAATGAAACTTCAGACATATCAATTTTATCTAACATAAAATCTAAGTGTTTCAGAATATTTGATAAATCTGATATACTCTTTAAAAGAAACTCTGAGACTCCTAGATCGTATCTAACTTATCAGACTCTGACTCTGAAACATGCAAGATCAAATGTTTAGAACAATCAAGCTCTAATCCTGAAAAGAATACTCAAGACAGAAAGGGAAGTTTCTATTCCTTATTAATATTCAATTCAGGGGGAGGTTCATCATCTCAGGGGGAGTTATAATTATTCTCTTTACAATTGAACAAAATTTCTGATGTTTTTGTCATCATCAAAAAGGGGGAGATTGTTAGAACACAGATTAGTTCTTAATAACATCTCTATGTTTTGATGATAACTATTATGAAATTTTGTATTTAAGAATTATATACTCTAAAATTTGCTTAAGAATGTTTTCTACAGATGTTAAAAAATAATATCACTCCAGAAGCAAATCAGATCTGAACATAAGAAATATGCAAGGCTCTGAAGCATCAGAAGCATTCCTTAGAAGATTCTGAACACTGCCATCAGAAGATTCTGAGCGTTGCCTCCAGAAGGATATGAAGCAGAAGCTACAGAAGAATCTGAAGCAAGCCAGAAGCATCTGAACCAATGAAGAATTCTGTATGAAGAGTTTTCAAGCATAGTTACTTCAGAAGACTCTGATAGTACTAACGCTACCAGTACTGAGGATCTGACCCAAAACTCTGCTCTGAATTTATACACGCTAAAAGCACACTTGCTGCAAAGACTCTGATTCAGCAAAACTCTGATGAACATCAGAAGGCTCTGACCAAATTAGACTCTGATGATTCTTGCTGAAAATTGTCGAAGAAGAATTCAAAGATTATGTTCGTTGGAATATCCAAATGACTCTTTCCTTATTTATGCTAGACACAAGAACACAGACAAAAAGGATTTCTCTGTGCTTTCTTCTTCTAGGAAAGGTCACTTGATGTGAAGACAAAAAAGGCTCAGACCTTTTGGTACACTCTTCTCAATGTGAAAAGCTCTTGGATCACTGTACCTATAAAAGCAAGTCTCCACTCATCTTCTTCAGTTGACGAAACACTTGAAAAGAATTCATTATCAAAGCTCTCATACAACTCATATATTCTTGCTAGAATTATTTATTTGTTCTTAATCTTAAGTGAAAATCACAGTTGTGATAAAGCTTTATTAGAAGCATTTTAACACTTGTATTTATTATTACATTTGATTGTAAGAAAACCTTAAGAAGATCCAGTTAGGATCAGTAGTTCTTGAGAAGACTTTGAACAGTTGTTCTTAGTGCTTACTATTGTAATCAGTTGATTAAATAGTGGATTAAGTCCTTGCTTGAGAAAGGCAAATCACTCTAGAAAGGGTGGACTGAAGTAGTTGAGTTCAACGAACCAGGATAAAAATACTTGAGTTTTTACTACTAAGATTTTATCTTCATACTTATTCAACCCCCTTCTAATTATTTTCTCACCTTCACTTATGAGATTACTATTAAGGATTTAATGATGACTCACGTTAAACAGTGGGATGCACAGAAAATTCGACTTTTATTTAACCATGATGTTGGGAACGAAATCTTGAAGGTACTGCTCTTGGAGGAAGTGATGGAAGATTATAGGGTATGAAAAGAAGAACAAAATAATAATTATAGTGTCAGAACTGCGCATAGGTTGGTGAGAAGATTTCAATCAAACCATATTAAGCATATGTGGGAAGGGGATTGAGGTAGCTTCTGGAACATTACGCCACCACCAAGAGCCAAACATTTATTACGGCGTGTTTGTATGGGCTACCTCCCAACTCGGAATAAGTTTCAAAAATATTTTGTTCTATGTCCACTTCATTGTCAGTTGTGTGAGAATATCTAAGAGGATGATTGGCATGTGTTCTTTGGTTGCATGGTCACTAATTAAAGCTAGAAAATTGCAGATTTGTCTTTTATCATAGAACCTCATTTTTAGAAGTTTAATGATGCTAAGACCCTTATTCTTGACATTTGTAGTAAAGAAGGTAGGATGATTGCAGGGAGAGTTGCAGTTTTGATTTGGGTCCTTTGGAATAAAATAAATAACGTGATTTGGAATAATGAAGAGATGAAGAGTCCAAGTTATGATTGCAAGCTTATCATACTTGACATGATTGGTTTAAAGCTCAAGATAATCATGCGGGTGAGATTGACTCCCACAATAACCAAACAGTGTGGAATCTGCCTAATGAAGGGTGGGTGAAGTGTAATATCGATGTGGGCTTCAATAATCAGAAAGGGACAGCTAATTAGGGTTGGTGTGTTAGAGATTGCCCTGGTAGATTCATCATTGGAGGTATATCGTGGAACGTTAGTATTTTATTGATTATAGAAGCTGAAGGCTTAGCCATAAAGAAGCAGCTCAAGCAACCATCTAGTTGCAACTGCATTACGTGATTTTTGAAAGTGACTCTCAAATAGTGGTCCACCATATCCATGCCAATTATGGGGGTATTTTTAAAATTTAGTCTTAAAATCTTGTTTATTAAGAGTCTTTTACAATGTATTCCCAACTTTGAGATAAAGTTTTTCAAACACCAAACGAATTCGATTGTCCGTGTGCTACTTAAAGTGGTCAATTCTTAAACTAGATGTAGTTTGTTTAATTTAATTCCTCCTTATATTAACTGAAAATTCTTAATTGAAATGCATTAAGTTTGTTTTGGTAAAAAAAACATAAGTTTTTGTTAACTGATGTGTTTAATTACCAATATTTCAAAAATATACAGTTATATGTTCCCTAATATGAATAACTAGTACAATTATTTACCAATCCTAAGATTTATTAGGTCATTTAATTTTACCGCTAACTCCCATTTATAGATTAAATAAGTATTGTTTCAAACAAATTCAATTTTATCACTAACTCATAGATAATTAAACATAACAAAAGGTTTAAAAATATTTAATATACATTAATTTAATACATATATGAAAAATGTTCTCTTGCCTATAAAAAAGAGGATTACTTCAACTGTTTTTTTCAAACAATTTGAAGATGGCTACAGCAACAGGACTACTACCATTCTTTGCCACCTTCATGGGAGTCATGATCATCCTATTTCTAAGTAAATTTAATTCTTTTAATGTTTATTTCTAAAATAATTAGAAATTGACTATAATTAGGGTTGAAATTCTTAAAATCTCATTTAATTATTGAGACATTTAGGAAATGTTTAATCTATGTATATTATAACAAATAATTTTTTTTTTAATTTATTAAATAACTAATATATCTAAATATGAATAAACAGATTTGAAAGACGTCTCTGGTGAGGATCTTGAATTAGACTCTGCAAAATGTAGATCAAGAGCTTGGCCGCCGCCTCAATGTCCACCAAATAATCTATTCAATAAGAAAGCGTTCGCTTGTACAGACAATTTCATTGGAAGATGTGTTCCTCATGTGCATGATGCATGTTGTGATTGTTTTTGCAAACACTATGGCAGTTCAAAAGGAGGGTTTTGTAAAACTCTTAGATGGAAACAACCATCACCACATAATTTTTGTCATTGCTATTGTTAGATGTTTATATTATACCAATTACAAGTAGTAGTCGCTACAAATGTTGTAGTTATATAACCTCAACGAATGATGAATGTCTTTAATAAAATTTAATATCAAAACATTTATCTCATTGTTATAATGTTATCTTCATGATTCTTTTATCTTCGTTTAACTTGTATTTTGATTGATAAAATTTCTAAATCTTTAAACTTAAGATTATAATTATTGTTGAGACATAATATCAATGTAGTATTTGTGGATAGGATTAATTTTTATATAAAGTTGTGATAAACTTTGGATATTAATATCGAATTTTAAAGTTAGTTAAAGATTCGATTAATTCATTTTAATTAATTAAAATTCCCTCTTTTAAAAAGATTGTTTATTTAAGTAGTTAGTTAGGTTAAGAGATATTAGATATAATTTAAGTTGTATTATGTGGCTCAAGTTCAAAGCTAAATAGGGTTTAAGGTTTGTTATTTAGTTTGTTATTTTAGTGTATATAAATAAACATTTTGTAATTCAGTTTTATTCAATTCAATAATAGCAATCCTTGTTTCTTTATTTTCTCTCTTTCTTTTCTCACTAAAAGTGTCTCACGCACTAAAAAATTAGTATCTAGAGCTTCGATTAGATTCTTGATTGTGTTTTCAAGAATCACACGTCAGAGATCATGTTTTTGGGATTATGGGTTATTCTTGATCAACCGCTGCAAAGATGAATGGTAACAGAAATTTACCAAACTCCCTTCCAACTCTTGACGGCAAGAATTGGCTCCGATGGAGAAAAAATATGCAATCTCTATTTGGTTTTCATGATACCCTAGAAGTGGTTACGAATGGTATTCTTACGTTTGGCGAAGATGCAACCGAAACACAGAAAACCGCTCACAAGGAGACCAAGAAGAAGGATTGCAAGACAACATTCTACATCCAATCGGCGGTTAATGCAACTAATTTTGACATAATCGCTCTTTCTGAATCGGCAAAAGAGGCGTAGGATATTCTTGTCAAGTACTATGAAGGAGGTGAGAAAGTTAAGGTTGTCATGTTGCAAACTTTGCGACAACAATATGAATTGTTGTCAATGGGAGAAGATGAAAAGATTTTAGGCTATGTGTCGAAGGTGCATAAACTCCTTCATTTCAGGAAGGGTTATGGTGAAACCCTAATTGATAAGATGATAATTGAGAAGGTAATACGTACTTTGACCTCTCATTTTGATCATGTTACCGTAGCTATTCAAGAATCCAACAATGTTGAAACCCTAAAACTGAAATATTTGGTTGGTTCGTTGGAAGCGCATGAGATCAGGATTATCAAAAAGGAAGGAGTTCAAGAATTGATACAAGCATTACAGGCTCAATCGTGGAAGAAGAATGATGGTTCCAACAAGTTCAAAGGAAAAATCGACAAGACTCAGGGCAAGAAGTTTTGGTCGAATCCTCACAAGAACAAGATTGATGATAGAACTTATGAATCCTCAAAGAGAAGAGAAGGAAATTTCTATTAGAAAGACAAAGTAGAGAAAAAAGGTGTGCATTGATATAACTGTGAAAATGGGGTCACTTGGCCAAGCATTGTTGGTACATGAAAGACAAGGGTTCGACAAAAGACAAGGACGAAGGAGCAAACCTTGCACGTCAAGATTCAAATTGTTCAGATGATATGGTGGTTATAGAGGTTGAGTTCTGCCTATCATCCGCAGACGGATGGACAGACAGAGAGAACTATCCAGTCTTTAGAGGATCTACTGAGAGCTTGTGTGTTGGATCAAGGTGGATCGTAGGATAGTCATTTGTCATTGATTGATTTTACCTACAATAACAGTTACCATTCTAGTATCGGGATGGCACCGTATGAGGCTTTTTATAGTAATAGGTGTAGGACTCCTTTATGTTGGTATGAGTCAGGCGAGAGTGCTATACTCGGACCTGAGATTGTGCAAGAGACGACTGAAAAGAGAAAGATGATCCAAGAAAAGATGAAAGCGTCGCAACGTCGTCAGAAGAGTTACCATGATAAGAGGAGGAAACCACTTGAATTCCAAGAGGGAGATCACGTGTTTTTGAGAGTTACGCCGATAACTGGTGTTGGCCGAGCTTTGAAGTCTCGATAGCTCATGTCGCATTTTGTTGGTCGGTATCATATTTCACAAAAGGTGGAGGAAGTATCATATCGGATTTCTTTACCGCCGTCGCTTGCAAATTTACATGACGTGTTTCATGTGTCTCAATTGAGGAAGTACATTCCAGATCCGTCGCATGTGATTCAGATGGATGATGTACAAGTGAGAGATGACTTGACTGTTGAGGCATTGCCAGTTCAGATTGATGAACGAGCAGTGAAGCAACTGAGAGGTAAAGAGATTGCATTGGTAAAGGTAGTTTGGGGAGGACCAGCTGGAGAAAGTTGGACTTGGGAGCGGGAGGATTAGATGAGTGAGTCGTATCCGACAATGTTTCCTTGAGGTAATTTTCGAGGGCGAAAATTATTTTAAATGGGAGAGAGTTGTAACACCCCAAATTTTAATTGGAATATTTATTTAATTTATTTAAATAAGATTATTTGCAATTCGGTGATTTTCGGGGGTTGTTGTGGAATATTGAGAATTATGGAGGTTGGGTTATTTATTTAAATAATAGTATATAATATAAATATATTAGTATTATTATTAATTTAAATAAATATAAGTTAACTAAGGGCAAATTGGACAATTGAGGAGGAGTCAGTGAGGGTAATATTGGAAAAGCCCAAATTATAGGCCCAAGGTTAGGTTTAACAAAAAGGGAATTGTGATGGGATTAGGACTTATTTTGTTATACCGTGAGAAGAATTGAGGCCAAAGCTCTGAGGAGGAGATTTGAGGCAAAAGCTTTGAAAGGTTTTCTGAAATATTTGAGAAGGCTTAGAGTCAGCAATTAAGGTATGGGGAGTATTGCCTTCATTGTTTTCAATGTATAATTTCAATTTATTTAAGGCCGACTTAAGGGTTTAAAGGGTTTGAGGCTGATTATGAGATAAATGGAATTTGGCCTTCGTGGCCTAAATCTATTATTGAGATTTTAACCGTAGGGATTTATTTGGGTTAAAGGGAAATTAGGTCTTCGTGGCCAAAGGTCTGCTTTGGCATTTGCTTAACCCTGTAGGGAAATTTGATAGTGAGAAACTCTAATGATTGTGGAGTTGTTGTAAGGATTTATAGGATTTAGAGCGTGAATATAATATGGGATTGGCCTAATAAGTCGTAGATTTTGTGCCTTTATCGCCGTAAGACATTAGGGATGATTTAGGGATGTTTTTGGGTTATCGAGGAAGTGAATCGTGGGACTTTTGGGTTGATTTTAGGTTCTGGTGCGTAACAGTGTTTTGCTGTCATCGCGTGTTTGCACAATGAACAAAATCGTCCCAGACTCGTACTGCAAAGAATCCTTCGCACATCGAAGAAACTCGCCCCAGACTCACACAACGAACTTGCTAGCGAACGTAGCAGCGTTTCGCGAATTCTGATTTTGTGCAGTGATGCCTTGATGTTTTAATGATGTGATTTCTTTGACGAATTAATATGAGTTTGCTGTGATTTCTATGTGATTTATACATGATTATATGATGTTTCCTAAGATGTAATGATTGATGAACTATGATGATATTTCCATGAGTTTTGATGATTCTATGATGATATGATTTTTGATGATGATGATTATGATGAATGATGATGCACCTATGATGTTATTATGAGGATGATTATTGACGTGTGCATCCGAACTTCGGTTCAGGACCTTGATTTCTTTGGCTTCAATCCTATTGTGTGGATGTGAGGTATTTTGATGTTCTCCGGTTCTGGAGTAGAATCAATCCTATTGATGGGGATCTATGGAGGGTTGATGGCTCAGTGTCCATCGAGCTATGATGATTGGTACCACATGCATTGAGTCTTGTTGCATTTGCATTTATGAGGTGATCTTGAGTAAATTATGATGTTGTGGCCTTTGATGTTCCTTGATGAATATGATGATGTTAAATATGAAAATGACGCTATTTTATATGTTGATTTCCTACATTGATTATTATGAATCATTTTACTCTCCCTGCCTGTTTGAATGTTACCTCTACGTGGGTAACATACAGGTGACCAGGTTTAGCCGTGGACGCCGTCGAGGGCTTTTGAAGTTTTGAGTTGTTGGCCTTTTGGTTAACGTAGAGGGTCTTGCTCTGATAGTGTAACATCGGGATGGAGTCTTTGAGTTAAACCATGATTTATTTGATTTGGCTATTTTGGTTATGTTCCCGTATAAGGAAAACTTTGGATTATGCCTTTTTGAGTTCCGCTACAAATTTTGATATCTTTTTGGAAAACCCGTTGTTTACGGAGCTTTGACTTATATTTAATTTATTGGGAAATGTACGCCCTTTGAGGTGATTTTATTGAGTTTAATATTTTACTCTAATATATGTGAATATTTTTCCATTTAATTGTGGGGTAGAAAAGGGTGTTACAGGCACGCCAAAAGTCTTTAAATACAGAAAACAAAGAAACCCTAATGCACTTTTCATCCAAAACATAATTAAATAAATAAATAAAAATGCGAAAATAGTAAAATGCTAAATTTAGGCTTGAAACAAACTCGGATGGCTTAAAAAGCCCATAGGTCATGGTAAATCGATGAGCTAAACTTGTGAGTCGATTCCCTATCTAGAAAAGTATAATAATAGTTATTCTGACATTAAACGCCAAACTTGCACAATTCCTGTGGAACCTTTCTGACACACAACTTCCTCTTTGATAGCGCAATCAACCTTCCTACATCAGTCTCCTCCACCTCTAAATAACTCGACCCCAAGTACTCTTATTGGTAAAGAAACTCGTTTGCATGATATTCATGACTGTAATAATATTTGAAAGTATTGGATATATTCATGAACTTCGGGAGAGCTACCATATAAGAATGATCATTGATCTTCCGAGTCACTTTGAACGGACCATATTTGTGTGGCTGCAGCTTGCTATAAGTTACCAACCGAGAACCTCTCTTTGCATAGAAACACCATCACATCGTCTCCTACATTGAAAATTTGGAACTCATGCATTTGTCAGCAACTGCTTTATTCTTCTGCCCAATAGCCTCTAACTTAACCTTGATAGCTTCTTTAACAACTACCATTTCCTAGGCCATATTCTTAGCAGTCGCACTAACTCCAAGAGCATTGGGCAACTAAACCGAATTAACCACATGTTTAGGAATAGAATTATAGACCAGAAAAAATGGTGATATCACTGTAGTTGAATGCACAACATTGTTGTAAGAAAAATTGACCTGAGGCAAAACTAAATCCCACTCTTTCAACTTGTCACCATAAACACTCTTAATCATATTTCCCAAAGTTCTGTTAGTTACCTCAGTTTGTCCATTTGTTTGAGGATGAGGTGTATACCTCTTATTCAAAGTTATTCCAAACAATCTCTAAAGAGTAATCTAGAAATTACTAAGGAATTTGGTGTCCTTATTTGAAGTAATGGATGTAAGAGCCCCATGAAGATGCATAACCTCTCTGAAAAATAGTTTGGCTATGTTGGAAGCATCAGCAGTTTTCTTACAAGCAATAATGTGTGTCATCTTAGAGAACCTGTCTACTACCACAAACACAGAATCTACACCTCGTTGTGTCCGAGGCAAGCCCAACACAAACTCAATTGCTAAATATTTCCAAATATAATCAAGAATAGGTAAAGGCATATAAAGACCAATATTTTGAGACTAGCCTTTAAAAACCTGACAAGTATAACACCTTCTAACTATTGCCCCAACGTCTCTTCTCATGTGTGGCCAATAATACCTCTATTATAGGCTAGCAATGGTCTTGTCTCTATCTAAATGACTGCTAAGACCGCCCCCATGCAAATATCAAATTAAATTCTCTCTTAAAGATAATCAAGGAATGAATAGTCGATCCCCTTTAAAAAGATATCCACATCAAATGTGAAAATCTTAATGGAACAATATTTTCATGCAACTCTTTCAGGAACTCAAAGCCTACTACCTCCTACAGTAAGGAAATTAGCAAGGAATCCTTCCTACTCAATGCATCTGCTACCTTTTTAAGAGCCCCCGGTTGATGCTGAATCATAAAAGGGGATTCATGCACAAAACTCACTCGTTGAGCATGTATCTTTTTTATCACCTTCTAGATATGAAGAAGCATTAAAGTTTGATGTTAAGTTAATATAATGAAAGGCTTCTTAACAAAATAATGTTCCCACTGGCATAGACCTCTAAAGACTTCATATAGTTCCTAATCACAAGTAATCCATTTATGGTGAGCATCACTTAATTTTTTTGCTAGAAAGGCTACTGATTTCTTCTCCTATGATAACACAACTCTTATTCCCACCCCATTAGCATCACATTTAACTTGGAACACTTTGTTAAAATCAGGAAGTGATAATATCGGTGTGGTACATAGCTTCTCCTTAATCAGTGCAAAACTCCACTCTTGCTCAAACCCCTAATTGAACTCCCTTCAAACTTTGAGTTTTGCTTGGAGAAGTCTATGAAAAACAATACAATTTTTGAACCTGAGATGTAGGTGGAGTATTGGTGCTGGGAGTAAGATTAGAGTGATGTTTGAGCCTTGGCTAAGAGGCAATGAAGAAGTTTATTTAGGAGGCCCCCAAGGATGAGGTGCTTATGAGATTACTATTAAGGATTTAATGATGACTCACGTTAAACAGTGGGATGCACAGAAAATTCGAATTTTATTTAACCATGATGTTGGGAACGAAATCTTGAAGGTACTGCTCTTAGAGGAAGTGATGGAAGATTATAGGGTATGAAAAGAAGAACAAAATAATAATTATAGTGTCAGAACTGCGTATAGGTTGGTGAGAAGATTTCAATCAAACCATATTAACCATATGTTGGAAGGGGATTGAGGTAGCTTCTGGAACATTACGCCACCACCAAGAGCCAAACATTTATTACGGCGTGTTTGTATGGGCTACCTCCCAACTCGGAATAAGTTTCAAAAATATTTTGTTCTATGTCCACTTCATTGTCAGTTGTGTGAGAATATCTAAGAGGATGATTGACATGCGTTCTTTGGTTGCATGGTCACTAATTAAAGCTAGCAAATTGCAGATTTGTCTTTTATCATAGAACCTCATTTTTAGAAGTTTAATGATGCTAAGACCCTTATTCTTGACATTATTGTAGTAAAGAAGGTAGGATGATTGCAGGGAGAGTTGCAGTTTTGATTTGGGTCCTTTGGAATAAAATAAATAACGTGATTTGGAATAATGAAGAGATGAGAGTCCAAGTTATGATTGCAAGCTTATCATACTTGACATGATTGGTTTAAAGCTCAAGATAATCATGCGGGTGAGATGACTCCCACAATAACCAAACAGTGTGGAATCTGCCTAATGAAGGGGTGGTGAAGTGTAATATCGATGTGGGCTTCAATAATCAGAAAGGGACAGCTAATTAGGGTTGGTGTGTTAGAGATTGCCCTGGTAGATTCATCATTGGAGGTATATCGTGGAACGTTAGTATTTTATTGATTATAGAAGCTAAAGGCTTAGCATAAAGAAGCAGCTCAAGCAACCATCTAGTTGCAACTGCATTACGTGATTTTTGAAAGTGACTCTCAAATAGTGGTCCACCATATCCATGCCAATTATGGGGGTATTTTTAAAATTTATTCTTAAAATCTTGTTTATTAAGAGTCTTTTACAATGTATTCCAACTTTGAGATAAAGTTTGTCAAACACCAAACGAATTCGATTGTCCGTGTGCTACTTAAAGTGGTCAATTCTTAAACTAGATGTAGTTTGTTTAATTTAATTCCCCCTTATATTAACTGAAAATTCTTAATTGAAATGCATTAAGTTTGTTTTGGTAAAAAAAACATAAGTTTTTGTTAACTGATGGTTTAATTACCAATATTTCAAAAATATACAGTTATATGTTCCCTAATATGAATAACTAGTACAATTATTTACCAATCCTAAGATTTTTTAGGTCATTTAATTTTACCGCTAACTCCCATTTATAGATTAAATAAGTATTGGTTTCAAACAAATTCAATTTTATCACTAACTCATAGATAATTAAACATAACAAAAGTTTAAAAATATTTAATATACATTAATTTAATACATATATGAAAAATGTTCTCTTGCCTATAAAAAAGAGGATTACTTCAACTGTTTTTTTCAAACAATTTGAAGATGGCTACAGCAACAGGACTACTACCATTCTTTGCCACCTTCATGGGAGTCATGATCATCCTATTTCTAAGTAAATTTAATTCTTTTAATGTTTATTTCTAAAATAATTAGAAATTGACTATAATTAGGGTTGAAATTCTTAAAATCTCATTTAATTATTGAGACATTTAGGAAATGTTTAATCTATGTATATTATAACAAATAATTTTTTTTTTAATTTATTAAATAACTAATATATCTAAATATGAATAAACAGATTTGAAAGACGTCTCTGGTGAGGATCTTGAATTAGACTCTGCAAAATGTAGATCAAGAGCTTGGCCGCCGCCTCAATGTCCACCAAATAATCTATTCAATAAGAAAGCGTTCGCTTGTACAGACAATTTCATTGGAAGATGTGTTCCTCATGTGCATGATGCATGTTGTGATTGTTTTTGCAAACACTATGGCAGTTCAAAAGGAGGGTTTTGTAAAACTCTTAGATGGAAACAACCATCACCACATAATTTTTGTCATTGCTATTGTTAGATGTTTATATTATACCAATTACAAGTAGTAGTCGCTACAAATGTTGCAGTTATATAACCTCAACGAATGATGAATGTCATTAATAAAATTTAATATCAAAACATTTATCTCATTGTTATAATGTTATCTTCATGATTCTTTTATCTTCGTTTAACTTGTATTTTGATTGATAAAATTTCTAAATCTTTAAACTTAAGATTATAATTATTGTTGAGACATAATATCAATGTAGTATTTGTGGATAGGATTAATTTTTATATAAAGTTGTGATAAACTTTGGATATTAATATCGAATTTTAAAGTTAGTTAAAGATTCGATTAATTCATTTTAATTAATTAAAATTCCCTCTTTTAAAAAGATTGATTATTTAAGTAGTTAGTTAGGTTAAGAGATATTAGATATAATTTAAGTTGTATTATGTGGCTCAAGTTCAAAGCTAAATAGGGTTTAAGGTTTGTTATTTAGTTTGTTATTTTAGTGTATATAATTAAACATTTTGTAATTCAGTTTTATTCAATTCAATAATAGCAATCCTTGTTTCTTTATTTTCTCTCTTTCTTTTCTCACTAAAAGTGTCTCACGCACTAACAAATTAGTATCTAGAGCTTCGATTAGATTCTTGATTGTGTTTTCAAGAATCACACGTCAGAGATCATGTTTTTGGGATTATGGGTTATTCTTGATCAACCGCTGCAAAGATGAATGGTAACAGAAATTTACCAAACTCCCTTCCAACTCTTGACGGCAAGAATTGGCTCCGATGGAGAAAAAATATGCAATCTCTATTTGGTTTTCATGATACCCTAGAAGTGGTTACGAATGGTATTCTTACGTTTGGCGAAGATGCAACCGAAACACAGAAAACCGCTCACAAGGAGACCAAGAAGAAGGTCAAAGTTTCCTGCAATATCCCGACCCCATTCACAAGTATGGACCTAATCCACGGACAAAGGTACGGCATCCTATGCGGTCATCAGCGTCACAGACTTTCACGAGTGACGATACGATTCCCAGAAGGAGTGGCATCATCAAGTCATGAAGAGGCCTCACTTAGCTGACTTCCAAATGATCGGTCCCCAGAGTCGACAATCCTCACGTCTGGACTCCCCTCAGATCCTCAGGACCGGAAAGGAGCACCTCTGCAAGAATCTCGTCTGAGCGCAGATTTTCGTAGGGAACTGTGCCTGCTCAGCAGACAGGTTCGTCTACTACTTCTCCGCAATTATATCTAGGTGTGTACTCAAGCCCAGGTCCGGCTTTTCACTCACAGTAACATCCCTCTCCCACAGCAGCACAGATAATCATATCGAACTGGAAATAAAATGCGGGAAGTAAAAATGCGATAAACGCAACCCAACAAGCAAACATACACGCGCTAGGATTGACTCGCGTAGGGAATGGGAAACGGTCCCAGCATAAGGGATGGGAAAAGTCCCTAGATGCTATGTCCCCAGTAGAGTCGCCAGCTGTCGCTTGCGCGAAAATAAGGTGCCGGCATGACAGAAGAGTCGCCACCTTTCGTTATTTATCCCTCAGATCGGGAAAGGAAACGATCGGAAAAACCTGACGAATAAGGGTAAGACAAGGTCGTCGCAACCATTGTCTGGGTTCGGGAGTCGGTTACACAAGGGGAAGGTATTAGCACCCCTCACGTCCGTCGTACTCGACGGGATCCTCGCTTGTTTGTTTACTTGGACGGGTTGGTTATAACCTATCCACCTATCAAGGCTGGCTGAAAAAGAAAAGAAAAATGACTCGGCAAAGCGTCGCACTTTATGCCTACGTATTCCCATCAGAGAATGAGAAATCAGAGTCAACGTAGTTCGGCCTACGAAGGGTTATGGGGAAGGTTGCTCGCTAGGATGTCGCATCCTATGCCTACGTACTTTCATCTGGTATGAAAGATCAGAGCAAACGTAGTTCGGCAAACTACGGGTTATCTCCTAAAGGAAGTGTTTTTTATTGTGTTTGCGATTTCAATCGCACTAGAGACTATGACCTGAGAGTGAATGCGTCGCATGTCACCCAAAGGGTACCATACTAAACATCTAATCTCAGATAGCTTAAGGCTCGTAACGTACGAAAGAAATCATTCATGATTACTGTATCTTAAACTGCTTCGAGATGAGAAGAGAACAGACCCAACTAGGAGGGAGACTATCAAGTCCTACTGTTATCATGCCATGGATTCATCCTATGGTTGAGGTTTGAACAGGGAACTCCTAGATGTTGTCATGCATAGGTTTCAACCTAAAAGTCTATCATCAAATCCCCATCAGAGGAAATGAGAGTCCTAAGGGATCATGTCAATGATACACCAAAACAGACAAAAGCATCAGCTTTAATAGTAAAATGCATGCAATGCAAGTGAGGGAGGAAATGTGTGTGGGGCTTCAGCCTCCACAAGCTCGTCTCGACCTCAAGCCAGTCATGAAATAACAGTAATCATACTGAAGATAAACAACATACTATCAAGCCATATACAGATAAAAGACATGAAGTGCCACCAGGCAAACAAAACACATGCTTGAGAAAGAATCATCTACTCTCTAATCCTAACCCTAACACAGAATCTTGATCAAATCTAAGCAAATCCCTAAAGCAAAACCCTAAACAAGAGAAAACAATCCCAGTCTTCAAGCTTCAAAACAAGCTTACCAAAGAAAGGGAGCTAAGTAGGCAGGCCCATAGTGTCTTCCTCAGGAAAGCACTAGGAGGTGTATACTCAGGAGTCATATCCTATGTGGCTCAACCACTGTGATCAGTTTACATTCCTCCTCAGGAGAAATTAAACTCACAAGCAGGCTCCAACATCACTGGATACTTAGGAAATCCTATCTAAACTAGTGGAACTAAGTGAGCAGACTCATAGAACCTTCCTCAGGAAAGTACTAGGAGGCTTCCACTTAGGAATTGTACCCCATGTGGCTCAACAACATGTGATCAGTTTACATTCCTCCTCAGGAGAAATTAAACTCACAAGTTGGCTCCAACATCATTGGATACTTGAGAAATCCTAGATAAACTAATGGAACTAAGTGAATAGACCCATAGGACCTTCCTCAGGAAAGTACTATGAGGCTTCCACTTAGGAATTGTATCCCATGTGGCTCAACAACTGTGATCAGTTTACATTCCTCCTCAGGAGAAATTAAACTCACAAGTTGGCTCCAACATCATTGGATACTTGAGAAAGAGGTGAGAAGAAAGAATGAAAGCCATTCATAGTGCCTTCCTCAGGAAAGTACCATGAACTTCCTTCAAACTTCAGGATCTCAAACCTCACAGACAGGGAATAATCCAAGCTCTGGGTCTCTGAGTCTTGATCTACAATCTTCTCTCCCATCATGCTCTTCAACAAGATCTTCAAAACAAACTAAGCCCCACAACAAATTCCCCAAAACAAACCCCAGAGATGAACAGATAACCACAGGACAGACAAAATCATCAGTCAACTTCAGAAGATACCTAAAAATACTAAAACAAGGGGGAAAATTCTACCAATTATTCACAAGGGTCTACAACATCTACCCATAACATCCCCATATGCCTCTACCCAAAAATCAAGACCAAACTATCTAAAGAAAATGAATTTCCTTACCTATGCACAACCTAAACCCTAATTAGGATACCCTAATGCTAACCTAATTAATCTAATCAAATTTTAATCTAAAAATCAAGAATTAAATCCTATGGGGAACTATGATTCAATATCTAAACACACCAAAAAGAATGAATTAAAAATCCTAAGGGAAGGTCTTAAAAGAAATTCTACAAAATTGGATATTAAACTAAACATATTAAAAAGCTATTAAAATGAAAAATATACTAAAAATATGAAAAGAAACTAAAATGGAAATTTTATTTATTTATATTTTTCTAGACAAATTTATGAACACATAGAAAAAACAAGGATTAAAAAATATGTAATTTTGGATTTTTTATGAATTTTATAAGATGAAAAAATATAAATGGAATTAAAATATAAAAGAAATCAAAATAAAGGGGAGGGGGGTGTGAGAAGCAAGACACGCTAGTTCATTTCCCAGATGGGCTGAATATGGTGGGGTGCAAATAGCATTCTGGATAAGCCCATACGCGCTTCATTTAGCAAAACGGTGCGTTTGGCCGTTTGAAATCTCCCTCCAATTTCTTTAATTAATCTGGACCGTTGGATTAGAGTAATAGGTCAGGACTTTCAGAAAGATCCAACGGACGCCAGTCATCGTCCCAAAACACCTAGGGTTTTCAGAAATCGTGCCTCCATGCATGAGACTTCTCCTCTCTCGTTCTCTCTCCATACTTGACGAAATTCAAAAATTCCAAAAAGGAAAATGATCTACAGATTAAGAGGAACAAGGCTATACGAGTAGTTTTCTCTAGTTCTCCTTGAATCATTCAAACAGAAAGCTTCAAAGCTTGGGTACCACCTATTTTTCCTGAGATCAACTCTTCTAAAACTCAAATCCAATGACATGATCATGTTCTTTACACTACCCTAACCATTCTAACCTAGTCTAGACTAACTAACACTCAAGATCCAGCCAATTCTTGCAAGTTAAAGATTCATGCACCTGCCATGAAATCTCATACAGAGCTCTCAAACTCACGGGGTAAGATCAACTAGCCTAGTACACTAATTCTACACCTAAAGAACTAATAGAAACTACATAATTAAGGAGATCCATGGAGGAAAACCAACCTGTCAAAGAGAGATGGTGTGTGTAGCTAGGGCTTGATTCAGAGCTTGCAAGGGCTTCAATGTGATCCTTTGAAGATGAATAAGCTTCTGTTTGCACTGGTTTTGAAGGGGAAGCCTTGTGGTAGAAGAAATCCCAAGTTGCTTGATCTTGAAGGAAGCTCTTCAATGGCAATTTCTCTCTCTCTTTCTCCTCTGAATTCTTCAACCTTGACCAACCTTTTACTCATCATGATTCACTCTTTATATAGCCATCAATGGAAGCTCCTAGATCCTTCTAGAATGAGCTAGAAAGTGCTTGAAAATCTCATGTGAGGATAAGTTGAAAATCCCATGTATCATGCCTTATGCCTTGTAATTTTGTGCCAAAATACCTTTACATGAGATATTGAGAAGATATGTGTGAAAAACAAGCTTACCCTTGGCTTATGTTGAGATTTCCAAAGGTGTCTTATAATGCAAGCTTCAATATTACAAAGCATGTCCCATTTTAAAGCCTCAAATGAAAATTGTGCTTAAACCATTGTTCTCAAAATGATGTTTACAATCAAAATGATATATTGGATGACCCATTTTGGATTTGTACATCTCCTAAACCAATTTCCAACTTCAACTTTTTAAACTTATAAGCCATTTTTAGTTCAAATTTACCAAACTTTGTCATTCCATGCTATGAGCTTTTCCCACAATTCATGACCTTCTTTCTAGACTTAAAATCACATTTTGAACAACTTTCATGTTTTGAGTTTTTTCATTTGAGGCTTGGAACTAGGAGATATGGCCTTTGCTTAAAAATGACCTATAACTGCCAAATGACCAAAATACCCCTGTCTTGTTCAAACCATAAGTTGAGTTCTCCAAATCCTATCAAGGTCTTCTACCACTCAAATTAAAGCTAAGGAGATGCTCTTCAACATTCATGTTGACCAAGAGATCATAGGAATCGTCCTACTAGGGCAAAAGTTGTCTGCAAGTTGGGTGACTTTTAAGGACCCAGATTCACACACCTCAGCTGACCTGTAATTTGTCAAAACCATAACTTGAGATCTGCAACTCCTATCAAGGACTTCCACCACTCAAATTAAAGCTAAGAACAAGCTATACAACATTCATGTTGTGGGGAAGATGAGATATCAATCACATCTAGAGCTAAAACTGCCTGGAAGATAGGGATCAAATTAGGGTTTTTTCACTGACAATCCTTGGAAACCCTGACTTGAAACTTCTCAAACTCCTCAATCATGATGAGTGGGTCTAGGAATCATCTTTATAACATCTTTATGCATCATTCCATGATCTCATGGCCCTTGGATTAGGTCTCAACCTTCTCCAAATTTTCATCTGATCTAGGATTGCCCCAGTCAAAACCCTAATTCTACCATTCATGGTTGAATCTTCTGAACTCTTGCACAATGACTTCTCTGGACTTCATGATGGCTTTCAAGACATCTCATAGGCTTTCTCAAAACATCAAGTTCATTCTCAAAGTCTCAGAATCATCTGAGGAGCACCCACAACTCTCAAGCTATGAAGCACACAACCCTGGTTTTAACCCACTCCTCTGAGGATCTCTTGAACTTTCTGATGAAGGTATCAACTTTAAAACATTCAATGAATAAATAATTGTTGGTCAAATTTTGGGGTGCAACAGCTGCCCCTATTCAAACGGCTTGAACCTGACTGGGTGAGAAGCGAACGACTCTCAACCAATCAAGGTACGAGACGGTTGAATACCGGTAAACCCGAAAATTTTCCAACTGCTCAACTTGTCGAACACTGGAGTAATAGCTGCACGGCAACTATCTAGAGACATACTGATCTAACATCGCCGTCAGTCATCCACATTAACTTCCTCTGATATTGCCTTCAGGCAACCACAACACCCAACATCGCCGCTGGAGGACTAATCCTATCTGACATCGCTGTCGGAAACACACATCATTTGGAGACACTGGACATCGCCGTCGTACAAACATCATCTCTACTGGGGATTTAAAGAGTCTGACCTCGCCGTCAAACAAATATCCAACCTCGCCGTCGAACAAACATAATCTGACCTCGCCGTCAAATCCAAACGCTCAACCTCGCCGTCGAACAAACAATGATCTGACCTCGCCGTCAAATCCAAACGTTCAACCTCACCGTCGAACAAACATCCAACCTCGCCGCCGAACAAATGATGATCTGACCTCGCCGTCACATCCAAACGCTCAACCTCGCCGTCGAACAAACATCCAACCTCGCCGCCGGACAAATGATGATCTGACCTCGCCGTCAAATCCAAACGTTCAACCTCGCCGTCGAACAAACATCCAACCTCGCCGCCGGACAAATGATGATCTGACCTCGCCGTCAAATCCAAACGCTCAACCTCGCCGTCGAACAAACAATGATCTGACCTCGCCGTCAAATCCAAACATTCAACCTCGCCGTCGAACCAACTGATGATTTGGCCTTGCCGTCACATCCAAACGTTCAACCTCGCCGTCGAACAAACATCCAACCTCGCCGCCGGACAAACATCCAACCTCGCCGCTGGAGAAAATGCAACCCTGAACAACTCTGACCTGGGGTTCACCCCTGGTAAATGGAACAAAAGGTACACTTGTGTATTTGAAACTACTCCGCTGGGAATGAGAGACTTAACCGAGCACACTCTGATCTGGGGTTCACCCTCAAAACCATAACGAACATCGGAATACTGCTGCACACTGCCCGCCGTAGAACTTCAACATTAAAGATATATGAAACCCTGGCCCCTGGCCATTTCCAGCTTCAGCTAGAAAAAATCTTCAAGTATTTCTGAAGATAGATGAAACCCTGCCCGTCGGCTATTCCAGCTTCAGCTAGAAAAAACATCCTTGGCCTTCAAGGATGTAAACTTTGCCCGTCGGCAACTCTGCAGGAGGTATCTTCGACTTCAGTCTAAAGAAATGGTCCTTGGCCTTCAAGGATACATGGATCTGCCTTCAGGCAACTCCGCCTCTGCTATAGAGCATCCGTGACTTCAGTCAGGGATATATTTCGGCCTTCAGTCCGAAAAATGAATCCTAGGTCATTCATGACCTTGGGGATAACCCTGCCCTCAGGCACCTTCGCTTCAACTTAGGAAATCTGTGACTTCAGTCAAAGAAATGGTATCCTGAGCCATTCATGACTCTACGGGGATTCAAACACTTTGCCTTCAGGAAAAACTCCGCTTCAGCTGGAGAAACATCTTCGACTTCAGTCAGAAGAAAAACTATCCACTTGATCGCAATCAATCATCTCCTCAGAACAACTGACTTGGTCTTCAGGCCAATACAGATCACCTTGCATACACAAGCTGGATCTACGAACTCTTGAACTCTGTCTTCAGATAAGCGCTGATTCATCAGCACTGAAACCTGAATCCACAGGAACATTCTGGTACCGCCTTCAGGCGTTTACGAAGTCAATCTTCGGATTAGACATCACTGTTGGAGCAGACATATCACGCTGCTATGGGCTTCAAGAATCATCTTGAACAAACAGCTTCGTCGGGCACCTTCAAGAATCATCCTGAACCGATAACCATTCTGGAGACTTTATTCTGCGGGGTATTCCAGGAACCTTCCTGGGCAACTCTTGCTGGGGACGCTATCGGGAAGCTCGAGAATCATCCTAAGCAAACCATTCGGGAACCTGCACCGAGACCTTAAGAATCACCTTAAGCATACGACCCTGCTGAGAAATTCAAGAATCGTCTTGGACTGAAGACTTCGCTGGGGATCTCAAAAATCATCTTGAGCGAGCGACGGTGGGAATTACACCGGGGTCTTGGGAATCATCTTAAGGAAGCGACCTCGTTGGGGAGAACATCAGGAATCATCCTGAGCAACTGGTCCTTCGGCCGAACACCTGTAAGGCAAGAATAATAATGACCTAGATCTTGCTTATGATGCATATGCTTCGGCGCCATGCCCCACACGGTGGGAATGCCATGCGTTTATGCTAAATGTTATGCAATCATGCAATATGGTGCGATCCCGTCAGCCCAAATAAATGCCGGGGGGAAGTTCTCCTGTCAAGGAGAAAGAACTGCTCAGATAGAGGAATCATCCTGCTGAGGAGAATATGGTCACGCCAATATCAATCGGACTCTTCCTGGGGAAACGACCTTCCGTTGACTGCTGCAGGGAAAACAACTTCAGTTGATCTGCTGCAGGGGGACGAAGCTCTACGAGAACCTGGTCTTGCTGATATCAATCGCGAGAATGAACTGCGCGGCCGTCTCGGCTACTCTTCTGGGAATAACCACTCTGTGGGGAAACAACTTCAGCTGCTCCACACTCCACTGGGGAAAATCAATCATGATCTGATCAACTTCCAAGGACTCGGCTCTCTTGGGCATCTGCAAACTCGGCTGAGGAAGGAGAAGCCATTCTGCTTCGCCGAAGAGAGTGCGACTCTGGGGAAATACAACATCAGCTGCCCCACGCTCTGCTAGGGAACATCCACTCAAGGTCCCAACTGCTTCCAAGGATTCTGCTTTTCTGCGGACTCAGCCGGGGAGAGAAATCATTCTACTTCACTGGAGAGTATAACTCTGATGAGGAATTTCGATCTCGCTGGGGAAGAAAGAATCATCTGACTTCGGGGGAGAGTACAACTCTGCAGGGGAATGCAACATCAGCTGTTCCAATACTCCACTGGGGAAGAGGGAATCATCCAACTTCAGGAGAGAGCATGACTCTGGTGGGGCATCTCAATTCCGCTGGAGACTTTACTGGGGAAACACGAGCTTCGGCACCCGAACACTTCTATGCAATCTGCACTTGTAACCCGGTGCTGGGGAAAGACGACATCATTCTTCGGTGCTTTTACTGGGGAAGCACGAGCTTCGGGACCCAAACATTTCTATGAACTCTGCACTTGTGACCCAGTGCTGGGGGAAAGAAGACACGAGCTTCGGCGCTTGACTCAGCTGATGAGGTGACGTTCCTTCAGGATGCGTCTGCTTGGGGAAGAGAATCCTCTCTGCCAGGGGAGACATATCAACGCCCGCTGTTCTGTGTTCAGACTCTGCGGAGGAGAGACTATTGAACTCTGCTGGAGAAGGAGGACTCGCCCTACTTCGGGGATGCGCACGACACATCTTCCGGGAGTGTTACACCTGCAACAACACAAACAAACAGACAAGATACCCTCCTCAAAGGGGCCTATCCAGGTTATTATCTCGTGACAATATTCAGTTAATTAATTGTTTCAACAATCAATGGGCCTAGGCCCGTAAGTTTATGTATGCGCATTTTATCAAAACATCGGCGTTTTCATTCGCAAACAAAACAGATAAATGCTAAACAGACAGGCAGAATTGCTGAATAATGTGCATTTTATTGATGATGAACCCCTGAATGGGCAAAAATGTTTTACAACAGAGGCAAGCTCCTGGAATGAGGAAGCCGCGCAAAATGAAAACATAAGTATACATCAGTATATACAAATGTTGGCAACGAGGCGTAGACGAACACCATGAGTTGATCCCTCTAAGACCCACTCGACTTCGATACTTCTCTGATGCTTCAGCTTCGGAAGAGATTGATTCAGATAAATGGCCCTCAGGTCCTCCGAACCACTAAACAATGAAAGTCCATACGCGGAACGCAATCATTTGCTTATTCAAATCCCTAACTTTTGCGTGAACCGCCCTTTACGGGTTTTCAGTTCACCGGGATACCCTTTTTTGCCGAAGCCGCCCAGTGTAGGTTTTCGACTTCGCGGGTGTACATTTTTCAATATATCCCTAATTTTTGCCTGAACCTTTTATTCTGTTTTTGGTTCGCCGGGATGCCCCTTTTTTGCCTGGACTCTTTCTTTTTTGTCCAGCGGGTCTCTTTTAAGCAAAGTATTTTTTAACTGCGTCCGCGTTCACCGGGGATGCAAAATCTTCACCATCCATCGTGGATAACAACAAAGCTCCTCCTGAGAAGACCTTGCTGACGACATACGGCCCTTCGTAATTCGGAGTCCACTTGCCCCGGTGATCGGAGTGTGGCGGAAGAATCTTCTTCAGGACGAGATCACCCGTCTGAAAGCTTCTAGGACGCACCTTCTTATCATAAGCTTTCTTCATTCGGCTTTGATACAGGCGACCAAATGCAATCGATGCTAACCTCTTCTCGTCCATCAGGCTGAGTTGGTTCAACCGATTCGTAATCCATTCTGCCTCGTCGAGTTTCACATCAACCAAAACTCGCAAAGAGGGAATCTCCACTTCTAACGGCAGGACAGCTTCCATACCGTACACCAAGGAGAAAGGAGTTGCCCCGGTCGACGTACGCACCGTCGTACGATAACCGTGCAAGGCAAACGGCAGCATCTCGTGCCAATCTTTGTACGTCATAACCATCTTCTGAACAATCTTCTTGATGTTCTTGTTGGCCGCTTCAACAGCGCCATTCATCTTCGGCCGGTAAGGAGATGAGTTGTGGTGTTCAATCTTGAAGCCCTGGCACAGCTCCTTCATCATCTTGTTATTCAAATTCGAACCATTGTCAGTAATGATCCGCTCAGGAATTCCATAGCGACAGATGATGTCCCTCCTTATGAATTTAGCTACCACCTGCTTGGTCACATTAGCGTACGAGGCTGCCTCCACCCATTTGGTGAAGTAGTCGATAGCTACCAGAATGAAACGATGACCATTAGATGCAGTGGGTTCGATCTTGCCTATCATGTCGATGCCCCACATGGAGAACGGCCAAGGGGAGGACATGACATTCAATGGGCACGGCGGCACATGAACTTTATCAGCATAAATCTGGCATTTATGACATTTCTTCGCGAATCTGAAGCAATCCGACTCCATAGTCAGCCAGTAATATCCTGCTCTCAGGATCTTCCTCGTCATGGCATACCCGCCGGCGTGCGTACCAAATGTGCCCTCATGGACTTCTTCCATGAGCATACTCGCCTCTTTCTCATCTACACATCTGAGTAGCACGAGATCGTGGTTTCTCTTATATAACACTCCATCAGGATTGAGATAAAAGTTTCCAGATAGCCTCCTTAGAGTCTTCTTATCCTGGGTTGACGCACCCGCAGGATACTCCTTAGTCATAAGGAAGGTCTGGATATCGTGGAACCATGGCTTGCCGTCGGCGGCCTCCTCGATTGCAAACACAAATGCTGGTCTATCAAGACGCGAAAGCATAATTCTTGGAGCCTCATTCCAATAATTGACCTTATACATTGAAGCCAACGTGGCTAAGGCATCAGCCATCTGATTTTCAGCCCTGGGTACATGATGAAGTTCCACTCGATCGAAGAACGGAAGCAGCCTCCTGGCATAATTCATGTACGGCACTAAATTCGCTTGACGAGTTTCCCACTCCCCTTTAATCTGATTGATTACAAGCGCTGAGTCACCATATATGTCTAGATTCTTGATTCTCAAATCAATTGCCTCTTCTAGACCCATGATACATGCTTCATACTCTGCTTCATTGTTGGTAACTGGAAACGTCAGTCTCGCAGTAAACGGGATGTGGGATCCGTGAGGAGTCGTGATGATAGCCCCGATACCACTTCCGTAGGAATTAACCGCTCCGTCGAATATCAACTTCCACTGAGACTTCCTATCTGGCCCCTCATCGGGCAATGGCTCATCGCAGTCCTTCGCTTTGAGAAACATAATATCTTCGTCGGGGAATTCGAACTTCATCGGCTGGTAGTCTTCGATTGGCTGCTCGGCAAGGTAATCAGACAATACGCTTCCCTTAATGGCTTTCTGAGAGACGTACTGAATATCATATTCCGTTAACACCATTTGCCATCTGGCAATCCTGCCCGAAAGAGCCTGCTTCTCGAAGACGTACTTGATCGGATCCATCTTCGAAATTAGCATAGTGGTGTGGTTGAGCATATACTGTCGTAGACGTTTGGCGGCCCAAGCTAACGCACAACATGTCTTCTCCAGCATCGAGTATCGAGATTCACACTCAGTGAACTTTTTACTCAAATAATAAATGACATGCTCCTTTCTGCCTGTCTCGTCGTGCTGACCGAGAACACACCCCATACTATTCTCCAGAACCGTCAGGTACATGATTAACGGCCGTCCAGCCACTGGTGGTATCAAGATTGGAGGTTCTTGAAGATACTGCTTTATTTTGTCGAATGCCTTCTGGCAATCCTCGTTCCAAGTAATCGCCTGATCTTTCTTTAAAAGCTTGAACATTGGTTCACAAGTGGCCGTGAGCTGAGAGATAAACCTTGCAATGTAGTTTATTCGGCCCAAGAAACCACGAACTTCTTTCTCTGTTTTCGGCGCTGGCATTTCTTGAATAGCTTTTATCTTCGCAGGATCAACTTCAATACCTCGTTCACTAACGATAAACCCCAATAACTTTCCGGACCGCACTCCGAAAGTGCACTTGTTAGGATTCAGCCTCAGCCTGAATTTCCTAAGCCTCTCAAACAGCTTCAATAAGTTGACCAGATGCTCCTCCTCCGTCTGGGACTTTGCGATCATGTCATCAACATAGACCTCGATCTCATGATGAATCATATCATGAAACAAAGTTACCATTGCTCGCTGGTAAGTGGCCCCTGCGTTCTTCAGACCGAAGGGCATTACCTTATAGCAGAACGTTCCCCAGGGGGTAATAAACGTTGTTTTCTCCATGTCCTCCGGTGCCATCTTAATCTGATTGTAACCGGAGAAGCCATCCATGAATGAAAACACGGAAAACTGGGCTGTATTGTCGACCAACACATCGATATGAGGCAACGGGAAATCATCCTTAGGGCTCGCCCTATTCAAATCTCGATAATTGACGCACATGCGTACCTTACCGTCCTTCTTCGGTACAGGCACTATGTTGGCGACCCACGGAGGGTAAGTGGTAACGGCTAGAAATCCTGCATCCAACTGCTTCTGGACTTCTTCTTTGATTTTTACAGCCATGTCTGCTCTCGTCCTCCTGAGCTTCTGCTTGACTGGAGGGCAATCTTCTCGCAACGGCAAGCGATGAACCACGATATATGTGTCAAGTCCGGGCATATCCTCATATGACCAAGCAAAGACGTCACTGTACTCTCGAAGCATCTCGACCAGTCTATGCTTGACATCATTCTGCAGCGCAGCCCCAACTCTGACATTTCTGACGAGCTCCTCAGAACCCAGATTTACAATCTCAATATCCTCCTCGTGAGGCAGAATAACCTTCTCCTCTTGTCTCAACAAGCGGGCCAACTCTTCCGGAAGGTCCTCGTCTTCATCAATCTCATCCTCGGCTTGATAGATCGGGCAATCAAAGTCGTAGTGAGCCGTAGAGGGTCCAGAGTCGATGTCATCTGTTACATGGATCCTGCAATAACAAGGGTTAAGTTTAAAGCAAGAATATGCAGGTTAGCACAAACCTCGTTGCCATTTTACTGTTTTTCGAAATAAACATAAAACAGGAATAACAGAGAACACAATATTTGAGTACGAAGAAAACGCCTTTTATTTATTAACAAAATGCATACACATAATCCAACAAGGCCCTGACAGTAAAACCACTATGCCCCGGGCAGGACATAGGGTTGTACAAAGATTGTAAAAAGCAAATCATTACTCTTCACTTGTCAGCTTGATAATCTCCTTGATGGTCCAATTGTGGAGGCGCTCGCCCGACTTGCTCGGTTGAATCCAGGCGTCAAGATCGCAATCACTATCCCCGCTGTCCTCCGACGCTGCGTTGATGCTCTCGAAAATTACTCCCCCCTTGGTGAATAGGATCGGCCCTTTCCCACGAGACGAGCTGCCAGAAGAAGATGAAGCTTCAGCTCCAGGAGAATACCCCAATCCAAACTTATCCTGCTTGATTGGTATATCCAAGACATGCCCCCAGCCTGGGGTGGAACCGGCTTCGACGACGGCCCGAGCTTCCTTAAACGAGGAGAGATTCACCTCCTGCTTCTCTGCGACGACAGGAGCTACCTCTTTTACCCTGACGGTTTCAAATGCTTGGCAGAGCGTTTCATGGATCTCGCCATCCATTTCAACATATTTAAAGGACGATAGGTGGCTTACCATAATGTCCTCTTCACCATAGACGGTCACTATGCTGCCCCCAACAGCATATTTGAGCTTCTGATGCAGCGTGGACGTCACGACACCAGCATAATGGATCCATGGCCGACCTAAGAGGCAACTGTAGGCAGGCATGATATCCATGATATAGAAAACCGTATCGAACGTCTCTGGACCAACTTGAATTGGCAGGGTCAACTCTCCGAAGACGTGGCGCTTAGTTCCATCAAAGGCCTTCACGACCAGATCACTGGGCGTGCACAGCAATCCACGGGTATCCAACTTCATCAGTGCCTTCTTCGGAAGCACATTAAGCGAGGAACCCGTATCCACCAGGACATGCGACATGATAGTACCTCTGCACTCTATCGAGACGTGCAAGGCGCTGTTGTGATCTCTTCCTTTAGAAGTCAGCTCCAGATCTGTAAATCCCAACCCATTACCAGCATTAACATGGGCTACCACTTCCTCGAGTTGATTTACTGATATCTCCTGCGGCACGTATGCAGCATTCAATACCTTCAGTAACGCGTTGCGGTGCGCCTCAGAGCACAGCAACAAGTTAAGGATAGAGATCTTCGACGGAGTCTGATGAAGATGATCTACAATCTTGTAGTCGCTCTTCTTGATTAGTCGCATGAACTCTTCAGCATCTTTAACTAGCAAATCTTTTTCTGCCCCAGAAGGGACCTCTTCAACAGCTTTACCTTTACCCTTATCCACAGCGTCAGCCCGGACCACTTTCTCTGCTGCAACCTCTGCTGGCGCAAACACTCTACCGCTTCTAGTGATACCACTGACTTCGGTAAGATTCTGCACAGTCGATCCGAATGGCTCAAGCTCTATCTTCTGACCATTGCAGTAAACTTCGGCGCCGTAATGCCATGGAACGACATTAGTGCTTTCGAATGGGATCGGTCCGGCCCTGGTGATAGTGATTGTAGGCGGACGGGGTGCTAAAATAGTGATAGGGTGACGAGGAATAGTAATGGTAGCGACTTCGTCTGCCTGCTTCAGCACGACTTCCCCTGATGCACTCTCAACGCTCCGGCTGAACTGTAAAATACCCTCAGACATCAGACTTTGGATACCTTCGATCAGCTGCTCACACCCATCAGGGAGTGTAGCACAAGCCATACATAACTCTCCGCATCCAGGAAAGAAGCCTTTCTTCAGCAACTTAGCCTTGACAAAACTAAGTGGCGTCTTCAAATCTTTAACATCAGTCAGCAAGTCTGAACTCTCTTCTGTGATAATAGCATTCACTCCGCCCCCTTTGTGATGAGGCATGGGGTTCTTGGTAACGTTGGGCACGTTGTCAGAAAAATTGATGACCTTGGCGTCCACCAAGTCCTGGACTTTGTGCTTAAAAGCTTTACAATTCTCAATCGTATGGCCAGGTGCCCCAGTGTGGAATTCACAAGTAGCATTGGCATCATACCCCGGTGGTGGTGCCCCTGTTAAGGGAGCCAACATCCTCTTTTGAACTAATTGGAGCTGAAGCAACGTTTGCAAAAGCTGTGCATACGACATAGGTGGAGTTTCAAAATGACGGTTTGCCATAGGAGCCCGATTCTGATATTTCCTGTACCCCTGCTGGTTCTGCTGCTGAGGCTGCTGCTGCGGCTGCTGGGAAGCAGCTGGGATATTTATGCCAGCAATCTGAAGCTGAGGGCCCTTGCCCTTTCTCCGAGCATTAGTGACGGCACTGGCATCTCCCTCTCGACGCTTGCCAGCGTAAGGTTTCTTACTACCTCCTCCAACTGAGGATGATTCGCCCTGAATTTTTCCGATCTTTATACCGTTCTCAACATGCTCGCCCAAAGTGATGAGAGCCGAGAATGTTCCAGACATGCCACTGACCAGCTTTTCATAGTAGATTCCAGGAAGGGTAGCCACGAACATTTGCACTAGCTCACGCTCAACCATCGGCGGTTGAACTCGAGCAGCCAATTCACGCCACCGCTGGGCGTACTCTTTGAAGCTTTCATTGTTCCGCTGTGAAAGATTCTGAAGCTGAACTCGGTTGGGGGCCAAGTCGCTATTGTATTGATAGTGGAGGACGAACGCTTCTGCCAGATCTTTCCAGGTGCGCACCGTAGCGGGCTCCAAACCCATATACCATTCGAGCGATGGACCAGAAAGACTATCCTGAAAGAAGTGCATCAGCAGCTTCTCATCATTAGAATAGGCGGACATCTTTCTATAATAAGATCGGAGGTGGACCCGGGGACAAGTAGTACCCTTATACTTCTCAAAGGTAGGTACCTTGAACTTATGAGGTACCTTAAAATCAGCAATCAACCCAAGCTTGGACATATCAACGCCCAATGTGTTCTGATTTTCAATGTCTTTCATCTTGTCTTCCAGCTCCTTGAACCTGAGTCGAGCTTCAGCATTCAACTCTGCTTCTACACCTCTCTGAGAGAATATGTCATCCTGATGGTCCTCCAGCCACGGTTGAGGCACCAACAGATTTCCTGCACCAGCATTGCCGTTGACTGGCCCTATGTTAACATTGGCTCCCAAACTACCATTGCCGATGTCTGCCGCATTGAGTCCGAGATTAGTCATCAGATTGCCGTTAGCACTGTCGTTGCCCCCGGCAACAGGAACAACGTTCTGTGGAGCATCCATGGGAGGAGGGGTAGGCACGACCCCGCCGTGAAGTATGCCATTACTGTCAACCCTGGAGATCAGAGGTTGAACCAAAGTACGAAGCTGGTCCTGACCGTTCGCGACCACCTGCATCAGCTCCATAAAACGATCCATCCGTTCATGGAGCTCTTGAACATCTGACTGCACCTGGTCCATTATCCTTGTCTGATTAGCGCGAGTCGAGTAGCGGTGGATGAGTCTTTGATCAATCCTGGAGATCGAAAGCAGCTCGGAACCTGTGTACCTGAAAAACCTGTCAAGATTAAAGGTTAGGAAAAGCAACAGAATGTATGTCATGCAAAATGCTTTATGCAGATGTATGCGTGCGTCTGTGTGCTTGAGAGATTTCCCCCGATCCTGGCGCCTTAGTACCAGTGCTGACAATAATAAGGAGGGGAATCTGGGCCCAATCACGGAAACAGCAATCTCGCACATAGTATCAGCAATAGTCAGATTCGACACATCAGGGATCGAGAACTCGTACGCAACAGTCTTCTTGAGAGAGGCTGCAGTAACACAATAAGAGGCGAGAGATCCTGGATCGGGGAAACGGTACCTGTCACAGACACGCGTCAATGGAATGCGAATGATCATGCAAACTAATGCAAAATGCAGGTATGCAACAATATATCCAGGTGGCTGCTGTGGAGATTCGGTGTCAACAGTCACTGATGAGAAGGAAACCCCGGTGTAAAAACCACTGATCTGATCTGCTGAGAATAACCATCTGATAGAATCGAGATCAAAACTCTACTCTGTCAAGAGTAGGTGCCTGATAATAAGGACCCGGGATGTATGATCAGAAAACGTCCGCTGATGAAGTCTTCAGACCTCAAATCAAAAATCTGCCCTATCAAGAACAACCACACAGTTGCTGATGAGATCTTCAGACCCCACTCAAAATCTGCTCTATCCGGAACAAACCACTGCTGATAATACGTTGACCAAAGCCTGCTCTATCAAGAACAGACAAACACCCGACGATAAAAATCCTCTGATCAAAAACTCGCTCTGTCAAGAACAGTCAAATCTGCCACCGAGAACCCTGATACCAACATAACTGATTCACTGTCAAGAAAACCAGGTAGTCTGGAGGTCAAAGTTTCCTGCAATATCCCGACCCCATTCACAGGTATGGACCTAATCCACGGACAAAGGTACGGCATCCTATGCGGTCATCAGCGTCACAGACTTTCACGAGTGACGATACGATTCCCAGAAGGAGTGGCATCATCAAGTCATGAAGAGGCCTCACTTAGCTGACTTCCAAATGATCGGTCCCCAGAGTCGACAATCCTCACGTCTGGACTCTCCTCAGATCCTCAGGACCGGAAAGGAGCACCTCTGCAAGAATCTCGTCTGAGCGCAGATTTTCGTAGGGAACTGTGCCTGCTCAGCAGACAGGTTTGTCTACTACTTCTCCGCAACTATATCTAGGTGTGTACTCAAGCCCAGGTCCGGCTTTTCACTCACAGTAACATCCCTCTCCCACAGCAGCACAGATAATCATATCGAACTGGAAATAAAATGCGGGAAATAAAATGCGGGAAGTAAAAATGCGATAAACGCAACCCAACAAGCAAACATACACGCGCTAGGATTGACTCGCGTAGGGAATGGGAAACGGTCCCAGCATAAGGGATGGGAAAAGTCCCTAGATGCTATGTCCCCAACAGAGTCGCCAGCTGTCGCTTGCGCGAAAATAAGGTGCCGGCATGACAGAAGAGTCGCCACCTTTCGTTATTTATCCCTCAGATCGGGAAAGGAAACAATCGGAAAAACCTGACGAATAAGGGTAAGACAAGGTCGTCGCAACCATTGTCTGGGTTCGGGAGTCGGTTACGCAAGGGGAAGGTATTAGCACCCCTCACGTCCGTCGTACTCGATGGGATCCTCGCTTGTTTGTTTACTTGGACGGGTTGGTTATAATCTATCCACCTATCAAGGCTGGCTGAAAAAGAAAAGAAAAATGACTCGGCAAAGCGTCGCACTTTATGCCTACGTATTCCCATCAGAGAATGAGAAATCAGAGTCAACGTAGTTCGGCCTACGAAGGGTTATGGGGAAGGTTGCTCGCTAGGATGTCGCATCCTATGCCTACGTACTTTCATCTGGTATGAAAGATCAGAGCAAACGTAGTTCGGCAAACTACGGGTTATCTCCTAAAGGAAGTGTTTTTTATTGTGTTTGCGATTTCAATCGCACTAGAGACTATGACCTGAGAGTGAATGCGTCGCATGTCACCCAAAGGGTACCATACTAAACATCTAATCTCAGATAGCTTAAGGCTCGTAACGTACGAAAGAAATCATTCATGATTACTGTATCTTAAACTGCTTCGAGATGAGAAGAGAACAGGCCCAACTAGGAGGGAGACTATCAAGTCCTACTGTTATCATGCCATGGATTCATCCTATGGTTGAGGTTTGAACAGGGAACTCCTAGATGTTGTCATGCATAGGTTTCAACCTAAAAGTCTATCATCAAATCCCCATCAGAGGAAATGAGAGTCCTAAGGGATCATGTCAATGATACACCAAAACAGACAAAAGCATCAGCTTTAATAGTAAAATGCATGCAATGCAAGTGAGGGAGGAAATGTGTGTGGGGCTTCAGCCTCCACAAGCTCGTCTCGACCTCAAGCCAGTCATGAAATAACAGTAATCATACTGAAGATAAACAACATGCTATCAAGCCATATACAGATAAAAGACATGAAGTGCCACCAGGCAAACAAAACACATGCTTGAGAAAGAATCATCTACTCTCTAATCCTAACCCTAACACAGAATCTTGATCAAATCTAAGCAAAGCCCTAAAGCAAAACCCTAAACAAGAGAAAACAATCCCAGTCTTCAAGCTTCAAAACAAGCTTACCAAAGAAAGGGAGCTAAGTAGGCAGGCCCATAGTGTCTTCCTCAGGAAAGCACTAGGAGGTGTATACTCAGGAGTCATATCCTATGTGGCTCAACCACTGTGATCAGTTTACATTCCTCCTCAGGAGAAATTAAACTCACAAGCAGGCTCCAACATCACTGGATACTTAGGAAATCCTATCTAAACTAGTGGAACTAAGTGAGCAGACTCATAGAACCTTCCTCAGGAAAGTACTAGGAGGCTTCCACTTAGGAATTGTACCCCATGTGGCTCAACAACATGTGATCAGTTTACATTCCTCCTCAGGAGAAATTAAACTCACAAGTTGGCTCCAACATCATTGGATACTTGAGAAATCCTAGATAAACTAATGGAACTAAGTGAATAGACCCATAGGACCTTCCTCAGGAAAGTACTATGAGGCTTCCACTTAGGAATTGTATCCCATGTGGCTCAACAACTGTGATCAGTTTACATTCCTCCTCAGGAGAAATTAAACTCACAAGTTGGCTCCAACATCATTGGATACTTGAGAAAGAGGTGAGAAGAAAGAATGAAAGCCATTCATAGTGCCTTCCTCAGGAAAGTACCATGAACTTCCTTCAAACTTCAGGATCTCAAACCTCACAGACAGGGAATAATCCAAGCTCTGGGTCTCTGAGTCTTGATCTACAATCTTCTCTCCCATCATGCTCTTCAACAAGATCTTCAAAACAAACTAAGCCCCACAACAAATTCCCCAAAACAAACCCCAGAGATGAACAGATAACCACAGGACAGACAAAATCATCAGTCAACTTCAGAAGATACCTAAAAATACTAAAACAAGGGGGAAAATTCTACCAATTATTCACAAGGGTCTACAACATCTACCCATAACATCCCCATATGCCTCTACCCAAAAATCAAGACCAAACTATCTAAAGAAAATGAATTTCCTTACCTATGCACAACCTAAACCCTAATTAGGATACCCTAATGCTAACCTAATTAATCTAATCAAATTTTAATCTAAAAATCAAGAATTAAATCCTATGGGGAACTATGATTCAATATCTAAACACACCAAAAAGAATGAATTAAAAATCCTAAGGGAAGGTCTTAAAAGAAATTCTACAAAATTGGATATTAAACTAAACATATTAAAAAGCTATTAAAATGAAAAATATACTAAAAATATGAAAAGAAAATAAAATGGAAATTTTATTTATTTATATTTTTCTAGACAAATTTATGAGCACATAGAAAAAACAAGGATTAAAAAATATGTAATTTTGGATTTTTTATGAATTTTATAAGATGCAAAAATATAAATGGAATTAAAATATAAAAGAAATCAAAATAAAGGGGAGGGGGGTGTGAGAAGCAAGACACGCTAGTTCATTTCCCAGATGGGCTGAATATGGTGGGGTGCAAATAGCATTCTGGATAAGCCCATACGCGCTTCATTTAGCAAAACGGTGCGTTTGGCCGTTTGAAATCTCCCTCCAATTTCTTTAATTAATCTGGACCGTTGGATTAGAGTAATAGGTCAGGACTTTCAGAAAGATCCAACGGACGCCAGTCATCGTCCCAAAACACCTAGGGTTTTCAGAAATCGTGCCTCCATGCATGAGACTTCTCCTCTCTCGTTCTCTCTCCATACTTGACGAAATTCAAAAATTCCAAAAAGGAAAATGATCTACAGATTAAGAGGAACAAGGCTATACGAGTAGTTTTCTCTAGTTCTCCTTGAATCATTCAAACAGAAAGCTTCAAAGCTTGGGTACCACCTATTTTTCCTGAGATCAACTCTTCTAAAACTCAAATCCAATGACATGATCATGTTCTTTACACTACCCTAACCATTCTAACCTAGTCTAGACTAACTAACACTCAAGATCCAGCCAATTCTTGCAAGTTAAAGATTCATGCACCTGCCATGAAATCTCATACAGAGCTCTCAAACTCACGGGGTAAGATCAACTAGCCTAGTACACTAATTCTACACCTAAAGAACTAATAGAAACTACATAATTAAGGAGATCCATGGAGGAAAACCAACCTGTCAAAGAGAGATGGTGTGTGTAGCTAGGGCTTGATTCAGAGCTTGCAAGGGCTTCAATGTGATCCTTTGAAGATGAATAAGCTTCTGTTTGCACTGGTTTTGAAGGGGAAGCCTTGTGGTAGAAGAAATCCCAAGTTGCTTGATCTTGAAGGAAGCTCTTCAATGGCAATTTCTCTCTCTCTTTCTCCTCTGAATTCTTCAACCTTGACCAACCTTTTACTCATCATGATTCACTCTTTATATAGCCATCAATGGAAGCTCCTAGATCCTTCTAGAATGAGCTAGAAAGTGCTTGAAAATCTCATGTGAGGATAAGTTGAAAATCCCATGTATCATGCCTTATGCCTTGTAATTTTGTGCCAAAATACCTTTACATGAGATATTGAGAAGATATGTGTGAAAAACAAGCTTACCCTTGGCTTATGTTGAGATTTCCAAAGGTGTCTTATAATGCAAGCTTCAATATTACAAAGCATGTCCCATTTTAAAGCCTCAAATGAAAATTGTGCTTAAACCATTGTTCTCAAAATGATGTTTCCAATCAAAATGATATATTGGATGACCCATTTTGGATTTGTACATCTCCTAAACCAATTTCCAACTTCAACTTTTTAAACTTATAAGCCATTTTTAGTTCAAATTTACCAAACTTTGTCATTCCATGCTATGAGCTTTTCCCACAATTCATGACCTTCTTTCTAGACTTAAAATCACATTTTGAACAACTTTCATGTTTTGAGTTTTTTCATTTGAGGCTTGGAACTAGGAGATATGGCCTTTGCTTAAAAATGACCTATAACTGCCAAATGACCAAAATACCCCTGTCTTGTTCAAACCATAAGTTGAGTTCTCCAAATCCTATAAAGGCCTTCTACCACTAAAATTAAAGATAAGGAGATGCTCTTCAACATTCATGTTGACCAAGAGATCATAGGAATCGTCTTACTAGGGCAAAAGTTGTCTGCAAGTTGGGTGACTTTTAAGGACCCAGATTCACACACCTCAGCTGACCTGTAATTTGTCAAAACCATAACTTGAGCTCTGCAACTCCTATCAAGGACTTCCACCACTCAAATTAAAGCTAAGAACAAGCTATACAACATTCATGTTGTGGGGAAGATGAGATATCAATCACATCTAGAGCTAAAACTGCCTGGAAGATAGGGATCAAATTAGGGTTTTTTCACTGACAATCCTTGGAAACCCTGACTTGAAAATTCTCAAACTCCTCAATCATGATGAGTGGGTCTAGGAATAATCTTTATAACATCTTTATGCATCATTCCATGATCTCATGGCCCTTGGATTAGGTCTCAACCTTCTCCAAATTTTCATCTGATCTAGGATTACCCCAGTCAAAACCCTAATTCTACCATTCATGGTTGAATCTTCTGAACTCTTGCACAATGACTTCTCTGGACTTCATGATGGCTTTCAAGACATCTCATAGGCTTTCTCAAAACATCAAGTTCATTCTCAAAGTCTCAGAATCATCTGAGGAGCACCCACAACTCTCAAGCTATGAAGCACACAACCCTGGTTTCAACCCACTCCTCTGAGGATCTCTTGAACTTTCTGATGAAGGTATCAACTTTCAAACATTCAATGAATAAATAATTGTTGGTCAAATTTTGGGGTGCAACAATTTTGACATAATCGCTCATTCTGAATCGGCAAAAGAGGCGTGGGATATTCTTGTCAAGTACTATGAAGGAGGTGAGAAAGTTAAGGTTGTCATGTTGCAAACTTTGCGACAACAATATGAATTGTTGTCAATGGGAGAAGATGAAAAGATTTTAGGCTATGTGTCGAAGGTGCATAAACTCCTTCATTTCAGGAAGGGTTGTGGTGAAACCCTAATTGATAAGATGATAATTGAGAAGGTAATACGTACTTTGACCTCTCATTTTGATCATGTTACCGTAGCTATACAAGAATCCAACAATGTTGAAACCCTAAAACTGAAATATTTGGTTGGTTCGTTGGAAGCGCATGAGATCAGGATTATCAAAAGGGAAGGAGTTCAAGAATTGATACAAGCATTACAGGCTCAATCGTGGAAGAAGAATGATGGTTCCAACAAGTTCAAAGGAAAAATCGACAAGACTCAGGGCAAGAAGTCTTGGTCGAATCCTCACAAGAACAAGATTGATGATAGAACTTATGAATCCTCAAAGAGAGGAGAAGGAAATTTCTATTAGAAAGACAAAGTAGAGAAAAAAGGTGTGCATTGATATAACTGTGAAAATGGGGTCACTTGGCCAAGCATTGTTGGTACATGAAAGACAAGGGTTCGACAAAAGACAAGGACGAAGGAGCAAACCTTGCACGTCAAGATTCAAATTGTTCAGATGATATGGTGGTTATAGAGGTTGAGTTCTGCCTATCATCCGCAGACGGATGGACAGACAGAGAGAACTATCCAGTCTTTAGAGGATCTACTGAGAGCTTGTGTGTTGGATCAAGGTGGATCGTAGGATAGTCATTTGTCATTGATTGATTTTACCTACAATAACAGTTACCATTCTAGTATCGGGATGGCACCATATGAGGCTTTTTATAGTAATAGGTGTAGGACTCCTTTATGTTGGTATGAGTCAGGCGAGAGTGCTATACTCGGACCTGAGATTGTGCAAGAGACGACTGAAAAGAGAAAGATGATCCAAGAAAAGATGAAAGCGTCGCAACGTCGTCAGAAGAGTTACCATGATAAGAGGAGGAAATCACTTGAATTCCAAGAGGGAGATCACATGTTTTTGAGAGTTACGCCGATAACTGGTGTTGGCCGAGCTTTGAAGTCTCGATAGCTCATGTCGCATTTTGTTGGTTCGTATCATATTTCACAAAAGGTGGAGGAAGTAGCATATCGGATTTCTTTACCGCCGTCGCTTGCAAATTTACATGACGTGTTTCATGTGTCTCAATTGAGGAAGTACATTCCAGATCCGTCGCATGTGATTCAGATGGATGATGTACAAGTGAGAGATGACTTGACTGTTGAGGCATTGCCAGTTCAGATTGATGAACGAGCAGTGAAGCAACTGAGAGGTAAAGAGATTGCATTGGTAAAGGTAGTTTGGGGAGGACCAGCTGGAGAAAGTTGGACTTGGGAGCGGGAGGATCAGATGAGTGAGTCGTATCCGACAATGTTTCCTTGAGGTAATTTTCGAGGGCGAAAATTATTTTAAATGGGAGAGAGTTGTAACACCCCAAATTTTAATTGGAATATTTATTTAATTTATTTAAATAAGATTATTTGCAATTCGGTGATTTTCGGGGGTTGTTGTGGAATATTGAGAATTATGGAGGTTGGGTTATTTATTTAAATAATAGTATATAATATAAATATATTAGTATTATTATTAATTTAAATAAATATAAGTTAACTAAGGGCAAATTGGACAATTGAGGAGGAGTCAGTGAGGGTAATATTGGAAAAGCCCAAATTATAGGCCCAAGGTTAGGTTTAACAAAAAGGGAATTGTGATGGGATTAGGACTTATTTTGTTATACCGTGATAAGAATTGAGGCCAAAGCTCTGAGGAGGAGATTTGAGGCAAAAGCTTTGAAAGGTTTTCTGAAATATTTGAGAAGGCTTAGAGTCAGCAATTAAGGTATGGGGAGTATTGCCTTCATTGTTTTCAATGTATAATTTCAATTTATTTAAGGCCGACTTAAGGGTTTAAAGGGTTTGAGGCTGATTATGAGATAAATGGAATTTGGCCTTCGTGGCCTAAATCTATTATTGAGATTTTAACCGTAGGGATTTATTTGGGTTAAAGGGAAATTAGGTCTTCGTGGCCAAAGGTCTGCTTTGGCATTTGCTTAACCCTGTAGGGAAATTTGATAGTGAGAAACTCTAATGATTGTGGAGTTGTTGTAAGGATTTATAGGATTTAGAGCGTGAATATAATATGGGATTGGCCTAATAAGTCGTAGATTTTGTGCCTTTATCGCCGTAAGACATTAGGGATGATTTAGGGATGTTTTTGGGTTATCGAGGAAGTGAATCGTGGGACTTTTGGGTTGATTTTAGGTTCTGGTGCGTAACAGTGTTTTGTTGTCATCGCGTGTTTGCACAATGAACAAAATCGTCCCAGACTCGTACTGCAAAGAATCCTTCGCACATCGAATAAAATCGCCCCAGACTCACACAACGAACTTGCTAGCGAATGTAGCAGCGTTTCGCGAATTCTGATTTTGTGCAGTGATGCCTTGATGTTTTAATGATGTGATTTCTTTGACGAATTAATATGAGTTTGCTGTGATTTCTATGTGATTTATACATGATTATATGATGTTTCCTAAGATGTAATGATTGATGAACTATGATGATATTTCCATGAGTTTTGATGATTCTATGATGATATGATTTTTGATGATGATGATTATGATGAATGATGATGCACCTATGATGTTATTATGAGGATGATTATTGACGTGTGCATCCGAACTTCGGTTCAGGACCTTGATTTCTTTGGCTTCAATCCTATTGTGTGGATGTGAGGTATTTTGATGTTCTCCGGTTCTGGAGTAGAATCAATCCTATTGATGGGGATCTATGGAGGGTTGATGGCTCAGTGTCCATCGAGCTATGATGATTGGTACCACATGCATTGAGTCTTGTTGCATTTGCATTTATGAGATGATCTTGAGTAAATTATGATGTTGTGGCCTTTGATGTTCCTTGATGAATATGATGATGTTAAATATGAAAATGACGCCATTTTATATGTTGATTTCCTACATTGATTATTATGAATCATTTTACTCGCCCTGCCTGTTTGAATGTTACCTCCACGTGGGTAACATACAGGTGACCAGGTTTAGCCGTGGACGCCGTCGAGGGCTTTTGAAGTTTTGAGTTGTTGGCCTTTTGGTTAACGTAGAGGGTCTTGCTCTGATAGTGTAACATCGGGATGGAGTCTTTGAGTTAAACCATGATTTATTTGATTTGGCTATTTTGGTTATGTTCCCGTATAAGGAAAACTTTGGATTATGCCTTTTTGAGTTCCGCTACAAATTTTGATATCTTTTTGGAAAACCCGTTGTTTACGGAGCTTTGACTTATATTTAATTTATTGGGAAATGTACGCCCTTTGAGGTGATTTTATTGAGTTTAATATTTTACTCTGATATATGTGAATATTTTTCCATTTAATTGTGGGGTAGAAAAGGGTGTTACAGGCACGCCAAAAGTCTTTAAATACAGAAAACAAAGAAACCCTAATGCACTTTTCATCCAAAACATAATTAAATAAATAAATAAAAATGCGAAAATAGTAAAATGCTAAATTTAGGCTTGAAACAAACTCGGATGGCTTAAAAAGCCCATAGGTCATGGTAAATCGATGAGCTAAACTTGTGAGTCGATTCCCTATCTAGAAAAGTATAATAATAGTTATTCTGACATTAAACGCCAAACTTGCACAATTCCTGTGGAACCTTTCTGACACACAACTTCCTCTTTGATAGCGCAATCAACCTTCCTACATCAGTCTCCTCCACCTCTAAATAACTCGACCCCAAGTACTCTTATTGGTAAAGAAACTCGTTTGCATGATATTCATGACTGTAATAATATTTGAAAGTATTGGATATATTCATGAACTTCGGGAGAGCTACCATATAAGAATGATCATTGATCTTCCGAGTCACTTTGAACGGACCATATTTGTGTGGCTGCAGCTTGCTATAAGTTACCAACCGAGAACCTCTCTTTGCATAGAAACACCATCACATCGTCTCCTACATTGAAAATTTGGAACTCATGCATTTGTCAGCAACTGCTTTATTCTTCTGCCCAATAGCCTCTAACTTAACCTTGATAGCTTCTTTAACAACTACCATTTCCTAGGCCATATTCTTAGCAGTCGCACTAACTCCAAGAGCATTGGGCAACTAAACCGAATTAACCACATGTTTAGGAATAGAATTATAGACCAGAAAAAATGGTGATATCACTGTAGTTGAATGCACAACATTGTTGTAAGAAAAATTGACCTGAGGCAAAACTAAATCCCACTCTTTCAACTTGTCACCATAAACACTCTTAATCATATTTCCCAAAGTTCTGTTAGTTACCTCAGTTTGTCCATTTGTTTGAGGATGAGGTGTATACCTCTTATTCAAAGTTATTCCAAACAATCTCTAAAGAGTAATCTAGAAATTACTAAGGAATTTGGTGTCCTTATTTGAAGTAATGGATGTAAGAGCCCCATGAAGATGCATAACCTCTCTGAAAAATAGTTTGGCTATGTTGGAAGCATCAGCAGTTTTCTTACAAGCAATAATGTGTGTCATCTTAGAGAACCTGTCTACTACCACAAACACAGAATCTACACCTCGTTGTGTCCGAGGCAAGCCCAACACAAACTCAATTGCTAAATATTTCCAAATATAATCAAGAATAGGTAAAGGCATATAAAGACCAATATTTTGAGACTAGCCTTTAAAAACCTGACAAGTATAACACCTTCTAACTATTGCCCCAACGTCTCTTCTCATGTGTGGCCAATAATACCTCTATTATAGGCTAGCAATGGTCTTGTCTCTATCTAAATGACTGCTAAGACCGCCCCCATGCAAATATCAAATTAAATTCTCTCTTAAAGATAATCAAGGAATGAATAGTCGATCCCCTTTAAAAAGATATCCACATCAAATGTGAAAATCTTAATGGAACAATATTTTCATGCAACTCTTTCAGGAACTCAAAGCCTACTACCTCCTACAGTAAGGAAATTAGCAAGGAATCCTTCCTACTCAATGCATCTGCTACCTTTTTAAGAGCCCCCGGTTGATGCTGAATCATAAAAGGGGATTCATGCACAAAACTCACTCATTGAGCATGTATCTTTTTTATCACCTTCTAGATATGAAGAAGCATTAAAGTTTGATGTTTAGTTAATATAATGAAAGGCTTCTTAACAAAATAATGTTCCCACTGGCATAGACCTCTAAAGACTTCATATAGTTCCTAATCACAAGTAATCCATTTATGGTGAGCATCACTTAATTTTTTTGCTAGAAAGGCTACTGATTTCTTCTCCTATGATAACACAACTCTTATTCCCACCCCATTAGCATCACATTTAACTTGGAACACTTTGTTAAAATCAGGAAGTGATAATATCGGTGTGGTACATAGCTTCTCCTTAATCAGTGCAAAACTCCACTCTTGCTCAAACCCCTAATTGAACTCCCTTCAAACTTTGAGTTTTGCTTGGAGAAGTCTATGAAAAACAATACAATTTTTGAACCTGAGATGTAGGTGGAGTATTGGTGCTGGGAGTAAGATTAGAGTGATGTTTGAGCCTTGGCTAAGAGGCAATGAAGAAGTTTATTTAGGAGGCCCCCAAGGATGAGGTGCTTATGAGATTACTATTAAGGATTTAATGATGACTCACGTTAAACAGTGGGATGCACAGAAAATTCGAATTTTATTTAACCATGATGTTGGGAACGAAATCTTGAAGGTACTGCTCTTAGAGGAAGTGATGGAAGATTATAGGGTATGAAAAGAAGAACAAAATAATAATTATAGTGTCAGAACTGCGTATAAGTTGGTGAGAAGATTTCAATCAAACCATATTAACCATATGTTGGAAGGGGATTGAGGTAGCTTCTGGAACATTACGCCACCACCAAGAGCCAAACATTTATTACGGCGTGTTTGTATGGGCTACCTCCCAACTCAGAATAAGTTTCAAAAATATTTTGTTCTATGTCCACTTCATTGTCAGTTGTGTGAGAATATCTAAGAGGATGATTGACATGCGTTCTTTGGTTGCATGGTCACTAATTAAAGCTAGCAAATTGCAGATTTGTCTTTTATCATAGAACCTCATTTTTAGAAGTTTAATGATGCTAAGACCCTTATTCTTGACATTTGTAGTAAAGAAGGTAGGATGATTGCAGGGAGAGTTGCAGTTTTGATTTGGGTCCTTTGGAATAAAATAAATAACGTGATTTGGAATAATGAAGAGATGAAGAGTCCAAGTTATGATTGCAAGCTTATCATACTTGACATGATTGGTTTAAAGCTCAAGATAATCATGCGGGTGAGATTGACTCCCACAATAACCAAACAGTGTGGAATCTGCCTAATGAAGGGTGGGTGAAGTGTAATATCGATGTGGGCTTCAATAATCAGAAAGGGACAGCTAATTAGGGTTGGTGTGTTAGAGATTGCCCTGGTAGATTCATCATTGGAGGTATATCGTGGAACGTTAGTATTTTATTGATTATAGAAGCTGAAGGCTTAGCCATAAAGAAGCAGCTCAAGCAACCATCTAGTTGCAACTGCATTACGTGATTTTTGAAAGTGACTCTCAAATAGTGGTCCACCATATCCATGCCAATTATGGGGGTATTTTTAAAATTTATTCTTAAAATCTTGTTTATTAAGAGTCTTTTACAATGTATTCCCAACTTTGAGATAAAGTTTGTCAAACACCAAACGAATTCGATTGTCCGTGTGCTACTTAAAGTGGTCAATTCTTAAACTAGATGTAGTTTGTTTAATTTAATTCCCCCTTATATTAACTGAAAATTCTTAATTGAAATGCATTAAGTTTGTTTTGGTAAAAAAAACATAAGTTTTTGTTAACTGATGTGTTTAATTACCAATATTTCAAAAATATACAGTTATATGTTCCCTAATATGAATAACTAGTACAATTATTTACCAATCCTAAGATTTATTAGGTCATTTAATTTTACCGCTAACTCCCATTTATAGATTAAATAAGTATTGTTTCAAACAAATTCAATTTTATCACTAACTCATAGATAATTAAACATAACAAAAGGTTTAAAAATATTTAATATACATTAATTTAATACATATATGAAAAATGTTCTCTTGCCTATAAAAAAGAGGATTACTTCAACTGTTTTTTTCAAACAATTTGAAGATGGCTACAGCAACAGGACTACTACCATTCTTTGCCACCTTCATGGGAGTCATGATCATCCTATTTCTAAGTAAATTTAATTCTTTTAATGTTTATTTCTAAAATAATTAGAAAATTAGGGTTGAAATTCTTAAAATCTCATTTAATTATTGAGACATTTAGGAAATGTTTAATCTATGTATATTATAACAAATAATTTTTTTTTTAATTTATTAAATAACTAATATATCTAAATATGAATAAACAGATTTGAAAGACGTCTCTGGTGAGGATCTTGAATTAGACTCTGCAAAATGTAGATCAAGAGCTTGGCCGCCGCCTCAATGTCCACCAAATAATCTATTCAATAAGAAAGCGTTCGCTTGTACAGACAATTTCATTGGAAGATGTGTTCCTCATGTGCATGATGCATGTTGTGATTGTTTTTGCAAACACTATGGCAGTTCAAAAGGAGGGTTTTGTAAAACTCTTAGATGGAAACAACCATCACCACATAATTTTTGTCATTGCTATTGTTAGATGTTTATATTATACCAATTACAAGTAGTAGTCGCTACAAATGTTGCAGTTATATAACCTCAACGAATGATGAATGTCATTAATAAAATTTAATATCAAAACATTTATCTCATTGTTATAATGTTATCTTCATGATTCTTTTATCTTCGTTTAACTTGTATTTTGATTGATAAAATTTCTAAATCTTTAAACTTAAGATTATAATTATTGTTGAGACATAATATCAATGTAGTATTTGTGGATAGGATTAATTTTTATATAAAGTTGTGATAAACTTTGGATATTAATATCGAATTTTAAAGTTAGTTAAAGATTCGATTAATTCATTTTAATTAATTAAAATTCCCTCTTTTAAAAAGATTGATTATTTAAGTAGTTAGTTAGGTTAAGAGATATTAGATATAATTTAAGTTGTATTATGTGGCTCAAGTTCAAAGCTAAATAGGGTTTAAGGTTTGTTATTTAGTTTGTTATTTTAGTGTATATAAATAAACATTTTGTAATTCAGTTTTATTCAATTCAATAATAGCAATCCTTGTTTCTTTATTTTCTCTCTTTCTTTTCTCACTAAAAGTGTCTCACGCACTAACAGATTAGTATCTAGAGCTTCGATTAGATTCTTGATTGTGTTTTCAAGAATCACACGTCAGAGATCATGTTTTTGGGATTATGGGTTATTCTTGATCAACCGCTGCAAAGATGAATGGTAACAAAAATTTACCAAACTCCCTTCCAACTCTTGACGGCAAGAATTGGCTCCGATGGAGAAAAAATATGCAATCTCTATTTGGTTTTCATGATACCCTAGAAGTGGTTACGAATGGTATTCTTACGTTTGGCGAAGATGCAACCGAAACACAGAAAACCGCTCACAAGGAGACCAAGAAGAAGGATTGCAAGACAACATTCTACATCCAATCGGCGGTTAATGCAGTTAATTTTGACATAATCGCTCATTCTGAATCGGCAAAAGAGGCGTGGGATATTCTTGTCAAGTACTATGAAGGAGGTGAGAAATTTAAGGTTGTCATGTTGCAAACTTTGCGACAACAATATGAATTGTTGTCAATGGGAGAAGATGAAAAGATTTTAGGCTATGTGTCGAAGGTGCATAAACTCCTTCATTTCAGGAAGGGTTGTGGTGAAACCCTAATTGATAAGATGATAATTGAGAAGGTAATACGTACTTTGACCTCTCATTTTGATCATGTTACCGTAGCTATTCAAGAATCCAACAATGTTGAAACCCTAAAACTGAAAGATTTGGTTGGTTCGTTGGAAGCGCATGAGATCAGGATTATCAAAAGGGAAGGAGTTCAAGAATTGATACAAGCATTACAGGCTCAATCGTGGAAGAAGAATGATGGTTCCAACAAGTTCAAAGGAAAAATCGACAAGACTCAGGGCAAGAAGTCTTGGTCGAATCCTCACAAGAACAAGATTGATGATAGAACTTATGAATCCTCAAAGAGAGGAGAAGGAAATTTCTATTAGAAAGACAAAGTAGAGAAAAAAGGTGTGCATTGATATAACTGTGAAAATGGGGTCATTTGGCCAAGCATTGTTGGTACATGAAAGACAAGGGTTCGACAAAAGACAAGGACGAAGGAGCAAACCTTGCACGTCAAGATTCAAATTGTTCAGATGATATGGTGGTTATAGAGGTTGAGTTCTGCCTATCATCCGCAGACGGATGGACAGACAGAGAGAACTATCCAGTCTTTAGAGGATCTACTGAGAGCTTGTGTGTTGGATCAAGGTGGATCGTAGGATAGTCATTTGTCATTGATTGATTTTACCTACAATAACAGTTACCATTCTAGTATCGGGATGGCACCATATGAGGCTTTTTATAGTAATAGGTGTAGGACTCCTTTATGTTGGTATGAGTCAGGCGAGAGTGCTATACTCGGACCTGAGATTGTGCAAGAGACGACTGAAAAGAGAAAGATGATCCAAGAAAAGATGAAAGCGTCGCAACGTCGTCAGAAGAGTTACCATGATAAGAGGAGGAAATCACTTGAATTCCAAGAGGGAGATCACGTGTTTTTGAGAGTTACGCCGATAACTGGTGTTGGCCGAGCTTTGAAGTCTCGATAGCTCATGTCGCATTTTGTTGGTCGGTATCATATTTCACAAAAGGTGGAGGAAGTAGCATATCGGATTTCTTTACCGCCGTCGCTTGCAAATTTACATGACGTGTTTCATGTGTCTCAATTGAGGAAGTACATTCCAGATCCGTCGCATGTGATTCAGATGGATGATGTACAAGTGAGAGATGACTTGACTGTTGAGGCGTTGCCAGTTCAGATTGATGAACGAGCAGTGAAGCAACTGAGAGGTAAAGAGATTGCATTGGTAAAGGTAGTTTGGGGAGGACCAGCTGGAGAAAGTTGGACTTGGGAGCGGGAGGATCAGATGAGTGAGTCGTATCCGACAATGTTTCCTTGAGGTAATTTTCGAGGGCGAAAATTATTTTAAATGGGAGAGAGTTGTAACACCCCAAATTTTAATTAGAATATTTATTTAATTTATTTAAATAAGATTATTTGCAATTCGGTGATTTTCGGGGGTTGTTGTGGAATATTGAGAATTATGGAGGTTGGGTTATTTATTTAAATAATAGTATATAATATAAATATATTAGTATTATTATTAATTTAAATAAATATAAGTTAACTAAGGGCAAATTGGACAATTGAGGAGGAGTTAGTGAGGGTAATATTGGAAAAGCCCAAATTATAGGCCCAAGGTTAGGTTTAACAAAAAGGGAATTGTGATGGGATTAGGACTTATTTTGTTATACCGTGAGAAGAATTGAGGCCAAAGCTCTGAGGAGGAGATTTGAGGCAAAAGCTTTGAAAGGTTTTCTGAAATATTTGAGAAGGCTTAGAGTCAGCAATTAAGGTATGGGGAGTATTGCCTTCATTGTTTTCAATGTATAATTTCAATTTATTTAAGGCCGACTTAAGGGTTTAAAGGGTTTGAGGCTGATTATGAGATAAATGGAATTTGGCCTTCGTGGCCTAAATCTATTATTGAGATTTTAACCGTAGGGATTTATTTGGGTTAAAGGGAAATTAGGTCTTCGTGGCCAAAGGTCTGCTTTGGCATTTGCTTAACCCTGTAGGGAAATTTGATAGTGAGAAACTCTAATGATTGTGGAGTTGTTGTAAGGATTTATAGGATTTAGAGCGTGAATATAATATGGGATTGGCCTAATAAGTCGTAGATTTTGTGCCTTTATCGCCGTAAGACATTAGGGATGATTTAGGGATGTTTTTGGGTTATCGAGGAAGTGAATCGTGGGACTTTTGGGTTGATTTTAGGTTCTGGTGCGTAACAGTGTTTTGCTGTCATCGCGTGTTTGCACAATGAACAAAATCGTCCCAGACTCGTACTGCAAAGAATCCTTCGCACATCGAAGAAACTCGCCCCAGACTCACACAACGAACTTGCTAGCGAACGTAGCAACGTTTCACGAATTCTGATTTTGTGCAGTGATGCCTTGATGTTTTAATGATGTGATTTCTTTGACGAATTAATATGAGTTTGCTGTGATTTCTATGTGATTTATACATGATTATATGATGTTTCCTAAGATGTAATGATTGATGAACTATGATGATATTTCCATGAGTTTTGATGATTCTATGATGATATGATTTTTGATGATGATGATTATGATGAATGATGATGCACCTATGATGTTATTATGAGGATGATTATTGACGTGTGCATCCGAACTTCGGTTCAGGACCTTGATTTCTTTGGCTTCAATCCTATTGTGTGAATGTGAGGTATTTTGATGTTCTCCGGTTCTGGAGTAGAATCAATCCTATTGATGGGGATCTATGGAGGGTTGATGGCTCAGTGTCCATCGAGCTATGATGATTGGTACCACATGCATTGAGTCTTGTTGCATTTGCATTTATGAGATGATCTTGAGTAAATTATGATGTTGTGGCCTTTGATGTTCCTTGATGAATATGATGATGTTAAATATGAAAATGACGCCATTTTATATGTTGATTTCCTACATTGATTATTATGAATCATTTTACTCGCCCTGCCTGTTTGAATGTTACCTCCACGTGGGTAACATACAGGTGACCAGGTTTAGCCGTGGACGCCGTCGAGGGCTTTTGAAGTTTTGAGTTGTTGGCCTTTTGGTTAACGTAGAGGGTCTTGCTCTGATAGTGTAACATCGGGATGGAGTCTTTGAGTTAAACCATGATTTATTTGATTTGGCTATTTTGGTTATGTTCCCGTATAAGGAAAACTTTGGATTATGCCTTTTTGAGTTCCGCTACAAATTTTGATATCTTTTTGGAAAACCCGTTGTTTACGGAGCTTTGACTTATATTTAATTTATTGGGAAATGTACGCCCTTTGAGGTGATTTTATTGAGTTTAATATTTTACTCTGATATATGTGAATATTTTTCCATTTAATTGTGGGGTAGAAAAGGGTGTTACAGGCACGCCAAAAGTCTTTAAATACAGAAAACAAAGAAACCCTAATGCACTTTTCATCCAAAACATAATTAAATAAATAAATAAAAATGCGAAAATAGTAAAATGCTAAATTTAGGCTTGAAACAAACTCGGATGGCTTAAAAAGCCCATAGGTCATGGTAAATCGATGAGCTAAACTTGTGAGTCGATTCCCTATCTAGAAAAGTATAATAATAGTTATTCTGACATTAAACGCCAAACTTGCACAATTCCTGTGGAACCTTTCTGACACACAACTTCCTCTTTGATAGCGCAATCAACCTTCCTACATCAGTCTCCTCCACCTCTAAATAACTCGACCCCAAGTACTCTTATTGGTAAAGAAACTCGTTTGCATGATATTCATGACTGTAATAATATTTGAAAGTATTGGATATATTCATGAACTTCGGGAGAGCTACCATATAAGAATGATCATTGATCTTCCGAGTCACTTTGAACGGACCATATTTGTGTGGCTGCAGCTTGCTATAAGTTACCAACCGAGAACCTCTCTTTGCATAGAAACACCATCACATCGTCTCCTACATTGAAAATTTGGAACTCATGCATTTGTCAGCAACTGCTTTATTCTTCTGCCCAATAGCCTCTAACTTAACCTTGATAGCTTCTTTAACAACTACCATTTCCTAGGCCATATTCTTAGCAGTCGCACTAACTCCAAGAGCATTGGGCAACTAAACCAAATTAACCACATGTTTAGGAATAGAATTATAGACCAGAAAAAATGGTGATATCACTGTAGTTGAATGCACAACATTGTTGTAAGAAAAATTGACCTGAGGCAAAACTAAATCCCACTCTTTCAACTTGTCACCATAAACACTCTTAATCATATTTCCCAAAGTTCTGTTAGTTACCTCAGTTTGTCCATTTGTTTGAGGATGAGGTGTATACCTCTTATTCAAAGTTATTCCAAACAATCTCTAAAGAGTAATCTAGAAATTACTAAGGAATTTGGTGTCCTTATTTGAAGTAATGGATGTAAGAGCCCCATGAAGATGCATAACCTCTCTGAAAAATAGTTTGGCTATGTTGGAAGCATCAGCAGTTTTCTTACAAGCAATAATGTGTGTCATCTTAGAGAACCTGTCTACTACCACAAACACAGAATCTACACCTCGTTGTGTCCGAGGCAAGCCCAACACAAACTCAATTGCTAAATATTTCCAAATATAATCAAGAATAGGTAAAGGCATATAAAGACCAATATTTTGAGACTAGCCTTTAAAAACCTGACAAGTATAACACCTTCTAACTATTGCCCCAACGTCTCTTCTCATGTGTGGCCAATAATACCTCTATTATAGGCTAGCAATGGTCTTGTCTCTATCTAAATGACTGCTAAGACCGCCCCCATGCAAATATCAAATTAAATTCTCTCTTAAAGATAATCAAGGAATGAATAGTCGATCCCCTTTAAAAAGATATCCACATCAAATGTGAAAATCTTAATGGAACAATATTTTCATGCAACTCTTTCAGGAACTCAAAGCCTACTACCTCCTACAGTAAGGAAATTAGCAAGGAATCCTTCCTACTCAATGCATCTGCTACCTTTTTAAGAGCCCCCGGTTGATGCTGAATCATAAAAGGGGATTCATGCACAAAACTCACTCGTTGAGCATGTATCTTTTTTATCACCTTCTAGATATGAAGAAGCATTAAAGTTTGATATTTAGTTAATATAATGAAAGGCTTCTTAACAAAATAATGTTCCCACTGGCATAGACCTCTAAAGACTTCATATAGTTCCTAATCACAAGTAATCCATTTATGGTGAGCATCACTTAATTTTTTTGCTAGAAAGGCTACTGATTTCTTCTCCTATGATAACACAACTCTTATTCCCACCCCATTAGCATCACATTTAACTTGGAACACTTTGTTAAAATCAGGAAGTGATAATATCGGTGTGGTACATAGCTTCTCCTTAATCAGTGCAAAACTTCACTCTTGCTCAAACCCCTAATTGAACTCCCTTTTCTTCAAACTTTGAGTTTTGCTTGGAGAAGTCTATGAAAAACAATACAATTTTTGAACCTGAGATGTAGGTGGAGTATTGGTGCTGGGAGTAAGATTAGAGTGATGTTTGAGCCTTGTCTAAGAGGCAATGAAGAAGTTTATTTAGGAGGCCCCCAAGGATGAGGTGCTTATGAGATTACTATTAAGGATTTAATGATGACTCACGTTAAACAGTGGGATGCACAGAAAATTCGAATTTTATTTAACCATGATGTTGGGAACGAAATCTTGAAGGTACTGCTCTTAGAGGAAGTGATGGAAGATTATAGGGTATGAAAAGAAGAACAAAATAATAATTATAGTGTCAGAACTGCGTATAGGTTGGTGAGAAGATTTCAATCAAACCATATTAACCATATGTTGGAAGGGGTTTGATGTAGCTTCTGGAACATTACGCCACCACCAAGAGCCAAACATTTATTACGGCGTGTTTGTATGGGCTACCTCCCAACTCGGAATAAGTTTCAAAAATATTTTGTTCTATGTCCACTTCATTGTCAGTTGTGTGAGAATATCTAAGAGGATGATTGGCACGCGTTCTTTGGTTGCATGGTCACTAATTAAAGCTAGCAAATTGCAGATTTGTCTTTTATCATAGAACCTCGTTTTTAGAAGTTTAATGATGCTAAGACCCTTATTCTTGACATTTGTAGTAAAGAAGGTAGGATGATTGCAGGGAGAGTTGCAGTTTTGATTTGGGTCCTTTGGAATAAAATAAATAACGTGATTTGGAATAATGAAGAGATGAAGAGTCCAAGTTATGATTGCAAGCTTATCATACTTGACATGATTGGTTTAAAGCTCAAGATAATCATGCGGGTGAGATTGACTCCCACAATAACCAAACAGTGTGGAATCTGCCTAATGAAGGGTGGGTGAAGTGTAATATCGATGTGGGCTTCAATAATCAGAAAGGGACAGCTAATTAGGGTTGGTGTGTTAGAGATTGCCCTGGTAGATTCATCATTGGAGGTATATCGTAGAACGTTAGTATTTTATTGATTATAGAAGCTGAAGGCTTAGCCATAAAGAAGCAGCTCAAGCAACCATCTAGTTGCAACTGCATTACGTGATTTTTGAAAGTGACTCTCAAATAGTGGTCCACCATATCCATGCCAATTATGGGGGTATTTTTAAAATTTAGTCTTAAAATCTTGTTTATTAAGAGTCTTTTACAATGTATTCCCAACTTTGAGATAAAGTTTGTCAAACACCAAACGAATTCGATTGTCTGTGTGCTACTTAAAGTGGTCAATTCTTAAACTAGATGTAGTTTGTTTAATTTAATTCCCCCTTATATTAACTGAAAATTCTTAATTGAAATGCATTAAGTTTGTTTTGGTAAAAAAAACATAAGTTTTTGTTAACTGATGTGTTTAATTACCAATATTTCAAAAATATACAGTTATATGTTCCCTAATATGAATAATTAGTACAATTATTTACCAATCCTAAGATTTATTAGGTCATTTAATTTTACCGCTAACTCCCATTTATAGATTAAATAAGTATTGTTTCAAACAAATTCAATTTTATCACTAACTCATAGATAATTAAACATAACAAAAGGTTTAAAAATATTTAATATACATTAATTTAATACATATATGAAAAATGTTCTCTTGCCTATAAAAAAGAGGATTACTTCAACTGTTTTTTTCAAACAATTTGAAGATGGCTACAGCAACAGGACTACTACCATTCTTTGCCACCTTCATGGGAGTCATGATCATCCTATTTCTAAGTAAATTTAATTTTTTTAATGTTTATTTCTAAAATAATTAGAAATTGACTATAATTAGGGTTGAAATTCTTAAAATCTCATTTAATTATTGAGACATTTAGGAAATGTTTAATCTATGTATATTATAACAAATAATTTTTTTTTAATTTATTAAATAACTAATATATCTAAATATGAATAAACAGATTTGAAAGACGTCTCTGGTGAGGATCTTGAATTAGACTCTGCAAAATGTAGATCAAGAGCTTGGCCGCCGCCTCAATGTCCACCAAATAATCTATTCAATAAGAAAGCGTTCGCTTGTACAGACAATTTCATTGGAAGATGTGTTCCTCATGTGCATGATGCATGTTGTGATTGTTTTTGCAAACACTATGGCAGTTCAAAAGGAGGGTTTTGTAAAACTCTTAGATGGAAGCAACCATCACCACATAATTTTTGTCATTGCTATTGTTAGATGTTCATATTGTACCAATTACAAGTAGTAGTCGCTACAAATGTTGCAGTTATATAACCTCAACGAATGATGAATGTCATTAATAAAATTTAATATCAAAACATTTATCTCATTGTTATAATGTTATCTTCATGATTCTTTTATCTTCGTTTAACTTGTATTTTGATTGATAAAATTTCTAAATCTTTAAACTTAAGATTATAATTATTGTTGAGACATAATATCAATGTAGTATTTGTGGATAGGATTAATTTTTATATAAAGTTGTGATAAACTTTGGATATTAATATCGAATTTTAAAGTTAGTTAAAGATTCGATTAATTCATTTTAATTAATTAAAATTCCCTCTTTTAAAAAGATTGATTATTTAAGTAGTTAGTTAGGTTAAGAGATATTAGATATAATTTAAGTTGTATTATGTGGCTCAAGTTCAAAGCTAATTAGGGTTTAAGGTTTGTTATTTAGTTTGTTATTTTAGTGTATATAAATAAACATTTTGTAATTCAGTTTTATTCAATTCAATAATAGCAATCCTTGTTTCTTTATTTTCTCTCTTTCTTTTCTCACTAAAAGTGTCTCACGCACTAACAAATTAGTATCTAGAGCTTCGATTAGATTCTTGATTGTGTTTTCAAGAATCACACGTCAGAGATCATGTTTTTGGGATTATGGGTTATTCTTGATCAACCGCTGCAAAGATGAATGATAACAGAAATTTACCAAACTCCCTTCCAACTCTTGACGGCAAGAATTGGCTCCGATGGAGAAAAAATATGCAATCTCTATTTGGTTTTCATGATACCCTAGAAGTGGTTACGAATGGTATTCTTACGTTTGGCGAAGATGCAACCGAAACACAGAAAACCGCTCACAAGGAGACCAAGAAGAAGGATTGCAAGACAACATTCTACATCCAATCGGCGGTTAATCCAGCTAATTTTGACATAATCGCTCATTCTGAATCGGCAAAAGAGGCGTGGGATATTCTTGTCAAGTACTATGAAGGAGGTGAGAAAGTTAAGGTTGTCATGTTGCAAACTTTGCAACAACAATATGAATTGTTGTCAATGGGAGAAGATGAAAAGATTTTAGGCTATGTGTCGAAGGTGCATAAACTCCTTCATTTCAGGAAGGGTTGTGGTGAAACCCTAATTGATAAGATGATAATTGAGAAGGTAATACGTACTTTGACCTCTCATTTTGATCATGTTACCGTAGCTATTCAAGAATCCAACAATGTTGAAACCCTAAAACTGAAAGATTTGGTTGGTTCGTTGGAAGCGCATGAGATCAGGATTATCAAAAGGGAAGGAGTTCAAGAATTGATACAAGCATTACAGGCTCAATCGTGGAAGAAGAATGATGGTTCCAACAAGTTCAAAGGAAAAATCGACAAGACTCAGGGCAAGAAGTCTTGGTCGAATCCTCACAAGAACAAGATTGATGATAGAACTTATGAATCCTCAAAGAGAGGAGAAGGAAATTTCTATTAGAAAGACAAAGTAGAGAAAAAAGGTGTGCATTGATATAACTGTGAAAATGGGGTCACTTGGCCAAGCATTGTTGGTACATGAAAGACAAGGGTTCGACAAAAGACAAGGACGAAGGAGAAAACCTTGCACGTCAAGATTCAAATTGTTCAGATGATATGGTGGTTATAGAGGTTGAGTTCTGCCTATCATCCGCAGACGGATGGACAGACAGAGAGAACTATCTAGTCTTTAGAGGATCTGCTGAGAGTTTGTGTGTTGGATCAAGGTGGATCGTAGGATAGTCATTTGCCATTGATTGATTTTACCTACAATAACAGTTACCATTCTAGTATCGGGATGGCACCGTATGAGGCTTTTTATAGTAATAGGTGTAGGACTCCTTTATGTTGGTATGAGTCAGGCGAGAGTGCTATACTCGGACCTGAGATTGTGCAAGAGACGACTGAAAAGAGAAAGATGATCCAAGAAAAGATGAAAGCGTCGCAACGTCGTCAGAAGAGTTACCATGATAAGAGGAGGAAATCACTTGAATTCCAAGAGGGAGATCACGTGTTTTTGAGAGTTACGCTGATAACTGGTGTTGGCCGAGCTTTGAAGTCTCGATAGCTCATGTCGCATTTTGTTGGTCCGTATCATATTTCACAAAAGGTGGAGGAAGTAGCATATCGGATTTCTTTACCGCCGTCGCTTGCAAATTTACATGACGTGTTTCATGTGTCTCAATTGAGGAAGTACATTCCAGATTCGTCGCATGTGATTCAGATGGATGATGTACAAGTGAGAGATGACTTGACTGTTGAGGCGTTGCCAGTTCGGATTGATGAACGAGCAGTGAAGCAACTGAGAGGTAAAGAGATTGCATTGGTAAAGGTAGTTTGGGGAGGACCAGCTGGAGAAAGTTGGACTTGGGAGCGGGAGGATCAGATGAGTGAGTCGTATCCGACAATGTTTCCTTGAGGTAATTTTCGAGGGCGAAAATTATTTTAAATGGGAGAAAGTTGTAACACCCCAAATTTTAATTGGAATATTTATTTAATTTATTTAAATAAGATTATTTGCAATTCGGTGATTTTCGGGGGTTGTTGTGGAATATTGAGAATTATGGAGGTTGGGTTATTTATTTAAATAATAGTATATAATATAAATATATTAGTATTATTATTAATTTAAATAAATATAAGTTAACTAAGGGCAAATTGGACAATTGAGGAGGAGTCAGTGAGGGTAATATTGGAAAAGCCCAAATTATAGGCCCAAGGTTAGGTTTAACAAAAAGGGAATTGTGATGGGATTAGGACTTATTTTGTTATACCGTGAGAAGAATTGAGGCCAAAGCTCTGAGGAGGAGATTTGAGGCAAAAGCTTCGAAAGGTTTTCTGAAATATTTGAGAAGGCTTAGAGTCAGCAATTAAGGTATGGGGAGTATTGCCTTCATTGTTTTCAATGTATAATTTCAATTTATTTAAGGCCGACTTAAGGGTTTAAAGGGTTTGAGGTTGATTATGAGATAAATGGAATTTGGCCTTCGTGTCCTAAATCTATTATTTAGATTTTAACCGTAGGGATTTATTTGGGTTAAAGGGAAATTAGGTCTTCGTGGCCAAAGGTCTGGTTTGACATTTGCTTAACCCTGTAGGGAAATTAGATAGTGAGAAACTTTAATGATTGTTGAGTTGTTGTAAGGATTTATAGGATTTAGACCGTGAATATGATATAGGATTGGCCTAATAAGTCGTAGATTTTGTGCCTTTATCGCCGTAAGACATTAGGGATGTTTTTGGGTTATTGGGGAAGTGAATCGTGGAACTTTTGGGTTGATTTTAGGTTCTGGTGAGTAACAGTGTTTTGCTGTCATCGCGTGTTCGCATAGCGAACAAAATCGTCCCAGACTCGCACTGCAAAGAATCCTTCGCACAGCGAAGAAACTCGCCCCAGACTCGCACAACGAACTTGCTAGCGAACGTAGCAGCGTTTCGCAAATTCTGATTTTGTGCAGTGATGGCTTGATGTTTTAATGATGTGATTTCTTTGACGAATTAATATGAGTTTGCTATGATTTCTATGTGATTTTTACATGATTATATGATGTTTCCTATGATGTAATAATTGATGAACTATGATGATATTTCCATGTGTTTTGATGATTCTATGATGATATGATTTTTGATGATGATGATTATGATGAATGATGATCCACCTATGATGTTATTATGAGGATGATTATTGACGTGTGCATCCGAACTTCGGTTCAGGACCTTGATTTCTTTGGCTTCAATCCCATTGTGTGGATGTGAGGTGTTTTGATGTGCTTCGGTTCTCGAGTAGAATCAATCCTATTGATGGGGATCTATGAAGGGTTGATGGCCCAGTGTCCATCGAGCTATGATGATTGGTACCACATGCATTGAGTCTTGTTGCATTTGCATTTATGAGATGATCTTGAGTAAATTATGATGTTGTGGCCTTTGATGTTCCTTGATGAATATGATGATGTTAAATATGAAAATGACGCCATTTTATATGTTGATTTCCTACATTGATTATTATGAATCGTTTTACTCACCCAACCTGTTTGAATGTTACCTCCACATGGGTAACATGCAGATGACCAGGTTTAGCCGTGGACGCCGTCGAGGGCTTTTGAAGTTTTGAGTTGTTGGCCTTTTGGTTAACGTAGAGGGTGTTGCTCTGATAGTGTAACATCGGGTTGGAGTCTTTGAGTTAAACCATGATTTATTTGATTTGGTTATTTTGGTTATGTTCCCGTATAAGGAAAACTTTGGATTATGCCTTTTTGAGTTCCGCTACAAATTTTGATATCTTTTTGGAAAACCCGTTGTTTACGGAGCTTTGACTTATATTTGATTTATTGGGAAATGTACGTCCTTTGAGGTGATTTTATTGAGTTTAATATTTTACTCTGATATATGTGAATATTTTTCCATTTAATTGTGGGGTAGAAAAGGGTGTTACAGGCACGCCAAAAGTCTTTAAATACAGAAAACAAAGAAACCCTAATGCACTTTTCATCCAAAACATAATTAAATAAATAAATAAAAATGCGAAAATAGTAAAATGCTAAATTTAGGCTTGAAACAAACTCGGATGGCTTAAAAAGCCCATAGGTCATGGTAAATCGATGAGCTAAACTTGTGAGTCGATTCCCTATCTAGAAAAGTATAATAATAGTTATTCTGACATTAAACGCCAAACTTGCACAATTCCTGTGGAACCTTTCTGACACACAACTTCCTCTTTGATAGCGCAATCAACCTTCCTACATCAGTCTCCTCCACCTCTAAATAACTCGACCCCAAGTACTCTTATTGGTAAAGAAACTCGTTTGCATGATATTCATGACTGTAATAATATTTGAAAGTATTGGATATATTCATGAACTTCGGGAGAGCTACCATATAAGAATGATCATTGATCTTCCGAGTCACTTTGAACGGACCATATTTGTGTGGCTGCAGCTTGCTATAAGTTACCAACCGAGAACCTCTCTTTGCATAGAAACACCATCACATCGTCTCCTACATTGAAAATTTGGAACTCATGCATTTGTCAGCAACTGCTTTATTCTTCTGCCCAATAGCCTCTAACTTAACCTTGATAGCTTCTTTAACAACTACCATTTCCTAGGCCATATTCTTAGCAGTCGCACTAACTCCAAGAGCATTGGGCAACTAAACCGAATTAACCACATGTTTAGGAATAGAATTATAGACCAGAAAAAATGGTGATATCACTGTAGTTGAATGCACAACATTGTTGTAAGAAAAATTGACCTGAGGCAAAACTAAATCCCACTCTTTCAACTTGTCACCATAAACACTCTTAATCATATTTCCCAAAGTTCTGTTAGTTACCTCAGTTTGTCCATTTGTTTGAGGATGAGGTGTATACCTCTTATTCAAAGTTATTCCAAACAATCTCTAAAGAGTAATCTAGAAATTACTAAGGAATTTGGTGTCCTTATTTGAAGTAATGGATGTAAGAGCCCCATGAAGATGCATAACCTCTCTGAAAAATAGTTTGGCTATGTTGGAAGCATCAGCAGTTTTCTTACAAGCAATAATGTGTGTCATCTTAGAGAACCTGTCTACTACCACAAACACAGAATCTACACCTCGTTGTGTCCGAGGCAAGCCCAACACAAACTCAATTGCTAAATATTTCCAAATATAATCAAGAATAGGTAAAGGCATATAAAGACCAATATTTTGAGACTAGCCTTTAAAAACCTGACAAGTATAACACCTTCTAACTATTGCCCCAACGTCTCTTCTCATGTGTGGCCAATAATACCTCTATTATAGGCTAGCAATGGTCTTGTCTCTATCTAAATGACTGCTAAGACCGCCACCATGCAAATATCAAATTAAATTCTCTCTTAAAGATGATCAAGGAATGAATAGTCGATCCCCTTTAAAAAGATATTCACATCAAATGTGAAAATCTTTATGGAACAATATTTTCATGCAACTCTTTCAGGAACTCAAAGCCTACTACCTCTTACAGTAAGGAAATTAGCAAGGAATCCTTCCTACTCAATGCATCTGCTACCTTTTTAAGATCCACCGGTTGATGTTGAATCATAAAAGGGGATTCATGCACAAAACTCACCCGTTGAGCATGTATCTTTTTTATCACATTCTAGATATGAAGAAGCATTAAAGTTTGATGTTTAGTTAATATAATGAAATGCTTATTAACAAAATAATGTTCCCACTGGCATAGACCTCTAAAGACTTCATATAGTTCCTGATCACAAGTAATCCATTTATGGTGAGCATCACTTAATTTTTTTGCTAGAAAGGCTACTGGTTTCTTCTCCTATGATAACACAACTCTTATTCCCACCCCATTAGCATCACATTTAACTTGGAACACTTTGTTAAAACCAGGAAGTGATAATACCGGTGTGGTACATAGCTTCTCCTTAATCAGTGCAAAACTCCACTCTTGCTCAAACCCCTAATTGAACTCCCTTTTCTTCAAACATTCAATAATTGGTGCACTGATGGTACTGAAATCTTTGATAAACATCCTATAGAAGGTGTCCATACCATGAAAAATACAAACCTCCATCAACAATTTGGGTGTAGGACACTCCCTTATAACACTCACCTTATCTTCATCAACCCGAATCTCTTCCTCACCGACAATAAAGCCTAGGATAAGTAACTTTTTGGTGTTGAATGTAAATTTTTTGAAATTAATGTACAATTGGTTCTTCTGTAATACTTGCCTCACATGCTGCAAATGCTTTGTCTTGGTCTTACTGTAAATCAGAATATCATCAAAATAAACTGATGTGAAAGAACTAGTAAACGGGCTCAGAACCTGATTCATCAACCGCATGAATGTGTTAGAGGTGTTTGAAAAACAAAAAGGCATCACCATCCACCCATACAATACATATTTACTCTTGACAATTGTTTTCCATTCATCTCCAGGCCTAATTCTGATATGATGATATCCACTACACAAATCTATCTTCGAGACTACCTTACAACCGGCCAAATCATTGAGCGTGTCTTTCAAACAGAAATTGGGAATCGATACTTGATATTTATCTTATTTATAGCTCGGCTGCCAACATACATTTGCCACTGATTTCCTTTCTTAGGGACTAAAAAGACTGATACTACACAAGGACCATGCCTTCACAAATAAATCCCTTCTTCAAAAAAACCTTCAGTATGCTCCCTTAAAATCTCATTCTCCTTGGGGCTCATACGATAGTGGGGAATTTTTGGTAAGCTAGACCCCAAGATGAGGTAAATCTAATGTTGAATATCTCATATAGGAGGAAAATTATTTGGTAATTCCTCTGCAGTCAACTCCTTGAAATCCTCAAAGATTTCTAGCACTTTTTCTGGAATCGTTGTTTCCTCCTTAACAACATTCATTAGTCCTTTGATCACCATTGGACATAAACATTCACTTTCATTTATATACTCATAAAGATCCATTTTCACTTTGCGTTATCACCAAGAAACTAGACTTTTTCCTCCTGGATTCTTATCCAAGTGGGAAGCAGGAGCCATAGCAATTTTATGTGTGTATCATGTAAATATCATCACATTATCTCGTCCTCAATAAGTGATATCATTATCAAACTATCAAGGTCTACCAAGTAAAATATGATAAAAATCCATATAAAAAACATCACTAAGAACCTCTTCTCTCTAATGTTTTCCGATGGAGATAGGAACTCTGGAGGCTAGTGTTACTCGAACATGGGAGCCCTTTCTTACCCTATCGAGTGTGTATGGCTTCTCATGGGATTATGTTGAAAAATTCAAATACTCTACTAATTTATGCGACCCCAGCTTCTTCGTGTTTTCATTATCCACGATCAAATAACACCCTTTATTCTTGATAGAACAATGTGTTTTGAACAAATTCTTGCGCTTCCATTCATCTTTAGATGCTAGTAAAATTCTATACAACACAAAATTTACGCTCTCATTAGATTTTTCCTCTGCGATATCAACCTCAACATATTCATTGTTCTTAACTGCATGATCTTCTCATTCTTCATCTTCCTTCATTTCTTCCATAATAGCGGTGTCTCTCCTTGTTAGACAAACATTTGATATGTGGCCTCTTCTGTTACAATGATAACATGTGTCTCTAGTGAGTTTAGCATATGGCGTATTTTGCCTCTCGATTGGTGTTTCACCCTACTCCCTGCTACTAGAGCTGCTAGCCCCCTTATTCTCGGGGTTGGAATCCCAGGGTGTTGCACTCTTTTCCTTGTTACCTGCTGATTCAAAATTATTCTAGGGGGAGTAGCTTCTAAAAGACGAGAACTTTTGAGAGGATTTCTCCATTAATTCAGCCTTCAAAGCTAAATTGGATGCCTCAGTTATAGTCCATATTGTTTATAAAGCCATCTTCTCCCGCGAGGATCCCTTTAAGCCATTGACGTATCGAGCCACCTTCTGGCTCTCTGATTCTCCCACTTCATTGCACTCAAAAAAATGCAGGAACTCAGTTGTGTATTCAGTCACTGTTCTCTTGCCCTGAACACATTCGATGTACATCTAATAAAGAATATGTTCATAACCTCCAATAAAAACGGCTCCAGCATCAATTGTTGCATCCTTCGCTATGTTCTAAGTGGCCTGTTCCTTTTCCTTTACCTTTGAACAATAAGTTTATCCCACGAGACAAGGTCACCACAATCTTAACTTACTTGTTCTCATGGACGCCCATAACACCGAAAAACCCATCGACGCCGATCTGTCAATCCTAAAACTCATCCACTCCCGTTGTTCCGTAGAATAATGGAATATTAGCCTTCACTCAATAATCATGGTAATGATGATTCCCATTATCAACTACCTCTTTCTCGTATAGTTCTTCTTCTTCTTCAGAACTTGAGTATTTAGCAATAATAACTTGTTCTTCTCCCCTGTCTCTTCGCTGATTCTCGTTATTGTTGGCGTTACTCACCTGGTTTTCTAAATTCTCCACCTATTTCAGTCAAAGCAGTTAGAGTCGCATTAATTCCCTCAAGATGAGTCGCACTAACTCCCTCAAGATTTACTCTGGTCACCAATTGACCTGCCATGGTTGTCAAGTTACAAAAAGGAGAAGAGAAAACCTACTCTGGTTCCAAGTGACGCAGTCAGAAACACGAAAGGAATAACAAGCGCTAACCCTATAACACAGCACAAGTTTGCAAGCGACATACTTGTCAAATAAAGCTAGAATCCACCAGAGAGAAGGAAACTCTGAATTTTATTATAAGGAAAGATAATCCTTACGGCCACGCCAAAGGTCTTTAAATACAAAAAAACAAAGAAACCTTAAAAAGAGATCAATATTTTAATATGAGTGCAAAATACCCTGTGCTTAGCACGAGTAACTTACACTTCATTAAATAGGATAACATTAATTAAAGTTTTACTAAATAAAATAGAGAAATATTTTACTTATATTTAAGACTATCAAATAATAAAATAAGAAATTTTCATTTTATATTTAAGAATGAATCATGTACTTTCTCCTAAACGAATTATTATAAATAAAAAATTCAAAAAAAAAAAATTATCTTCATATACATTTGAAGTATTAGTTCAATGGTAAGATTTTGATTTTGTAAATTTAAAATATTTATTTCAAATTCTTTCAGATTATTGTAAAATGAGTATTAATGTCATTTTAATTAATGTAAAAAAAATCGTTTTTCCCCATTTTTTAAAATATTATTATTAACATAATAGTTAGTTAGGCTGAGTAATTGACTTGGCTAATAATAATAAATTAATGTTTATTAAAAATATATAAATTCACATAAACACTGCTATATAATACTACACTAGTTAAAGATGATATATTCAATAAATAATTACTACGCTTTTTTAATGGCATGTGTATCCATAAATGTTTCTAAATTATGATAATTTATGCGTCAATTGAGTTTTTCGTAGTCTTTGTTATGGTTTGTTTGTTCTTCTCTTTTTAAAAAGTCTGAATGTTAGGTTCGATCTACCGTGTTATCAAAATATTATGACAAGTTTGAATATTGAAGGGTTGTCTTTACAAGAGAAGGGAGAAAAGGAGGGATTTTGCTGCGATTTAGGTGAAAAAGAAGATGATTCATGTGATTGGCGATGGTGCTTGGTGGGAAGGTTTTTGTATGACAGACTAGTTCATGTGAATCAATGAAGGTTATAGTAGCAGATATGTGGAGGCAGGTGAAAGGCGTCACTATCAAACAGACAAAGAAGGGTATGTTCTTATACCATTTTGTCCATAACCTCGACCTGGTAGCGACATTGAAGGGAGATCCATGGACGTTTGATAGACACCTGCTACTCTTAGAGAGGGTGAAATTGGGTGTTCAAATAGAAAATATTCCTTTGGTCCACATAAAATTTTGGGTTCAAGTTCACAATCTTCCAACGGAGATGATGGTAGAGAAGATAGGGAAAGCTATGGCAAATTTCATTGGTTCCTTTGTGGAATATATGCGATTGAGAGTGAGCATTAATGTCTGACAACCCATGGAAAAAAAACTATAGTTTAAAAAAAGGAGGGTAATTATGTGTGGTGAATTTCAAATATGAAAAATATAGTTTGTTTTGCTTTGTGTGTGGGATATTGAGCCACTCTGAACAGAAATGTGAAGTCCGATTTGTAACGCAAGAGGATGATAAAGTTAGAGGTTGGTCTAATGATATTTTTGTGGATAATAGAAGGTATGGTGGATGTTCGTCATCAAGGTGGCTGAAGGAAGAAAATGGCGGCGACGAGAATGGAAGAGAGTGGGAGGTTGTCCAGTCGCGTGAGAGAAATGTGATGCATGAGGGGAGTGAAATTGTCATCAATACAAGGGGATCACAACTGATGGTAGTCAAAGGCTAATTCCTATAGTAATGAATGAATTTATGAGCAATGATGTCACATAACACTAACTAATTACCAATCATGGCAGCCACTCAATGCAGAATAACCACATTAAATTTACAGGGCCAATCATTATCGGCCAACATCTCTAAGAGCCGACATCCAATAACACCTCAGCAACAAGCCAAAAAAATATTTAATGCTAAATAACATGCATGGCCCACGTATTACACTTTCTATCCAATTAAACACACCTCAAACTTATACCAACTACAACCAAAACACCCACTACCAACTTAATAACTTTCTCAGTAGAAGGACATCTTTAAACAACATAAACTCAGTCAAACCAATCTCCATCCCAAACATAACAAACCCAGAGCCAAACAATAATTACCAAAATCAAAACCTCATTAACATTAACCAAGTCTGTAATGAACACATGATGCCCAACCCGAGCAAATTCCTTACTAAAGCAAAACCAAACAGAGAAGAACAAATTAACATGGATGTTCAAATGTAAAGGAATATAATGATGGAGGAGGCTATGGGGAAGGAGAAAGAAAGTACCGCTACAACGCAACATTTTTTATCGACAATTCGTGGCAGTCAGGACTGTCAGGACCAATGAAAATTTTGAGTTGGAAATGTCGGGGATTTAGTAGCCCAAGTGAAATTCCAAACCTGCGAATCTTGGCTCAAAAGTACCACCTGAACACCATCTTTTTCTTGAAGATGTTGGCAAGAGCTAACAAGTTAGAGAATATGAGATTATTGCTTAAGTTTGATGCTTGTATTACTGTGGATGTAGAAGGTCAAAGTGGGGACTTGGCGGTGTTGTAGAAGGTGTTGGGGTTAATTGAATATATATATATATATATATATATATATATATATATATATATATATATATATATATATATATATATATATATATATATATATATATATATATATATATATATATATATATATATATATATATATATATATATATATATATATATATATATATATATATATATATATATATATATATATATATATATATATATATATATATATATATATATATATATATATATTGATAATCTTTATATTGGAGTATGATTGTTGGTGAAGACAATGAAATTTTATATATTATTTTCAATCAAGGTGAAGGAAGTAGAAGTCCAATGCTATATATAGGATTCAAAATTTTCATTCCAAGATGCACTATTCAAAAGCACTTTAAGCTTGTATTTGACTTTATTTGTTCTCTTATACTCTTGTCTTAGAGTGTTGTGAGATGTAGTTAAATATTAGTTTTTGAGGGTGTGGGTGTACTGGGGGTCTGAGTTAGTTGAGGGTATATTATGTGTTGTAACAATTTTCACATAGTGTTATTCTCTGGTTGTCTATTAACAACGGTCGTGGTTTTTTCTCTAGTTTTGGAGTTTCCACGTTATGTTCTTGTGTTGTGATTATGTTCCTTTTTGCTCTATGTTTTTTTTCTAACAACTAGTATCAGAGCTTTTGGTTCAATAGGGGAATAAGTGTTCTTAGTATGCTCTGTGGTTGCAGTTTTGTCTGATCTTCCACATCAGAAAAGAAAGGAAGTGTTGTGAAAGAGTTGTTGAGTTGCAGTCACAAATTCTGTTGTGCAGTTTGGGCTAAAGAAAACTGATGGAAGAATATTTTTAATTGTGAGAATTTCAAGTCAAAGATGTGTTGATAAAATCAAGATTACACAATATTATGTCGGTGGTTGAAGAGTTTTCTGCCAACAAGGAAGTTGCACCATAATGTTTCAACCTGTTTTCGACATGTGAAATTCTTGGAGTAGTTTAGCTTCAAGTGAAATTCATTCTTCATGATAAAGTATATGATTGTCGGTGATGACAATGTGAAATTCTTGAAGTGTTTTATCTTCAAGTGAAATATATTTTTCATGAGAGAGTATGATAGTTTTTAAAACTATGATTGTCGGTGAAGGCAATGTGAAAATTCTTGGAGTGGTGTAGCTTCAAGTGACTATACTCTTTATGGTGAAGTATGATTGTCGATGAAGACAATGAAAGTTTATGTATTATTTTCAATCAAGGTGGAGATTGTTGGGGTTCATTGAAAATATATATGTTGATACTCTTTATATTGGAGTATGATTGTTGGTGAAGACAGTGAAATTTTATGTATTATTTTCAATTAAGGTTGAGATTTTTGGGTTGGGTTGAAAGATTGTGAAATGTAGTGTAATGAATTTCTCTAGGAACTTTGTGAACCTGTTTATACATGTCAATACAAAATGGAATTGGAGAATAACATGCTACTATGGATATCCAGAGAGAGGTGGAGACGAAGACAAGCCTGGGACTTGATTCATTACATGCGAACCTGTTTAAATGACTTATTATCTCAACAAGATAAATGAAGAATCCACCCGCAGCCAAACTGGTTATGTGAAGGATTCCATAATACGGTTAGTGATTACGACTTAACTGGTATTAAAATTAAAGGTCATTCATTTACATGGATAGAAAGTAGAGGAACAGACCATGTGGTTGAAGAGAGACTAGATAGAGCTTTAGTAAACTCGGCTTGGATGACGATGTTCCCTAATCTTAAGTTGGTAAAATTGTTAGATTCTCACTCTGATCACAACCCAATCCTTTTGTAGTGTGAACCAGCTCAAATAACCAACAATAAATATTCACTCAAGTTTGAAAACAAATGGTTGCAGGAGGAAAAAATAATTTATATGGTGAAACACAGTTGAAAACAGCAGAGAATGTTGATATTATGCACCGTATTTTGTCTTGCGCAGAAGAGTTGGAGAGATGGAATAGGTGAAAAAGGAGGAAAACCAAGGATGAGATTGTAGGTTGCTTAGAGATGATGTAATTGTACCATAATAGTCGTGATCCGATGTCGGTAACTATTTTTCTCGATATGCAACGGGAACACAATATCTTACTTACCCAAATGGAAACATTTTGGAAGCAGAGATCTAAAATGCACTAGCTTTGTGACAGCAATGATAACACCAAGTTCTTTCATATGTCAGCATCTATGAGGGAAAATTTCAAGAAGATTGACATGTTCACCAGTGAGGAAGAAGTGGAAGTTACAGATCAAGCGGGCATGTGCGACATTGCAAAAAATTACTTCGAGAACCTTTTTATAGTGAAAGACAATATGCAAGAGCAGGTTCTTGCTATCATCTAACCTTTCATTTCTTGTGTTGATAATGATATGTTGGTCGCGTCGATTATGAAAGAAGAGTTGTATGAGGCTCTTCTTCATATGCATCCAAATAAATCTCCGGGTCCTGACGGTTTTAACCCAACTTTCTATCAAACATTTTGGAACATGTTGGGGGATATCTTTGATTCTATTACCCATTGGACAGAGAGGGGCTTCTTCCCTTCATATTATAATGATACGAACATTTGTTTCATTCTGAATTGTGCGAAGCCAAAAAAGTATGAAGGACCTGAGACCTATCTCGCTCTGTAACGTGGTTTACAAAATGGTTTCAAAACTCCTCACTAATAAATTTAAGAATTGTTTGGCGAAATGTGTGTCTGAGGAGGAATTGAATTTTATTGAATGTTGTTTAATTCTGGATAACACTTTGATAGCCATAGAAACTGTACATGCGTTAAAGTGGAAAACAAAGGGTAATAAAGGAGATTTGGTCCTTAAAATTGACATTAGTAAGGCTTATGATAGGGTGGGTTGGAGTTTTTTGAAAGGTGTTTGTTAAGGATCAAAATGTGTTGATATTTCGTATAAATTAATGGTTCTTATTAGCTTAATTTAATGGATTTGTATACTAATCCCTCATCTTTCGTGTAAATTTAGCTTTTTAGTTTAATCATGTAAAATGAAGATTAATAATTTTTCATCTAATTATGTAGATTTGTGCATTGAAGGAGCTTTGGATGCTAAAAGGGCAAGACAAGGGCTTCTACATGCATTTTGGACCAAAACCATGCTTGGAGATGGGGCTTAGCGCAGTCAAAGTGCCACAAGTCAATGGGTTTCATGCTTAGCGTGATCTGATGTCACTTAGCTCGACTTATGATGGTTTGATATCTTTTTTCATCTAGCCACGCTAAGCGCGGTCTACTACCATTTAACGTGGTCTACTTTTTCTAGTTTTATATAAATACCCTCTCACTTCATTTGGAGAGGGTTTGGGCACCAAATACACCAAAAATTCATATCAACTCAGGAATTGAAAAATCGAAGTTGGATTTGCATCAATATTCAGGAAATCATTGTTGATGATTTTTCATACCTTCTCCTTTCTTGTGAATCAAGCTACCATGAAGATGTGTAGCTAAATATCTTGTGTCCGGATTAGATGTAGTCAGCTAAAACGTGTATCTATTTCTTTTAATCATTATTTTGTGAACATATTATGAATCAATGTTGATATTATCTTTGTTTACATGTTAAATCTATGAGTTTGAATGAATATTGAGAAATATATTCCAAGTCTTGACCTTAGATCTTCATCTATCAAAACCCAAAGTCTAGATATGGATTTGGGGTTTGATATTCACATGTATCGGATCTTAAACATCATTGTATTGTTTAATAGGTAGGGAGATCATCGATTAAACAAAACGATGAAATTTCATGTCACTGTTTAGACATATACAATGAAGATGAGTAATACGTGACAATAGTGATTGATAATGGTGTTCACATACTAAATCAATAGAATACATCATAGGTTGATGAAATTTAAACCTGACATGTTTCTTAAAACGTTAATTTTTGAATCATTTACCGTTGTTACAAATTTTAGTGAATGTTTCTTTGCACAATCGAAAAACCTTTTTAAACTCTTACTTAAAACATTGTTAAATATGGAACAACGGTGATATCGCACTAATCCATGTGGATACGATAAAACAAATACTTTCCCTAGAAAAGCGTTTCAATAGTGTTCTTGGTCGTGTGGGTTTTGTAGAGAGGTGGATTCATTGGGTGATGATGTGTGTTACAACGGTGAATTATTTTGTTTTGGTCAATGTGGATAAAGTCGAACCTATTCAGCCAGGGAGAGGACTTAGACAAGGGGACCCACTACCCCTTATCTTTTCATTTCAGTTAAATAAGGTATTTTCGCTCTTATCAATAAAGCAGTGGCTAGGGGATATATCCATGGAGTCCAGATCTGCATAGGGGAACCAATAGTGTCTCATCTAATTTTTGCTGGCGATTATTTTCTTTTTTGAAGGGCTAACTTAACAATAGTGAGAAATCTTATGAAGGTGCTTAAAATCTATGTATAAGCGACTGGCCGAGAGATTAATATGAAAAAGTTTGAAGTCTTTTTTAGTCAGAACATTAGTAGACCAGATCAAGAAGATCTAACTCGTATCACGTGGGCCCATCAGGTTTTAGGAACTAGAACATACTTGGGATTACCATCGATGATTGACAGAAATAAAATAGCTACTTTGTTTTCATCAAGGATTGTATCTAGAAGAAAATAAATTATTGGAGGAGGGGGTCGTTATATAAGGCAGGAAAAGAGGTTATGATAAAGTTTGTGCTTCAGGTTATATCTTCTTATGTCATGAATGTTTTCATTATCCTGGATGGTATTGTAAATGATATTGAGAAGATGCTGAATTCTTTCTGGTGGGGAGGAGGTAGTAACAATAAAGGTATTAGGTGGCTTTCTTGGGATAAGTTATCTTGCCCCAAGAAGGAAGGGGGACTTAGTTTCAAAGATTTCAAAGCTTTCAACCTGGCTATAGTGGTTAAACAAGGTTGACACTTGATGACAAAGCTAGAGTCGTTGGTAGCTAGAGTCTTCAAAGCAAGGTATTATCTTAATTCTTCTTTTCTAGAAGCTAATCAAGGGAAACTTTGAGTTTTGCTTGGAGAAGTCTATGAAAAACAATACAATTTTTGAACCTGAGATGTAGGTGGAGTATTGGTGATAGGAGTAAGATTAGAGTGATGTCTGAGCCTTGGCTAAGAGGCAATGAAGAAGTTTGTTTAGGAGGCCCCCAAGGATGAGGTGCTTATGAGATTACTATTAAGGATTTAATGATGACTCACGTTAAACAGTGGGATGCACAGAAAATTCGAATTTTATTTAACCATGATGTTAGGAACAAAATCTTGAAGGTATTTCTCTTGGAGGAAGTGATGGAAGATTATAGGGTATGAAAAGAAGAACAAAATAATAATTATAGTGTCAGAACTGCGTATAGGTTGGTGAGAAAATTTCAATCAAACCATATTAACCATATGTGGGAAGGGGATTGAGGTAGCTTCTGGAACATTACGCCACCACCAAGAGCCAAACATTTATTACGGCGTGTTTGTATGGGCTACCTTCCAACTCAGAATAAGTTTCAAAAATATTTTGTTCTATGTCCACTTCATCGTCAGTTGTGTGAGAATATCTAAGAGGATGATTGGCATGTGTTCTTTGGTTGCATGGTCACTAATTAAAGGTAGCAAATTGCAGATTTATCTTTTATCATAGAAACTCGTTTTTAGAAGTTTAATGATGCTAAGACCCTTATTCTTGACATTTGTAGTAAAGAAGGTAGGATGATTGCAGGGAGAGTTGCAGTTTTGATTTGGGTCCTTTGGAATAAAATAAATAACGTGATTTGGAATAATGAAGAGATGAAGAGTCCAAGTTATGATTGCAAGCTTATCATACTTGACATGATTGGTTTAAAGCTCAAGATAATCATGCGGGTGAGATTGACTCCCACAATAACCAAACAGTGTGGAATCTGCCTAATGAAGGGTGGGTGAAGTGTAATATCGATGTGGGCTTCAATAATCAGAAAGGGACAGCTAATTAGGGTTGGTGTGTTAGAGACTGCCCTGGTAGATTCATCATTGGAGGTATATAGTGGAACGTTGGTATTTTATTGATTATAGAAGCTGAAGGCTTAGCCATAAAGAAGCAGCTCAAGCAACCATCTAGTTGCAACTGCATTACGTGATTTTTGAAAGTGACTCTCAAATAGTGGTCCACCATATCCATGCCAATTATGGGGGTATTTTAAAATTTAGTCTTAAAATCTTGTTTATTAAAAGTATTTTACAATGTATTCCCAACTTTGAGATAAAGTTTGTCAAACACCAAACGAATTCGATTGTCCGTGTGCTAGTTAAAGTGGTCAATTCTTAAATTAGATGTAGTTTGTTTAATTTAATTCCTCCTTATATTAACTGAAAATTCTTAATTCAAATGCATTAAGTTTGTTTTGGTAAAAAAAACATAAGTTTTTGTTAACTGGTGTGTTTAATTACCAATATTTCAAAAATATACAGTTATATGTTTCCTAATATGAATAATTAGTAAAATTATTTACCAATCCTAAGATTTATTAGGTCATTTAATTTTACCGCTAACTCCCATTTATAGATTAAATAAGTATTGTTTCGAACAAATTCAATTTTATCACTAACTCATAGATAATTAAACATAACAAAAGGTTTAAAAATATTGAATATACATTAATTTAATACATATATGAAAAATGTTCTCTTGCCTATAAAAAATAGGATTACTTCAACTGTTTTTTTCAAACAATTTGAAGATGGCTAGAGCAACAGGACTACTACCATTCTTTGCCACCTTCATGGGAGTCATGATCATCCTATTTCTAAGTAAATTTAATTCTTTTAATGTTTATTTCTAAAATAATTAGAAATTGACTATAATTAGGGTTGAAATTCTTAAAATCTCATTTAATTATTGAGACATTTAGGAAATGTTTAATTTATGTATATTATAACAAATAATTTTTTTTTTAATTTATTAAATAACTAATATATCTAAATATGAATTAACAGATTTGAAAGACGTCTCTGGTGAGGATCTTGAATTAGACTCTGCAAAATGTAGATCAAGAGCTTGGCCGCCGCCTCAATGTCCGCCAAATAATCTATTCAATAAGAAAGCGTTCGCTTGTACAGACAATTTCATTGGAAGATGTGTTCCTCATGTGCATGATGCATGTTGTGATTGTTTTTGCAAACACTATGGCAGTTCGAGAGGAGGGTTTTGTAAAACTCTTAAATGGAAACAACCATCACCACATAATTTTTGTCATTGCTATTGTTAGATGTTTATATTGTACCAATTACAAGTAGTAGGCGCTACAAATGTTGTAGTTATATAACCTCAACGAATGATGAATGTCATTAATAAAATTTAATATCAAAACATTTATCTCATTGTTATAATGTTATCTTCATGATTCTTTTATCTTCGTTTAACTTGTATTTTGATTGATAAAATTTCTAAATAAACTTAAGATTATAATTATTGTTGAGACATAATATCAATGTAGTATTTGTGGATAGGATTACTTTTTATATAAAGTTGTGATAAACTTTGGATATTAATATCGAATTTTAAAGTTAGTTAAAGATTCGATTAATTCATTTTAATTAATTAAAATTCCCTCTTTTAAAAAGATTGATTATTTAAGTAGTTAGTTAGGTTAAATGAAGGTGAGAAAAACACTTAGAAGGGGGGCGGGTGAATAAGAGTTTTAAATAATATGGCAATTAAAACAACTCAAGATTTTTATCCTGGTTCGTTGAACTCAACTACTCCAGTCCACCTTATCAAAGATGATTTGCCTTTCTCCACAAGGACTTAATCCACTATTAATCACCTGATTACAATAGCAAGCACTAAGAACAACTGTCTTAGTCTTCTCAAGAACTACTGACCACACCTTGGTCTTCTCAAGGAACTTCTTACAAATTAATGTAAACTAAACAAGTGTTTAAATGCTTCTAATAAGTTGTATCACAACTGTGATATTTACACTTAAGATTAAGTACAAATAAAATTATACAGTTTTATGAAAGAACAAATGTATAAGAGCTTTGAGAGATTTTCACTTTGATGCTTCAAGCGTGTGTATCAATGTTTCTTCTAAAAATGAGCAACTTCTAAATGTTGTAGAAGTTCTCCTTTTATAGCTTTTTCCAAGTACTTTGAATAATGTGCAACTGGGTATTATATTGAAATATAAGACTTTTCATCACCAAAAGGTATGGGCAGAGACATGCTTTTTGCAGGAAAAGTATGGTTGTAGAAGCTTTGGGATTAGCACCACGTCTCTTCTTTGGACAAAATAGTCGTTGGTTACTTTGGAAGTAGCACCACGCCCAATCAAGTTTACAGCTTTTTCAACAAGCTTCCTTCAGGATGAAGTCTTCATAATCTGCACTTCAGAACTTGTAACAAGCTTAAAAGAAATCAAATACTTGAGATGATCAGAGATAAATGTTTGAGATGATCAGAGCTTTGATAGATGATCAGAACTTGATATATCAGAGTTTCAATCTTGATCAGAGTCTTCATCAGAGTATGCAGCAGTATGTGCTCGAGCGTGAATATTATTTGATTAGAGTCTGATTATCAGAGCCTCTGTTCTTGCAGCGAAATGAACTTCAGAGTCAGATTTGATCAAAGCTTTCAACTCTTTATACAATTCTTTCAGAAACGCTTCAGATCATTCTGCAGCTTCTCCTTCAAATTCTTCTGGCAGCGCTTCAGAGTCTTCTGATTGTCTTGCATCTAATGCTTCAGAGCCTTGCGTAGTTGCTTGTACCTATGTATTTTTCTTCTTTAAGAGTGTTCAATTTAATACCTGAAACAATAATACTTGAACAAATTTAGAGTATATATTTTCTTAATATAAAATTCCATAAGAGTTATCATCAAAACATAGAGATATAAGAAACACCAATCTGTGTTCTAACAATCTCCCCCTTTTTGATGATGACAAAACATAGGAAATTTTGTTCAATAAAGAGGATAAAATATATAACTCCCCTTGAGATTAAGAATCTCTCTCTGAAATGAATACTCTAATAGAAGAGAACACTTCCCTTTTTGCTTGAGTATATTTCAGAACCTGGTAGGAATCCTTGTTAAAATAAAGAATTAGAGCTTGGATGCTTTCCAGAATTAGAGTCAAATTTGCTTCAAGGATCAGAGCCTGGTTGGGTAATTCTCATGGTAACTTCAAAGAATTTTTGTCAGATGAAACAATAAAATCTGAAAGTCTTAAAATTCAATGTTAGTTAATACTATATCTGAATTTCATTTTAGTATTGCTTATGGATTGAACAATCAGATTTTTTTTCTCCCCCTTTTTGTCATAATCAAAAAGAGTTTCAAAGACAGAAAAGATAACAGAAGAAAAGAAAATAAAACACATAAATGAAAAACAGAACAACCAGATTCATTCAAATAAGATGTTCAGACAACAGATGATTGAAAACAAACAACAGAAAACAAGTGCAAACATAAGTGCAAAAACATGGAAAAGAAAACTAGGGCTGGCGAGATGCAATCAGGGTCAGAAGATCAGTAATCTTTGCAGTAGACTCTTCTTGCTTAGCCATCCAAGTTTTGATCTCCCCAGTAGTCTGTTCTTGTTTTACCATCCATGATCTGATTTCCTTAACTTCTTGGACAAGATCTGGAGTCTCAGTTTTTATCTCAGATGCAGAGGGTGCAGAAGTTGATGCAGTTGCCTTAGGATGGTCAATCTCCACGTCAGATGCAGCATGAGGACTAGAAGCAGATGATTGTTCCACAATCATGAAAGCATCTTGATTGGGAACCAGAGGCTCTGCAGGAGTATCTTCTATCATTGGAGCAGTATCTTCAGATGAAGAGTCTTCAGCAGGAGTATCTTCCAGAAGTAGCAATGGTGTTCTGAGAATGCTCAGTAGAGTCTGTCTGACCATTTCAGCAAACTTTGTCTTTGTTTCATCAACGCAAACTGCTCTGAGATTAGAGGCAACAGTGTTGAACCTTAAGATGAATCTGTTCCAAGAAGCTTCAGATTCAGCAGGATCGATACTAAACAGACACTCTTCTTCTACAGAAGCAATCCCCATACGCATTTCCTTCTTGAAATTCTTAAACAAAGTATAAACATCTGATATGGGTTTGGGGTACAAATAGTCTTCTAGGGTGACTTTTTGTGAAGGTTCAGGGCTTGTTTGAGTTTGTTCAGGAGGTTTTTGATCAGATGGTGGTTGTTCAGATGGTTGTGGTATGGTGAGATGAGGTGTAGTGGGTGTTGAGGTATCAACATCAGATGGTGTTGATGTAACAACATCAGATGAAGATGGTAGAAAGTCTGTGAAGTTAAATTTGGAGCGAAGAGCAAGCTGATGATGGTGTTTTTCAGAAGCAGGTAGGTCAGGTGGTAGTGGTTTATAAGGGTCAGGAATTTGTAAACAAGATGGTGAGTGAACTTCAGATTCATCAGAATCAGATGATTCAATTGAATGACATGAAATGGAAGATAAGACAAACATGGTTGCAATGGGTTGCACATCTAGAATGCTTTCAGATGGTTTTGGGGTAGAGGGTTCATAATCTGGGATGGTTGGTTCTTCTGGTGGTTGAGTAGAAGAGGGTGGTTCAGATTGTATTTGTTGTTGTGGTTCAGATGATGTTTGTTGAGGGGGTTGTTGTTCAGATGATTTTTGTTGAGGGGGTTCAGAAGGTTGATGAACAGAAGATGGTTGAGAATGTGTATGAGGAGATGAAATGGGTTCAGATGTATGATATCCAGATGTATGAGGTTCAGATGGGTGGGGAGGAGATGGTGGAGGTGAAGGTGAGGGTGAATGGACAGATGGTTGTGGATCAGGTGTTAATACCTGTTTAATCGTTTCTCTTATTTCCTCCAAGCTAGCTTCTGAAGGATTTTCCTTCAGCTTCCTGACATTTTGAGGCTCAACAGCATCAGAGGCTTTCCTCTTAGGTTGTGCAACAGATCCTTCCTCAGCTTTCCTCTTCTTGCGCCTTTCTCACAGAATATTTGACAACACTTCTCCTTCCTTCTGTACTATGTTGGCAGGCAGAGGAATACCATTTCTCAAACAGTCGGAAATGAATGACAAAATGATTTCCCTAGGTTCATCTGCACAAAACATGGGAAAATCTGCTATAGGAATCCTCCTTCTACTGACTTCTTCAGAGTCAATCTTCTTAGGTTTGCCAGCAAGCTCTGAGATGACCTTCATCCTTTTCAGAGTATTCCCATTAATGACAGATCCTATAATGTAAGACAGATTATTTGTCAACCCAGCGTCAGTTAGATGTTGTACAAGACGATTCTCTGTCAGAATGTATGATATCAGCCTTCCCATAGGGATCCAATTTCTGATCTTTCCAGTCTTAGCTCTTACTTCTTCTCTTGTTTCCTTTATATGATTCAGAAGATGACTGAACAGAAGATAAGGCAGATCCACCTTCTTGCCTTGACTCATACAGAACATGAAGTACTGTTGTTCTGTGTTGACATAATCTGGAGAGTTTGAAGATTTTCTATGAAAAATAGAGCTCATGAAAATCTTAGCCCAGATTCTGTAAACAGGCTTCAGATCTCTGACTTTGTTGGTTGGTTCCCCAGAAACACATACCTCTTGAAAAACATCAGCCAAGTCCACACCAGCAGTTGCCAAACTTGTGATTCCATCAGTTTCTTTTGTACCCAATCAGCTGTCTGATTAACTTCTCAGTAATAACAATCTTCTTTCCGAGAACAGAAGAGTGAATGAACTTAGGGCAAACTTAGGCGTGAATCCAGAACTCTATCACCAATGTTGGATAAACAGGGCCCATCAACCTGTCAAAGTACTTTGCCCAGTTTTGAGTTTTAATGGTTGGTTTGAGATCAAAACCATTTTCTTCAATGGAAGCAAAATCCACAAAATTATCACACAGAACCTCAAGATCCTTCGTTGGAGTGAGAAGAGTTCTCACTAGTTCCTTATACACATCAGCATTTGGAGATGACACAGCAGCAGTAGAGGATTGCATCTGAGCAGATGTTGAAGATGATGACGCCATTGATGTTCTTGAGATACGTCTAGGTTTACGTGAGGATTTGGGTTTTGAAAAGAGATGGAAGCAATGAAGAAGACAGAAATGCATATGAGAAAAAGTGATAGATAGTGTAAAGTGTGAAATGTGAAGTGTTGTGAGAATATATATATAGAACAATTTAGGGCAAGCAATGGACACACCGAATCTCATGCGTACACTAAGCAATTAATGAAGTGAAAATAATCATATCAAGCAATTAATGCAAAGAATAAAATCATTTCAAGCATTTATGATTCTGACAGATGGGGGGAAAATCAAGAGATTTAGATTTTCAAAGCAATACCTCAAACGTCAATTCAGTATGGTGCACTCTATCTTTCCAAATTCTGAGATACACATGTTTGCTTGCATGTGCCTCTGAAACTTCTTGAGAAATGAAACGTTAGCCAACGTTCAGATCCTCTGAGCCTTGTTAGTTCAGATTTACACACAAATAAATAAACACAGAATTGAAATGAAGAAATACTTCAGAGTTTAGACATTTATCATCTGAGTAAAAATTTCATCTGATGAATTTTTTATTCTGGACAGAAGTCCATACTTATATTTTTCATAATAAATTTAAATCTATCTTCAGCAAGGGGTTTTGTAAAGATATCAGCCCACTGATGATCTGTATCCACAAAGTTTAAATTAATAATTCCCTTCTGAACATAGTCTCTGATGAAATGATGTTTAATCTCTATATGCTTAGCTTTAGAGTGTAAAATAGGGTTTTTAGATAAGCATATAGCAGAAGTATTATCACAGAAGATAGAAATGTTACTCTCAAAAATATGATAATCTTCCAGCTGACTTTTCATCCAGAGCATTTGGGTGCTACAACTAGCAGCAGCAATATATTCTGCCTTTGTTGTTGAAAGTGCAATTGTGGGTTGCTTCTTGTTGAACCATGAGATCAGATGACTTCCAAGAAACTGACAGCTTCCAGAAGTACTTTAACGTTCTACTCTATTTCCAGCATAGTCAGCATCACAGAATCCAACTAATTTATAATCATCATATCTTCTGTAACACAGACCCACGTTAGTAGTACCTTTCAGATACCTTAGAATCCTCTTAACTGCTGTTAAGTGAGATTCTCTAGGATCTGATTGGAATCTCTGGAAAGTTTTTGATCAACTTTCTTACTTACCTCTTCCTTACCAAGTGTGCTTGTAGGATGCATTGTAGTCTTTGCCAATTTGCTTTCATTCAGATTAAACTTCTTCAGAAGCTCTTTGACATATTTAGTCTGGTAAATATATGTGTATTCTGGAGTCTGATTTACTTGGATTCCCAGAAATAATCTAAGTTCTCCCATCATGCTCATTTCAAATTCAGCCTGCATAGACAAAGCAAACTCCTTTCCCAGCATAATATTGGTAGATCCAAAAATAATATCATCAACATAAATTTGACAAATTAGTAAATCTTTCTTAAATGTTTTATAGAAAAGAGTTGTGTCCACTTTGCCTCTGATAAAGTTCTTTTCTAGAAGGAAATTACTTAATCTTTCATACCAAGCTCTGGGAGCTTGTTTGAAACCATAAAGAGATTTTTTGAGTTTGAAAACATGATCTGGAAATTTATCACTTTCAAAACCAGGAGTTTGATGGACATAAACATCTTCTTCTATAATACCATTTAAGAAGGCACTCTTAACATCCATCTGATATAGAGTGATGTTATGTTGTGCATCAAATGAAATAAGAAGGCGTATAGATTCTAACCTTGCCACTGGAGCATAAGTCTCAGTGTAATCAATTCCTTCTTGTTGACTGTATCCTTGAGCTACTAGCCTTGCTTTGTTCCTAACAACTTTTCCTTGCTCATTTAGTTTATTTCTGAATACCCACTTTGTTCCAATAATGTTGAAACCTTTTGGTCTTGGAACCAGGTCCCAAACATCATTTCTTGTAAATTGATTCAGCTCATCTTGCATTGCAAGTATCCAATCATTATCACTCAGAGCCTCATCCACAGATGTTGGTTCAATAATAGACACCAACCCAAAAAGTGATGTTCCAGATGATTTGATAAACGACCTTGTTCTTATAGGGTCATCTTTCTTTCCAATAATCATTTCTTCTAGGTGAGAAGCTTTAATGCTTGATGATCCTTTAACTGTTGGTTCTTCAGAAAGATTCATGTTATTCATCTGAGCAGCCAATGGAGTTGCATCTGGCGTAGCTTCTTCTTGAGCTTTCTCTACCTCTGGTTTCTCAAATTCTATGAGAATAACTTCTCCATCTGTAGAGTTTTCAAGCTGCTTTGGCTTTTGATTGCCAAGCTTATCATCAAATCTAACATGTATAGATTCCTCCACAATCTGTGTCTCAGTATTGTATACTCTGTAGCCTCTAGAGCGTTCAGAATATCCAAGCATGAAACACTTTTGTGCTTTAGAATCAAACTTGTTAAGATTTTCTTTAGTGTTCAGAATAAAACATATACATCCAAAAGGATGGAAATAAGAAATGTTTGGCTTTCTATTCCTCCACAATTCATAAGGAGTCTTTTCCATAAGAGGTCTAACAGACACTCTTTTCTGAATGTAACATGTTGTGTTAACTGCTTCTGCCCAAAAATGTTTTGCCATGTTAGTCTCATTGATCATGGTTCTGGCCATCTCTTGCAATGTTCTGTTTTTCCCCTCTACAACTCCATTCTGTTGTGGAGTTCTAGGACAGGAGAAATCATGAGCAATGCCATTTCATTAAAATATTTTTCAAAATGTTTGTTTTCAAATTCACCACCATGATCACTTCTGACTTTAACAATTTTGATTTTTTTTTTCAGTTTGGACTTGTTTGCAGAAGTCAAAGAACATAGAATGTGACTCATCCTTGTGCTTTAGGAATTTTACCCATGTCCAACGACTGTAGTCATCAACAATGACCAATCCATACTTCTTGCCTCTGATGGATGCAATTTTCACTGGTCCAAACAAATAAATGTGAAGTAACTCCAATGGTTTTGAAGTTGAAACATCATTTTTGGATTTGAAAGATGATTTTGAAAATTTTCCTTTCTGACATGCTTCACAAAGAGCATCTGAGCTGAACTTCAAATCAGGAAGTCCTCTGACCAGATTAAGTTTATTAATCTGAGATATATGTCTCATATTAATATGACCCAATCTTCTGTGCCAGACCCATTGCTCATCATTAACAGACATAAGGCATTTAACATTCTGAATCTTAAGTTCTGAAAGACTGATTTTATAAATGTTGTTTTTCCTTTTACCATTAAAGAGGTTTGAGCCATCCTTTTGACTAATAGCTTTGTAACACTTTTGATTAAAGATTATGTCATAACCATTGTCACTTAATTGACTTATGGACAATAGATTATGAGTTAATCCTTCAACAAGCAAGACATTAGTTATGGAAGGAAGTTTACCATTGTCAATGGTTCCAGAGCCAATTATCTTGCCATTCTGATTCCCTCCAAACTTGACGTCTCCTCCAGATCTAAGCTCCAGACTTTGGAACATAGACCTTTTTCCCGTCATATGTCGTGAGCATACACTACAAGAAAAGTTGTATATACCCACGGATCATTACCCACAGCCATGTAGTCGTCGATAATTTTTTTTGGTATAGAGGGTTTATTCGTCAGTAATTTGTGAGTACCTGAAACAATATCAATTATATCTTTTTTAAACATTATCCACGGCTTAGCCATGGAAAGCAGCCACGGTTTTGCACCGTCGGTAATTACCCACGGTTAAACCCTCGGTAAAGTCTTATAAACTTATATATACTATTAATCAATAATTTTTTTTAATATAAATTAAAAAAAAACTAATGATATTTTTAAAAGGAACTAAAAATTACTTAAAATCTTATACTTAAACTAATAAGTTTGGATATATTAATAATATAGTTTTTTATTCTAATTATAAAATAAGTATAAATTTTTTATTATAAAGATAAATTATTAGTGTTAGTGTTTGTAACAATTTGGATACATTTATATTATAATTTTTTTTGGGACAAAGATAAACAAATTATATTTGATAAGGAGAAGCGGAAGTGAGCTAGCGGTTCAAACCCTCGTTCAGACTTCTCTCTGCTAGCGGCTTGCACCCTCGTTCTTCAAACTTCTTTCATCCTTCAAATTTCTCTCAACCGCGATTGTTTTCTACCCTAATTCTTCACGGTAAGTTCACTTCTTAGACTTTATTTTTTTCTTTTTATTTTCAAAACCCTAATTTTATAACTTTTCTTTCTAATTTATCGATTTCTTGTTATTATTATCAATCTTTGTTTTACTGTTGTCTTTGATATTGTTATTGTTAGTTGTTGTTAATTTTGGGTACTATTGACACTTTCTTCAATTGATTTTTTGATACAGAGTATATAAATGTTATTATTCTATTTTCATTGCTAAATATACATTATTAATGTTCGAAGGTAGATAATGAACTATTGGTGAATATATCCACCAACATTCTGAATATGTTGCAAGTCAGCTCTTACCAGTGTTTAATTTGGTTAAGAAAAGTTTGTTCTTTAAATCCTTTGTTGGTCTAAATTCATTATGTATATGTTGCAACTGAGATATGTAGTTTTATTATTCTTCGGTTTCAGTTGGTCTAAATTTTCCTTGAGGCCACTATGTTAAGTTTCTTTAGATGAAACATGTTATCAGTGAAAATTTGTATAGCAATTTTCTAACCAAAACATAAGTAGTTGGAAAAGTAACTTCCAACAAATAGTTTCTCTAACAAATCATCTTGCACTTATCTATCGGGGCTTTATAAAACAATGATACAAAATCATCCTGCAGAAATATCCATCAGATACTTGATAGAATATCCAAGAATTACCATTGCCTTTTATATTTTTTTTAAAGAAAACTCCACTTGTGTGGACTGCAAGATTCTAGATATGTACTCTTAACAAACTATAAAATAGGTCTTTGTGAAAGATAATCCTCATAAATCTAAACTAGGATGTAATTGTTGTCAAGTATCATGTGGACAGAAGTTAACAAACTAGGATGTAAGTGGAAGATAAGAATTAATATAATTTGTGTTCTTATAATTTATTTGGATAGTTAGATTGAACTATCTAAATTCAATAGAGATTATTTTTTTAAAAAATACTAAATTTAAAATTTGAATCATATCTGATTTTGATCCAAGTATTATGGATACTCTGACTTTGTAAGCTAATGAAAAAAATATTCATTCTTATATTTTTTCAATGTGTGTTAATTAACATCAATGCATGGCTTAAAGGTTTTTGTTAGAATGTTACTTTTATGCTTCCTAAATTTTAGTATGGAAGAGTCATATAATTAGATGATATTATGTATGTTTTTATTAAAATTATTCTGTGTTATGATTTGAACATTCTATGAAAATAGAAAAATAAGCTTTCAAGTAAACAGTTTACTCATTTAAGTGCCGATGTTTAATTTTTCATAATTTCATATAATTTATTTTGATAGCTAACGGTGAAATATTGTTAAATTGTTATATATATATATATATATATATATATATATATATATATATATATATATATATATATATATATATATATATATATATATATATATATATATATATATATATATATATATATATATATATATATATATATATATATATATATATATATATATATATATATATATATATATATATATATATATATATATATATATATATATATATATATATATATATATATATATATATATATATATATATATATATATATTTATATATATATATATATATATATATATATATATATATATATATATATATATATATATATATATATATATATATTTATTGTTATGGGTGTTTCTCTGTGTCCAACAATATATGGCAATGAATAGCTTAAGAAGATAAGTGTTTAAATTCACTAATCTGGGATAAATGGAATTAACTTATTTAGTTTTCATTTATTAATAACAATCCAAACATCTGAAGTCTCTGTTGTATACAGGATAAGTGAGATTTAAGTTCTTGTAAAACTATATTAATAGGTACAATCTGAAAAAATATATTAATAGGTACAAGTAGTTTTCAAGGAATAGAAGAGTTGGAAAAGATTCAGTCCACCACCACATGGGTAAAATTTTGGAAGTATATTACCACTTTTCACCCTTTTCTGACTAAACTTATAATTCAAAGTCCAAACTCCCCTCCAGCTATATGAGTTCTAGTCCAAACTTATTTTTGAACATTGACATGAGTTCTAGTACCACACCCTGGTAACTAAATTTTTGTTATGTGTATATATATACTTGATTTTAAAGACAATTTTAATTTGAAATTTTTACAGAATTCAATTTACCGACCTGTTTTGGTGTTGGTAATATGCAAAAGAAAATATGTTGTATCTGTTAATGAGCTTTGAGTTACTGATTTGCTTGAAGGGTATTTCAGAAGTTTTATGTTTATTCATATTGGATTCTATATTTTTCTGTGTGTCGGCTATTGTTTATGTGATATATGGATGATTTGGTTTTCTTTTCTGGAATATGTATTTAGAAAATGTGCATGTGTAAACTAAATCTAGCTTCTTTAACTTTGTATTGTTTCTCTTTTAGTTGGATAAATGACATCTCTGCCATATTGTTCTGAGAGCTTATGGTAGTATACCATATACGATATGATAGATTTACTTCTAGTTTAGACATATACTACCACTCAATCCAAAATGAAAATTAGTTTTGTATGTATATAACTTTAGAGGTATATGTAGTTAGATGCTCTTATCTTGTACTATTTATTTGGTAACTGCATATAATTTAGTGTGGGAAGTTATGTTGCACAGTTAATTTTTGTAGTGGATGAAATTGGATTTTAAAATATAGTTATAAATAAGATTGCTGATTTTTTAATTTATTTCTTCTGTCTAGATAGCTTCAAGTCATCGATAAAGTAAGTGATTGGATGGGAGATGGTGCTTGGAAAGGGCTCAAAATTAAATGGGAAACACCAAAGTATAAGGTCAAAGTTGCCAGAAATAAAAAAAATCGGGCATCTGCTAAGGGTGGATCTGTCCATACGGGTGGCTCCATATCCACAAATGAGCACATCATACGAATGGTATGTCATTCATTTTAAACACTTGATTCCTTAAACTTTAGCTCATAATTTATTTTTTCCTAACATTTGACATCAATATTTTATAATGCATAAGCGTCGGGAATTAGGTAGAGAGCCCACATTAGATGAAGTCTTCTTAAGGACTCATACAAAAAAGAAGGACTCCTCATGGGTGGACGACAGATCAAAGAAGACATATGTAAGTGTAATTACTAAATTTTGATGTATGCTTGGATAAAATCTTTAATGCCATTTATTTGAAAAGGACAAGTTACATAGATATGTTGTGTTAATATTTTCTTTTGAACTTAGACCCTCTTGTTAAAAAAAATTATTAATTACATATATTATGGATCATGATCATATATATGGTAGGATTAATAAGAGTAAGTGGGGAAATGATTAAAAGATTACTTTATTCAATACCTGTTTTTAAGAAGTGGATTCTTATCCCATGTCACAATAAACAAATTATTAGAAAATTATCTTATCCCATGTCATGCTAAAAACAAACAAAATTTTAGTTCTTGCTTAAAACAAACAGCCATGGTTAACCTTAGGAGAATCACAAATTACAAATTAATGTAATAAAGATGTCAATTGTTAAAGAAATTAACATAAATTTTGGTCGAAATTCCTGTTTTTGCTACTTTCAACAAACAATTAAATGATTAGTGTTTTGTTAGTTCGTATCATGAAAATATTGTAATGTATATAATTTTAAGTATTTTTTTATCAGGAAACATTTCAAGAGAAGCTAAAACACGCCTCTCAAGTAGGAGAGACATCAAATAGTGGCCCTAAGGAAGTTAATTCTGCAACTCGGCTAAATTTTTGGGCTGAAGCTGCCGGTGGAAAGATTAGAGGGCGTCTCTATGGTGCTGGTGACTTGTCTAAGCATTACAAGCCAGGTGTTTCCTCGTTAACCCAACAGTCATGTGTATCTACATGTGGCGGTCAAGTTTCTGCTGAGATTGCTGCACAAATGGCAACAATTAAAGAGAGAGCAAATGCTACAGAGGAAGATGCTCGAGTTGCACGAGAGGAATGTCGCAAGGCAAATAAACGCACACAAGATTTGGAAAGAAAATTGAGGGAATTAGCTGAAAGTGTTGCTTCTATCAAAGGTGACAAACGTCGTCGTCGTCATTCAGACTATGATGATGACTCCGACAGTGATGATGACTCTATTGGAAGCATTTAAGATCATATTATGCTTTACTTTTACTCATGAGAATACTTTGACAATCACATTATATTTTGATTGAACATGTTTTATGTTTTGTTTAAGCTTGTTTACATCAAACTTGTTGAATGGAATATTTTTTGAGATCTCATTGATATTAAGGTTTGAGTTTTTGTTTGAGATTTGTTTGTTGAATTGTTATATATAATTATGGTCATGATAAAAAAAGAGTTTTGTAGATTTATAATATAAAAAAATATTCATAAAAGAGTTTTTATTTATTAATAAGTTGTTATGAAAAAATATTTATAAGATGTTACGAAAAAAATATTCATATTGTCTTCAAACAGGGAAAATATTAACAAAATAAGTCTATTGATCAAATATTGGTATTTTTGATTAAAAAAATTATAATACTACAGATGGCTTAACCGTCAGTAAAGTTATACCAAAAATTGAGTAACTTATCAAAGGCTTAGCCCTCGGTAAATTTACTGATGGCTTAGCCCTCGGTAAATTTACAGACGGCTTAGCCCTCGGTAAATTTACTGACGGCTTAACCGTGGATAATATAAGACAAAAAATTTGATATTTGATCACCTATTACCCGCAAACCATTCACGGTTTAGCCGTGGATAATATCATGGGTTTATATAGCCGTCGGTAGACGTTACCAAGGAGCGAAATACCGAGGGCCCCATAGTCGTTGGTAAGCCCTCGGTAATTTACTTTTCCCACGGCTTTTTCTTGTTACCGAGGGTTTTTGGCCCTGGGTATTGACAAATTTTCTTGTAGTTCATCCAGAGTCCAGGTACCATGACTGGAGTCTTGACTTCGCTGCTAAGGATGTCTGCAACATAGATTATCTTATCCTTAGGTACCCAGATTTTCTTGGGTCCTTTTTGGTTAGTTGCCTTAAAGCTTTTTCTGAACTTCTGTCTTTCAACATAAGACTTGTTCTAATTAGCTTTAGATTTATTAAACACAGGTTTGTTCTGATTAGAACTTGTGTGTTTAATATCATTTAAATGACCAAATGTAAACTGAGAATATAAAGGAGGATACTTAATATCCAGTTTATCTACAGGTTTTGGATTTGAATCCTCATAAGAAAAAGATTTATATCCAACACCTTTTCTATAGTTTCTGCTAATACCATAGATCATTGAAGCCATCTTACTTCTATCTAGGCTTTTAGTTAGAAACTTCCTGAAGCTATAGTCATACTCTTGTAAAATATTTTTAGAGCATGGTTCAGACTTTGGATCAGAGTTTAGTTGAGCAGATTCTAAATTATTTTTCAATTGAAGATTTTCAGCTTTTAGCTCAGCTATTTCTGATTCAAACTTGTTACTCTCAAATTCAACATGCTTTAGAAGCTTTTTGTATTTGATTTTAACTTTGCTATAGTTTTCAAGAATATCAGATAGACTTTCAATAAGTTTTTGTCTAGAAAGTTCAGCAAATACCTCCTCAAAATCAGATTCTGATTCTGATCCAGATGATTCAACACTGTCTTCTATGTCAGCCATGAATGCTACATTAGCACATTCTTCTTCTGACTCTGATGACGAATCAGATGCATCTGAGTCATCCCAGGTAGCCATCAGAACTTTCTTTTTGTGATCTGACTTTCTCTTTGGCTTCTCCTTCTGAAGCTTTGGGCATCCACTCTTGTAGTGCCCAGGTTCTTTGCATTCATAGCAAACAACCTCTCTTTTTCCAGATCGTCTGTGTCCAGAGGATTCTCTAGATCTTCTGTATCCAGAGGGTTCTCCAGATCTTCTGTGTCTAGAAGATTCTTTGTGTTGATCTGGTTTCCTGAAGTTCTTGAACTTCCTTTGCTTATTCTTCCAGAGTTTGTTGATTCTTCTGGACAACAAGGATAGTTTTTCTTCATCTTCAGAAGAAGACTCTTCAGAGGTTTCTTCTATTACCTACAATGCTTTAAAATATTTATTAGATTTTAAAGCAATTGACTTACCTTTCTTTAGAGGCTCATCTTCCTCTAGTTCAATCTCATGACTCCTCAGAGAACTGATTAGTTCCTCCAGCGTAATCTTGTTCAGATCCTTTTCCAGCTTCAGAGCAGTGACCATGGGTCTCCATCTGATTGGCAAGCTTCTGATTATTTTCTTGACATGATCTGCTGTAGAGTAACTCTTGTCTAGAACCTTTAAGCCAGCAGTGAGAATCTAGAATCTGGAAAACATGGCTTCAATAGATTCAGATTCTTCCATTTTGAAAGCTTCCTACTTCTGGATCAGCGCCAGAGCCTTGGTTTCTTTAACTTGAGAGTTCCCTTCATGAGTCATCTTCAGGGATTCAAATATATCAAAGGCAGTTTCTCTGTTGGTTATTTTCTCATACACAGTATGAGATATAGCATTTAGCAAGATAGTTCTAGCCTTGTGGTGATTTCTGAATTCCTTCTTTTGCGCCTCAGTCATTGATTTTCTGTCAATTTTCTTGCCATCCCCATCAGTGGGATGAACATATCCATCAATAACTAAGTCCCAAAGATCAGCATCAAATCCTAGAAAGAAACTTTCTAGTCTATCTTTCCAATAGTCAAATTTCTCTCCATCAAACATGGGAGGTTTTGTGCTGATTCTTTCTTCATATTTGTTGTTGCTGGATGTCAAAGCTTCAGTAGCCATAATGTATATCAACCAAGAATATCAAGATTTTTTCCCACTGGATCTTTTCTGGTCACAGTTAAGTGATAGCACAAACAGAACCAGAGCTCTGATGCCAACTGAAGGTGATAAAAACACTTAGAAGGGGGGGGGGGGGGGGGGGGGAGGTTGAATAAGAGTTTTAAATAATATGGCAATAAAAACAACTCAAGATTTTTATCCTGGTTCGTTGAACTCAACTACTCCAGTCCATCTTATCAAAGATGATTTGCCTTTCTCCACAAGGACTTAATCCACTATTAATCAACTGATTACAATAGCAAGCACTAAGAACAACTGTCTTAGTCTTCTCAAGAAATACTGACCACACCTTGGTCTTCTCAAGGAACTTCTTACAAATTAATGTTAACTAAACATGTGTTTAAATGCTTCTAATAAACTGTATCACAACTGTGATATTTACACTTAAGATTAAGTACAAATAAAATTATACAGTTTTATGAAAGAACAAATGTATAAGAGCTTTGAGAGATTTTCACTTTGATGCTTCAAGCGTGTGTATCAATGTTTCTTCTAAAAATGAGCAACTTCTAAATGTTGTAGAAGTTCTCCTTTTATAGCTTTTTCCAAGTACTTTGAATAATGTGCAGCTGAGTATTATATTGAAATATAAGACTTTTCATCACCAAAAGGTATGGGCAGAGACATGCTTTTTGCAGGAAAAGTATGGTTGTAGAAGCTTTGGGATTAGCACCACGTCTCTTCTTTGGACAAAATAGTCGTTGGTTACTTTGGAAGTAGCACCACGTCCAATCAAGTTTACAGCTTTTTCAACAACCTTCCTTCAGGATGAAGTCTTCATAATCTGCACTTCAGAACTTGTAACAAGCTTAAAAGGAATCAAATACTTGAGATGATCAGAGCTAAATGTTTGAGATGATCAGAGCTTTGATAGATGATTAGAACTTGATATATCAGTCTCAATCTTGATCAGAGTCTTCATCAGAGTATGCAGCAGTATGTGCTTGAGCGTGAATATTATTTGATTAGAGTCTGATTATCAGAGCCTCTGTTCTTGCAGCGAAATGAACTTCAGAGTCTGATTTGATAAAAGCTTTCAACTTTTATACAATTCTTTCAAAAACGCTTCAGATCATTCTGCAGCTTCTGCTTCAGATTCTTCTGGCAGCGCTTCAGAGTCTTCTGATTGTCTTGCATCTAATGCTTCAGAGCCTTGCGTAGTTGCTCGTACCTATGTATTTTGCTTCTTTAAGAGTATTCAATTTATCACCTGAAACAATAATACTTGAACAAATTTAGAGTATATATTTTCTTAATACAAATTTCCATAAGAGTTATCATCAAAACATAGAGATATAAGAAACACCAATCTGTGTTCTAACATTAACATCTTGAGATATTAGATATAATTTAAGTTGTATTATGTGGCTCAAGTTCAAAGCTAATTAGGGTTTAAGGTTTGTTATTTAGTTTGTTATTTTAATGTATATAAATAAACATTTTGTAATTCAGTTTTATTCAATTCAATAATAGCAATCCTTGTTTCTTTATTTTCTCTCTTTCTTTCCTCACTAAAAGTGTCTCACGCACTAACAAATTAGTATCTAGAGCTTCGATTAGATTCTTGATAGTGTTTTCAAGAATCACACATCAGAGATCATGTTTTTGGGATTATGGGTTATTGTTGATCAACCGCTGCAAAGATGAATGGTAACAGAAATTTACCAAACTCCCTTCCAACTCTTGACGGCAAGAATTGGCTCCGATGGAGAAAAAAGATGCAATCTCTATTTGGTTTTCATGATACCCTAGAAGTGGTTACGAATGGTATTCTTACGTTTGGTGAAGATGCAACCAAAACACAGAAAACCGCTCACAAGGAGACCAAGAAGAAGGATTGCAAGGCAACATTCTACATCCAATCGGCGGTTAATGCGGCTAATTTTGACATAATCGCTCATTCTGAATCGGCGAGCGAGGCGTGGGATATTCTTTTCAAGTACTATGAAGGAGGCGAGAAAGTTAAGGTTGTCATGTTGCAAACTTTGCGACAACAATATGAATTGTTGTCAATGGGAGAAGATGAAAATATTTTAGGCTATGTGTCGAAGGTGCATAAACTCCTTCATTTCAGGAAGGGTTGTGGTGAAACCCTAATTGATAAGATGATAATTGAGAAGGTTATACGTACTTTGACCTCTCATTTTGATCATGTTACCGTAGCTACTCAAGAATCCAACAATGTTGAAACCCTAAAACTGAAAGATTTGGTTGGTTCGTTAGAAGCGCATGAGATCAGGATTATCAAAAGGGAAGGAGTTCAAGAATTGATACAAGCATTACAGGCTTAATCGTGGAAGAAGAATGATGGTTCCAACAAGTTCAAAGGAAAAATCGACAATAGTCAGGGAAAGAAGTCTTGGTCGAATCCTCACAAGAACAAGATTGACGATAGAACTTATGAATCCTCAAAGAGAGGAGAAGGAAATTCCTATTAGAAAGACAAAGTAGAGAAAAAAGGTGTGCATTAATATAACTGTGAAAATGGGGTCACTTGGCCAAGCATTGTTGGTACATGAAAGACAGGGGTTCGACAAAAGACAAGGACGAAGGAGCAAACCTTGCACGTCAAGATTCAAATTGTTCAGATGATATGGTGGTTATGGAGGTTGAGTTCTATCTATCATCCGCAGACGGATGGACAGACAGAGAAAACTATCCAGTCTTTAGAGGATCTGCTGAGAGCTTGTGTGTTGGATCAAGGTGGATCATGGGATAGTCATTTGCCATTGATTGATTTTACCTACAATAACAGTTACCATTCTAGTATCGGGATGGCACCGTATGAGGCTTTTTATAGTAGGAGGTGTAGGACTCCTTTATGTTGGTATGAAAAGATCAAGATGATCCAAGAAAATATGAAAGCGTTGCAGAGTCGTCAGAAGAGTTACCATGATAACAGGAGGAAATCACTTGAATTCCAAGAGGGAGATCACGTGTTTTTGAGAGTTACGCCGATAACTGGTGTTGGCCGAGTTTTGAAGTCTCGAAAGCTCACGTCGTATTTTGTTGGTCCGTATCAGATTTCATAAAAGGTGGAGGAAGTAGCATATGGGATTTCTTTACCGCTGTCGCTTGCAAATTTACATGACGTGTTTCATGTGTCTCAATGGAGGAAGTACGTTCCAGATCCGTCGCATGTGATTTAGATGGATGATGTACAAGTGAGAGATGACTTGACTGTTGAGGCGTTGCCAATTCGGATTGATGAACGAGAAGTGAAGCAACTGAGAGGTAAAGAGATTGCATTGGTAAAGGTAGTTTGGGGAGGACCAGTTGGAGAAAGTTGGACTTGGGAGCGGGAAGATCAGATGAGGGAGTCGTATCCGACAATGTTTCCTTGAGGTAATTTTCGAGGGCGAAAATTATTTTAAATGGGAGAGAGTTGTAACACCCTAAATTTTAATTGAAATATTTATTTAATTTATTTAAATAAGAATATTTGCCTTTCGGTGATTTTCGGGGGTTGTTGTGGAATATTGAGAATTATGGAATTTGGGTTATTTATTTAAATAATAGTATATAATATAAATATATTAGTATTATTATTAATTTAAATAAATATAAGTTAACTAAGGGCAAATTGGACAATTGAGGAGGAGTCAGTGAGGGTAATATTGGAAAAGCCCAAATTATAGGCCCAGAGTTAGGTTTAACAAAAAGGGAATTGTGATGGGATTAGGACTTATTTTGTTAGACCGTGAGAAGAATTGAGGCCAAAGCTCTGAGGAGAAGATTTGAGGCAAAAGTTTCGAAAGGTTTTCTGAAAGATTTGAGAAGGCTTAGAGTCAGCAATTAAGGTATGGGGAGTATTGCCTTCATTGTTTTCAATGTATAATTTCAATTTATTTAAGGCCGACTTAAGGGTTTAAAGGGTTTGAGGCTGATTATGAGATAAATGGAATTTGGCCTTCGTGGCCTAAATCTATTATTGAGATTTTAACCGTAGGGATTTATTTGGGTTAAAGGGAAATTAGGTCTTCGTGGCCAAAGGTCTGGTTTGACATTTGCTTAACCCTGTAGGGAAATTAGATAGTGAGAAACTCTAATGATTGTGAAGTTGTTGTAAGGATTTATAGGATTTAGAGCGTGAATATGATATGGGATTGGCCTAATAAGTCGTAGATTTTGTGCCTTTATCGCCGTAAGACATTAGGGATGATTTAGGGATGTTTTGGGGTTATCGGGGAAGTGAGTCGTGGGACTTTTGGGTTGATTTTAGGTTATGGTGCGTAACAGTGTTTTGCTGCCATCGCGTGTTCGCACAGCGAACAAACTCGTCCCAGACTCGCACTGCAAAGAATCCTTCGCATAGCGAATAAACTCGCCCCAGACTCGCACATCGAACTTGCTAGCGAACGTAGCAGCGTTCCGCGAATTCTGATTTTGTGCAGTGATGCCTTGATGTATTAATGATGTGATTTCTTTGACGAATTAATATGAGTATGCTATGATTTTTATGTGATTTGTACATGATTATATGATGTTTCCTATGATATAATGATTGATAAACTATGATGATATTTCCATGAGTTTTGATGATTCTATGATGATATGATTTTTGATGATGATTATGATGAATGATGATGCACCTATGGTGTTATTATGAGGATGATTATTGACGTATGCATCCGAACTTCGATTCAGGACCTTGATTTCTTTGGCTTCAATCCCATTGTGTGGATGTGAGGTATTTTGATGTGCTTCGGTTCTCGAGTAGAATCAATCCTATTGATGGGGATCTATGAAGGGTTGATGGCCCAGTGTCCATCGAGCTATGATGATTGGTACCACATGCATTGAGTCTTGTTGCATTTGCATTTATGAGATGATCTTGAGTAAATTATGATGTTGTGGCCTTTGATGTTCCTTGATGAATATGATGATGTTAAATATGAAAATGACGCCATTTTATATGTTGATTTCCTACATTGATTATTATGAATCGTTTTACTCACCCTGCCTGTTTGAATGTTGCCTCCACGTGGGTAACGTGCAGATGACCAGGTTTAGTCGTGGACGCCATCGAGGGCTTTTGAAGTTTTGAGTTGTTGGCCTTTTGGTTAACGTAGAGGGTCTTGCTCTGATAGTGTAACATCGGGTTGGAGTCTTTGAGTTAAACCATGATTTATTTGATTTGGTTATTTTGATTATGTTCCCGTATAAGGAAAACTTTGAATTATGCCTTTTTGAGTTCGGCTACAAATTTTGATATATTTTTGGAAAACCCGTTGTTTACGGAGCTTTGACTTATATTTGATTTATTGGGAAATGTACGCCCTTTGAGGTGATTTTATTGAGTTTAATATTTTACTCTGATATATGTGAATATTTTTCCATTTGATTGTGGGGTAGAAAAGGGTGTTACAGGCACGCCAAAAGTCTATAAATACAAAAAACAAAGAAACCCTAATGGACTTTTCATCCAAAACATAATTAAATAAATAAATAAAAATGCGAAAATAGTAAAATGCTAAATTTGGGCTTGAAACAAACTCGGATGGCTTAAAAAGTCCATAGGTCATGGTAAATCGATGAGCTAAACTTGTGAGTCGATTCCCTATCTAGAAAAGTATAATAATAGTTATTCTGACATTAAACGCCAAACTTGCACAATTCCTGTGGAACCTTTCTGACACACAACTTCCTCTTTGATAGCGCAATCAACCTTCCTACATCAGTCTCCTCCACCTCTAAATAACTCGACCCCAAATTCTCTTATTGGTAAAGAAACTCGTTTGCATGATATTCATGACTGTAATAATATTTAAAAGTATTGGATATATTCATGAACTTCGGGAGAGCTACCATATAAGAATGATCATTGATCTTCTGAGTCACTTTGAACGGACCATATTTGTGTGGCTGCAGCTTGCTATAAGTTACCAACCGATAACCTCTCTTTGCATAGAAACACCATCACATCGTCTCCTACATTGAAAATTTGAAACTCATGCATTTGTCAGCAACTGCTTTATTCTTCTGCCCAATAGCCTCTAACTTAACCTTGATAGCATCTTTAACAACTACCATTTCCTAGGCCATATTCTTAGCAGTCGCACTAACTCCAAGAGCATTGGGCAACTAAACCGAATTAACAACATGTTTAAGAATAGAATTATACACCAGAAAAAATGGTGATATCACTGTAGTTCAATGCACAACATTGTTGTAAGAAAAATTGACCTGAGGCAAAACTAAATCTCACTCTTTCAGCTTGACACCCTAAACACTCTTAATCATATTTCCCAAAGTTCTGTTAGTTACCTCAGTTTGTCCATTTCTTTGAGGATGAGGTGTATACCTCTTGTTCAAAGCTATTCCAAACAATCTCTAAAGAGTAATCTAGAAGTTACTAAGGAATTTGGTGTCCTTATTTGAAGTAATGGATGTAAGAGCCCCATGAAGATGCATAACCTCTCTGAAAATTAGTTTGGCTATGTTGGAAGCATCAGTAGTTTTCTTACAAGCAATAATGTGTGTCATCTTTGAGAACCTGTCTACTACCATAAACACAGAATCTACACCTCGTTATGTCCGAGGCAAGCCCAACACAAACTCAATTGCTAAATATTTCCAAATATAATCAAGAATAGGTAAAGGCATATAAAGACCAATATTTTGAGGCTAGCCTTTAAAAACCTGACAAGTATAACACCTTCTAACTATAGCACCAACGTCTCTTCTCATGTGTGGCCAATAATACCTCTATTCTAGGCTAGCAATGGTCTTGTCTCTATCTAAATGACCGCTAAGACCACCACCATGCAAATATCAAATTAAATTCTCTTTTAAAGATGATCAAGGAATGAATAGTCGATCCCCTTTAAAAAGATATCAACATCAAATGTGAAAATCTTTATGGAACAATATTTTCATGCAACTCTTTCAGGAACTCAAAGCCTACTATCTCCTACGGTAAGGAAATTATCAAGGAACCCTTCCTACTCAATGCATCTGCTACCTTTTTAAGAGCCCCCGGTTGATGCTGAATCATAAAAGGGGATTCATGCACAAAACTCACCCGTTGAGCATGTATCTTTTTTATCACCTTCTAGATATGAAGAAGCATTAAAGTTTGATGTTTAGTTAATATAATATGCTTCTTAACAAAATAATGTTCCCACTGGCATAGACCTCTAAAGACTTCATATAGTTCCTGATCACAAGTAATCCATTTATGGTGAGCATCACTTAATTTTTTTGCTAGAAAGGCTACTGGTTTCTTCTCCTATGATAACACAACTCTTATTCCCACCCCATTGGCATCACATTCAACTTGGAACACTTTGTTAAAATCAGGAAGTGATAATACCGGTGTGGTACATAGCTTCTCCTTAATCAGTGCAAAACTCCACTCTTGCTCAAGCCCCTAATTGAACTCCCTTTTCTTCAAACATTCAATAATTGGTGCATTGATGGTACTGAAATCTTTGATAAACATCCTATAGAAGGTGTCCATACCATGAAAAATACAAACCTCCATCACCAATTTGGGTGTAGGCCACTCCCTTATAACACTCACCTTATCTTCATCAACCTGAATCTCTTCCTCACCGATAATAAAGCCTAAGATAAGTAACTTTTTGGTGTTGAATGTAAATTTTTTGAAATTAATGTACAATTGGTTCTTCTGTAATACTTGCCTCACATGCTGCAAATACTTTGTCTTGGTCTTACTGTAAATCAGAATATCATCAAAATAAACTGATGTGAAAGAACTAGTAAACGGGCTCAGAACCTGATTCATCAACCGCATGAAGGTGTTAGAGGTGTTTGAAAAACCAAAAGGCATCACCATCCACCCATACAATACATATTTACTCTTGACAATTGTTTTCCATTCATCTCCAGGCCTAATTCTGATATGATGATATCCGCTACACAAATCTATCTTCGAGACTACCTTACAACCGGCCAAATCATTGAGCGTGTCTTTCAAACAGAAATTGGGAATCGATACTTGATATTTATCTTATTTATGGCTCGGCTGCCAACATACATTTGCCACTGATTTCCTTTCTTAGGGACTAAAAAGACTGATACTACACAAGGACCATGCCTTCACAAATAAATCCCTTCTTCAAAAAACCTTCAGTATGCTCCCTTAAAATCTCATTCTCCTTGGGGCTCATACGATAGTGGGGAATTTTTGGTAAGCTAGACCCCAAGATGAGGTAAAGCTAATGTTGAATATCTCATATAGGAGGAAAATCATTTGGTAATTCCTCTGCAGTCAACTCGAAATCCTCAAAGATTTCTAGCACTTTTTCTGGAATCGTTGTTTCCTCCTTAACAACATTCATCAGTGCTTTGATAACCATTGGACATAAACATTCACTTTCATTTATATACTCATAAATATCCATTTTCACTTTGCGTTATCACCAAGAAACTAGACTTTTTTCCTCCTGGATTCTTATCCAAGTGGGAAGCAGGGGCCATAGCAATTTTATGTGTGTATCATGTAAATATCATCACATTATCTCGTCCTCAATAAGTGATATCATTATCAAAATATCAAGGTCTACCAAGTAAAATATGATAAAAATCCATATAAAAAACATCACTAAGAACCTCTTCTCTCTAATGTTTTCCGATGGAGATAGGAACTCTGGAGGCTAGTGTTACTCGAACATGGGAGCCCTTTCTTACCCTATCGAGTGTGTATGGCTTCTCATGGGATTATGTTGAAAAATTCAAATACTCTACTAATTTATGCAACCCCATCTTCTTCGTGTTTTCATTATCCACGATCAAATAACACCCTTTATTCTTGATAGAACAATGTGTTTTGAACAAATTCTTGCGCTTCCATTCATCTTTAGAAGCTAGTAAAATTCTATACAACAAAAAATTTACGCTCTCATTAGATTTTTCCTCTGCAATATCAACCTCAACATATTCATTGTTCTTAACTGCATGATCTTCTCATTCTTCATCATCCTCCATTTCTTCCATAATAGCGGTGTCTCTCCTTGTTAGACAAACATTTGATTTGTGGCCTCTTCTGTTACAATGATAACATGTGTCTCTAGTGAGTTTAGCATATGGCTTACTTTGCCTCTCGATTGGTGTTTCACCCTACTCCATGCTACTAGAGCTGCTAGCCCCCTTATTCTCGGGGTTGGAATCCCAGGGTGTTGCACTCTTTTCCTTGTTACCTGCTGATTCAAAATTATTCTAGGGGGAGTAGCTTCTAAAAGACGAGAAATTTCGAGAGGATTTCTCCATTAATTCTGCCTTCAAAGCTAAATTGGATGCCTCAGTTATAGTCCATATTGTTTATAAACCCATCTTCTCCCGCGAGGATCCCTTTAAGCCATTGACGTATCGAGCCACCTTCTGGCTCTCTGATTCTCCCACTTCATTGCACTCAAAAAAATGCAGGAACTCAGTTGTGTATTCAGTCACTGTTCTCTTGCCCTAAACACATTCGATGTATATCTAATAAAGAATATGTTCATAACCTCCGATAAAAACGGCTCCAGCATCAATTGTTTCATCCTTCGCCATGTTCTAAGTGGCCTATTCCTTTTCCTTTACCTTTGAAAAATAAGTTTATCCCACGAGACAACAACAATACTTTTAATCATGGTCACCACAATCTTAACTTACTTGTTCTCATGGACGCCCATAACACCGAAAAACCCATCGACGTCGATCTGTCAATCATAAAACTCATCCACTCCCATTGTTCCGTAGAATAATGGAATATTAGCCTTCACTCAATAATCATGGTAATGATGATTCCCATTATCAACTACCTCTTTCTCGTATATTTCTTCTTCTTCTTTAGAACTTGAGTATTTAGCAATAGTAACTTGTTCTTCTCCCCTGTCTCTTCGCTGATTCTCGTTATTGTTGGCGTTGCTCACCTGGTTTTCTAAATTCTCCACCTATTTCAGTCAAAGCAGTTAGAGTCGCATTAATTCCCTCAAGATGAGTCGCACTAACTCCCTCAAGATTTACTCTAGTCACCGACTGATCTGCCATGGTTGTCAAGTTACAAAAAGGAGAAGAGAAAACCTACTCTGATTCCAAGTGACGCAGTCGGAAACACGAAAGGAATAACAAGCGCTAACCCTATAACACAACACAAGTTTGCAAGCAACATACTTGTCAAATAAAGCTAGAATCCACCAGAAAGAAGGAAACTCTGAATTTTATTATAAGGAAAGATAATCCTTACGGCCACGCCAAAGGTCTTTAAATACAAAAAAACAAAGAAACCTTAAAAAGAGATCAATATTTTAATATGAGTGCAAAATACCATGTGCTTAGCACGAGTAACTTACACTTCATTAAATAGGATAACATTAATTAAAGTTTTACTAAATAAAATAGAGAAATATTTTACTTATATTTGAGACTATCAAATAATAAAATAAGAAATTTTCATTTTATATTTAAGAATGAATCATGTACTTTCTCCTAAATGAATTATTATAAATAAAAAATTCAAAAAAAAAAAATTATCTTCATATACATTTGAAGTATTAGTTCAATGGTAAGATTTTGATTTTGTAAATTTAAAATATTTTTTCAAATTCTTTCGGATTATTGTAAAATGAGTATTAATGTCATTTTAATTAATGTAAAAAAAATCATTTTTCCCCATTTTTTAAAATATTATTATTAACATAATAGTTTGTTAGGTTGAGTAATTGACTTGGCTAATAATAATAAATTAATGTTTATTAAAAATATATAAATTCACATAAACACTCATATATATAATACTACGTTTTTTTAATGGCATGTGTATCCATAAATGTTTTTAAATTATGATAATTTATGCATCAATTGAGTTTTTCGTAGTCTTTGTTAGGGTTTGTTTGTTCTTCTCTTTTTAAAAAGTCTGGATGTTAGGTTCAATCTACCGTGTTATCAAAATATTATGACAAGTTTGAATATTGAAGGGTTGTCTTTATAAGAGAAGGGAGAAAAGGAGGGATTTTGCTTCGATTTGGGTGAAAAAGAAGATGATTCATGTGATTGGCGATGGTGCTTGTTGGGAAGGTTTTTGTATGACAGACTAGTTCATGTGAATCAATGAAGGTTATAGTAGCGGATATGTGGAGGCAGGTGAAAGGCGTCACTATCAAACAAACAAAGAAGGGTATGTTCTTATACCATTTTGTCCATAACCTCGACCTGGTAGCGACATTGAAGGGAGATCCATGGACGTTTGATAGACACCTGCTGATCTTAGAGAGGGTGAAATTGGGTGTTCAAATAGAAAATATTCCTTTGGTCTACATAAAATTTTGGGTTCAAGTTCACAATCTTCCAACGGAGATGATGGTAGAAAAGGTAGGGAAAGCTATGGCAAATTTCATTGGTTCCTTTGTGGAATATATGCGATTGAGAGTGAGCATTAATGTCTGACAACCCCTGAAAAAACAAACTAAAGTTAAAAAAAAGGAGGGTAATGCTGTGTGGTGAATTTCAAATATGAAAATTATAGTTTGTTTTGCTTTGTGTGTGGGATATTGAGCCACTCTGAACAGAAATGTGAAGTCCGATTTGTAATGCAAGAGGATGATAAAGTTAGAGGTTGGTCTAATGATATTTTTGTGGATAACAGAAGGTATGGTGGATGTTCGTCATCAAGGTGGCTGAAGGAAGAAAATGGCGGCGACGAGAATGGAAGAGAATGGGAGGTTGTCCAGTCGCGTGAGAGAAATGTGATGCATGAGGGGAGTGAAATTGTCATCAATACAAGGGGATCACAGATGGATGGTAGTCAAAGGCTAATTCCTATAGTAATGAATGAATTTATGAGCAATGATGTCACCTAACACTAACTAATTACCAATCATGGCAGCCACTCAATGCAGAATAACCACATTAAATTTGTAGGGCCAATCATTATCGGCCAACATCTCTATGAGCCGACACCCAATAACACCTCAGCAACAAGCCGAAAAAATATTTAATGCTAAATAACATGCAGACAAATGTAACAACCCATGATTTCATATCTAACCAATCTCTTATAAGCCTTCAAGCAATAGCTGGACCACCTCAACCAATCATAATTCGTATAATATGCATGGCCCACGTATTACACTTTCTATCCAATTAAACACACCTCAAACTTATACCAACTACAACCAAAACACCCACTACCAACTTAATAACTTTCTCAGTAGAAGGACATCTTTAAACAACATAAACTCAGTCAAACCAATCTCCATCCCAAACATAACAAACCCAGAGCCAAACAATAATTACCAAAATCAAAACCTCATTAACATTAACCAAGTCTGTAATGAACACATGCTGCCCAACCCGAGCAAATTCCTTACTAAAGCAAAACCAAACAGAGAAGAACAAATTAACATGGATGTTTAAATGTAAAGGAAGATAATGATGGAGGAGGCTATGGGTAAGGAGAAAGAAAGTACTGCTACAACGCAACATTTTTTATCGACAATTCCTGGCAGTCAAGACTATCAGAAGCAATGAAAATTTTGAGTTGGAATTGTCGGGGATTGAGAAGCCCGGGTGAACATCATCTGTTTCTTGAAGATGTTGGCAATAGCTAACAAGTTAGAGAATGTGAGATTATTTCTTAAGTTTGATGCTTGTATTACTGTGGATGTAGAGGGTCGAAGTGGGGACTTGGCGGTGTTGTAGAAAGTGTTGGGGTTGATTGAAAATATATATATAAATATATATCGATACTCTTTATATTGGAGTATGATTGTTGGTGAAGACAATGAAATTTTATGTATTATTTTCAATCAAGGTGAAGATTGTTGGGTTGGTTGAAAATATACATGTTGAATAAGTCCCACATCGCTTAGTGTTGTGAATGAAGAGAGAGTTCAAGGCTATATATAATAAACAAGTTATTTGAAGTCTCACATTGCTTAGTTTTGTGAAGGAAGTAGAAGTCCAATGATATATATAGGATTCAAAATTTTCATTGCAAGATGCACTATTCAAAAGCACTTTAAGCTTGTATTTGACTTTTTTCTGACAACTAGTATCAGAGCTTTTGGTTCAATATGGGAATAAGTGTTCTTAGTATGCTCTGTGGTTGCAGTTTTGTATGATCTTCCACATCAGAAAAGAAGGGAAGTGTTATGAAAGAGTTGTTGAGTTGCAATCACAAATTCTGTTGTGCAGTTTGGGCTAAAGAAAATTGATGGAAGAATCTTTTTAATTGTGAGAATTTCAAGTCAAAGATGTGTTGATAAAATCAAGATTACACAATATTATGTCGGTGGTTGAAGAGTTTTCTGCCAACAAGAAAGTTGCACCATAATGTTTCAACGTGTTTTCGACATGTGAAATTCTTGGAGTAGTTTAGCTTCAAGTGAAATTCATTCTTCATGATAAAGTATATGATTGTCGGTGATGACAATGTGAAATTCTTGAAGTGTTTTATCTTCAAGTGAAATATATTTTTCATGAGAGAGTATGATAGTTTTTAAAACTATGATTGTCGGTGAAGGCAATGTGAAAATTCTTGGAGTGGTGTAGCTTCAAGTGACTATACTCTTTATGGTGAAGTATGATTGTCGATGAAGACAATGAAAGTTTATGTATTCTTTTCAATCAAGGTGGAGATTGTTGGGGTTGATTGAAAATATATATGTTGATACTCTTTATATTGGAGTATGATTGTTGGTGAAGACAGTGAAATTTTATGTATTATTTTCAATCAAGGTGGAGATTTTTGGGTTGGGTTGAAAGATTGTGAAATGTAGTGTAATGAATTTCTCTAGGAACTTTGTGAACCTGTTTATACATGTCAATACGAAATGGAATTGGAGAATAACATGCTACTATGGATATCCAGAGAGAGGTGGAGACGAAGACAAGCCTGGGACTTGATTCATTACATGCGAGATATGTTGAATGCTCCTTGGTGTTTACTCGGTGATTTAAATGACTTATTATCTCAACAGGATAAATGAAGAATCCACCCGCACCCAAACTGGTTATGTGAAGGATTCCATAATACGGTTAGTGATTGCGACTTAACTAGTATTAAAATTAAAGGTCATTCATTTACATGGATAGAAAGTAGAGGAACAGACCATGTGGTTGAAGAGAGACTAGATAGAGCTTTAGTAAACTCGGCTTGGATGACGATGTTCCCTAATCTTAAGTTGGTAAATTTGTTAGATTCTCACTCTGATCACAACCCAATCCTTTTGTGGTGTGAACCAGCTCAAAGAACCAACAATAAATATTCACTCAAGTTTGAAAACAAATGGTTGCAGGAGGAAAAAATAATTTATGCGGTGAAACACAGTTGAAAACAGACAAAGAATGTTGATATTATGCACCGTATTTTGTCTTGCACAGAAGAGTTGGAGAGATGGAATAGGTGAAAAAGGAGAAAAACCAAGGATGAGATTGTAGGTTGCTTAGAGATGATGGAATTGTACCATAATAGTCGTGATCCGAAGTCGGTAACTATTTTTCTCGATATGCAACGGGAACACAATAGCTTACTTACCCAAATGGAAACATTTTGGAAGCATAGATTTAAAATGCACTAGCTTTGTGACAGCAACGGTAACACCAAGTTCTTTTATATGTTAGCATCTATGAGGTAAAATTTCAAGAAGATTGACATGTTCACCAGTGAGGAAGAAGTGGAAGTTACAGATCAAGCGGGCATGTGCGACATTGCAAAAAATTACTTCGAGAACCTTTTTATAGTGAAAGACAATATGCAAGAGCAGGTTTTTGCTATCATCTAACCTTTCATTTCTTGTGTTGGTAATGATATGTTGGTCACGTCGATTACGAAAGAAGAGTTGTATGAGGCTCTTCTTCATATGCATCCAGATAAATCTCCGGGTCTTGACGGTTTTAACCCAACTTTCTATCAAACATTTTGGAACATGTTGGGGGATATCTTTGATTCTATTACCCATTGGACAGAGAGGGGCTTCTTCCCTTCATATTATAATGATACGAACATTTGTTTCATTCTGAATTGTGCGAAGCCAAAAAAGTATGAAGGACCTGAGACCTATCTCGCTCTGTAACGTGGTTTATAAAATGGTTTCAAAACTCCTCACTAATAAATTTAAGAAGTGTTTGGCTAAATGTGTGTCTGAGGAGGAATTGAATTTTATTGAAGGTTGTTTAATTCTGGATAACACCTTGATAGCCATAGAAATTGTACATGCGTTAAAGTGGAAAACAAAGGGTAATAAAGGAGATTTGGCCCTTAAAATTTACATTAGTAAGGCTTATAATAGGGTGGGTTGGAGTTTTTTGAAAGGTGTTTGTTAAGGATCAAAATGTGTTGATATTTCGTATAAATTAATGGTTCTTATTAGCTTAATTTAATGGATTTGTATACTAATCCCTCATCTTTCTTGTAAATTTAGCTTTTTAGTTTAATCATGTAAAATGAAGATTAATAATTTTTTCATCTAATTATGTAGCTTTGTGCATTGGAGGAGCTTTGGATGCTAAAAGGGCAAGACAAGGGCTTCTACATGCATTTTGGACCAAAACCATTCTTAGAGATGGGGCTTAGCGCAGTTAAAGTGCCACAAGTCAATGGGTTTCATGCTTAGCGTGATCTGATGTCACTTAGCTCGACTTATGATGGTTTGATAGCTTTTTTCATCTAGCCATGCTAAGCGCGGTCTACTGCCATTTAACGTGGTCTACTTTTTCTAGTTTTATATAAATACCCTCTCACTTCATTTGGAGAGGGTTTGGGCACCAAATACACCAAAAATTTATATCAACTCAGGAATTGAAGAATCGAAGTTGGATTTGCATCAATATTCAGGAAATCATTGTTGATGCTTTTTCATCCCTTCTCCTTTCTTGTGAATCAAGCTACCATGAAGATGTGTAGCTAAATATCTTGTGTCCGGATTAGATGTAGTCAGCTAAAACGTGCATGTATTTATTTTAATCATTATTTTGTGAACATATTATGAATCAATGTTGATATTATCTTTGTTTACATGCTAAATCTATGAGTTTGAATGAATATTGAGAAATATATTCCAAGTCTTGACCTAAGATCTTCATCTATCAAAACCCAAAATCTAGATATGGATTTGGGGTTTGATATTCACATGTATCAGATCTTAAACATCATTGTATTGTTTAATAGGTAGGGAGATCATCGATTAAACAAAACAGAGAGATTTCATGTCACTGTTTAGACATATACAATGAAGATGAGTAATACGTGAAAATAGTGATTGATAATGGTGTCCACATACTAAATCAATAGAATACATCATAGGTTGATAAAATTTAATCCTGACATGTTTCTTTAAACGTTAATTTTTGAATCATTTACCGTTGTTACAAATTTTAGTGAATGTTTCTTTGCACAATCGAAAAACCTTTTTAAACTCTTACTTAAAACATTGTTAAATATGGAACAGTGGTGATATCGCACTAATCCATGTGGATACGATAAAACAAATACTTGCCCTAGAAAAGCGTTTCAATAGTGTTCTTGGTCGTGTGGATTTTATAGAGAGGTGGATTCATTGGGTGATGATGTGTGTTACAACGGTGAGTTATTTTGTTTTGGTCAGTGCGGATAAAGTCGAACCTATTTAGCCAGGGAGAGGACTTAGACAAGGGGACCCACTACCCCTTATCTTTTCATTTCAGTTAAATAAGGTATTTTCGCTCTTATCAATAAAGCAGTGGCTATGGGAGATATCCATGGAGTCCAGATCTGCATAGGGGAACCAAGAGTGTCTCATCTAATTTTTGCTGGCGATTATTTTCTTTTTTGAAGGGCTAACTTAACAATAGTGAGAAATCTTATGAAGGTGCTTAAAATCTATGCATAAGCGACTGGCCGAGAGATTAATATGAAAAAGTTTGAAGTCTTTTTTAGTCGAAACATTAGTAGACCAGATCAAGAAGATCTAACTCGTATCGTGTGGGCCCATCAGGTTTTAGGCGCTAGAACATACTTGGGGTTACCATCGATGATTGACAGAAATAAAATAGCTACTTTGTTTTCATCAAGGATCGTATCTAGAAGAAAATAAATTATTGGAGGAGGGGGTCGTTATATAAGGCAGGAAAAGAGATTATGATAAAGTTTGTGCTTCAGGTTATTTCTTCTTATGTCATGAGTGTTTTCGTTATCCTGGATGGTATTGTAAATGATATTGAGAAGATGTTGAATTCTTTCTGGTGGGGAGGAGGTAGTAACAATAAAGGTATTAGGTGGCTTGCTTGGGATAAGTTATCTTGCCCCAAGAAGGAAGGGGGACTTAGTTTCAAAGATTTCAAAGCTTTCAACCTGGCTATGGTGGCTAAACAAGGTTGACACGTGATGACAAAGCTAGATTCGTTGGTAGATAGAGTCTTCAAAGAAAGGTATTATCTTAAATCCTCTTTTCTAGAAGCTAATCAGGGGAAATTTTGAGTTTTGCTTGGAGAAGTCTATGAAAAACAATAAAATATTTGAACCTGAGATGTAGGTGGAGTATTGGTGATGGGAGTAAGATTAGAGTGATGTCTGAGCCTTGGCTAAGAGGCAATGAAGAAGTTTGTTTAGGATGCCCCCAAGGATGAGGTGCTTATGAGATTACTATTAAGGATTTAATGATGACTCACGTTAAACAGTGGGATGCACAGAAAATTCGACTTTTATTTAACCATGATGTTGCGATTGAAATCTTGAAGGTACTGCTCTTAGACTAGATGTATTTTGTTTAATTTAATTCCTCCTTATATTGACCGACAATTCTTAATTGAAATGCAATAAGTTTGTTTTGGTAAAAAAAACATAAGTTTTTGTTAACTGGTGTGTTTAATTACCAATATTTCAAAAATTTTAAGTTATATGTTTCCGAATATGAATAATTAGTACAATTATTTACCAATCCTAAGATTTATTAGGTCATTTAATTTTACCGCTAACTCCCATTTATAGATTAAATAAGTACTGTTTCGAACAAATTTAATTTTATCACTAACTCATAGATAATTAAACATAACAAATGGTTTAAAAATATTTAATATACATTAATTTAATACATATATGAAAAATGTTCTCTTGCCTATAAAAAAGAGGATTACTTCAACTGTTTTTTTCAAACAATTTGAAGATGGCTAGAGCAACAGGACTACTACCATTCTTTGCCACCTTCATGGGAGTCATGATCATCCTATTTCTAAGTAAATTTAATTCATTTAATGTTTATTTCTAAAATAATTAGAAATTGACTATAATTAGGGTTGAAATTCTTAAAATCTCATTTAATTATTGAGACATTTAGGAAATGTTTAATCTATGTATATTATAACAAATAATTTTTTAAAATTTATTAAATAACTAATATATCTAAATATGAATAAACAGATTTGAAAGACGTCTCTGGTGAGGATCTTGAATTAGACTCTGCAAAATGTAGATCAAGAGCTTGGCCGCCGCCTCAATGTCCGCCAAATAATCTATTCAATAAGAAAGCGTTCGCTTGTACAGACAATTTCATTGGAAGATGTGTTCCTCATGTGCATGATGCATGTTGTGATTGTTTTTGCAAACACTATGGCAGTTCGAGAGGAGGGTTTTGTAAAACTCTTAGATGGAAACAACCATCACCACATAATTTTTGTCATTGCTATTGTTAGATGTTTATATTGTACCAATTACAAGTAGTAGTCACTACAAATGTTGTAGTTATATAACATCAACGAATGATGAATGTCATTAATAAAATTTAATATCAAAACATTTATCTCATTGTTATAATGTTATCTTCGTGATTCTTTTATCTTCGTTTAACTTGTATTTTGATTGATAAAATTTTTAAATCTTTAAACTTAAGATTATAATTATTATTGAGACATAATATCAATGTAGTATTTGTGGATAGGATTACTTTTTATATAAATTTGTGATAAACTTTGGATATTAATATCGAATTTTAAAGTTAGTAAAAGATTCGATTAATTCATTTTAATTAATTAAAATTCCCTCTTTTAAAAAGATTGATTATTTAAGAAGTTAGTTAGGTTAAAATCTTGAGATATTAGATATAATTTAAGTTGTATTATGTGGCTCAAGTTCAAAGCTATTTAGGGTTTAAGGTTTGTTATTTAGTTTGTTATGGTCGAAGGTGCATAAACTCCTTTATCTCAAGAAGGGTTATGGTGAAACCCTAATTGATAAGATGGTAATTGAGAAGGTAATGTGTACTTTGATCACGTTATCGTAGCTATTCAAGAATCCAACAATCTTGAAACCCTAAAACTAAAAGGTTTGGTTGATTTGTTGGAAGCGCATGAGATCAGGATTATCGAAAGGGAAGGAGTTCAAGACTCGATACAAGAATTACAGACTCAATCGTGGAAGAAGAATGGTGGTTCCAACAAGTTCAAAGGCAAAATCGACAAGACTCAGGGCAAGAAGTCTTGGTTGAATCCTTGCAAGAATAAGATCGATGATAGAACTTATGAATCCTCGAAGAGAGGAGAAAGAAATTCCTATTAGAAAGACAAAGTAGAGAAAAAAGGTATGTGTTGCGGTGAAAATAGGATACACTTACGTGGACACACTTACGTGGAGTTTCGAAACTCCTATATCTACGTTGAAAAAGTTTTGAATTGAAATTAGGGTTAAATTAGGGATTCCACGGTGGGAAACCCTAAACAGAGTACGGCGACTCTTTGACCTAATGCTAGGATAAATGGCGTTTTCGTCCACGGCGAGACACCTACGCTATTAGGGTTTGGAAATGGTCAAGGTTAGGACTATTGACTTGATGGTCAAACGACTAGACCTAATTCCTTCGAAGGGAAAAAATAACAGTAAACATGCAAGATATGGCAAATTATTATGCGGCAGAAATAAAGTGCGGAAAGTAAAGAAAGCGGTAAAGAACGCGTCGCGATGATCACTCGCGTAAATTACAAATCCCAAAAAATGAGAAATAAAAATAAACTGCGACCATGGCCTCGCGTAAATTACATCCATGGAACAAAAACGACCAAATGGAATAATAATAAGCTGAAACAAACGATGACGAGGCTTAGACAGACAGTGGGACGACCACACCAAAAGTTTTATTTTTTGAATTTTTATTGAGAAAAGGAGAGTTAATTTTAATCTTAATATTTTATTTACAAACATTTTGCTTAATTTAATTAAAGAAAGTATTTCAATTTTAAGGTTTTTTTTACTAGAAAAAATTTATTCTTCATTTTTATCGTTTTAATTAAGAAAACAGTTTAGATTTTGAAAAAGAACTGGATTTTAAGATTTAGTTGTGAATATTATGTTAATTTTCAAATTAAACTGAGGGAGGAATTTTATTTTAATGTTTGAAGAAATAGAAAAATTGGGATTAAATGTTAAAAAAAAAAAATCTCTTTTGGGATTCTCACTACCATTTTCTACCGGTTCTTTCTTTATATTTTTATTATAGATTTATTGAGGAAAAAGAAGAAAAAAGTGATTAATTAACTAAATCTATACTAATTAGTGTTATTATAAAAATAAAATTTTGAATTAATTAATAAAATAAAAAATGGAAAAATAAAGGAAATAAAAAAAATTAAGAAACATGAAATGAAATTATTTTTAAAATATGTTTTGTCCTAAAAATGAAGTTAACTAAATACAATGAAAATAGATTGATTTTTTTTTATGCAATGAAAATGAAAATAAAATTAAGAAACGAAACTGAAATGAAACCTCCAATTTTCTAATAATTCCTAATTCCTCCGACTTATCTGACTAATCCGCTTCCGACATCATTTCCGATTAAAACCTTCCAATCAGAGCAAATCAAACCAAAATTCCTTATTACAACTCAAAATTTGACGGTTGGCTGCGAACAAATGACCGTTTTGCCCTTCGTGAACCAAAGAGCGTGCCACCTGGTATTTTCCTGCCAAAATCAACCAACTACACGAACTTGTTAGTGGTTAATGAAATGCGAAATGATTCGACAAATCTTAGGGCAAAATTTGGGGTATTACAGTTGCCCCTATTTAAATAGCTTCGCTGAATGATTTGAGCGACGTAGGCTTGAGAAATCATGATGGAAGGGATTTAAATATAGATAACCAAAAATTTTGCACTTAGATGCAGTGATATGCAATGCTATGGACAAAACAGGCGATAATGTTGACAAATGTTATGAATCTAGTATGATGCGTATGATGGAATGGGAAATGCAAAGATGCAGACGACACGACGACACAGGGGACGGACGCGACGAACGAACCACACTGGGGAATATAACGCACTGGGGAAACAGCACGACATGGGGAGTCCTAAAGTGATGTATCAACTGGTGCTAGCATGACCAATTGTCACCTTTAGAGAGGGAATAGTAAGAACGGGATCCTCAATGGAGATGGCACCGATGAAGCGGCCTCCACTAGGGAATATCCATGAGTAATTGCTCAACCGGTTCAGGAGTGACCGACTGATACTCTATGGTAAAAGATAAAAATGGATCTGCACGACTGTAGGATCGATTAACAAGATGTTGGAGCATTGAGTAAAGAATAACATCCGAGCTTCTGGAATCTCTCCCTCGTGACAGGATCGAGCGGAATTTTTAGGAATCCGTAGAAAATATACAGGGTAAAAACTGGCTGTATGCCAAAATAAATGGACTTTAATGGGAAATGCCCGGATAAGCTTTCTCGAGAGAGAACTGCCACTTATCGCTGGAAGGGACTTATATGCCAAAATGGGTAAGCTCTCAAATAAAGAGATTGTTGCTTATCTGTGGATAATAGATTGATTGATAAAATAAACTTCTTCACGCCTCAGGTTTGTGCTCCCTGAACATGATTCGGTTTCTTCTTTTGCTAAAGGATAAACGAACTTCTTCATATTTCAAGATTCATGCTCTCCTGAATATGATTCAGCTCCTTCTTTTACTAAAGGGTAAAATGAACTTCTTCATACTTCAAGGTCGGCGCCCTGATCATGATTCAGCTCCTTCTTTTACTAAAGGATAAAATGAACTTCTTCATACTTCAAGGTCGGCGCCCTGATCATGATTCAGCTCCTTCTTTTACTAAAGGATAAAATGAACTTCTTCATACTTCAAGGTCGGCGCCCTAATCATGATTCAGTTCCTTCTTTTACTAAAGGATAAAACTGCCCACGGCGGAACGCTTAAGTATGAGTATGGCGACTTAATGTCTTAAAGTTTAGGGAAAGGTATGTCCACTGAGGGACTCCCAAGAATGAGTGCGGCGACTCAATGTCTTAAAGTTTAGAAAATATATCCACGGCGGGACACCCATGAATGAGTGCGGTGACTCAACGTCTTAAAGGTTTAATGTAGGTGATACGCTCCTTGGCTGGGAACTGTCGCTTGTCTGCAAAGGATTGTAAATTCTTTTCTTGAAAGATAGTGCAAAATAAATGCACGTCCAGGTAGGTTCGGTGACCGACGGGACCGAAGTTCGATCTAGGATTGGGCTAGAAAGAACTGACGAACAAGACTCCATTGAGGAAATGACCTTAAATGGGGATTATCTCATCCTATCATGGAAAGATAACTGGAATAACCATCATCCACGAGGGTTAAACTCTGTGGGGATTAGCTGGGAATAAATAGTATTTTATGCTTAGGACTGACGATCTACTTGGGAGAGCGGACAACCCAGTTACTCGGCGGTAACGACAAAGGATGAAGACAAATAGAAAACATGCGGACGCTAATGCGGATGCCAAAGTATACACTAATGTGTATGTTAATGTGTATGTTGATGTGTATGAAAATGTCATGCGATGAGTATGCAATGCTTAGGCTCCTGCATATGTTGACAAAACAGATGAGAGAAGAGACATGAGATGAAATAAACATCTCGGCGGGAATACCCGGGGACCTCTGCAATAGTACATCTATCAGGGGATAGGAAGAGTTAATGGTAGAACCAAATCTCGCTTCAAAGTTCTAACTTCCCTGGGGAGAAAATATCATGACTTCCACATGGGGATATGATACGACTTCACTGGAGAGTACGATGACTTCACCTGGGGATCCATGACCTCTGCAGGGGGATACATTGTCATGACTTCACGGGACAAGGTGCATCCAACTGGGGATACAAGATATCAAACTTCCCTAAGGAGAGTTCATCGGACTTACTAGGGAGAAATCGACAGACATTCCTGAGGACAGTATCTTGACTTCTTGGGGATCCATGACCTCCACATGGGGATATTCTTGAGGAAGGTAAGGCAATTTCACTGAAGAACAGATAATTCCACTGAGAATGGGTCTTCCAGAACATATATCACTTGAAGGATACCGGAGATATCTCTGCAGTCTTGAGAGTCACTAGGGATTTATCAGATGGACCACAAAGTATGGTCAGCTTAAAGTCTCGCTGGGGACTATCACTGGGAAGATGCTGGTATGATCTCTGTCGTCTAGGAAATTACCGGCTCGGTCTGAAGGGTTGTCAGCTTAAAGTCTCGCTGGGGACTGAGTCGGCTTAAAGTCTCTCTGGGGACTGTGTTGAGGCAATGGTTAAGATGTAGATTCTGCAATGATGAGATTTACTGGGGAATGAAGACTGCCGGGAGTAAATTTATTGGGTGCATGAAGAAAGTTGTGGAACAAGTTATTTTGTTCTTAATGGACTTGGTAGTAGTCGCCATTTTGACACATATAATGCCCCAGAGTACCTGCTTTGTGAGAAAGTCATCTCGAGAGGATTTTACAGAGAAACATGGAGTTCAGATTCCCCCACTATTTTCAAACTCTTAGAGAGGTCTGTGGATCTCGACGTAACTGGCTCTGATTGACCATGTCATGCCTGAGTCTTTAAGAAGTAGCTCCTAGAAGAGTCAACCTCGCATCAATTTAGGAAACCAACTGCCCCTGTTTAGCAGGATTTTTGAGTTCCATTGCAGATGTATGTATGTAAGTTCTTAAGATGTTAGGCAAAATCACCACGCTTGAAATGCCTATTCTGAAACTATCAATGCAACAATATTTGTCTTGAAAAATTTTAGTTTTGAAAAAGATATCGCAATAACTTGTGACCGAAATCACATAGTTAGGATATGAGTTTGATTTAAAATGCCAAAGGTAAATTGAGCATAGCTCGTAGGAGTCAAGAAACATTATCTCGTCGAGTATGCTTTCAAGAGAATTCCTACTTCAATTAGGTCTTTTAATGATTGTATCGTGGCTTGGTGCACGGTTTAAGAAACAAAGGATAAAGGCTCAAGGTTATTTGTACCCACCCCTCTTCGTGATGTTCTCCAATCCTAATTCATTTAACTGGATGCGAGCACTCATATCTCAATTGGAGTTGATATAGTCGAGAACTTATTGAGGCGTTGGACATGGCAGTCATCCATCTATCGTCTTTTTTGGTTGATCACACGACTGTGTTCTTTATTGGGGATTCTTTATTGTAATCCCTTATTTTTTTGTTTTTATTTTTTCATTCCATAACTTTAGCCTAGACGATGTCTTTTGGATTTTTGACTTTGGAGTCCAGCGGGATGCCTCAGTTTTGCCTAAGTCTCCTTCATAGGTTTTGACTTAGCGGACTATATTTTTTTTGTTGACTAAGTCGTGTGACTCTTTTGAAAGGCTTGTGACTGCCCCACTCTTTTAGCAGTAAAGGGATAATCATCGACTTCTAACTTCCTAGGACGTTAGGGATAAATTCTCGAAGGTTCGCTCCTCCTTTTTGAGAGACTGAGCGCTCAGTCCATTTAACTGAAAACTACCCTGCCCCAGGTTAAAGTAAAGGGTTTTTTATGTCTGGCAAGGGAAACTCCTACTTCAAGGCTCAAAGGGGGTAAAGAGGGATTATCTGCCTTATATCTCCATTGTTTTGGGATTTGAAACAATGCCTTACATCATCAGCAGGTTTCAATCGAAAGCATGTGACAAGAGATCTGACGTTTTTGGTTCATCATCCTCCTCTCAATTCTCTATCGAAGCAAGAGATCGGGTAAAGTTGGCATTATAAGTTTATGAAAAAAATATTTTAATGAGTGAAATGAATGGATTTATTCAAGACAAACATATGCATTAATTAATCAAAATAAACGAGTTCATACATGATAATTATGCTTAATTAAAGAAAATGAAATACATGTAAATAAGCAAAAAGGATGTGTCTCAAAGTCTTTCGACATGTGTTCATGAAGTTTTCACATTCAAAGTCGGCATGGTAATGGTGGTTTCCTCTGGCGGAGCCTCAATGATATGAGGAGTATGATCACTGCAAACCACCTTGCTTGCCCCAGCTATACCTGTCAATGCTTTAGTATCAGTCTTTGAATCTTCCTTCAGACTAACTTTCCCAGATTCTTGGTCGATCGGGGTCACATCATCTTGAGGACTGCTGAAATGAAGTGGACTAGGCTTCTGAATAAATACCGGTTTTGGAAGATTCACAGGAGAAGTAACTGGCTGAGATATGTTGAAAACCTTGAGAGGAGTCTTGATCTTTGGCGAAGGATCATCGAAAGACAATATCTTTTGTTCCAACAAATATCTGACAATGCTCTTGAGCGCGTAACAACCTTCCAAATCGTGACCAGGCGCACCCTCATGAAATAAACAATGAGCGGCGGCGTCGTAGTTGGCTGGCAAAGGATTAGGCGTTGGACCCACAGCTCTAGTGGTGATCAAACCTCGTTGCACTAAGTAAGGATACAACTCGGTGAAAGTCATTGGAATCGGAGGACAAGGCTTGTATTGTCTCCTATTCGGACCATTCTGATGAGGTGTTTGCTTCTTAGGCTGTGGATTAGCAGGAGCATTGGGTGCTCGTTCACAGCTGACAGGAGCTTGTGCAGGCTGATGAATAGGAGGTTGCTGATAGACCGGAGTCGGTTGCACAAGCATCCATGTAGGAAATTGATGATTTAAGGGAGGTGCAATAATATCTACATAGGGTTGTTGAGCATACTGAACTGGATAACCTTGAACATAACTCTGCTGATGTTGAATAGCATCCATCAAGTGATTCCTCGGACGTGTAGCTCTTCTATGGTGGTCAAAGCTCAGAGTCTTGCACTTCAGAGGAGTAACTCGTTGAACTGGTGGAGTGATGGTAGGATGCACCAAATTGGATTGACGACCTTGAGGCGATATGTTCTCAACAGTAACAGCTGGGTGAGGACCCACGACAGTGTTGGTAATCTCAGAAACAACAGTAGGTTGACTATCCATCTTCACCTTAAGGGCTTGCAGCATCTCCATAATCTACCCCACACTTCCTCGAAGATCTTCAAGTTCTTGGCTGACACAGTCAATCTTTTGAGCTTGTTCTTCCATCCTTTTTCGAGCTTGGGCTCTAGTATTATACTGATGCAGAGGATCCAGGGTGACGAAATTGGCATGCGAGAGAATCGAGTATGAGAAACCGGGAGACATATGCGATGCAAAATATGATGCTAAAATGCCAAATGATTTCATGGAATTCAAATGTTTACGAATATTGCGGAATAACGAAGAAATTTTTATTCATTGATTTGAAAAATTGGATTACAAGTAAATATAAAGTCTTTAAAGAAAACAGCTAAACAAAAGCTAATAATGACCCTAAGGAAGCAATGTCCACAACTTTAAGGAGTAGGCGGACATTCGGAGGAAAATAAATCCTCGTAGATTCTTCTCTTCTTGTAGGAGAGTACCTCTTCATTCTTCGACCGAAGCTGTTTTTGAAGTTCATCGTACTCGCTGACCGTCACATGGTATTTGTTCTTCCATGTTTCTGTGTCATGTTGAGCTTTCTTCAAAGCGATCTTCAACATTTCAACCTCGGACATGAAATATTGGAAAGGTCCCTCTCTCGGAGGTAAAGGATCTTGGCGAGGATAAGGCATCTTCAACTTGATAGCTCTGTCTCAGACCCACTGAAGATATGGCTCCATAGAAACACAATTCAGCCTTCCCAAACTTTCTCGTCCTTTCCTATGCAGATGTTTCCAAGAGGACATGATTTGATCTTGAAGCTCTTTGTTGTCTACGAAGAAGATCTTCTCTACATAGATACCTTTAGGCGGTTCCTTCAAAGGATACCCTAACTGTCGGCGAGCTAGGATTGGATTGTAGCTTATTCCTCCATTAAAACCGAGTAAAGGCATGTTAGCGAAGTCTCCACAACCATCAATGAGTAATATTCCATCATACATACGGTTGTACCAATCAATATCGGAGTGAGTTAAGGCCATAAAATTTTGTGACCAACGTCCTTGAGTGGGACTCCAAAAAGGACCAGACTTAGGCAAGTGCGAAATAAACCACTTGTACAATAATGGCACACAGCAGGTAATCATCCCTCCACCATGGAGGTTTCGGAGATGGACTGAATGATAAGTGTTACCCAATAAGGTTGGTACTGGATTTCTTTGTATGAAGATCTGGATTGCATTAAGGTCTACAAATCCTTCAAAATTAGGGAAGAGCAACACTCCATAGATAAGCAAGGCAAGGATCGTCTCAAAGGTAGGCATACTCAAATGATCGGCATAATATTGGGCTTTCTCAATTAGGAACTTTGTAGGTAACCCAAAAATTTCACCTTTATGAGTCATATTCTCCTTAATGTCAGATACCTTCAAACATGTGGCTTTAGCAATGTCTTGTTCTTTAGGGTCCTTCTCCAAGAAAGGGAAAGGAGTCTTATCCAAAATAGACAGCTCTACAAGCTGAGAATATTCTTCCAAAGTAGGTAATAACTGATAGTCGGGAAATGTGAAGCAATGGTAGTCAGGATCATAGAATTGTAGCAAAACCGACAGAAGCCCCTCATCCACTCGAAGTTCCAACAGAGGTAACAACCTTCCATACCGGTTACAGAATCCTTCTCGATGTTGGACTAAAGTTCCTAGCTTCCTTAGGTCATCTAGCTTAAGACTTTTAAAAGTATATTTCAAAGTTTTTCTTCGATTGTAATCCATAGTATCCTGCGATATCCATAAATAAAGTTTGAATTCCATGAAATGTAATGCAATGTGATGTTTCATGGATGCAATGCACATATATTCACAAGTCCTAGGTTAAAGGTATGTGCAAGGAGTTAGGGTCTACCCATCCCAATGAGGTATGTACTAAGGTTAGTTGTACCTGCCGAACAAGGTTCTAAAGAAGTGCCCAAATTCATCAGCCCTTCCTTCGGATATTACCTACCTTCCGACTGAACCGGGGGTCGATAATATTCTCAAGAGAACCTCTTTTGAGTGTAGTATTGCGTAGAAACTATTGTAGGACTACTCCCACATAGTCCTCGTACTACGTCCTATATAAGGCCAAAGTGGTGTTAAGGTACTACGGTCCTCAATATCATAGACTCCTTTCCAAAAATAGTAAAAGTTTTCACGAATACTCGTTAAACCGAACCATTTTCGAAAGGGTCTCAACTGAGCGGTGATTCTCGAGTCAACTTGGTCGGGACTCACTCCCGGCAAGCCTCGTCGAATATCTCACCTTCCTATTATAAGGTCACTCAAGTCCGGGTTAGGACTTATCTCACAATAACAGATATCCCCACAAAGTACAATGAAATATATACAAATAATTAATAATATAAAATATCATACAAATAAACAAAATAGGGGCAACCCTTAAAAATTTATTTATTCCCCAATGAGGTCGCCATTTTCTATTATGGTGGAAATAGGATATCAAACTACTAATTAGTTTGAATCACAATTCTTGATTAACAACCGACTTTGATTTATCCGAAGGAAAATGTCAAAAGAAGGAAAACTTATTTTTGCATCGTAAACACAATGCGGGGAGAGACCTAGGTAAGGGGTTGGTTAAGTTTAGGGAAGGTACTAGCACCCTAAACTTCTGTAGTACTCTACAAGAACCTTTTGTTTAAAGTATGCTTTTTTTATATTATCTTTTTGAAATATATGCTGAGCTAAGGGATAGAGTGACCTAAAAGACCTAAGGTGTTAGTCCTAAGTTTACTCGGCAAGACATCACATCTTGTGCCTACATATCCTGACGGGAATGGAATCAGAGTAATTGTAGTTCCCCTCGAAAGGGAGGTTAGAAACATATTGACTGTGGTCAAGGTTTCAAGGGGAGTAAACGTATCTTAAGAACACACTTACGTGGAGTTTCGAAACTCCTATATCTACGTTGAAAAAGTTTTGAATTGAAATTAGGGTTAAATTAGAGATTCCACAGTGGGAAACCCTAAACAGAGTACGGCGACTCATTGGCCTAATGCTAGGATAAATGGCGTTTTCGTCCACGGCGAGACACCTACACTATTAGGGTTTGGAAATGGTCAAGGTTAGGACTATTGACTTGATGGTCAAACGGCTAGACCTAATTCCTTCGAAGGGCAAAAATAACAGTAAACATGCAACATATGGGAAATTATTATGCGGCAGAAATAAAGTGCGGAAAGTAAAGAAAGCGGTAAAGAACGCGTCGCGATGATCACTCGCGTAAATTCCAAATCCCAAAAAATGTGAAATAAAAATAAACCGCGACCATGGCCTCGCGTAAATTACATCCATGGAACAAAAACGACCAAATGGAATAATAATAAGCTGAAACAAACGATCACGAGGCTAGACAGACAGTGGGACGGCCACACCAAAAGTTTTATTTTTTGAATTTTTATTGAGAAGAGGAGAGTTAATTTTAATCTTAATATTTTATTTACAAACATTTGGCTTAATTTAATTAAAGAAAGTGTTTCAATTTTAAGGTTTTTTTACTATAAAAAACTTATTCTTCATTTTTGTCGTTTTAATTAAGAAAACGATTTAGATTTTGAAAAAGAACTGGATTTTAAGATTTAGTTGTGAACAGTATGTTAATTTTCAAATTAAACTGAGGGAGGAATTTTATTTTAATGTTTGAAGAAATAGAAAACTTGGAATTAAATGTTAAAAAAAAAAAGATTTTCTTTTGGGATTCTTACTACCATTTTCTACCGGCTCTTTCTTTATATTTTTATTATATATTTATTGAGGAAAAAGAAGAAAAAAGTGATTAATTAACTAAATCTATACTAATTAGTGTTATTATAATAATAAAATTCTGAATTAATTAATAAAATAAAAAGTGGAAAAATAAAGGAAATAAAAAAAATTAAGAAACATGAAATGAAATTATTTTTAGAATATGTTTTGTCCTAAAAATAAAGTTAACTAAATACAATGAAAATAGATTGATTTTTTTTTATACAATGAAAATGAAAATAAAATTAAGAAACAAAACTGAAATGAAACCTCCAATTTCCTAATAATTCCTAATTCCTCCTACTTGTCCGACTAATCCGCTTCCAACATCATTTCCGATTAAAACATCCGAATCAGAGCAAATCAAACCAAAATTTCTGATTACAGCTCAAAATTTGACGGTCGGCTGCGAACAAATGACCGTTTTGCCCTTTGTGAACCAAAGAGCGTGCCACTTGGTATTTTCCTGCCAAAATCAACCAACTACATGAACTTGTTAGTGGTTAATGAAATGTGAAATGATTCGACAAATCTTAGGGCAAAATTTGGGGTATTACAGTGTGCATTGATATAACTGTGAAAAATGGGGTCACTTGGCCAAGCATTGTTGGTACAGGAAAGATAAGGGTTTGACAAAAGACAAGGACGGAGGAGCAAACCTTGCACGTCAAGATTCAATTTGTTCAGATGATATGGTGGTTATGGAGGTTGAGTTCTGCCTATCATCCGCAGACGGATGGACAGACAGAGAGAACTATCCAGTCTTTAGAGGATCTACTGATAGCTCGTGTGTTGGATCAAGGTGGATCGTAGGATAATCATTTGTCGTTGATTGAGTTTACCTTCAATAACAGTTACCATTCTAGTATCGGGATGGCACCGTATGAGGCTTTGTATGGTAGGAGGTGTAAGACTCCTTTGTGTTGGTTTGAGTTAGGCGAGAGTGTTGTACTTGGACCTGAGATTGTGCAAGAGACGACTGAAAAGATCAAGATGATCCAAGAAAAGATAAAAGCGTCGCAGAGTCGTCAGAAGAGTTACCATGATAAGAGGAGGAAAGCACTTGAATTCCAAGAGGGAGATCACATGTTTTTGAGAGTTACCCCGGTACCTGGTGTTGGTCTAACTTTGAAGTCTCGAAAGCTCACGTCGCGTTTTGTTGGTCCGTATCAGATTTCAAAAAAGGTGGGGGAAGTAGCATATAGGATTGCTTTACCGCCATCGCTTTTGAATTTACATGATGTGTTTAATGTGTCTCAGTTGAGGAAGTACATTCTAGATCCGTCGCATGTGATTTAGATGGATGATGTAAAAGTGAGAGATGACCTTACTGTTGAGGCGTTGCCAGTTCGGATTGATGAATGAGAAGTGAAGCAACTGCGAGGTAAAGAGATTGCCTTGGTAAAGGTAGTTTGGGGAGGACCAGCTGGAGAAAGTTGAACTTGGGAGTGGAAAGGTCAGATGAAGGAGTCGTATCCGACTTTGTTTCCTTGAGGTAATTTTCGAGGGAGAAATTTCTTTTAAGTGGGGGAGAGTTGTAACACCCCAAATTTTAATTGGAATATTTATTTAATTTATTTAAATAAGAATATTCGCATTTCGGTGATTTTCGAGGGTTGTTGTGGAATATTGAGAATTATAGAATTTGGGTTATTTATTTAAATAATAGTATATAATATAAATATATTAGTATTATTATTAATTTAAATAAATATAAGTTAACTAAGGGCAAATTGGACAATTGAGGAGGAGTTAATGAGGGTAATATTGGAAAAGCCCAAATTATAGGCTCAAGGTTAGGTTTAACAAAAAGGGGATTATGATGGGATTAGGATTCATTTTGTTAGACCGTGAGAAGAATTGAGGCCAGAGCTCTGAGGAGGAGATTTGAGGCAAAAGCTTCGAAAGGTTTTCTGAAATATTTGAGAAGGCTTAGAGTCGGCAATTAAGGTATGGGGAGTATTTCCTTCATTGTTTTCACTGTATAATTTCAATGTATTTAAGGCCGACTTAAGGGTTTAAAGGGTTTGAGGCTGATTATGAGATAAAGGGAATTTGTCCTTCGTGGCCTAAATCTATTATTGAGATTTTAACCATAGGGATGTATTTGGGTTAAAGGAAAATTAGGCCTTCGTGGCCAAAGGTCTAGTTTGACATTTGCTTAACCCTGTAGGGAAATTAGATAGTGAGAAACTCTAATGAATGTGGTGTGGTTGCAAGGATTTATAGGATTTAGAGGGTGAATATGATACGGGATTGGCCTAATAAGTCATATATTTTATGCCTTTATCGTCGTAAGACCTTAGGGATGATTTAGGGATGTTTTTGGGTTATCGGGGAAGTGAAATGTGGGACTTTTGGGTTGATTTTAGGTTCTGGTGCGTAACAGTGTTTTGCTGTCATCGTGTGTTTGCACAGCGAAGAATCCTTTGCACAACGAATGAACTCGTCCCAGACTCGCACTACGAAGAATCCTTCCACAGCGAAGAAACTCGCCCCAAACTCGCACAACAAACTTTCTAGCGAACATAGCAGCGTTTTGCGAATTCTGATTTTGTGCAGTGATGCCTTGATGTTTTGATGCTGTGATTTCTTTGACGAATTAATATGAGTATGACTGTGATTTGTACATGATTATATGATGTTTCCTATGATGTAATGATTTATGAACTATGATGATATTTCCATGAGTTTTGATGAATCTATGATGATATGATTTGTGATGATGATGATTATGATGAATGATGATGCACCTGTGATGTTATTATGAGGATGATTATTGACGTGTGCATCCAGACTTCAGTTCGGGACCTTGATTTCTTTGGCTTCAATCCCATTGTATGGATGTGAGGTATTTTTATGTGCTCCGGTTCTCGAGTAGAACCGATCCTATTGATGGGGATCTATGGAGGGTTGATGGCCCAATGTCCATCGAGCTGTGATGATTGGTACCACTTGAATTGAGTCTTGGTGCATTTGCATTTATGAGATTATCTTGAGTAAATTATGATGTTGTGGCCTTTGATGTTCCTTGATGAATATGATGATGTTGAATATGAAAATGACACCATTAAATATGTTGATTTCCTACATTGATTATTATGAATCGTTTTACTTACCCTGCCTGTTTGAATGTTTCCTCCACGTGGGTAACATGTAGATGAACAGGTTTAGTCGTGGACGCCGCCGAGGGCTTTTGAAGTTTTGAGTTGTTGTCCTTTTGGTTAACGTAAAAGGCCTTGCTCTGATAGTGTAACATCGGGTTGGGATCTTTGAGTTAAACCATGACTTATTTGATTTGGTTATTTTGATTATGTTCCCGTATAAGGAAAACTTTGGATTATGCCTTTTTGAGTTCCGCTGCAAATTTTGATATCTTTTGGGAAAACCCGTTGTTTAAATATAGAAAACAAAGAAACCCTAATGGACATTTAATCCAAAACATAATTAAATAAATAAAGAAAAATACGAAAATAGTAAAATGCTAAATTTGGGCCTGAAACAAACTCGGATGGCTTAAAAAGCCCGTAGGTTATGGTAAATCGATGAGCTAAACTTGTGAGTCGATTCCCTATCTAGAAAGGTATAATAATAGTTATTCAGACATCAAACACCAAACTTGCACAATTCCTGTAGAACCTTTCTGACACACAACTTCCTCTTTAATAGCGCAAACAACCTTCCTACATCAGTCTCCTCCACCTCTAAATACCTCGACCCCAAGTTCTCTTATTGGTAAAGAACCTCGTTTGCCTGACATTCATGAATGTAATAAATAATATTTAAAAGTATTGGATATATTCATGAACTTCGGGAGAGCTACCATATAAGAATGATCATTGATCTTCCGAGTCACTTTGAACGGACCATATTTGTGTGGCTGCAGCTTGCTATAAGTTACCAACCGAGAACCTCTCTTTGCATAGAAACACCATCACATCGTCTCCTACATTGAAAATTTGAAACTCATGCATTTGTCAGCAACTGCTTTATTCTTCTGCCCAATAGCCTTTAACTTAACCTTGATAGCATCTTTAACAACTACCATTTCCTAGGCCATATTCTTAGCAGTCGCACTAACTCCAAGAGCATTGGGCAACTAAACCGAATTAACAACATGTTTAAGAATAGAATTATACACCAGAAAAAATGGTGATATCACTGTAGTTCAATGCACAACATTGTTGTAAGAAAAATTGACCTGAGGCAAAACTAAATCTCACTCTTTCAGCTTGACACCCTAAACACTCTTAATCATATTTCCCAAAGTTCTGTTAGTTACCTCAGTTTGTCCATTTGTTTGAGGATGAGGTGTATACCTCTTGTTCAAAGCTATTCCAAACAATCTCTAAAGAGTAATCTAGAAGTTACTAAGGAATTTGGTGTCCTTATTTGAAGTAATGGATGTAAGAGCCCCATGAAGATGCATAACCTCTCTGAAAAATAGTTTGGCTATGTTGGAAGCATTAGCAGATTTCTTACAAGCCAGAATGTGTGTCATCTTAGAGAACCTGTCTACTACCACAAACACAGAATCTACACCTCGTTGTGTCTGAGGCAAGCCCAACACAAACTCAATTGCTAAGTCTTTCCAAATATCATCAAGAATAGGTAAAGGCATATAAAGACCAATATTTTGAGACTAGCCTTTAAAAACCTGACAAGTATAACACCTTCTAACTATAACACCAACGTCTCTTCTCATGTGTGGCCAATAATACCTCTATTCTAGGCTAGCAATGGTCTTGTCTCTATCTAAATGACCGTTAAGACCACTACCATGCAAATATCAAATTAAATTCTCTCTTAAAGATGATCAAGGAATGAATAGTCGATCCCCTTTAAAAATAAATCCATATCAAATGTGAAAATATTTACAAGGATGTTTTCCACTGCACTTGGCTCATAACTCCTTAAACTCAACATCATTTTCATGCAACTCTTTCAGGAAATTAAAGCCTACTATCTCCTACGGTAAGGAAATTAGCAAGGAATCCTTCCTACTCAATGCATTTGCTACCTTTTTAAGAGCCCCCAATTGATGCTGAATCATAAAAGGGGATTCCTGCACAAAACTCACCCGTTGAGCATGCATCTTTTTTATCACCTTCTAGATATGAAGAAGCATTAAAGTTAGATGTTTAGTAAATAGAATGAAATTCTTCTTAACAAAATAATGTTCCCACTGGTATAGAGCTCTAAAGACTTCATATAGTTCCTGATCACAAGTAATCCATTTATGGTGAGCATCACTTAATTTTTTTGCTAGAAAGGCTACTGGTTTCTTCTCCTATGATAACACAGCTCTTATTCCCACCCCATTAGCATCACATTCAACTTGGAACACTTTGTTAAAATCAGGAAGTGATAATACTGGTGTGGTACATAGCTTTTCCTTAATCAGTGCAAAACTTCACTCTTGCTCAAACCCCTAATTGAACTCCCTTTTCTTCAAACATTCAATAATAGGTGCAGTGATGGTACTGAAATCTTTGATAAACATCCTATAGAAGGTGGCCATACCATGAAAAATACAAACCTCCATCACCAATTTGGGTGTAGGCCACTCTCTTATAACACACACCTTATCTTCATCAACCTGAATCTCTTCCTCACCGACAATAAAGCCTAGGATAAGTAACTTTTTGGTTTTGAATGTAAATTTTTTGAAATTAATGTACAATTGGTTCTTCTGTAAGACTTGAAATACTTGCAATACTTGCCTCACATGCTGCAAATGCTATGTCTTGGTCTTACTGTAAATCAGAATATCATCAAAATAAAATGATGTGAAAGAACTAGTAAACGGGCTCAGAACCTGATTTATCAACCGCATGAAGGTGTTAAAGGTGTTTGAAAAACCAAAAGGCATCACCATCCACCTATACAATACATATTTGCTCTTGACAATTGTTTTCCATTCATCTCCAGGCCTAACTCTTATATGATGATATCCACTACACAAATCTATCTTCGAGACTACCTTACAACCAGCCAAATTGTTGAATGTGTCTTTCAAACAGAAATTGGGAAACGATACTTGATATTTATCTTATTTATGGCTCAGCTTTCAACATACATTTTCCACTGATTTCCTTTCTTAGGGACTAAAAGGACTGATACTACACAAGGACCATGCTCTCACAAATAAATCCCTTCTTCAAAAAACCTTCAATATGCTCCCTTAAAATCTCATTCTCCTTGGGGTTCATACGATAGTGGGGAATTTTTGGTAAGCTAGACCCCAATATGAGGTAAATCTAATGTTGAATATCTCATATGGGAGGAAAATCATTTGGTAATTCCTCTGCAATCAACTCCTTGAAATCCTCAAATATTTCTATCACTTTTTCTGGAATTGTTGTTTCCTCCTTAGCAACATTCATCAGTCCTTTGATCACCATTGGACAGAAACATTCACTTTCATTTATATACTCATCAAGATCCATTTTCACTTTGCGTTATCACCAAGAAACTAGACTTTTTTTCTCTTGGATTCTTATCCAAGTGGGAAGCAGGAGCCATAGCAATTTTATGTGTGTCCCATGTAAATATCATCACGTTATCTCGTCCTCAATAAGTTATATCATTATCAAACTATCAAGGTCTACCAAGTAAAATATGATAAAAATCCATATCAAAAACATCACTAAGAACCTCTTCTCTCTAATGTTTTCCGATGGAAATAGGAACTCTGCAGGCTAGTGTTACTCGAACATGGGAGCCCTTTCTTACCCAATCGAGTGTGTATGGCTTCTCATGGGATTATGTTGACAAATTCAAATACTCTACTAATTTATGTGACCCCGGCTTCTTCGTGCTTTCATTATCCACGATCAAATAGCACCATTTATTCTTGATAGAACAATGTGTTTTGAACAAATTCTTGCGTTTCCATTCATCTTTAGATGCTAGTAAAATTCTCTACAACATAAAATTTACGCTATCATTAGATTCTTCCTCTGCAATATCAACCTCAACATATTCATTGTTCTTAACTGCATGATCTTCTCTTTCTTCATCTTCCTCCATTTCTTCCACAATAGCGGTGTCTCTCCTTGTTAGACAAACATTTGATCTGTGGCCTCTTTTGTTACAATGATAACATGTGTCTCTAGTGAGTTTAGCATATGGATTTTTTTGCCTCTCGATTGGTGTTTTACCATACTCCACGCTACTAGAGCTGCTAGCCCCCTTATTCTCGGGGTTGGAATCCCAGGGCATTGCACTCTTTTCCTTGTTACCTGTTGATTCAAAATTATTCTAGGGGGAGTAGCTTCTAAAAGACGAGAAATTTCGAGAGGATTTCTCCATTAATTCTGCCATCAAAGCTAAATTGGATGCCTCAGTTACAATCCATACTATTTATAAACCCATCTTCTCCCGCGAGGATCCCTTTAAGCCATTGAAGTATCGTGCCACCTTATGGCTCTCTGATTCTCCCACTTCATTGCACTCAAAAAAACGCAGGAACTCCGTTGTGTATTCAGTCATGGTTCTCTTGCCCTGAATACACTCGATGTACATCTGATAAAGAATATGTTCATAACCTCCGATAAAAACTGCTCCAGCATCAATTGTTTCATCCTTCGCCATGTTCTAAGTGGCCTATTCCTTTTCCTTTACCTTTGAACAATAAGTTTATCCCACGAGACAACAACAATACTTTTAATCATGGTCACCACAATCTTAACTTGCTTGTTCTCATGGACGCTCATAACACCGAAGAACCTATCGACGTCAATCTGTCAATCCTAAAACTCGTCCACTCCTGTTGTTCCATAGAATAATGGAATATCAGCCTTCACTCGATAATCATGGTAATAATGATTCCCATTATCAACTACCTCTTTCTCGTATAGTTCTTCTTCTTCAGAACTTGAGTTTTTAGCAATAATAACTTGTTCTTGTCCCCTGTCTCTTCGCTAATTCTCGTTATTTTTGACGTTGTTCACCTATTTTTTAAATTCTCTATCTATTTCAGTCAAAGCAGTTAGAGTCACATTAATTCCCTCAAGATGAGTCGCACTAATTCCCTCAAGATTTGCTCTAGTCACCGATTGATCTGCCATGGTTGTCAAGCTACAAAAAGGAGAAGAGAAAACCTACTCTGATTCCAAGTGACGCAGTCGGAAAGACGAAAGGAATAACAAGCGCTAACCCTATAACACAACACAAGTTTGCAAGCGACATACTTGTCAAATAAAGCTGGAATCCACCAGAAAGAAGGAAACTCTGAATTTTATTATAAGGAAAGATAATCCTTACGGCCACGCCAAAGGTCTTTAAATACAAAAAACAAAGAAACCTTAATAGGCCTTTAAACCAAAACAGAATTAAACAAATAAAACAAAATGAAAAAAATAGTAAAATGTTGAATTTGGGTCTGAAATAAACTCAAGTGACTTAAAAAACTCATAGGTCACGACAAAGCAGTGAGTTGGACTCGTGAGCTGATTCTCTATCCAGAAAGGTATAATAATAGTTATTCTGACATCAAACGCCAAATTTGCACAATTCTGGAATAACTTTTCCAACGCGCGACTTCCTTTTTGATACACACAGACAACCTTCCTACATTAGATTGCTAGTTATAATCGTGGTGAAAATTGTACGCTAAGTCTTTCACTATGTTTTTTATGTTCAACAGTGGTGAAATTTTGAGAAATCTACCAAAATCCAGACGTTCGGTATCAAACTTGCGACATCTACCTTTTACTACGTTTTCTTACAACTGTAGTGATATGTAATGCGCTACTGAGTTTTTACTACGTTTACCAACCTGTAATGGTAAAGCTGACATATACTACTACACTCTACGTTACCATGATTGATCAACTATAATGATATTCCTTTTTAACCGTGGTAAAAGGACATTTTCGTAATAGAGAATGTAAATAAATGTATTATCATAATTTTCATCGTTTTATACTTTTATAATGATTTAAATTAAGAGGTTTCAATTCAATGATAAAAGTTTAATCAAGTAACATCTTAACTCAAATCTCATCTATAACCGTTGAAGAAAGACTATTAATAACATAGTTTTTAATTAAAAAGAGATCAATATTTTAATATGAGTGCAAAATACCTGTGCTTAGCACGAATAACTTACACTTCATTAAATAGGATAACATTAATTAAAGTTTTACTATATAAAATAGAGAAATATTTTACTTATATTTGAGACTATCAAATAATAAAATAATAAATTTTAATTTTATATTTAAGAATGAATCATGTACTTTCTCCTAAATGAATTATTATAAATAAAAAATTAAAAAAAAAATCAAAAAATTATCTTCATATACATTTGAAGTATTAGCTCAATGGTAAGATTTTGATTTTGTAAATTTAAAATATTTTTTCAAATTCTTTCGGATTATTGTAAAATGAGTATTAATGTCATATTAATTAATATTAAAAAAATAGTTTTCCCCCATTTTTTAAAATATTATTATTAACATAATAGTTAATTAGGTTGAGTAATTGACTTGGCTAATAATAATAAATTAATATTTATTAAAAATATATAAATTCACATATATAATACTACACTAGTTAAACATAATACATTCAATAAATAATTACTACGCTTTTTTAATGGTATGTGTATCCATAAATTTTTTTAAATTATGATAATTCATGCATCAATTGAGTTTTTCGTAGTCTTTGTTAGAGTTTTTTTTTCTCTTTTTAAAATGTCTGAATGTTAGGTTCGATCTACCGTGTTATCAAAATATTATGACAAGTTTGAATATTGAAGGGTTGTCTTTACAAGAGAAGGGAGAAAAGGAGGGATTTTGCTTCGATTTGGGTAAAAAAGAAGATGATTCATGTGATTTACGATGGTGCTTGGTGGGAAGGTTTTTGTATGAAAGACTAGTTCATGTGAGATCAATGAAGGTTATAGTAGCCGATATGTGGAGGCAGGTAAAGGGTGTCACTATCAAACAGACAAAGAAGGGTATGTTCTTATACCATTTTGTCCATAACCTCGACATGGTAGCGACATTGAAGGGAGATCCATGGACGTTTGGTAGACACCTGCTGATCTTGGAGAGGGTGAAATTGGGTGTTCAAATAGAAAATATTCCTTTGGTCCACGTAAAATTTTGGGTTCAAGTTCACAACCTTCCGACGGAGATAATGGTAGAGAAGGTAGGGAAAGCTATGGCAAATTCCGTTGGTTCCTTTGTGGAATATATGCGATTGAGAGTGAGCATTAATGTCTGACAACCCCTGAAAAAACAAACTAAAGTTTAAGAAAAAAGGAGGGTAATGGTTTGTGGTGAATTTCAAATATGAAAATTTTAGTTTGTTTTGCTTTGTGTGTGGGATGTTGAGCCACTCTAAACAGAAATGTGAAGTCCGATTTGCAATGCAAGAGGATGATAAAGTTAGAGGTTGGTCTAATGATATTTTGGTGGATAACAGAAGGTATGGTGGAGGTTCGTCATCAAGGTGGCTGAAGGAAGAAAATGGGGGCGGCGAGAATGGAAAATATTGGAAGGTTGTCCAGTCACGTGAGAGAAATGTGATGCATGAGGGGAGTGAAATTGTCATCAATACAAGGGGATCACAAACGGATGGTAGTCAAAGGATAATTCCCATAGTAATGAATGAACTTATGAGCAATGATGTCACTTAACACCAATTGATTACCAATCATGGCCATCACTCAATGCAGAATAACCACATTAAATTTGCAGGGCCAATCATTATCGGCCAACATCTCTAAGAGCCGACATCCAATAACACCTCAGCAACAAGCCGAAAAAATGTTTAATGCTAAATAACATGCAGAAAATGTAACAACCCATGATTTCACATCTAACCAATCTCTTATAAGCCTTCAAGCTACAGCTGGACCACAGTGTATTACCCAAACCTCAACCAATCATAATTCCTATAATATGCATGGCCCACGTATTACACATCCTATCAAATTCAACACACCTCAAACTTATACCAACTACAACCAAAACACCCACTACCAACTTAATGACTTTCTCAGTAGCAGGATATCTTTAAACAACATAAACTCACCCAAACCAATCTCCATCCCAAACATGACAAACCCAGAGCCAAACAATAATTACTAAAATCAAAACCTCATTAACATTAACCAAGTCTATAATGAACACATGTTGCCCAATCCGAGTAGATTCCTTACTCAAGCGGAACCAAATAGAGAAGAACAAATTAACATGGATGTTAAAATGGAAAGGAAGAGAAAGAGGGAGGAGGATATGTGGAATGAGAAGGAAAGTAATGTTACAATGCAACATTATTTATCGGCAATTCCTGGCAGTCAGGACTTTCGAGACCAATGAAAATCCTGAGTTGGAATTGTCGGGGATTGAGCAGATCGGGTGAAATTCCAAACCTGCGAAGCTTGGCTCAAAAGTAACACCTGAACATCATCTTTTTGTTGAAGATGTTGGCAAGAGCTAACAAGTTAGAGAATGTGAGATTATTGCTTAAGTTTGATGCTTGTATTACTGTGGATGTAGAGAGTCGAAGTGGGGACTTGGCGGTGTTGTAGGAAGTGTTGGGGTTGATTGAAAATATATATATTGATACTCTTTATATTGGAGTATGATTGTTGGTGAAGACAATGAAATTTTATGTATTATTTTCAATCAAGGTGGGGATTGTTGGGTTGGTTGAAAATATACATGTTGAAGAAGTCCCATATCGCTTAGTGTTGTGAATGAAGAGAGGATTCAAGGCTATATATAATAAGCAAGTTATTTGAAGTCCCACATCGCTATGTTTTATGAAGTAAGTGGGGGTCAAATGCTATATAGGATTCAAGTTTTCCATTCCAAGATGCACTAGTCAAAAGCACTTTAAACTTGTATTTGACTTTATTTGTTCTCTTATACTCTTGTCATAGAGTGTTGTGAGATGTAGTCAAATATTATTTTTGGAGGTTGTGGGTATATTGGGGGCCTGAGTTAGTTGAGGGTATATCATGTGTTGTAACAATTTTCATATAGTGTTATTCTCTGGTCGCCTATTGACAACGATCGTGGTTTTTTCTCTAGTTTTGGAGTTTCCACGTTATGTTCTTGTGTTGTGATTATGTTCCTCTTTTTTCTAACAACTGGTATCAGAGCTTTTGGTTTGATATGGGGATAAGTGTTCTTAGTATGCTCTGTGGTTGCAGTTTTGTCTGATCTTCCACATCAGGAAAGAAGGGTAGTATTTTGAAAGAGTTATTGAGTTGCAGTCACAAATTCTATTGTGCAGTTTAGGCTAAAGAAAATTGATGGAAGAATCTTTTGACTTGTGAGAAGTTCAAGTCAAAGATGTGTTGATACAATCAAGATTACATAATATTATGTCGGTGGTTGAAGAGCTTCCTGCCAACAAGGAAGTTGCACCATAATGTTTCAACCTGGTTTTCGACATGTGAAATTCTTGGAGTAGTTTAGCTTCAAGTGAAATTTATTCTTCATGATAAATTATATGGTTGTCGGTGATGACAATGTGAAATTCTGAAGTGTTTTATCTTCAAGTGAAATATATTTTTCATGAGAAATTAAAGTATGATAGTTTTTAAAACTATGATTGTCGGTGAAGACAATGTGAAAATTCTTGGAGTGGTGTAGCTTCAAGTGACTATACTTTTTATGGTGGAGTATGATTGTCGATGAAGACAATGAAAGTTTATGTTTTATTTTCAATCAAGGTGGATATTGTTGGGGTTGATTGAAAATATATATGTTGATACGCTTTATATTGGAGTATGATTGTTGGTTAAGACAATGAAATTTTATGTATTATTTTCACTCAAGGTGGAGATTTTTGGGTTGGGTTGAAAGATTGTGAAATGTAGTGTAATGAATTTCTCTAGGAACTTTGTGAACCTGATGATACATGACAATACGAAATGGAAGTGGAGATTAACATGCTACTATGGATATCCAGAGAGAGATGGAAACGAAGACAAGCTTGGGACTTGATTCGTTACATGTGAGATATGTTGAATGCTCCTTGGTGTTTACTCGGTGATTTAAATGACTTATTATCTCAACAAGATAAATGAAGAATCCACCCACACCCAAACTGGTTATGTGAAGGATTCCATAATATGGTTAGTGATTGCGACTTAACCGATATTAATATTGAAGGTCAGTCATTTACGTGGATAGAAAGTAGAGGAACGGACCATGTGGTTGAAGAGAGACTAGATAGAGCTTTAGTAAACTCGGCTTGGATGATTATGTTCCCTAATGTTAAGTTGGTAAAATTGTTAGCTTCTCACTCTGATCACAACCCAATCCTTTATGATGGGGAGGAGGCAGTAACAATAAAGGTATTAGGTGGCTTGCTTGAGATAAGTTATCTTGCCCCAAGAAGGAAGGGGGGCTTAATTTCAAAGATTTCAAAGCTTTCAACCTGGATATGGTGGCTAAACAAGGTTGGCACTTGATGACAAATCTAAAGTCGTTGGTAGCTAGAGTCTTCAAAGCAAGGTATTATTCTAAATCCTCTTTTATAGAAGCTAATCGGGGGAAATTTTGAGTTTTTCTTGGAGAAGTCTATGAAAACAATAAAAAATTTGAACCTGAGATGTAGGTGGAGTATTGGTGATGGGAGTAATATTAGAGTGATGTCTGAGCCTTGGCTAAGAGGCAATGAAGAAGTTTGTTTAGGAGGCCCCCAAGGATGAGGCACTTATGAGGTTACTATTAAGGATTTAATGGTGACTCACGTTAAACAGTGGGATGCACATAAAATTTGACTTTTATTTAACCATGATGTTGCGAACAAAATCTTGAAGGTACTCCTCTTGGAGGAAGTGATAGAAGATTATAGGCTATGGAAAAAAGAACAAAATAATAATTATAGTGTCAGAACTACATATAGGTTGGTGAGAAGATTCCAATCAAACCATATTAACCATATGGTGGAAGGGGATTGGGGTAGCTTGTGGAACATTACGCCACCATCAAGAGCCAAACATTTATTGTGGCGTGATTGTATGAGCTGCCTTCCAACTCGGAATAAGCTTCAACAATATTGTGTTCCATGTCCACCTCATTGTCAGTTGTGTGAGAATATCGAAGAGGATAATTGGCATGTGTTCTTTGGTTGCATGGTCACTAATCAAAGCTGGCAAGTTGCATATTTGTCTTTTATCATAGAACCTCGTCTTCAGAAGTTTAATGATGCTAAGATCCTTATTCTTGATTTTTTAGTAAAGAAGATAGGAGGACTGCTGGGATAGTTGCAATTTTGATTTGGGACCTTTGGAATAAAAGAAATAACGTGATTTAGAATAATGAAGAGATGAAGAGTCCAAGTTATGATTACAAGCTTATCATACTTGACATGATTGGTTTAAAGCTTAAGATAATCATGCGAGTGAGATTGACTCCCACAATAACCAAACATTGTGGAATCTTCCTAATGAAGGGTGGGTGAAGTGTAATATCGAAGTGGGTTTCAATAATCAGAAAGGGATAGCTAATAAGGGTTGGTGTGTTAGAGATTTCCTTGGTAGATTCATCATTGGAGGTATATCGTGGGACGTTGGGCTTTTATCGATTATAGATGTTGAAGGCTTGGCCATAAAAGAAACAATTCAAGCAACCATCTAGTTGCAACTGGATTATGTGATCTTTGAAAGTGATTATCAAACAATGGTCCAAGCTATCTGTTATCCATGCCAACTATGGGGTAGTGTCATACCCCAAATTTTTACCCTCAAATTATTCGATCTTTTGTTTCAGTATCAAGTTATCAGGTTGCGGCAAAGGTTGTTTGTTTCAAGGTGGATAATCATCAGGGCCAGTTGAATTTCAGTTAGGGTTTTGGCAAAGCAGTAGTGCAGTTAATATCTCAAGTCATCTGTTGTCATGGGATATTTTATGGACAAGTGTGGACTGAATTCAAGTACTTATATATGAGGATCTGAATCAGGGTTTTGTGTAAACTTAAAGTTTATCTGATGAAGTCAAGCTGAAAGATCCATTTAAAGTCAAGACATTCAGTCTGTTACTTCAAGTCCTGATTATGTGGTTCATGCTTTCTTTTTAAAGGAGGATTCAAATCTTCTATTCTATTCAAGATCGTAGCAAGATGGAATCAGGATGTGGGATTTAGTTTCTTATGGAATCGGTTCAAGATTTTCATTCAAGTTCGAGATTCATGACAAAATTTCATTTTGAAATTTAACTCATGACCACTTTTCAATTTTGTCACAAAGAATCAAGCCCATATTCCAAATTCATGTCAAAATTTCAAATTGCATAATTCAAGGTCCATTAAAAATCTACCAAGTTCATGTTACACAATGTTACAACCAAATAGCCCAATCTCATTGCAAACCATAATTTAATAAACCCGTGTATGTTTGTTTTTCTTGTTACAACAAAAAACCTTCAAAAAAGAGAGAAAAGAACATGAGGCCCATTCATGAAAGGTCATGACAAAAATACAAAAAATGAAAAGACACTCCTATGTTTTGCTGCGTACATCCTACTACTCCAAACAAAAGCAAGTAATGACAACATTACATGCCAAAATTATTGCGCAAAGCCTGCACTTTGAAAGAATTGGATTAACATCAATATGGAAACAACACCATGACGCAGACCACTGCCTACTACCTCTTGCTCCACATCTGCACTATAAAAAAAAAATTTCACTCGCCACCTGCAAGCTCCTTGCGCAACATGCCATTCCACGACAAACCATGCCATCACACCATCAAAAATTCTACATCATCATACTGATATGTATCAAAGCAACAGCAACAGCATAATACGGATTTTTTATCCACTTGCCACAATTTGAAACAAAAAATACCAAAATGTCACTACTTGAAAAAAATTACCAGAATGTCATACTTTCTCTTTGGGTCCGGCCACTGGTTGGACGAACCTATGAAGGTTTTTCTACTTTAGCATAAAAACCTTCATAGGGTCGTCCAACCAGGCCGAGCCCATGCAACAGCAGAAAAACCTTCATAGAATCATCCAACCAGTGGTCGAACCCAAAGAGAAAGTATGACATCCTGGTAATTTTTTTTCAAGTAGTGGCTTTTTGGTGTTTTTTGTTTCCAATTGTGGCAGGTGGGTAAAAAATTGCACAAAACCATCTGCAAAAAAATGACCTAGGACAACAACAACACAACAGCGTGGCAGGCCAATTGAAAGAAATAGGAGAAAGGGAAGACCAAGAGAAGAAAAGGAGGAATTCTTAAAATAACAGGGCAGAATCACTTCAACAAAGAAAAAGCTTCAATACAAACCTTGTTTTCTCTCTCGATTTGGACCTTGAAATCTTTTCCTCCTTCACCACTGCCTGCGCCTAACTACCCATTCTCTTTCTCAGACTTCAAAAGAAAAACAATTTCTTCACTCTTCTTTCAATCTTCTCCAACTCACCATTTTTCCCTCCACGTCATCTTCATAAACTCGCAACGCCAGAAATTTCTTCATACCCACCTAGCAATCCCTGCACCTAACTCCTTTAACATTAAGACTCACATCACCCTTGAATCCATCACAACAATCCTACACGACTTGCATCAAATTATTAACCACCACCACTGCGATTTGAAAGGTAAACAACAACACCATTAAACCAAGACAACCACTGCAAAAACAAACGGAGAAGAGAGAGAGATTGATGAAAAAAGAGGAAGCCATTCGCGAGAGAGAAAGTGATCACGATTGAAAGATAAAGTGAAAGTGTCTTTGATTTGTTGTTCTGAACATGGTTGTGCCTTTTGAAATTCGTTCCTTTTTTTTGTCGTTCATAGTGTATGTTTCGCGTTTGAGAGAAAGAGGAGAAATGACCGTGTTGTGTTCCTAAATTAGGTTTTCTTTCCTTTCTTTCTATTAATTTTCACTAGGAAATTATGGACCGGGCCCTAGGCCCATAGGCTTTTTTCTTCTTGTCCGCCTAGTTCGCTTGATGCACCCCTGAACGAAAATCATGGGTTTAGGTAAACAAAGCCCATGCAATTCCTGGCCCATTTGTTTTTTGCAGTCTGCACCCTTCTTGAGTTTTAACTAGATTTAGTTGTTAATTAGCTTTTTTTAGAATTAGTTAATTAGTTTTTTTTAATTAAATTTTAGTTTATTTAAATTTTATTTTAATGAGTTAATTACTTTTAATTAGAATCCATTTAATTAGCTTTTAATTATATTTTTAATTCATTTTAGTTTTAATTTGAGTTTTTTTAATTAATTAATTAGTTTTAATTAGACTAATTTTTAATTAGGTATAGTTATCTAGCTATTTATTTTTTTTATTAGATTTTGATTTAATTAATTTTTGTTTAATTAAATTTTATTTAATTCTTAGACTAATCTTGACCATCCTCTTTTTCGTTTTAGTTAATTCTTGATGTTTAATGTTGAATTTAATTCTTTATGCATTTGGCTGTGATTAATCCCCGGTCTTTGATGCCTATTCTCTTGTGGCTTTTGGAACTTTTGGTTTGCCTATTTATTTCATTCCAATGGAAGGTCTCCCTGTTGACTTGTAAGTCATACCTTTAGGATAATTTAGTTGCTTTTCTACCTTTTTGTGTGACCTTGTTAAGATAACTTTCCTCAGCCTTGTTAGAGCCATTTTGACTTAGAGTTTAGTTTAAAGTTTGTTAACTCTATGTGAGTATCATGGTTATGAGTACTCATTTTCCCCTTTGACTTTTGTTAAGGTCAACTTTAGTTAGTTTTCAACTTAGATTTAGAGAGTTGGTTAACTCTAAGTAAGTATCATGGTTATGAATACTTACTCCCCTCTGTAACCTTGACCACAATCAAGAGTTCCTCATCCCTAGTAAGGTCGAACTACGGAGGCTCTGATTTCTCTTTTCCTAGTTAGGATACTTAGTGTCGCGGTGAAAATCGGATACCAAACTATTGATTAGTTTGAATCTTCAATTCATTTTGCAACCGAACTTTGATTTGTCCAAAGGAAGGGATAAAGATCGAAATTCCCACAATGCAATGCAAATGCAAGCTAGAGAGTTATAGGTTCGGGGTTTGGTTAAACTTAGGGAAGGTACTAGCATCCTAAGTTTCTGTAGTACTCTACAGGAGCCTCTTGTTTTATGTTTGTTTATTGCTATGTGTTATCTGCTTAATAGTTTAAAAGACCTAGGGGTTTATTTCTAAGTATACTCGATAAGATATCGCATCTTATGCCTACATATCCTTACGGGAGTGGAATCAGAGTATTTGTAGTTCCCCTAAAGGGTCAGAGGAGTTCTTTGACTGTGGTCAAAGTTCCTACGGGTTTAGGATAGTTGTTTGATTGATTTTAGGAGAAGAGATGTGTCTTCATTTTAAGGGAGATTTAACCGCCACAAGTTGTAGGAAAATAGTCTTTGCATCGTCTTAAGAAAAGGGCTTAAGTACTCGGATTATTTGACGAGTATGCCTTTATCTCTCTTAAGGCAAAGTCCCTACGACTTGATTGTATTGATGAGGGGTGGAGATTCTATCTCACTTAAGATGATTTAGCATCTTTCTCTAATGTGTTTGAATATTTGTTGAGTTGTATTTGTTCGTTTCTATGTTGTAAAGATAAAGGTCCTTCCTATGGGGTAGGATCTATCTTAAGTGATCGACTTGAATGGGATCAAGGATCAAGTGGGAGTATGATGCAAATGATGTGCACTACACACAAGTATTGAATCATGTGTAGGTTTTTCCTTTGGACGGGATGCGATGCGATAAATGATAAATGACGATAATATAAATGCGGAAAAATAAATTGCAAGGAAAGTAAACCATACACACGCATGAAAGCGCTAAGGTGTAGGTGCATGTGTCGTGAATGTGAGTGTGCACAATTGAAATGGTTTTACGATGTTGGTTGATTTTAATCGGGGTTGATTGTGGGAGAAGAAATTGTATTGGATTTTAAGTGAAATTGTTTTATTTAGATGAGGTTGATTTTATATAAAAAAACTGATGTTAATTATATTAGCTATGTGTTCTAGTAAAAATTAGACGGTTAATTACATTTTAAGGAGTGGTTTAAAAAATGTCTAAATATCTAAGAGGTTTTACTTTTATTATAAAATTAATTTAAATGTGAAAAGGTTTATTCTTAAATAAAAATTGTTATTATTATAAAAGGTTAAATTAAATTAAAAGGTTTTTCATAAAAGAGTTTTTTTTTAGTTATTAAAAATAAATAAAAGTTAAATTAGGTGAAGTAGAGATTTTTTATTAAGAAAATGGGTAGATATTATAAAAGGGTTATTAAGATTGATGACTAATTTAAGTAGAAAGTGAATGATAAAATTATTAGATGAATTTAGTTAAAGAGTTAAAGAAAAACAGATTAATTAAAATGGTTAATTTTAAAAATATTTTTTTAATAATAAAAAAAAAGTTGATTAAAGATTGATTATTGGTTAATTAATTAAATTAAATATTAATGGTATAAATTGAATGATTATTATATTAATTAAAATTGATTAAAAATTAAAATGATTATTAGATTGGTTAAGTGAGATTAACCAGGATTAATTAACAGTTAGTGGGCTGATTAATGGTTTAAGAAGGTTAAGAGGGGTTTAGGTAGTGGGCGCAGGTGATTGGGTGTAGTAGGCTCACTAGAGTGTATGGTGAGGTGCGATTTGAGACGTATGATCGTGATCTGATAATGATCGTATGGGTGCAAAGTGAGGGTGTACCGTGTGTCTGTGGGTGTGTGTACATCTGATTGTATTACATTAAGATACAGCAAAATAAACAAAAACAGTAAAACCCTAATTTCCTAAATTGGCCCCCCAATTCCCTCGATCGCCTCTCAGCGCCGTTCAACACCCTTCCGCCTCCTTTCCTTTTTTCTCTTTCGGCGTCGTTTCTTCTATCTCTTTCTGTTCTTATTTGCCTCCCTCTTCTCTTTCGTTTTTTTCTGCGAAATTAATCAACAATCATCAAATTCAAAGTGAACAAAACAGGAACGATACTTACCCTAACCTGTGAATTCTTCGAAAGAGCATTCGCGAACTCGCGAAGAATGGGGATTCCCAAGGCATAAGGGTTTCGGCGATGAAGGTGGATTCGCGATGATGGAGGCGAAGGCTCGTGAAGGACGAACGGTGGCTAATGATATCTGGTGGAACAGCCTTTTTTGTGGTTTTTCTGACGGCGACAATCGGTTTCCGGTGAAGTGGGTTTGTTGAAGATTCGTGGTAGAGTCTGAAAGAAGATGAGTTTATCTTCTACGCTTTCCTCTTTACGATTGTTTTTTTAGGTTTTGTTTGAATTTGAGATTCTTACGTGATTTTTTCTCTCTTCCGTATTTTAGGGTTTCATGACTTTGGAATTTTTCTGTAGTTGAATTGTGAATTGTCTCGTGGATTTTTGGTTGGGTTCTGAGTGTGTATCGCAGATTCTCATGTGTATTCCTTCTCCGATCACTCTGAATCTCCAAACCTCTTCTTATAGTCTTATTTCAAAGAACGAATTAACTGAGGGCTTAAAGACTTTCCAAATATAGTCGAAACATGTTTGCAGATTCATTTTTTTTTCATTAAGTCGTAATCCTGTTTTGGAAGCAATTCAAAATCTTGCCCTTTTGAAATGTCTCTTCTTAGCGTATCCTTGCTGGTGACATCTTGTTTCCAAATTGGCTTAACACACAGCTTAGATTCCTTCTTAATCCTGACAGGTGCATTAAACGATTGATTTGAATGCTGGAAGCTTGACACGATGTCGGGTAGGATCTCTTATCTTGACAGCATCATGTTTGTGATAGCTTTCTTTTTTTGCAATTCAATGAGACTATTAATGAGAATTGCTTTCCATTGTTCTTGGTACAGGTTTTCGGTTATGGAAAGGCTTCAAAAAGAGGTATATCCTTCTTTATTTGAATGTGTCCATTGGATGTTGTCTGAGAGAGGAATCTGATATATCGTTTGCTGAAATTCTCGCAAGAATTAGCCCCTGGGATATGGCTGCCCCAGAAACCGCAGGTTGTCGCTGGGGAGTGTCGTAATATATCCAAATAACAATTTGGCTGGCCATTTGTTGCAAAATAAACACAGGTAGATCAGCTATGTTGCAATTATATTGGTTCAAAAACGTGGATATTCTCAAATTTCTCTTGAACAGGCCTGTCGTATTAGGAGAACCTCCTGCTTCAATTCAAAACGCAGCAATGTTACTTATTTCACGCTCTAATTAACGGCTCTTCTTCTGCAGGTGTGGAAGCTTAGAATCAACAAAGGAAATGGTGCGGGTATTGGATTAGGATCACTCGTCTGCGAATTCCTCACAGCCGCCTCAAGCACTGGCGAAGGGAGCTGTCGTCAACCAAGACGCTGTCGGTAAAAAGGGTGCAAGCTACCTAGAAGTCCTTTCAAGTGGAGAAAAGAAGGTGTTTCCTTATTATTTCCTTCTTGCAGAATGTTTGTTTAGTTAAAGCTTGATGGTTTGACACTCATATACAAGATGTTTAATGCAGGTCGGTTAGACTTCTGTTGCGTGATTTCGAAGACTCGATGCCATAATGTGCTTTCTTTTTCTTCTTATAACTTTCTAACATGGTTCTGCTTCTGTGTGGATTTTCTCGAGGGTTTATCTTGCTGAGGCTTAATGGGTGCTTCAACGGGATTCTCGTCTGGGCTGTGTGTGCAAGCAACTGATGCGAGTAATACACCCATCCTCTCACAGCTTGTCCTCAATTCCAATTGCTCCAGGTAGATTTAAATTGCATTCTATAAGAGCTGCAGTATGACGTAGTTTAGTCGCTCTGCCAGTTAACGTCGTGCCAGCCTCTCCATACCTGCTTTGCCACTCCCTAAGTTCAGCATCAGAAAGACTTCTAGAGGCAACCACAAGGGTGCGTAAACCTTGTGATGGGTATTCACTCAAATGGCTCTGAGTTGCATTCAATAAGCTATTGTTGCTCTCACTGCCATTTGCCAAAATGCTAAACATTGATGTATCAGCGCCTTTGACTAACGCCTTTACCATATTGTCAGGAAATCGAATAAATATAAACATTCTCTTTCGCACACTATCAAAATCGTGCAGTCCCAACACGTCCAACCTGAGTTTCTCACCATTGATGTCAATAACAATATGTCCTGATGTCCGCTCAAAAGGAGTGTGTCCATATGCAGAGGCCGCAGAAACTAGAGCTTGTTCATCAGGGGATTCACCCTGGTAATCAACGCGTTCTACACATCCATTTGATTCACTTGTTCCACAACCAGAAATACCCCCATCAGTAAGTATAGGAATCACAGTATTACAAGCAGCCAATGTAAGAAAAAAAAAACTCATGAGCAGCTATTCTTTCATCTCTATTTGAGTTTCTATGCAGCATGGTCATTAGTTTGGGATCAACTGCAATTTCAGCTTTGAGCTTCCATCCTGATTTTGTATTAAGAACTAATATTAGATTTTAATTTGTGCAGGTTTCAGATCATGTTGTTCTTGGCTTGCACTTCTCATGGCCTGGTATGCGGGAGAGTAAAGAGAAAGAAGCGCTTTGTACATTGGTATAGTACATTCCCCTGTGTAGACTAGGATTGTTCTTTGAAATTAGCAATGGACCTGAATTCTTGTAATTTCTTGGTTCAATGTGAAGGCTTGGGTTGAAGTTAATGTACTTCTCAACTTACAAGTTCTTATTTGTTTATACCTAACAGGCTAATCAATTGTGATAGTGTGCAATTACAGGACAATGTATAACTTGTAGAGGTGAAATCTGGGTTGCCGAAGCTGAGATATAAGCTTTCCATCAATACGACTTATGAACTGTTCGACTAGATAGTTACGGACGCTAAATTCTGCCGTAATTCCTTGGACATTGGTTTGCCGTCACAGTGATGAAACATGTCACAACTTTTACAAGTCTTGCGAGAACTCCCAGTAGGTCAGCGGCATAAGCGACGACTGCTTCTATTCCATCAGTAAATAATTCAAAAAGGCTTCTCTAGTAGCTTGCATTCCATGTAATATTAGTTCTTAGCTTGGTCTTGCAAAGGGAATATTGAATCATTATATTATTGTATTCTTTGAATCCTTCTAGAGTTAATGAAATTGGTTGTGCTTTGTTTGCTATATGAAAAACCTGGAAAGTGGATTCAAGTATTTGGCCTTAAACTTATTCTCCATTTTACAGCAGCTTGTATCCCGTATGGGTTTGTCATGCGATTTACCACGTGGGCTTAATATTGGAAATAAACTTGGGGAACTTGAATCTTCTAGGCTTAAACCTGGCGGATTGAATTCAACTGGGACTTATTTCAATACATTCTGGTGATTGACCGCTGAAGCTTAACCAAACACAATTGAATCAAACGAGTGAAACGAAATCTCCTAAAGGTCCAATAGTATGGTTTTCAATAAAGCCTTCGGGTTGCATGTCCTCTTCAAAATCCCATTTCCAGATGAATGTAATTGAGATAAAATTAGGATCAAGCAAGACAATGCCATGAAGTGTATTTTTGTGCAAGTCGAAAGTTCACCATGAGCTCGGTTTTGTAAAATTCTACCCCGCGTAGCCTGAGTCTTTATTTTCAAAATATGCGATAACTTAATAGTATGAATTTAATTATGGGCTTGAATATGATGAATTCTTCATGGTAGAATAAAACCCAACTTTTTACACATCAATTTGGACTGCCTCTAATTTTCAGAGTCAGATAAAAGCCATTGAGTTTAAATCAGCTTGTGGGCTTTGTTGTAAACTTCGATAAAACTTGGCTCAATATTTGGTGAACCATACGAGGATCTCTTTGAACCTTAAACACCTGCACAAGCTGGTTAGCCATAGTAAACGCACATACAAAAAATAAAATAAAATAAAGATAGCATATGAGAAAATGCACAAGGAAATGGGATCTCATGGTCAAAAATTAGGGTGCAACAGATGCCCCTATTTAAGTTACTCCTATTCGGATATATGGAGATTGAAATCTCCGTCTCGACGAGATAGGAGGGACTTAAATATAAACACTGCACGAATTTTTGGCCCTAAGATACCACTGAAAGCAAATGATATGCAATGTTATGAAGACACAAGGATCCTATGGAGAAATGGCGCCACATGGGAGAAACTAGACACAACACATGGGAAGAACAGGCTCAACAGAACGAGACTCCGCCGGGGAAGATTGACAATCACAAAGTGTTTGTAAATGTATTGTAAAGAACTTGGAAGAGAAATCCTCTTGAGGAATCTACGGTATATGTCAAATGTAATTGATTCAAGATATCATCGGGAGAAGTCTACTGCCGAGACTTGTAAATGTAATTGAGAGTACTTTTACCAAAGTATGCACTGTTAAAATCTGTAAGGAATCTACTGCCGAGATTTTGTGTTGAAATCTGTTGGAGAAATACTTCTGACGAAGTCTTCTGGAAATCTACTGCCGAGATCAACCAGAAAATGAAATAGAACTACCTACTGCCAAGGTCTTTTGGGAATCTACTGCCGAGATTGACCAGGAACTACCTACTGTCGAGGTCTTCTGGGAATCTACTACCGAGATTGACCAGGAAATGAAACAGGACTACCTACTGCCGAGGTCTACTGGTAATCTACTGCCGAGATTAACCAGGAACTACCTACTGCCGAGGTCTACTGGTAATCTACTGCCGAGATTAACCAGGAACTGTAAGATGTTCGAATGATTGTCGTTGTAGACTGTAGATGTCGTTGTAGACGGTAGTTTGTCATTGTGGACTGTAGATGTCGTTGTAGACTGTAGATGTCGTTGTGGACTGTAGATGTCGTTGTAGACTGTAGATGTCATTGTAGACTGTAGTTGAAACTTCTTGGCTGTGAGCCATAATGTATTGTAAATGTAATTTGTAAAACTTCACCGGGGATCTTTAGAAAAATGTGAGCCGGTTGAATTGTAATGTATGTCTTCTCAGATAAAGAGAGACTATTGCGATAAACTTCTTCGACTTCTTCGGGGAGATGTCACTTTATGGAAGTAAACTTGTGTGATGAACTCGCTGGGGAATACATTCCTAAGGAGCATCCTTATCGTAGTTGTAAAAAGTGTGAATTCTCAAATAAAGAGAAATATATGTAAGCTTTTCCATTTACCAAGTTGATAATCACTGGGGATGGACAAACTGTCTTGTGGAGATAAAAACCTGATTGAAATGAGTTGCTCGAATAAAGAGCTGCTTACAATTCAGATGTACATTGTTGAGAAGTTCTGATAACACTGTTGGAGAAATGCACCTTTATAAAGATCCTTCCTGGGGAACTGAGTGCAAAATAAATGCACACTTTATCCAAACTCAAAAGTTGGAGATGTCCACAATGTGATTGCCAAGGACCGAAGTTCAATTCAGGAAATATCTGAAGAGAAAATGTTAAGCAAGACTCGACCATTGAGGTATGAACTCAAATGGGATATGTTGAAACAACTGTCTTCCACGAGGATCAATCTTCGTGGCGGAACAGAAATATTATGCTTTTTCTACCTAGGGCTGACAAATCTAATTGGAGGGATAAGACGCACCCAAACACCTAGGGATAACTACAGCCAAGGCGACATAATAAAATGAACACAAAGAATGCAAACAAATGCACATGCCATGCTGCCTACTTGTATGCTATGTGTATGCTTAGGCGGACAAAACAAAAAGAAAGAGGCGACCGGAGATGAAATGAACATCTCGGGATAAACATCTCGACCAATCTTCGAAGATAGAAGTACCACTGGGGATAAACGGGGAACCAAATATGGGATCACACTCCTGCTTCAGGGCTCCAAGTCTTCTCTTTTGGGAAATAGAGATCAATCTATTAGGGATGTAACCTCTTGATAAGTCTGAAAGATTATCCTGTTGAAGATGAGGATAAAGATCCGCTAGGGGTGGATCCAACTCATAACTATAGAAACTTCATGGATAAAATAAATATCCACTTTACTGGAGAGACTCATGCTGGAGAAGATCGACATTGTAGAAGGTCCATTGAGGAGTAAAATACGTCCACTTCACTAGGAAAGGTGAAGTTGGAGAAGATTCGTTGAGGATTAAGAATGTCATCCACTTCATTGGGAAAGTGAAGTTAAATAGATCACTGAGCGTTCTGCATCTAAAAGCTTCATCGGAGAAATGTCGTGACCACCAAAAATAAAATTTATCGGGGGCATGAAGAATGTGGTAAGAACGAGGTAATTCTGCCTTGATGATCTGCGTAATGGTAGTCGTTTGAACAATAGTTTGTTGTGAGCGGATAACATGATCTTCGCTTCTCAAATGCCTCAAGTCAACTGGTTATGAGAAGAACTCGTCCTAAGAGGATTTTACAGAAAACATGGCGTTCCATTGTTTTCAAACTCTTTGGAGAGATTCGCCGAATCTCGACGTAACTGACCCTGATTGACGGTATTATGAATGAGTCTTCAAAAATAGCTCTTCAATAAGTCAGACTTGCACAGAACAAACCGCTTGGAAATAACCTGCCCCGGGCTTAGCAGAGTTTTCAAACTTCAACAATGATGTCTGTATGTAATCTTTCTAAGATGTCGAGCAAAGTTAGCAAGTCCAAAATGTTAGTTTTGAAACTGTTAATGCAACTCACGTTTGTCTTGAAGTTTTGAAAAGAGATATTACGATAACTTATGACCGAAATCATTAGTTAGGGTATGAAATTATTTTATAAAGCCAATCATTAAATTGAGCATAGCTTGTAGGAGTCAGGAAACGTTATCTCGCTGAGTATGCTTTCGAAGTAAACCCTACCTCAAGTAGGACTTTGAAGGTTGTATCAAGGCTTAGTTCAAGGTTTGTGAAACAAAGGAAATAAGGGTCAAAGTATATTTGCACCCACCCGTTTTGAAAGATGTTCACTATTTTTGAAAGGTTTAAGTGTTCAATCAAGTTGATTAAAAATTTGCCCCAGGTCTAAAAATGAGGTTGAAAAAATGGTTAAAGAGGAAATAAACGCTTTATGTTTTGGGTGTTTAGGAGGTTTGAAACAATGCCTTACATCATCAGTAGGATTTTATTCAAAAGCATATATCAGGAGACTTACGTTTTACTTCGTCATCCTCCCTCCAATTATTCACCAAAGTGAGAAAATTTGGGTAAAGTTGGCATTATAAAAAAAATTATGAAAAACATTTTAAGAGTGAATACGAATGGACTTCTTCAAGACAAACACTTATTGCACTACTTTATTCAAAACATGTTCTTACATGCCAATTATGCTTTTAATCAAAGAAATAAAAAATAAACATAAGCAAACACAATAAACAGCGTAACGGTATTTTCTGGAGTTTTCTGGAGTTTTCACTTATATCAGCGTAACGGTATTCCATTCACGACTGGGCTTCCTCCTTTGAAAGTCAGTGTTTCATCATCTATCATTTCTTGAACCTTCTCTTGGAAAACTTTTCATTCTTCAATTGAATGCCCCAACACTCCATCATGAAATTCACAGTTGGTGTTCGAGTTGAACCACGGTGGATGAGACTTCATGATTCTAGTCTTTCTGGGTGTCATCACCGAGTTTCTAGCAAAATGAGACCATAATTGACTGTAAGTCATTGGGATAAGGTCAAACCAGCGAGTTTCCTCTTTCGGAGTATTCAGAGGTATCTTTTGATTCTGAAACCGTCTTCGAACCTGTCGATTCTGATGCTGATCTGGAGAAATTAATCTTCGTTTATGAGGTAGTTGTCGTCTGCGCTGAGCAAGCGCCACATGATGTTGAGGATAAGGTACTGGAACTGGATCAGGCAGGATTGCATTAACATCAACACTTCCTTCCTCTAGGGAATCACCAATTGAAATCTCTTCATTAGCTTGGTTATTCAAGTCATCTTGAATTCTTCCACTCTTGAGTGCATTCTCGATGTTTACTCCAACTTCCACAATTTTGGAGAAATCTAATGGCACGACGCCTACCATCCTAACATAATAAGAGTCTGGCAGTGTTCTTAGAAACATCTTGCTTAAATCTTTCTCTGGAAGTGGTGGACGAACTTGGGCTGCCAACTCTTTCCATCGCTGAGCATATTCCTTGAAAGATTCGTCATCACTCTTACTCATTCCTTCTAGTTGATCACTATCTGGAGCCACGTCCAAATTATAATTGTACTGCTTCACAAAAGCATCGGCTAAGTTTCTCCAAGACTGGATTTGATTCCTTTGTAACTTCATATACCATATCAAGGACGCTCCAGATAAGCTTTCTTGAAAGCAGTGAATCATCAGTTCATTATTGTCAACATGAGCAGACATCTTTCGACAAAACATCGTCAAATGGTATCCTGGACAACTAACACCCTTGTAAACTTCAAAGGCAGACATCTTGAATTTCAGAGGAATAATTACGCCTGGAACTAAACATAGGTCACGAGCATCAAGGTCAGATGCATTAGCTCCTTTCATCATTTTCAATTGCTCTTTGAAATCATGAAATTCTTTCTCCATCGCTATAAATCTAGGATCGTCCATCTTCATCTTAGTACGAATATTCTGAAGATTAGGCACAGGCTGTGGAAACTGGGGAACTCTTTCATCAGCTTGATTAACCAAGCTATCTTGCATAGGTGGAGGTTGTGTAGAAACATCCACTTGTTGAACATTATCAGAGGGTAGATCAAATAACAGATTAGTCCTTGTTCTAAAGCCAGTCATAGAATCCATATCTTTATTCTCTTTACTATCCTTCGGTAGTATTTCAAGCTTGGTCAGATGGTCAAGATGTCAGCTAACAGACAAAGACAGAAGACTGGATGAGCCACAAAAGAGGAGAGACACGTGCATATGCAAAATGCTAAATGCTAATGCAAAAATGCAAAAATGAATGGTTTCATGGAACTCAAGTTCTTATAAACGTTACAGAATACCAAAGAAAATTTATTTATTATTTTTTTGATATTGGATTACAGATAAATATTCCTATAAGAGTCCTGGCAAAATAGCTAAATAAAAGCTAGTTAAAGCCCTAAGGAAGTCCTTCATCACACTTGTTGATTTGTTCTTCCACTTGGATCTTCAATATTGAGGAAAGCTTTGTGAACTTCTAATGATCCTCCATGATAAGGGAGCCTCTTGTATTTGTCCTTTGAGTTTTCTTCAATCTAAACTCCTACTTCCTTAGGTCATCCAAGTTAGGACTCTTAAAAGGATATTTCAAAATATTTTCTTTTGTAATCCATGTTGGTTTCTATAATGTTTATAAATAAACTAGGAATTCCATGAAATCTAATGTAATATGATGCTATATGGATGCAACGAACACAAGTAAGCACATAGATAAACAAGGATAACAAATAAGGGGGACCCTAGGTTTTTGCAACGAGCATGGAGCCAAAGGGTATACCCATTCCCAAAGGTTGTGGACTAAAGGTGGTTTGTACCTGTAGAACAAGGTTCTAAAGGCACTCAAAATCATTAGCCCATCCTTCGGATATTATCAATTTCCCAACTAACTCGAGGATTAATAATATTCTCAAGAGAACTTCTTCTGAGTGTAGCTTCGCGTAGCACTATTTTGGGAGTACTCCCTCATAGTCCCGCACTACATCCTAATAAAGGCCAAAGTGGGGTTAAGGTAACTACGGTCCTCAATATCATAGACTCCAATCGAAAATAGTAAAAGTCTTCACGATTACTCGTTCAACCGAACCATTTTTGAAAGGGTCTCAACTGAGCGTGATTTTCAAGTCAACTTAGTTGGGACTCACTCCCTATAAGCCTCGTTGAACATATCACTATCATATCTTAAGTTCACTCAAGTCCGGGTGTAGGACTTTGTCTCACCACTCAAAGATAATATCCCAAAAGAAATAAAGGACACAAACAAATAAACAAGTAAGCAAATATATAAAGCAATGAACAAGTAAAGCAAGGTAGGGAAACCCACTAAGGTCCCCAGTAAAGTCGCCATTTCTGTTGCGGTGAAAATCGGATACCAAATTATTGATTAGTTTGAATCTTTAATTCATTTTGCAACCGAACTTTGATTTGTCCAAAGGAAGGGATAAAGATCGAAATTCCCACAATGCAATGCAAATGCAAGCTAGAGAGTTATAGGTTCGGAGGTTGGTTAAACTTCGGGAAGGTACTAGCATCCTAAGTTTCTGTAGTACTCTACAGGAGCCTCTTGTTTTATGTTTGTTTATTGCTATGTGTTATCTGCTTAATGGTTTAAAAGACCTAGGGGTTTATTTCTAAGTATACTCGATAAGATATCGCATTTTATGCCTACATATCCTTACGGGAGTGGAATCAGAGTATTTGTAGTTCCCCTAAAGGGTCAGAGGAGTTCTTTGACTGTGGTCAAAGTTCCTACGGGTTTAGGGTAGTTGTTTGATTGATTTTAGGAGAAGAGATGTGTCTTTATTTTAAGGGAGATTTAACCGCCACAAGTTGTAGGAAAATATTCTTTGCATCGTCTTAAGAAAAGGGCTTAAGTACTCGGATTGTTTGACGAGTATGCCTTTATCTCTCTTAAGGCAACGTCCCTACGGCTTGATTGTATTGATGAGGGGTGGAGATTCTATCTCGCTTAAGATGATTTAGCATCTTTGTCTAATGTGTTTGAATATTTGTTGAGTTGTATTTGTTCGTTTCTATGTTGTAAAGATAAAGGTCCTTCCTATGGGGTAGGATCTATCTTAAGTGATCGACTTGAATGGGATCAAGGATCAAGTGGGAGTATGATGCAAATGATGTGCACTACACACAAGTGTTGAATCATGTGTAGGTTTTTCCTTTGGACGGGATGCGATGCGATAAATGATAAATGACGATAATATAAATGCGGAAAAATAAATTGCAAGGAAAGTAAACCATACACACGCATGAAAGCGCTAAGGTGTAGGTGCATGTGTCGTGAATGTGAGTGTGCACAATTGAAATGGTTTTACGATGTTGGTTGATTTTAATCGGGGTTGATTGTGGGAGAAGAAATTGTATTGGATTTTAAGTGAAATTGTTTTATTTAGATGAGGTTGATTTTATATAAAAAAACTGATGTTAATTATATTAGCTATGTGTTCTAGTAAAAATTAGACGGTTAATTACATTTTAAGGAGTGGTTTAAAAAATGTCTAAATATCTAAGAGGTTTTACTTTTATTATAAAATTAATTTAAATGTGAAAAGGTTTATTCTTAAATAAAAATTGTTATTATTATAAAAGGTTAAATTAAATTAAAAGGTTTTTCATAAAAGAGTTTTTTTTTAGTTATTAAAAATAAATAAAAGTTAAATTAGGTGAAGTAGAGATTTTTTATTAAGAAAATGGGTAGATATTATAAAATGGGTTATTAAGATTGATGACTAATTTAAGTAGAAAGTGAATAATAAAATTATTAGATGAATTTAGTTAAAGAGTTAAAGAAAAACAGATTAATTAAAATGGTTAATTTTAAAAAGATTTTTTTAATAATAAAAAAAAAAGTTGATTAAAGATTGATTATTGGTTAATTAATTAAATTAAATATTAATGGTATAAGTTGAATGATTATTATATTAATTAAAATTGATTAAAAATTAAAATGATTATTAGATTGGTTAAGTGAGATTAACCAGGATTAATTAACAGTTAGTGGGCTGATTAATGGTTTAAGAAGGTTAAGAGGGGTTTAGGTAGTGGGCGCAGGTGATTGGGTGTAGTAGGCTCACGAGAGTGTATGGTGAGGTGCGATTTGAGATGTATGATCGTGATCTGATAATGATCGTGTGGGTGCAAAGTGAGGGTGTACCGTGTGTTTGTGGGTGTGTGTACATCTGATTGTATTACATTAAGATACAGCAAAATAAACAAAAACAGTAAAACCCTAATTTCCTAAATTGGCCCCCCAATTCCCTCGATCGCCTCTCAGCGTCGTTCAACACCCTTCCGCCTCCTTTCCTTTTTTCTCTTTCGGCGTCGTTTCTTCTATCTCTTTCTGTTCTTATTTGCCTCCCTCTTCTCTTTCGTTTTTTTCTGCGAAAATAATCAACAATCATCAAATTCAAAGTGAACAAAACAAGAACGATACTTACCCTAACCTGTGAAGTCTTCGACAGAGCATTCGCGAACTCGCGAAGAATGGGGATTCCCAAGGCATAAGGGTTTCGGCGATGAAGGTGGATTCGCGATGATGGAGGCGAAGGCTCGTGAAGGACGAACGGTGGCTAATGATCTCTGGTGGAACAACCTTTTTTGTGGTTTTTCTGACGGCGACAATCAGTTTCCGGTGAAGTGGGTTTGTTGAAGATTCACGGTAGAGTCTGAGAGAAGATGAGTTTATCTTCCACGCTTTCCTCTTTACGATTGTTTTTTTAGGTTTTTGTTGAATTTGAGATTCTTACGTGATTTTTTCTCTCTTTCGTATTTTAGGGTTTCATGACTTTGGAATTTTTCTGTAGTTGAATTGTGAATTGTCTCGTGGATTTCTGGCTGGGTTCTAAGTGTGTATTGCGGATTCTCATGTGTATTCCTTCTTCGATCACTCTGAATCTCCAAACCTCTTCTTATAGTCTTATTTCAAAGAACGAATTAACTGAGGGCTTAAAGACTTTCCAAATATAGTCGAAACATGTTTGTAGATTCATATTTTTTTCATTAAGTCGTAATCCTGTTTTGGAAGCAATTCAAAATCTTGCCCTTTTGAAATGTCTCTTCTTAGCGTATTCTTGCTGGTGACATCTTGTTTCCAAATTGGCTTAACACACAGCTTAGATTCCTTCTTAATCCTGACAGGTGCATTAAACGATTGATTTGAATGCTGGAAGCTTGACACGATGTCGGGTAGGATCTCTTATCTTGACAGCATCATGTTTGTGATAGCTTTCTTTTTTTCCAATTCAATGAGACTATTAATGAGAATTGCTTTCCATTGTTCTTGGTGCAGATTTTCGGTTATGGAAAGGCTTCAAAAAGAGGTATATCCTTCTTTATTTGAATGTGTCCATTGGATGTTGTCTGAGAGAGGAATCTGATATATCGTTTGCTGAAATTCTCGCAAGAATTAGCCCCTGGGATATGGCTGCCCCAGAAACCGCAGGTTGTCGCCGGGGAGTGTCGTAATATATCCAAATAACAATTTGGCTGGCCATTTGTTGCAAAATAAACACAGGTAGATCAGCTATGTTGCAATTATATTGGTTCAAAAACGTGGATATTCTCAAATTTCTCTTGAACAGGCCTGCCGTATTAGGAGAACCTCCTGCTTCAATTCAAAATGCAGCAATGTTACTTATTTCACGCTCTGATTAACGACTCTTCTTTTTCAGGGGTGGAAGCTTAGAATCGACAAAGGCAATGGTGCGGGTATTGGATTAGGATCACTCGTCTGCGAATTCCTCACAGCCGCCTCAAGCACTGGCGAAGGGAGTTGTCGTCAACCAACACGCTGTCGGTAAAAAGGGTGCAAGCTACCTAGAAGTCCTTTCAAGTGGAGATAAGGAGGTGTTTCCTTATGATTTCCTTCTTGCAGAATGTTTGTTTAGTTAAAGCTTGATGGTTTGACACTCATATACAAGATGTTTAATGCAGGTCGGTTAGACTTCTGTTGCGTGATTTCGAAGACCCGATGCCATAATGTGCTTTCTTTTTCTTCTTATAACTTTCTAACATGGTTCTGCTTCTGTGTGGATTTTCTCGAGGGTTTATCTTGCTGAGGCTTAATGGGTGCTTCAATGGGATTCTCGTCTGGGCTGTGTGTGCAAGCAACTGATGCGAGTAATACACCCATCCTCTCGCAGCTTGTCCTCAATTCCAATTGCTCCAGGTAGATTTAAATTGCATTCTATAAGAGCTGCAGTATGACGTAGTTTAGTAGCTCTGCTAGTTAACGTCGTGCCAGCCTCTCCATACCTGCTTTGACACTCCCCAAGTTCAGCATCAGAAAGACTTCTAGAGGCAACCACAAGGGTGCGTAAACCTTGTGATGGGTATTCACTCAAATGGCTCTGAGTTGCATTCAATAAGCTATTGTTGCTCTCACTGCCATTTTCCAAAATGCTAAACATCGATGTATCAGCGCCTTTAACTAACGCCTTTACCACATTGTCAGGAAATCGAATAACAACAAACATTCTCTTTCGCACACTATCAAAATCGTGCAGTCCCAACACGTCCAACCTGAGTTTCTCACCATTGATGTCAATAACAATATGTCCCGATGTCCGCTCAAAAGGAGTGTGTCCATATGCAGAGGCCGCAGAAACTAGAGCTTGTTCATCAGGGGATTCACCCTGGTAATCAATGCGTTCTACACATCCATTTGATTCACTTGTTCCACAACCAGAAATACCTCCATCAGTTAGTATAGGAATCACAGTATTACAAGTAGCCAATGTAAGAAAAAAAACTCATGAGCAGCTATTCTTTCATCTCTATTTGAGTTTTTATGCAGCATGGTCATTAGTTTGGGATCAACTGCAATTTCAGCTTTGAGCTTCCATCCTGATTTTGTATTAAGAACTAATATTAGATTTTAATTTGTGCAGGTTTCAGATCATGTTGTTCTTGGCTTGCACTTCTCATGGCCTGGTATGCGGGAGAGTAAAGAGAAAGAAGCAATTTGTACATTGGTATAGTACATTCCCCTGTGTAGACTAGGATTGTTCTTTGAAATTAGCAATGGACATGAATTCTTGTAATTTCTTGGTTCAATGTGAAGGCTTGGGTTGAAGTTAATGTACTTCTCAACTTACAAGTTCTTATTTGTTTATACCTCACAGGCTAATCAATTGTGATAGTGTGCAATTACAGGACAATGTAGAACTTGTAGAGGTGAAATCTGGGTTGCCGAAGCTGAGATATAAGCTTTCCATCAATACGACTTATGAATTGTTCAACTAGATAGTTACGGACGCTAAATTCTGCCGTAATTCCTCGAACATTGGTTTGCCGTCACAGTGATGAAACATGTCACAACTTTTACAAGTCTTGCGAGAACTCCCATTAGGTCGGCGGCATAAGCGACGGCTGCTTCTATTCCATCAGTAAATAATTCAAAAAGGCTTCTCTAGTAGCTTGCATTCCATGTAATATTAGTTCTTAGCTTGGTCTTGCAAAAGGAACATTGAATCATTTTATTATTGTATTCTTTGAATCCTTCTAGAGTTAATGAAATTGGTTGTGCTTTGTTTGCTATATGAAAAACCTGGAAAGTGGATTCAAGTATTTGGCCTTAAACTTATTCTCCATTTTACAGCAGCTTGTATCCCGTACGGGTTTGTCATGCGATTTACCACGTGGGCTTAATATTGGAAATAAACTTGGGGAACTTGAATCTTCTAGGCTTAAACCTGGCAGATTGAATTCAACTGGGACTTATTTCAATACATTATGGTGATTGACCGCTGAAGCTTAACCAAACACAATTGAATCAAACGAGTGAAACGAAATCTCCTAAAGGTCCAATAGTATGGTTTTCAATAAAGCCTTCGGGTTGTGTGTCCTCTTCAAAATCCCACTTCCAGATAATGTAATTGAGATAAAATTAGGATCAAGCAAGACAATGCCATGAAGTGTATTTTTGTGCAAGTCGAAAGTTCACCATGAGCTCGGTTTTGTAAAATTCTACCCCGCGTAGCCTGAGTCTTTATTTTCAAAATATGCGATAACTTAATAGTATGAATTTAATTATGGGCTTGAATATGATGAATTCTTCATGGTAGAATAAAACCCAACTTTTTACACATCAATTTGGACTGCCTCTAATTTTCAGAGTCAGATAAAAGCCATTGAGTTTAAATCAGCTTGTGGGCTTTGTTGTAAACTTCGATAAAACTTGGCTCAATATTTGGTGAACCATACGAGGATCTCTTTGAACCTTAAACACCTGCACGAGCTGGTTAGCCATAGTAAACGCACATACAAAAAATAAAATAAAATAAAGATAGCATATGAGAAAATGCACAAGGAAATGGGATCTCATGGTCAAAAATTAGGGTGCAACACTTAGGCATAAGATGCGATATCTTGTTAACCCTTTAACCTCTAACCTCTAACAACTAACACGTATGTCCCTCCTTTTGGTCTGGTTAGAACCAATTGGTCTTACAACTTAGAATTATGTGTAGAGTGTTTAAACTCTTTGTGAGTATCATGGTTATGGATACTCACTTTTCCTTTTGACTTTGGTTAAAGTCAACCCTAGTTAGTTTTGTTTTCAACTTAGATTTAGAGAGTTGGTTAACTCTGTATAAGTATCATGGTTATGGATATTCACTTCCCCTTGGAACCTTGACCATAGTCAAGAGTTCCCCAACCCTAGTTAGGAAAACTACGGTTGCTCTGATTTCATCCTAGTTAGGATACGTAGGCACGAGATGCAATGTCTTGGCGAGCATACTTAGTGTGCATACCCCTAGGTCTTTACCTTAGCACTTTTTTCCCTAAGCAAGAAAACATTACTATAACACAAATACTAACAAGAGATTCTTGTAGAGTACTACAGACACTTAGGATGCTAACACCTTCCCTAGGTATAACCAACCTCCAAACCTTAGATCTCTAGCTTTGTTGTTACATAGCGCACTTAGGGTTTTCTATAGATCTTTTCCCTTTCCTTTGGATAAATCAAAGCTCATTGGTGAATATTTAAATAATCGTGATTCAAGTTAACTAATAGCTTGATATCCGATTCTCACCGCAACAGGTAGTTTGAAATTTAGTCTTATCATCTTGTTTATTAAGAGTCTTTTACAATGTGTTTCCAACTTTGAGGTAAAATTTATCAAATACCAAACAATATCTCATGCCCGTTTATTAGTTAAAGTGATTAATTCTTAAACTAGACGTAACTTATTTAATTTAATTCACGACATTTGTTAATTGAAATGCATTAAGATTGGGTAAAAAAACATAAGGTATTGTTAACTGATGTGTTTAATTACCAGTATTTCAAAAATAATGTTTCCTAATAAGAATAATTAGTACAATTATTTACCAATTCTAAGATTTATTTGGTCATTTAATTTTACCTCTAACAGCCATTTATAGATTAGTAAGTACTGTTTCGAACAAATTTAATTTTATCACTAACTCTTAGATAATTAAACATAACAAGAGGTTTAAAAATTATTAATATACATTAATTTAATACATATATGAAAAATGGTCTCTTGTCTATATAAAAAAAGATTACGTCAACTATTTTTTTCAAACAATTTGAAGATGGCTAGAGCAACAGGACTACTACCATTCTTTGCCACCATCATGGGAGTCGTGAATCGTGATCATCCTATTTCATAGTAAATTTAATTTTTTTTTTAATGTTTATTTCTAAAATAATTAGGGTTGAAATTAATGAGACATTTAGGAAATGTTTAAACTATGTATATTATAACAAATATTTTTTTAATTTATTAAATAACTAATATATCCAAATATGAATGAACATATTTGAAAAACGTGTCTGGTGAGGATCTTGAAATAGACTCTGCAAAATGTAGATCAAGAGCTTGGTCGCCGCCTCAATATCCACCAAATAATCTATTCAATAAGAAAGCGTTCGCTTGTACAGACAATTTCATTGGAAGATGTGTTCCTCGTGTGCATGATGCATGTTGTGATTGTTTTTGTAGACACTATGGCAATTCGAGATGAGGGTTTTGTAAAACTCTTAGATGGAAACAACCATCACCACATAATTTTTGTCATTGCTATTGTTAGATGTTTATATTTTACCAATTACAAGTAGTAGTCGCTACAAATATTGTAGTTATATAACCTCAATGAATGATGAATGTCATTAATAAAATTTGATATCAAAACATTTATCTCATTGTTATAATGTTATCTTTATGATATATTTATCTTCGTTTAACTTGTATTTTGATTAATAAAATTTCTAAATCTTTAAACTTAATATTATAATTATTGTTGAGGCATAATATCAATGTAGTATTTGTGGATAGGATTAATTTTTATATTAAGTTGTGATAAACTTTGGACATTAATATCGAATTTTAAAGTTAGTTAAAGATTCGATTAATTCATTTTAATTAATTAAAATTCCCTCTTTTAAAAAGATTAAGTAGTTAGTTAGGTTAATATTTTGAGATATTAGATATAATTTAAGTTGTATTATGTGGCTCAAGCTCAAAGCTAATTAGGGTTTAAGGTTTGTTATTTAATTTGTTATTTTAGTGTATATAATTAAACAATTTGTAATTCAGTTTTATTCAATTCAATAATAGAAATCCTTGTTTCTTTATTTTCTATCTTTCTTTCCTCATTAAAAGTGCCTCACGCACTAACAAATTTATTATATAGAGCTTCGATGAGATTCTTGATCGTGTTTTCAAGAATCACACGTCAGAGATCGTGTTTTCGGGATTGTGGGTTATTGTTGATCAATCGCTGCAAAGATGAATGGTAACAAAAATTTACCAAACTTCCTTCCAACTCTTGACGGCAAGAATTGGCTCTGATGGAGAAAACAGATGCAATCTCTATTTGACTTTCATGAAACCCTAGAAGTGGTTACGAATGGTATTCTTACGTTTGGTGAAGATGCAACCTAAGCACGGAGAACCGCTCACAAGGAGGCCAAGAAGAAGGATTGCAAGGCAGCGTTCTACATCCAATCGACGGTTAATGCGGCTAATTTCGACATAACCGCTTATTCTGAACTGGCGAAAGAGGCGTGGGATATTCTTGTCAAGTACTATGAAGGAGGCGAGAAAGTTAAGGTTGTCATGTTGCAAACTTTGCAACGAAAATATGAATTGTTGTCAATGGGAGAAGATGAAAAGATTCTAGGTTATGTGTCGAAGGTGCAGAAACTCCTTCATATCATGAATGGTTGTGGTGAAACCCTAATCGATACGATGATAATTGAGAAGGTAATGCGTACTTTGACCTCTCACTTTGATCATGTTATCGTAGCTATTCAATAATCCAACAATCTTGAAACCCTAAAACTGAAAGATTTGGTTGGTTCGTTGGAATGCATGAGATTAGGATTTTCGTAAGGGGAGGAGTTCAAGACTCGATACAAGCATTACAGGCTCAATCATGGAAGAAGAATGGTGGTTCCAACAACTTCAAAGGCAAAATCGACAAGACGCGGGGCAATAAGTCTCGGTCGAATTCTCACAAGAATAAGATCGATCATAGAACTTTTGAATCCTCGAAGAGAGGAGAGGGAAATTCCTATTAGAAAGACAAAGTAGAGAAAAAAGGCGTGCATTGCTATAACTGTGAAAAATGGGGTCATTTGGCCAAGCATTGTTGGTACAGGAAAGACAAGGGTTCGACAAAATACAAGGACGAAGGAGCAAACCTTGCACGTCAATATTCAGATTGTTCTAATGATATGGTGGTTATGGCTGCAGTTACAGATGACCATGTCGAATCCAAGGTCTGGTTCCTCAACTCAAGCTGCTCAAATCACATGACTGATTGAAAAGTATGGTTAGTAGATTTTGATGAGTCGAAGAATAACAAGGCCAAACTTGCTGATAATAGCTTGTTAAAAGTAGAAGGTACTAGCAACATAGTTATTCAAATGAGTAATTGAGTAAAATCCTTGATCAAAGATGTACTTTATGTCCCTGAAATGAAGTGTAATCTGCTAAGTGTTGGACAACTGGTCGAAAAGGGGTTCTCAGTGGTTATGAAAGATGGAGCCTTAGAACTTTTCGAAATCCAGAATAACTTAGTCTTGAAATATCCTATGTCGAATAATAGAACATTTAATACCATGATCAGTTCGGCTGAGGTATAATGTCCAAAAAAAGTTGTCGACCACAAGAATAGTTGGTTATGGCATCTGACGTTTGGCCATCTAAACTTTAGGTCGCTAAATCAACTTATCACTTAAGATATGGTAATTGGTATACCAATTCTTGAGATCCCTAACAAACTCGCTGAAGGTTGTCTAGTCGGAAAGTAGTCCAGGAAGTCTTTCATTTTGACTATGCCAATGAGATCATTCTGCATGGTCGAAATTGTACATTCAAATGTATGTGGTCCTTTTGAAGTGCATATCATTGGTGGAAATGGGTATTTCGTCTCATTTTTCGATGAGTACAGTCGAAAGCTCTGGATTTATGTGATCAAACGAAAGGACGAAGTATTTGAAATCTTTAAGATATTCAAGATACTTGTTGAAAACCCGGGTGAAAAGAAAATTAAAGTTATGCGAACAGATGGAGATGGCGAATACACATACAAGATATTTGAAGCATTCTATGCAGAACATGGTATTTATCATGAGATAACTACTCCTTATACTCCTCAACATAATGGAATAGCAGAAAGAAAAAACAAGACCATATTGGATATGGCGAGATGCATGCTGAAGTAAAAGCATTTGCCAAGATCCTTACGGGGTGAAGTTGTTTCGACTGTTGTTTATATTCTGAACAGGTGCCCTACCAAGAAGCTGAAGAGCAAGGTTCCTGAAGAAGTGTGGAGTCACAAACAACCATCAGTGAGTCATCTGAAGGTGTTTGGCTCTATCTGCTACAAGCATATTCCTGATGCTAGGAGAAGGAAGCTTGATGATAAGAGTGAACCTATGATTCTGGTAGGATATCATAAGAATGAAGCATATGGGTTGTTCAATCCAATTAATCAGAAGATTGTGGTCGAGACATTGAGATTGATGAAAAAATTTCCTGGGATTAGAGTTCTAGTAATGCAATTGACAAATCACTACTGAGCTATGATTTCGACGAAGCAAGTAATGATGTCGAAGTCAAAGACATTATTAATACTCCAGTTGAAGAACACGTTGAAGCAGTTGTTGACACTATTGACATAGTTAAAGTCAAAGAGGATATGGTTGGAACAAGTTAGAGACCTCAAAGAACTAGAGCTCGTCCAACAAGACTTCACGACTATGAAGTGGTTGGTGATGATGAAGTCACAATAGATGGTGAACTAGTTCATTTTGCTTTACTTGCAGGTGTTGAACCAATCAGCTATAGTGAAGCCTTCAAAAATAGACAATGAAAGTCTGCTATAGTCGAAGAGTTACAAGCAATTGAAAGAAATAACACATAGGAGTTGGTGGAATTGCCGGCTCATACAAAAGATATCGAAGTAAAATGGGTGTTCAAGTTGAAGCACAATGTTGATGGGTCGATAGCAAGACATTATAAGAGATTAGTAGCTCGAGGATTTCTCCAGAGAGCAGGACTCGACTACTCTAAAGTATCTACACCTATCGCAATATTGGAAATTGCTCGACTAGTGGTGCCCTTGGCATGCAAGCAAGGTTGGTCAACATTTCACTTAGATGTGAAATTGGAATTTTTGAATGGACCTTTAGCTGAAGAGGTGTGTGTCACACAACCTCTTGGGTTTGTGATTCAAGAGGAAGAAAGTAAAGTATACAGGTTGCACAAAGCGCTCTATGGTCTCAAGCAGACACCTATGGCATGGAACAAGAAGATCGACTCTTACTTGGTTGAATTGGGATTCGTAAAATGTAAATCTGAGTATGGTGTCTATGTTCAAGTTGTTGCATAAGATATAACAATAATATGCTTATATGTCGATGGCTTGCTAGTAACTGGAAATAGCTTGAAGAACTTGTCGAAGTTCAAAGAGCTGATGAAAAAGGAATTTGAAATGTCGGATCTGGGATAGTTGTCGTACTTCCTAGGCATGGAATTTCAAATGTCGAAGAAAGACATGATGCTACATCAAAGAAAGTATGTCAAATAGATACTCAACAGATTTAAAATGGATGATTCGACCCCTACATCTTTTCCTATCGAACCAAATTTAAAGTAGGAGAAGCATGGAGAGAAAGACAAAGTCGATGCAACTTTGTTCAAATAGATTGTCGGATCTCTAAGATATGTGTACAATAGTCAACATGATATATGTTTCTCAGTTGGATTAGTGAGTAGATACATGTGTGAACCAAGGGTGTCATACATGAAGGCTGGAATAAAAATCCTGAGATACTTAAAAGGGTCGACAAACTATGGAATTTTATTTCAACGAGACTCTGAAAGCAAAGAAGTTATGGTTACTTGTTATTCAGATACTGACTGGTGCGAAGATAAGGAAGGTCGAAGAACCACTACTGGATATTTCTTTCAAATATTTAGTGCCTCAATTTCATGGTGCTCGAGAAAGCAACCTATGGTAGCATTATCATCGTGTGAGGCTGAATATATAGCAGAATCCTATGTTGTGTGTCAAGAAATTTGGATCAGATCTGTGCTTGAAGAAATGGAGGTCGAAGTGAAGAAAACTATGGTACTGCAGATCGACAACAAGTCAGACATAAATCTGGCAAAGAATCCAGTTTTGCATGGAAGAAGTAAGCACGTTGAAGCTAGATTTCACTTCTTAAGGGAGAAGGTGAATAGAGGTGAAATTGAACTAAGGTATTGCTCAAGTGAAGCACAAATGGTCGACATTTTCACCAAAGGATTAAAGATTGACAGGTTCCTAACTTTGAGAAAAATATTAGGAATAGTTCAGATCAACAATGATTAGTGTGTTTGGACAACTTGGATTATATGGGGTATGTTGAGATATTAAATATAATCCAAGTTGTATTATGTGGCCAAAGCTCAAAGCTAATTAGGGTTTAGGGTTTGTTATTTAGTTTGTTATTTTAGTGTATATAAATAGACTATTTGTAATTCAGTTTTATTCAATTCATTAATATCAATCGTTGTTTCTTTATTTTGTCTCTTTCTCTTCTCACTAAAAGTGTCTCACGCACTAACAAGATTGAGTAATTAAATTGGCCAAAAACATTAAATTTCATGCTTAAAACATTTTTATAACTATTCTCAATTGGATACTCATGTTCAAAGGTGGATTCGCATACATAATTTATCTTAAAGGTATTGAATGGAACAGACACTATAAGTTATTTTCTATTGTCAACTCAGTTGATGTTGGAGTTTAACAATGAACCTTCTTTGATGTACAAGAAATGAAGAAGATGAAGAAGGATTTCAGAGACAAAAGAGAAAGAGAATGAAAACATAATTAACTTTCTCTAGTTCTCAAAACTTGAAAATTCTGTTACAAATTGCAACTACCTTTGGGTTTTATACAGTAACTCGAATTCAAATGTGAATGAATTTCAAATACAGATGCAAACTTAAATGCAAGTTAAACTCAAATTTCAAATTACATTCAACATCATCCCTTAATCAACAACACCAATTTCATCTCTCAAATTAATGAAGTGTTCAGTTTTGATTGTCTTGGTCAGAACAACTGCAAGTTGCTTATGAGTGCTTACATGAACAACCTCAAGCATTGCAAGTAAAAAAATGGTACTTAATATCAATGTGTTTGCTTCTTCCATGCATCATTGGATTCTTAGCAAGACTTTTAACAGTTTTGTGGCTAATCATCAATCTGACTGGTTTGCTCACGTTGACCATCATTTCCTGTAGAAAATTCATCAGCCAAACATCCTGACAAGCTGACATAGCACCAACTATGTATTCATCTTCACAGGTTGACAATGCAACCACTAGTTGCTTCTTAGAGCACCAAGAAATTAGAGCTATTAGATGCATAAACATGTATCCTATAGTGTTTCCTCTGTCTACTCTGTCACCATATCATTAAGATTCTGAGTAGCATATCAGCTTAGCATCACCTGATACTCCAAATGGAAACAAAATTCCATGCCTCAGTGTCCCTTTTACATACCTCAGAATTCTGATTGCAGCTTGGTAATGTAACCACTTTGGTTTACTCATAAACCTACATATCATTCTAACTGCATAACATATGGCAGGTGTTGCGGTTAGAATATGATATCAAATTATTAATTAATTTGAATCGCATCTTTAGTTCACAACCTCTCTTTGATTTATCCGAAGGAAAAGGTCAAAAGAGGGAAAACATTATTTTGCATCGTAAAGACAATGAGGGGAGAGACCTAGGTAAGGGGTTGGTTAAGCTTATAGAAGTTACTAGCACCCTAAACTTCTGTAGTACTCTGCAGGACCCTTTTGTTTATATTTACTATTTTCTTTAGGATATATATATTGAGCTAAGGGTTAGAGTGACAGAAAGACCTAAAGGTTAGTCCTAAGTTTACTCTGCAAGATTCGCATCTTGTTCCTACGTATCCGGGATAGGGAATGGAATCAGAGTAATCGTAGTTCCCTTCGAAAGGGAGGTTAGAAACGTCTTGACTATGGTCAAGATTTCAATGGGGAATAAGCATTCTTAAGGAAGCGCTTACGTGGAGTCTTGAGACTCCTATTTCTACGTTGAAATAGTTGGAATTGGAATTAGGGTTAAATTAAATGTTCCACGGCGGAAAACCCTAGGACATGAATACGACGAATCTTTGACCTAATGCTAGGGTAAAGGGCAGTTTCGTCCACGGCGGGACTGTCGCTACTGCGAAAATCGGCGCCGGCTGAACAGAAGAGTCGCCACCGTGCATTATTTATCCCACGGGAGGGAAAGGAAACGCTCGGAGTAAACCTCGCACAACATGGGAAAAGGTATGGTCATCGCAACCAAAACCTGGGTTCGGGAGTCGGTTACGCAAGGGGAAGGTATTAGCACCCCTCACGTCCGTCGTACTCGACGGGATCCACGCTTGTTTTCGGGTATGGATTGTTATTCTATCTAAACTATAGGTCAAGGGTTGAAAAGAAAATAAAATGAGAATAAAAATGACTCGGCAAAGTATCGCACTTTATGCCTACGTATTCCCGTCTGGAACGAGAAATCAGAGTCAACGTAGTTCGCCTACCTACGGGAAAGGAGGGGAAGGTTGCTCGCTAGGATATCGCATCCTATGCCTACGTACTTTCACACGGCATGAAAGATCAGAGCAAACGTAGTTCGGGCCACGTACGACACAAGCTTGTCTTGGTTGATTTTATTCCTTCTGATTAGCGGTCCAAGCGGACAAAAATGATGTTTTGGTGAGTTCACATTCTTTTACGGAAGAAGTGTCTTTTATTGTGTTTGAAATCTTTATGTGTTTTTCTGGTTGTTTTGAGAAAGAAGAGACAGAACTCTAACCTACGGTTGCGAAGGGAAATAAACTAACCTAATGTTATCATGCATGGGTTAAGACCTAGTGTCTATCATGCTCCTCTCTTGCACAGAGAGAAACAGAGATCCTACGGGGTAGGCAGCAACAGAAACAACAACAGATATATACAGTAAAGCAGTAAAATGCATGGATGCAGCAATACAAGCGAGGCAAGGGAGTCCCACTCAACCTCGAACCTAGAAAACAATAGGCGAAAGTGAACAGACTTCACTTTCAACCCAACAGGGTAAACAGCAAACAATACAGTCAGGAAAACCAATCAATACATCAGAAATGAAATACAGCAATAACAAACAGCTTCAACAGCTTTGAATCAACATCTGGCTCCAAGTAATCTCCAATCAGCTACAGGCTTCAACAAGCATCAATCTCCATCTTCATGGCCTTCAGGCAAGGGTTTTGATCATCAGTCTTCTATCTGCAATGGCTTTTCTTCAAGTTCAAACCTCCAGGATGAGGGATCAGTCACAAGAGTGGATTGGGTGTTAAGCAATCAGTTGACTACCAAAGGTGGTGAACAGACTGCTTCTAACACAAAAGACATTTTCTCTCAAGAGTTCTATCTCTTAGACACTATCACCAAGCCTTCCAAAGGAAGGGGGTGAGTGTCTTAGAGAGACTCTGAATCACAGAGAAGAATGGATGCAGACAAGGCAATCCATGTTTGAGAAACAAGCTTTCTAATCTTGAGCTCTGCCTAGCTCCTAAACCCTAGTTTCCTCAGCATCTGCTAGCAAGAATCTCCTCTTCAACTCTGGAAGTTGATCTTCAACATCTGGATCTCCAATGGCTTTCATCTCCTCAAGTCTTCAGCTCCCCCAAATCCCCAGACAATCCCAATTCCCACACATACAAGCAATAATCCCCAGAGGGCACACCACACCAGTCAATCAGATATACAGACAGTAGATTAATAGCAGTAGGGGAATCCTGACTTTTTCTAAGGGGATCTAATAACTACCCATAGCCCCTATAGTCCCATAGCTAACCTATTCAATCTCTAAGTCCTGAGGGAAGTGAATTAATTCTCCTAAGTCATCACCTAAAACCCTAGTTTATTCATGTTGTTCACACCTAAACTAAACACCTAAAATTAATTTCTAAAAATGGGAACTAAATTGTATCTACAAGTTCAATGTCTAACCTAAACAACCTAAAAAGAATGGATGAAAAATATTGAAGCAATTAATAGAACAAAAAATAACAAAATCATGTATGAAATGAAACTATTTAAAATGTTATTTATTTAGAAAATATGGGAAAAATACCAAATAAAATAAAAATGCAATTTTTATTTTTTATAATTTTCTTGACTCTCTAAAGAAAAATATGCAAAAAGAATGAATTAAAAATAATGATTTTTCTATTTATTATGATTTTTAGAAAATGCATGAAAAAATGTAAAGAAAATTAAATGAAATATAATGGAAATGAAGGGAGGGGGTGAAAATAGCAAGCAGATCATGTTCAGCGCGTTGGGCCCATTAAATTGGGGGGTGCGAATAGCTGTCTGAGCCCAAGTCCCCCCATTAAATGAAACGGCGCGTTTCAACTTTTGAAAATTCCCTCCATTCTGAAATTAAATCGCATCCGTTGGATTGGGTCTCCAAGTCAAAGGTCAGCATACCATCGTGTGGCTCCTGACCCTTCTTCAACCTCCAGCCACCTAGGGTTTCAGAAAACCCTAACCATGCATGATCTTCTCTCCCTCTGTTCTCTCTCCACACGCCATGGATTCACACGATATGAAAAGCAAAATTCATCCATTTCTTCCCCTCTACAAGTCTATATCCTTAATTTACCTTAAAACTCAAACAATCAGCCAATTCGATAGGTGGAACAGATGGAAACCACCATTAATACCTGATATGAAACCTCTCCAATTCTCCACAAAAATCATCCTAAACTGGTCTACAATTCATCCTGATCATGGCATGCTAATCCAATCACGTTTTCGCGCCTTAATCCAAGAGTTATGAGCCTCAACAGAATTGACACATCATGCTCAAACCTCATGAAACTTCTCCAAAATCATCCCAATCAATCTTCTATCCTCTCTTAACCATGCTACTCTATCAAAACCCTAAAATTCTAACTAATTCATGCCATACGAAGAGAAAACAAACCTGGTGTAATTTCTTGATACAGGTGCTAAGATCTTCAAATCAACTGCTTGTGATGAAAGGAAAGTGATCAGTAGGCTTGGTGATTACTTCTGTATGCAACAAGTATGGTTCTAAGGCCTTGAATCACTCACTTCCAAAGTTTACGCTTCTTGAATGATAATGATGAATGACACAATTCCTTCCTCAATTTGACAAATGAAGGTGTGGATTCTGATCCTTGTGTGATGATGATGAAGATTCAATCAAGAATAGTGTAGATTGATGGAGATTATAGAGGTTTTGGAAAGCTTATGCAAGTTGAAGAAAGTGTGGAAAAGTTGGGGTTTTGAACAAATGGGAGCACCAACCCTTGCATGAACCAACTTGTATGAATATATAGATGGGATTAGAACTTCCTAGAAACTTGGAGAAGTTTCCCTTGCACTTTTCCTTTTCAATTTGGTTTATGTAACTTTCAATTCAAGCAACCATGGATAACTCTTAAATCTTGAACCAAACTCAAAATTATACTTTAGCCAATGTCTTTAAAATGCCTTTTCCATTCAAAATGACCTATAATTTTGCTTCATTTGGCCAAGATATGAAAAATCCCATTTTTAAGGCCATTTTTCTTCATTAAATTCAACAATTTTGAAACCTTGTGCTATGAACATTTTCAATCTCTCATGGTCACTTTTCTAGACTCAAAATGTCATTTGGAGCAAGTTTGATGTTGTAAGTTTTTCCATTTGAGGCCTCCTTGTATGAGTTTTGGACATAGGTTAAAATGACCTGTAATTCACAAATGACCAAAATACCCTTTGCTTGCCAAGACCATAAGTTGAGTTCCACACATCATATGAAGGCATACTATACCATTCTAGAAAGCTAAGACAATAAGGAACAACTCTTATGTTGACCAGAAGTTCATTTGAAATCTTCTTGAGGGGTAAAAATTGCTTGGAAGTCAAGTCACTTTCACAGGCAAAATTTCAGATACCTCAGATGACCTGTAACTTGCAAGGACCATAACTTGAGTTCTATAAATCTCCTTTATGTCTGCCACCACTCAAATTAAAGGTCTTGAGATCCTCTACAAGTTTCATGTTGTCCAAGGATCCATTTGAAGCTTGCATTTTGACTTATCTTGCTTGGAAGTTTGACCTAAACTAGGGGATTTTACATAGAAACCCTAATTTAGAAACTCCTCTTCTCCTTGATTTCTCTTGATTCCTTCTTAGCATAACAACATATCCTTATTCTCCATGTCAAATGATGAACCCCAAATCTCTCCAATAGCCCTTAATGCCTTCAAATCAATCAATTGACCTAGGGTTGACCCAGATGAAACCCTAGTTGACTGCCTTCAACTGTAGCTCTTGTGATCACATCAACAACTTGTTTTCTTCTCCAAATGACCTTCTAAGTCTTCCAAGATGTCTAGATACCCTCCAGGCTCAACTCACAGCTCATAATTCCCTTGTTGATCCTCAGATGCCCTCAGATAGGAGATAGACTCAAAGCTTGATCCACTGACCTCTCTGCTTTCAAATTCTTTTCTGATGACTTGAATGAGATTGAATTAGGATAATAACCTCTGGATAGGCCTCTAGAGATGAGAATAATGCTTGGTCCCCTGTTGGATGACTTACTATGCTTATGTTATGCAGATGATTAGTCTATATACATGACTCTATATGCAAATGCTAATGATGCTGAAACATAAACCAAATGAATAAGGTTGAGCAAATTTTAGGGTGCAACAGCTGCCCCTATTCAAGCGAATTGGACCCGATTGGGTGAAGAGCCCGGAGCCTTCAGACATTCGCGGTACGAGACGGTTGAATACTTAGTGAAACCAGAAATTTGCCAACCGCAAAACTAAATTGCGCTCCTGCTTGAGGAACGACATTCATCAGCTGAACCTGACTGTTACAGTAACCCACTGATCTCGCGCGACCGTGCTAGGGATTATTTTCATCGTTCTGAAAAAGATTCTATCATTGCCGAGACAGAACACTGTCCTCGTCAGGACGCCTGCTTCGTCGATTTGGGAAAACCTCAATAACTTTGCTGGGGACGGTTCGTCTGCCTTCCCGTTAGAACTAAATCTTCCACGTTGGGAATAAACTCTTCCACGTTAGGAATAACACCGTCCATGTTAGGGCTCACCTTTCCATGTAAGGAATGACTTCTTCTTCGTCAAACCCTTCCACGTAAGGAATACGTCTTCTTTGGAATCTGTCCACGTCAGAACCAAACCCCTTCCACGTCAGGAACACACTCTTTCTTTCCACATCAGGAATACAAGCCTCCTTCCACGTAAGGAATACTATCTTTCCACGTAAGGAAGCACATCTCGATTTGTTCACGTAAGGACCCCAATCTTTCCACGTGAGGAATATAATCTCAATCTGAATCTGTCCACGTCAGGACTGCGACTTGATATGTCCGCGTAAGGACCCCATCTTTCCACGTAAGGAATCACATCTTGGTATGTCCGCGTAAGGACTCAATTTTTCCACGTAAGGAAACCATTTCTCTTCCATGTAAGGAACGCTCTTGATATGTCCGCGTAAGGACTCTAATCTTTCCACGTAAGGAATCTTCATCTTTCCCCATTAGGAACCACATCTGCTCCACGTAAGGAATCAGCTTTTTCTTTCCACGTAAGGAATAAATCTTTCCACGTAAGGAATCATATTTTGATATGTCCGCGTAAGGACCCATCACTTTCCACGTAAGGAATACAATCTCTTTTCTGAATCTGTCCACGTCAGGACTGCACTTGCTTTTCCACGTAAGGAACTGAAGCTTCTCTTTCCTCGTAAGGAATAAGCTTGTCCACGTCAGGACTCACATTTCGTCTTGATTTGTCCGTGTCAGGACTCACGTTTTGCTCACAACACAAAGAAGGATAAACTCGTCCACGTCAGGACTCTCGCATCTTGTCATCACAAAGAGTTACAAACTTGTCCACGTCAGGACACCCCTTTCACCATTACGACTAAAGCTATCTGCAGGAAATAAACTGTCCACGTCAGGACACCAACACGAAGGGTGATCAATCTTGTCCACGTCAGGACTCCACACTCAACCAATACCGAGAACTCGCACCTGTCCACGTTAGGACTAACACGCATCGTCAACTCGAGGAAATGCCCACGTTAGGACTCCACATTCCAACAATCTTCTCTAGCACACAGAAAACCCGTCAATAAAATTGTCCACGTTAGGACTCATCCTTCCATTGGTCCGCAAATTTCTTATCACTGACGTTACAGCAACCTTGAGGCTGGCTCTACTGGGGACATTTGGAAACCAAACTTCCTGATGCCTGTTCTGATAACCGGCAGTAGCCTCTGAAATTCTGATTCATGACCCTTTGAATGCTGATGTAACAACAACTTTGAAGGAAACAGTCCGCTGGTCGGACTAGAGCAACTTCAACAGGAAATCCTGGCGGGGAAATAAGCGACTCTGCTTGGGGACAAAGAGAAACTTATCCTGCTGACTCTGTGGGGAGTAGTGCCAAAGCTGACACTTCGTGAGATATCTCACGTCGCGCTCCTGAATGTTTATTGATTCACCTGAGCAAGGGCTCTCTCTACCTGCAAGAGAAACAATACTTGGAACAAACGGTTAGCCAACCTAGTTTACGTCTCAAAATGCATATGTTTGACAATGCAACGATCCATACGACATGGAAGTGCTACACTTTTATTTGGTGAATGCAAGTATGACGCTATATGCAAATGCCAATGCAGACTCGAGCTGCGGGGTACAGAAACTGCTTCAACAAAATAAATGCTGAAGATAATGCCAACTCCGCTGGGGATAGCCAGGTGCTACAGAATCATTCCAGCAAAATAAATGCTGGAAGAGGGGAGTCGACTCGGCTGGGAAATGGGGAACTTAAACCAAACATTTCGTTGAAGTAATACCCTGCTGGGGCATACAACTCTGCTGGGGAACAGCAAATGCGCCTGGTAGGATTGAACTTCTGCGGGAAAGTGAACGGATATCATACGGTATTTTGACAAAATAAATGCCATGACCCACACCAACTCTGCCGGGGAGAGCCTTAATCTTTGAGTTCCATTGGGAGGAATACTTGCTGAGAAGAGAATTCCGCTGAGGATGGGATGATTCTCTTGGGGAAAATCAGCTGACTCCGCTGGGGGAGAGTAAATGACCCGGCGGGGGGAAAGTAAACTGCCTGAATACAACTCACAAATGTTAATCTTTTGCGGCTAAACCACTCTGCTCGAGATACACTGTCTGAATACAGCCTACAATCTTGGAACCACCAATTCTGCTGAGGATAAACGACTCTGCGGGAACACGTCCTTTTGGATAGGCTACGACTAGCCGGGGAATTCGATCCTTCTTCAGTAAGGAACATGCATGACCTGCGTGAGGGTCGGGTTTTTCGTTACTGCAGTCTCTTGATCATCTTCCTCGCACGGCTATGAGACCTGCAACAACACAAACAAGACAAGACAAATCTATGCAACCAAGTCGATTCAGGTTAGTGACGTTATTTTCAGTTAATTCAAAGCTTTAGCAACTGTTGGCAAGGGCCAGTGACGTTATGCACATGTTAGTTTCATCAAACTTAGGCGTTAATCATGCACAAAACCGTAAAGAACAGTGTCAAGTACTGAATAACGTATTTTATTGATTAGGCCCCTGAATGGGCGGAGTTTTCGTACACGGGATGTAACTCCTGAAAAGAGGAAGCTACACAAAGCAAATATACAAGTATACACAGGAAGCATAAATATATTGACAAACTAAATTTGTACACATGTCGGCAACGGGATGCAGACGAACACCACGAACTGATCCTCCCATGACTCGTCCGACTCTAACGCTTTTCCCGGCATTCATACTTCTGAAAAGGTTGTACCAGATAACCGATCCTCCCCGTTATATTCTCCCGCATTGATGCTCAGTGCAATATCAAATTCGGACCGCAGTCATTTGCTTTTCTAATCCCTAACTTTTGTGTGAACCGCCCTTTACGGGTTTTCAATTCACCGGGATACCCTTTTTTGCCGAAGCCGCCCAGTGTAGGTTTTCAACTTCACGGGTGTACATTTTTCAATTTTATCCCTAACTTTTGCCCGAACCTTTCATTCTGTTTTTGGTTCGCCAGGATGCCCCATTTTTGCCTGGACTCTCTTTTTTCTGTCCAGCGGGTCTATTTTAAGCAAAGTATTTTTTAACTGCGTCCGAATTCACAGGCGACGTAAAGTCTTCACCGTCCATGGTGGACAACAACAATGCTCCACCTGAAAAGACTTTCCTGATAACGTATGGCCCTTCGTAGTTGGGGGTCCACTTGCCCCTGTGATCTGCTTGCGGCGGGAGAATCCTTTTCAGCACAAGGTCGCCCGTCTGAAAGCTTCGCGGATGTATCTTCTTGTCGTATGCTTTCTTCATTCGGCTCTGGTATAAACGACCATATGCTAGAGAAGCTAGCCTCTTCTAGTCCATCAAACTCAGTTGATTCAACCTGTCTTTCACCCATTCTGCCTCGTCCAGCTGAACGTCTCGCAATACCCTCAGAGAAGGGATCTCGACTTCCAATGGTAATACCGCTTCCATTCCGTATACTAACGAGAACGGGGTTGCCTCGGTTGATGTGCGTACCGTCGTACGATAACCGTGCAAAGCGAAAGGTAGCATCTCGTGCCAATCCTTATAGGTCACCACCATTTTCTGAAAGATCTTCTTGATATTCTTATTGGCCGCCTCAACAGCGCCATTCATCTTGGGTCGGTAAGGGGAGGAGTTGTGATGTTCGATCTTGAAATTCTGACAGAGCTCCTTCATCATTTTGTTGTTCAGGTTCGAACCGTTGTCCGTGATTATCCGCTCGGGGATCCCATATCGGCAAATGATATCTCTCTTGATGAATCTGGCCACCACTTGCTTCGTTACATTTGCATAAGACGCCGCTTCCACCCACTTGGTGAAATAATCGATTGCTACTAAGATGAATCGATGCCCGTTAGAAGCTGTCGGCTCGATCTTTCCAATCATATCGATTCCCCACATCGAGAATGGCCATGGCGATGACATCACATTTAGAGGACTCGGAGGCACATGGATCTTATCGGCGTAGATCTGGCACTTGTGGCACTTCCTTGCGAACTTGAAACAATCAGTTTCCATAGTCAGCCAAAAATAACCTGCCCGTAGCAGCTTTCTCGTCATAGCATGTCCACCAGCATGCGTACCAAAGGTACCTTCGTGTATTTCCTCCATGAGCAACTTTGCCTCTTTTTCATCTACACAACGCAACAGCACCAGGTCGTGGTTTCTTCTGTATAAGACGCCATCCGGGTTCAAATAGAAATTACCCGCTAATCTCCTGAGAGTCTTTTGATCTTGACTGGATGCCCCAGCCGGATACTCTTTGTTCTTCAGGAAGTTAAGGATATCAAAATACCATGGTTTGTCGACGGATGCTTCGTCAATAGCAAATACATAAGCTGGCCTATCCAGCCGGGAGATAATGATTCGGGGAGCCTCGTTCCAGAAGTTGACTTTGTACATGGAAGACAAAGTAGCCAGGGCGTCAGCCATTTGATTCTCTGCCCGCGGTACGTGATGCAATTCAACCTTATCGAAGAAAGGTAACAATCTCCTTGCATAGTTCATGTAATGTATCAAGTTGGGCTGACGTGTCTCCCATTCCCCTTTGATCTGATTCACCACCAGAGCTGAGTCTCCGTATACGTCTAGATTTTTGATTCGCAAATCAATGGCTTCTTCAAGCCCCATTATACAAGCTTCGTATTCGGCTTCATTATTGGTAACGGCAAAGGTCAATTGGGCAGTAAACGGGATGTGCAACCCGTGTGGCGTAGTGATGATTGCCCCTATTCCGCTACCGTAAGCGTTTACAGCTCCGTCAAATATCATCTTCCATTTGGAACCCAACTCTGGTCCTTCGTCTGGCAATGGCTCTTCACAATCTTTCATCTTTAGGTACATGATATCCTCGTCAGGAAAATCAAACCTCATCGATTGGTACTCTTCAATAGGCTGCTCCGCCGGATACTCAGACAGCACACTCCCCTTTATAGCCTTCTGCGAGACGTATTGAATGTCATATTCAGTCAAGACCATCTGCCAACGGGCAATTCTACCTGACAACGCCTGCTTTTCGAATACATATTTGATAGGATCCATCTTCGAGATGAGCATGGTTGTATGATTCAGCATGTACTGCCTCAAACGCTTGGCGGCCCAGGCTAGCGCGCAACAAGTTTTCTCCAGCATTGAATACCGAGATTCGCAGTCTGTAAATTTCTTACTCAAGTAATAGATTGCATGCTCTTTTCTTCCTGTCTCGTCGTGCTGACCGAGAACACAACCCATGCTTCCCTCAAGAACCGTCAAATACATTATCAAGGGTCTACCCGCCACTGGGGGTATCAAAATAGGAGGCTCCTGCAGATACTGCTTTATTTTATCGAACGCCTTTTGACAATTTTCGTTCCACGTTACAGCTTGATCTTTCTTTAGCAACTTGAATAGTGGTTCACATGTAGCAGTTAGGTGAGATATGAACCGAGCGATGTAGTTCAACCTCCCTAAAAACCCACGCACCTCTTTCTCTGTTTTAGGCGTCGGCATTTCTTGAATTGCTTTTATTTTAGCAAGATCGACCTCTATTCCTCTTTCGCTTACAATAAACCCCAGGAGCTTACCTGATCTCACCCCGAAGGTGCATTTGTTAGGGTTCAGCCTCAGCCTGAACTTCCTAAGCCTTTTAAATAACTTCAGCAGATTCACCAGATGCTCTTCCTCCGTCTGGGATTTGGCAATCATATCGTCAACATAAACTTCGATCTCTTTATGCATCATATCATGGAAAAGAGTTGTCATCGCACGCTGATATGTTGCCCCAGCATTTTTCAAACCAAAGGGCATCACTTTATAGCAAAATGTTCCCCAAGGCGTTATGAAAGTGGTCTTCTCCATATCCTCTGGCGCCATTTTAATCTGATTATAGCCTGAAAAGCCATCCATGAAGGAGAATACGGAGTATTGAGCAGTATTATCAACTAGCACGTCGATATGAGGAAGTGGAAAATCGTCTTTTGGGCTTGCTTTATTCAAATCTCTATAATCCACGCACATTCGAACCTTGCCATCTTTCTTTGGCACTGGTACGATGTTAGCAACCCATGAGGGATACTTTGTCACAGCCAGGAAACCAGCGTCCCACTGTTTCTGAACTTCCTCTTTGATCTTCACTGCCATATCTGGTCGAGTTCTGCGAAGTTTTTGTTTGACCGGCGGGCATTCTTCTTTCAGTGGCAGACGGTGCACAACCATATCTGTATTGAGCCCTGGCATATCTTCATACGACCAAGCGAATACATCATTATACTCTCGAAGCATTTCAACCAGTCTTCGCTTGATATCGCCCTGCAGCGCGGCTCCGATACGAATATTCTTCTCAACCCCTTCCGACCCCAAGTTGATAATTTCGATGACCTCATCGTGAGGCAGAATGGCTCTTTCCTCTTGCTTCACCAACCAAGACAGTTCTTCAGGAACGTCGCCATCTTCGACAACCTCTTCTTCAGCCTGAAATACCGGGTGCTCAAAGTCGGGACGAGTCATAGGTGGTTCAAGGATGTCATCTGAAAATGTTATCCTGCAAAAGGAACGGTTAAGTGCTTCAAAATGCGTATAAAGCGAACAACCACGTTGCCATTTTATTGAAAAATATAAAACAAGAAAAACAGGGATTACAGTATTTGCACATGAAAAAAACGCCATTTATTTAATGATTGACACGCAATGTTCATAACAACACAGGCCTAAGCAAATCCTGATGCCCCGGGCAAGACATCAGATTATTCAACAATTAATAAAGCAAAGCATTACTGTTTAAGAGTCACAGGAACAAGCTCCTGAATAGACCAGTTGCACAGTCCTTGTCCTGGCGTGCTTGGCTGAATCCAGGCATCCATATCACAGTCGCTGTCTCCTTCATCCGATTCCGAAGCAGCATTGACGGTCTCATGACATACTCCACTGGCAGAGATGGTGATTGGCCCTCTGAAACGGGGCGCCCCCACGGCAGGAGTCGATGACGACGGTTGGTATCCCAGCCCGAACCGGTCCATCTTCACAGGAATGTCCAGCACTTTGCCCCAGCCCTTTGCTTCTCCTGCTTCTACTAGAGCTTGAGCTTCTTTATACGATGAGACGGCTATCTCTGGCACTTTGCTCGGCCCGGGACCTTTGTCCTTGATGTGCAACCCTTCAAATGCCTGGCAGGGTGTTTCGTGGATTTCTCCGTCGACCTCCACATATTTAAATGACGATAGATGGCTGACTAGGATGTCCTCTTCTCCGCATACGGTGACTACGCTGTCTCCGACCATATATTTCAACTTCTGATGTAGGGTAGACGTGACTGCCCCCGCCCCATGAATCCAGGGTCTTCCAAGCAAGCAGCTGTACGCAGGCTGTATATCCATAATATAAAACTCAGTTGCAAACACCTCCGGCCCCACCTGCAGAGGCAATGTGATCGATCCAAAGACTGTTCTCCGCGTGCCGTCAAACGCTCTGACTACCAAGTCGCTGGGCGTACACAAAATTCCTCTAACATCCAGCTTCATCATCGCCTTCTTGGGCAGCACATTCAAAGATGACCTAGTGTCGACCAATACGTGCGACATTACTGATCCTCTACACTCAACAGATACGTGCAGCGCCATATTATGATCTCTCCCTTTCGGAGTCAAATCGAAGTCGGTAAAGCCCAAGCTGTGGCCTGCATTCACATGTGCCAACACTCCCTCCAGTTGATTCACGGAGACGTCTTGAGGTACAAAAGAGGTATCCAGGACTTTCAGTAAAGCATTTCTGTGAGCTTCCGAACACAACAGCAATGACAGGATAGATATTTTGGACGGCGTCTGCTGCAGATGCTCCACAATCCTATAATCACTTTTTCGAATCAAGCGCATGAACTCTTCTACATCTTTCGATGCCGATTCTTTGTCACTTGCTTGCACTGGGACATTCTCAACAGCTTTCCCTTTTCCTTTTGCTAGTCTTTCGGCCTCCACTTCAGGGGATATAAAGATCCTACCACTCCTTGTCATACCTCCCGAACCAACAACATTATCCACAGTCTCAGCTGGCTGTCTGTTAACGTCAATTTTTATCCTGTCACAATACACCTCCAACCCATATGACCATGGGACTGCTTTCGTGTTCTCGTACGGGATCGGTCCGGCCTTAGTTATGGTGATCGGTGGTCGCTGAGCTGGTGCTGCAATAGTGATTGTCTTTCGTGGAATTGTTACTGTGGCCACATCACTCTGATCATCTGCTATTGCCCCTGCGGGCTCTTCGATTGCTGAACGGTCAAACTGCAATATGCCTTCATCAATTAAAGCCTGAATGCCTTTCTTCAAGTCATCACACCCCCCAGCTAGGGTCCAACAGTCTAAGCAATACTCGTCACATCCCGGGTAAACACCCCCTTGCAACAGTCGGCTTTTTATCTCGCTCAGTGGCGTCTTTAAATCTTCAACATTCATAATCAGATTCAACTCTTCCTCAGTTAGAATGGCGTTTGCCCCGTGATTAGGCATGGGTTTCTGCACTATATTCGGACCTGCCGTTCCGAAATTAATAGTCTTATTGTCCAAAAGATCCTGCACAACGTGCTTAAAAGCATGGCAACCTTCTATATCGTGGCCTGGAGCCCCAGAATGAAACTCATAGTGCCTGCTTGCATCGTACCCAAACGGGGGAGCTCCCGTTATCGGTGCCAGAGTTCTCTTCTCTACCAGGTTCAATCCCAACAATGTCTGCAATAAATCAGCATATGTTGAAGGAGGCTTCTCAAACACTCTTCTTGGTTTGCCACCCTGGAATCTTCGCTGAGCCTGCTGTGCCCCCTGCATTGGCTGCTGCTGCTGAGACGGTTGTTGTTGTCGAAGTGGTTGTTGTTGATATGGAATAGTAACACTCGCCACCTGCTGCGGCTGATGATATTGGTTTCGACCCCTGCCTCGGCCTCGGCCTCCAAATACTGCGCTTGCCTCGCCTTGACGGCGCCCACCAAAAGCCTTCCTATTACTGCCAGATGCAGTCGATTCCTCAACCTGGAATTTTCCTTGCTTAATGTTGCGCTCAATCTTTTCTCCCATCAGGATTAGGTCTGAAAAACTAGCCAGAGACGTGTGAAACAGCATATCATGAAACAAGCCTGTGAATGTGCCGACGAACATGTCATTCATTTCCTTATCTTCCACAGGAGGACGGACCCTGGCAGCCATATCGCGCCACCTTTGCGCGTACTCTTTAAAGCTCTCCCCCTTCTTCTGCGACAGTCCCGCCAATTGGACCCGATTGGGCGCCAAATCGCTATTATACTTGTAGTGAGCTACAAACGCCTCCGCCAATTGCTTCCATGTCTTGATATTAGTTGGCTCCAACCCCATATACCATTCTAGGGAAGGGCCTGACAAACTATCTTGAAAGAAATGCATTAGCATTCTTTCATCAGTTGAGTATGCAGACATCTTTCTGTAATAAGCTCGTACATGCACTTTCGGACATGTGTCCCCTTTATACTTATCAAACGCAGGAGCTTTGAATTTAATTGGCACCCTCAAGCCAGGTACCAAACCCATTGTTGCCATGTCCAAACCCACAGCACTTTGGTTCAGGACTCCCCTCATCTGCTCTTCCAGCATTCTGATCTTCTGGGAGTCATCCATCGGCCCTTCGAAACCTCCGCCGGAGAAAGCGTCCTCCTGCTGATCTTCTTGCCACATACCATTTCCAGCTCCATACCCATCATATCCATTATTACGTCCAGCCCTGATCTGATTCATCCCCGGACCTCGGCCTCTGTTGCCGTACCCTTGAACACCTCCAGCAGGCCCAAAAGCCATGAACCCCGTGCCGTTTCCATTTCCAAAACCTCCGTAACCCTGATTGGTCGCACCGTAACCATCTTGCCCAAAGCCTTGAGCATTGAAACCATATTTCCCAGTGTTATCGAATCCCTGATCATTGAACCCGAATCCGGCATTGACAAAGCCGTTGCCTCCCATATTATCTCCCAAGTTGACGTCACCGAGCCCAACGTTATGGACAGCAGTCTCGTTTCCAACTCCGACGTTACCATTCACAGCAGCGGTAGCGTTGTTGACATTAGCAACAGGTATATTGACTACAGGTGGAGCCACTGGCGTGGGAGTGCCGTCTCCGTGAACAGTATCGACCCGTACAGACTGATGATCCTCATTACCGTGACCAGCATTTCGGGCCAACAGAGGCTGGACCATGGCCTGCAAATTCTCCTGACCTTTTGCAATAGCTTCCATGGTCTGCATAAAGAGAGCGAGCTTCTCGCGCACATCTTGCATCTCGTTCTGCATTTGGTCCATGATTCTTCGACAGTTGGTGCGGGTAGAGTAGCGGTGCGGGTGTTGATCTGCAATCCTGGAAAGTACCTGATACAGAGCAGGAAATAAGACACTATTCAAAGATTACCTGTAATGCAATATGAATATGAATGCAATGCAATGTGTCTGTGCATTAGGGAAGTTCATTCCCCCAGTTCTAGTGTGAAGGTGTCAGTGCAGTGACAGTGCTAATGATATAAAGATCGGAGCTGAATCACAGAAAGCCTCATATATTGCTGAAAAAACCAGGATACAATGTCGCTGAGAGTACAACAAGAAGGCATGACCTCATCCAACAATCTTGGTGATGGTCAGCACTGTGCAAATAAAGCATACAAGTTACTACGTGAAATGATCACATCCTCCCAAAAGTCTGGTACTCTTCTATCAACTTCCTGGTCTCTGGATGACTTGGTCGATCAAGCAGCCCTTCAACAAGTTGGTTTCTCTTCTTAAGAACGCGGCGCACGTCTTCAGCAGTTTCTTCCCATGTCGCTTCCCCGAAGCAATCTTCTAGTTTTCGCTTTTGAGACACCGCTTCATCTCTGCATTTGATTGCCTTGTTCAGTGCATGCTGGACACTATACCGAGTCATCACTTCTTCCTCACACTTCTTGATGCTAGACTTCAACTTCTCTTCGAGGTCGGAGATTTGCTGCTTTAGCTTATCTTCCCTCTTCTTGTTGTTGGTGAGTGTAGCATTCCAAGTCTTATTGCAAGAAGAGATCTCTCGGTGAGCGATGTCAAGCGCCTTTTTCTTGGATTCAAGCATGTCGTGGGAACTTCTGAACTCTTGCCCCAGACGTTCGCGCTTCTTCTTTTCCTCAGTCAACTCAGCCCCTAACCTGTTTAACAGCTCGATTTGTTGTTGGAAAGCATATACGGCCTTGTTTTTCTCACCGCGTACCTGAGCTAGCTCCTGCTCTAACCCTTCGTTGATTTTCAACAAGGCTTCCTTTTCTCTCACAACCTGCTCATAGGCTTCCTTAGAAACAGCGGTTGGCTCTTCTGCCGGAATAGGAACAATGACGGGTGCAGCTGGAAATGGCATTAATAACTGACTTGCTCTTTCCTGGATCCAAACCCTGTACGGTGCATAGGCCTGGCAATCGTTCTTACCTAACAGTGGCTTCCCTTTGCGGTTAATACGTGTCCAGGCATGCTGCAGCTCAGCTAGCAATTCTCCCTTCAAATCGCCTGTGAAGTACAGAGATTCCTGTACTTCCTCCTCCTGAGGTGGATTCTTCAGCGCATATCCGAACTGGCGAATGAATAGAGAAGGATTGTAATTGATACACCCTTTTCTTCCTATCAGTGGCACATTAGGGTACCCAGAACAACTGAAGATGAGCTCTGATCCCAACAGGTCTCGATCAAACCACTCCATGTCTTCCGACGATAGCCTCATCAGGCGCTCCGGCCAACCAACTGGGACTGTAGTCTCTGCAATAGATCTTCTCTTAGGAAGGTGACTCTCAAACCACATACTCAGCAAGGGTACACAAAGATGAACATTCTTTCCTCTTCCCTTCTCATTCTTGTAATGCAGTGAGTGGTAGAGATCTCTGAGTAAGGTAGGTACAGGATTACCAGCGGCAAACAAGTAGAAAGCATCGAAGTCCACAAAATCCGGTATATTGGGAAACAAGACTATGCCATAAATGCACAAGGCCAACACAGCATTGAAAGCAACCCAGCACCCGCTCTTGGCATACTCCTGGGCTTTACCAACTAAGAACTGAAGTGAGAAGCCTGGAACTCCCCGGGAAACAGTAGTCACAAGTTCAGAAGCATCAATATGCAAGGCTTTTGCCAAATCTTCCGGCTTGGGTTTGGCGTCATAATGAATGAATGGAACCTGGTTCTGCACGGGCAGTTCAACATACTCAGCGTATTCCTCCAGGGTTGGTCCCATAATAAAGTCAGAGAACGTAAAGCATCTCAGAGCAGGGTCGTAGAATTGCATCAAAGCATATAGCCCATCTAACTCTACCAATGTAGGTTTACACACCAATCTCAGTAGTCTACCGTAGCTCATTCGGAAGCTCCTACGAACACCCTCATCAGCAAGAGAGATCAACCCCAGTAAAGGAACAATATCAGGAGTAGGCAATTTGTAAGCAACTGTCCTCCTCAAGCTATTCATGATCAAACGCTCCGAAGTCTGGGCACTAGAACTGGGGAAATGCAAATGCTCCTGCAGCACAGACACACGTTAGTGAAATGCAAATGGTAATGGATATGCAGTAATGCAATGCAAGTAACATGCAACAGGGACCAAAAATGTAGCTGAATAGCCTGAACCCAATCCAGAAAGGTCTCAGATAGACCATCCAGAAGTCATCCAAATCTGGTCTCGGATAGACCTCAAACAAAGCTCCAATACTGGTCTCTGATAGACCCCATAATCATAACCTGAACGGTCTCTGACAGACCTCAGATCATATCTCCCACTGGCCTCTGACAGACCTCAGAACACATCTCCAAATAGTCTCTGACAGACCTCGGAACACACCAACTGGTCTCTGACAGACCTTAGAACCCTCCATAAATATCCAGGATCCTGATCACGAAACAAACCGGTGGTCTGAAGGTCTAGTTACCTGCATAACCCTGAATCCCCTCACAGGTGGGTGGCCCTATAACTGGCACAAGGTACGGCATCCTATGCGGTCGTCGGCGTCACAGACTTCCAGGGTTGATGATACGATTCCCAGAAGGAGTGGCATCATCAATCCCTGAAGAGGCCTCACTTAGCTAACTTCCAAATGATCGGTCCCCAGAGTCGACAATCCAACTAACCAGCAACCCACGCCAACCAAAGGAAGGGGCAGGAGGCCAACCAGAGGAACCTCGTCTGAGTGTAGATTTCATAGGACACCAAAGCAAGCAAAGCAAGCGGGCACCCACTAATTTCTACTCTAATTCTAGGTGCACTCAAGCCCAGGTTCGGCTTATCTCTCAATATCAGAACACCCGTCACACCCCAGATACAGCAACAATAATCAATATATAAAGCTGAAAATACAAGGTTAGAACTATAAAATAACTCCATACAAAATCCTCGACGGGAAAACAAGCGTTTAGGATTGACTCTCTTAAGGGACGTTGGATCCCAAATGCATAAGAACTATTGCAGTCCTTAGCAGCCAGGGGACGTTGGATCCCCAGCAGAGTCGCCAGCTGTCGCTACTGCGAAAATCGGCGCCGGCTGAACAGAAGAGTCGCCACCGTGCATTATTTATCCCACGGGAGGGAAAGGAAACGCTCGAAGTAAACCTCGCACAACATGGGAAAAGGTATGGTCATCGCAACCAAAACCTGGGTTCGGGAGTCGGTTACGCAAGGGGAAGGTATTAGCACCCCTCACGTCCGTCGTACTCGACGGGATCCACGCTTGTTTTCGGGTATGGATTGTTATTCTATCTAAACTATAGGTCAAGGGTTGAAAAGAAAATAAAATGAGAATAAAAATGACTCGGCAAAGTATCGCACTTTATGCCTACGTATTCCCGTCTGGAACGAGAAATCAGAGTCAACGTAGTTCGCCTACCTACGGGAAAGGAGGGGAAGGTTGCTCGCTAGGATATCGCATCCTATGCCTACGTACTTTCACACGGCATGAAAGATCAGAGCAAACGTAGTTCGGGCCACGTACGACACAAGCTTGTCTTGGTTGATTTTATTCCTTCTGATTAGCGGTCCAAGCGGACAAAAATGATGTTTTGGTGAGTTCACATTCTTTTACGGAAGAAGTGTCTTTTATTGTGTTTGAAATCTTTATGTGTTTTTCTGGTTGTTTTGAGAAAGAAGAGACAGAACTCTAACCTACGGTTGCGAAGGGAAATAAACTAACCTAATGTTATCATGCATGGGTTAAGACCTAGTGTCTATCATGCTCCTCTCTTGCACAGAGAGAAACAGAGATCCTACGGGGTAGGCAGCAACAGAAACAACAACAGATATATACAGTAAAGCAGTAAAATGCATGGATGCAGCAATACAAGCGAGGCAAGGGAGTCCCACTCAACCTCGAACCTAGAAAACAATAGGCGAAAGTGAACAGACTTCACTTTCAACCCAACAGGGTAAACAGCAAACAATACAGTCAGGAAAACCAATCAATACATCAGAAATGAAATACAGCAATAACAAACAGCTTCAGCAGCTTTGAATCAACATCTGGCTCCAAGTAATCTCCAATCAGCTACAGGCTTCAACAAGCATCAATCTCCATCTTCATGGCCTTCAGGCAAGGGTTTTGATCATCAGTCTTCTATCTGCAATGGCTTTTCTTCAAGTTCAAACCTCCAGGATGAGGGATCAGTCACAAGAGTGGATTGGGTGTTAAGCAATCAGTTGACTACCAAAGGTGGTGAACAGACTGCTTCTAACACAAAAGACATTTTCTCTCAAGAGTTCTATCTCTTAGACACTATCACCAAGCCTTCCAAAGGAAGGGGGTGAGTGTCTTAGAGAGACTCTGAATCACAGAGAAGAATGGATGCAGACAAGGCAATCCATGTTTGAGAAACAAGCTTTCTAATCTTGAGCTCTGCCTAGCTCCTAAACCCTAGTTTCCTCAGCATCTGCTAGCAAGAATCTCCTCTTCAACTCTGGAAGTTGATCTTCAACATCTGGATCTCCAATGGCTTTCATCTCCTCAAGTCTTCAGCTCCCCCAAATCCCCAGACAATCCCAATTCCCACACATACAAGCAATAATCCCCAGAGGGCACACCACACCAGTCAATCAGATATACAGACAGTAGATTAATAGCAGTAGGGGAATCCTGACTTTTTCTAAGGGGATCTAATAACTACCCATAGCCCCTATAGTCCCATAGCTAACCTATTCAATCTCTAAGTCCTGAGGGAAGTGAATTAATTCTCCTAAGTCATCACCTAAAACCCTAGTTTATTCATGTTGTTCACACCTAAACTAAACACCTAAAATTAATTTCTAAAAATGGGAACTAAATTGTATCTACAAGTTCAATGTCTAACCTAAACAACCTAAAAAGAATGGATGAAAAATATTGAAGCAATTAATAGAACAAAAAATAACAAAATCATGTATGAAATGAAACTATTTAAAATGTTATTTATTTAGAAAATATGGGAAAAATACCAAATAAAATAAAAATGCAATTTTTATTTTTTATAATTTTCTTGACTCTCTAAAGAAAAATATGCAAAAAGAATGAATTAAAAATAATGATTTTTCTATTTATTATGATTTTTAGAAAATGCATGAAAAAATGTAAAGAAAATTAAATGAAATATAATGGAAATGAAGGGAGGGGGTGAAAATAGCAAGCAGATCATGTTCAGCGCGTTGGGCCCATTAAATTGGGGGGTGCGAATAGCTGTCTGAGCCCAAGTCCCCCCATTAAATGAAACGGCGCGTTTCAACTTTTGAAAATTCCCTCCATTCTGAAATTAAATCGCATCCGTTGGATTGGGTCTCCAAGTCAAAGGTCAGCATACCATCGTGTGGCTCCTGACCCTTCTTCAACCTCCAGCCACCTAGGGTTTCAGAAAACCCTAACCATGCATGATCTTCTCTCCCTCTGTTCTCTCTCCACACGCCATGGATTCACACGATATGAAAAGCAAAATTCATCCATTTCTTCCCCTCTACAAGTCTATATCCTTAATTTACCTTAAAACTCAAACAATCAGCCAATTCGATAGGTGGAACAGATGGAAACCACCATTAATACCTGATATGAAACCTCTCCAATTCTCCACAAAAATCATCCTAAACTGGTCTACAATTCATCCTGATCATGGCATGCTAATCCAATCACGTTTTCGCGCCTTAATCCAAGAGTTATGAGCCTCAACAGAATTGACACATCATGCTCAAACCTCATGAAACTTCTCCAAAATCATCCCAATCAATCTTCTATCCTCTCTTAACCATGCTACTCTATCAAAACCCTAAAATTCTAACTAATTCATGCCATACGAAGAGAAAACAAACCTGGTGTAATTTCTTGATACAGGTGCTAAGATCTTCAAATCAACTGCTTGTGATGAAAGGAAAGTGATCAGTAGGCTTGGTGATTACTTCTGTATGCAACAAGTATGGTTCTAAGGCCTTGAATCACTCACTTCCAAAGTTTATGCTTCTTGAATGATAATGATGAATGACACAATTCCTTCCTCAATTTGACAAATGAAGGTGTGGATTCTGATCCTTGTGTGATGATGATGAAGATTCAATCAAGAATAGTGTAGATTGATGGAGATTATAGAGGTTTTGGAAAGCTTATGCAAGTTGAAGAAAGTGTGGAAAAGTTGGGGTTTTGAACAAATGGGAGCACCAACCCTTGCATTAACCAACTTGTATGAATATATAGATGGGATTAGAACTTCCTAGAAACTTGGAGAAGTTTCCCTTGCACTTTTCCTTTTCAATTTGGTTTATGTAACTTTCAATTCAAGCAACCATGGATAACTCTTAAATCTTGAACCAAACTCAAAATTATACTTTATCCAATGTCTTTAAAATGCCCTTTCCATTCAAAATGACCTATAATTTTGCTTCATTTGGCCAAGATATGAAAAATCCCATTTTTAAGGCCATTTTTCTTCATTAAATTCAACAATTTTGAAACCTTGTGCTATGAACATTTTCAATCTCTCATGGTCACTTTTCTAGACTCAAAATGTCATTTGGAGCAAGTTTGATGTTGTAAGTTTTTCCATTTGAGGCCTCCTTGTATGAGTTTTGGACATAGGTTAAAATGACCTGTAATTCACAAATGACCAAAATACCCTTTGCTTGCCAAGACCATAAGTTGAGTTCCACACATCATATGAAGGCATACTATACCATTCTAGAAAGCTAAGACAATAAGGAACAACTCTTATGTTGACCAGAAGTTCATTTGAAATCTTCTTGAGGGGTAAAAATTGCTTGGAAGTCAAGTCACTTTCACAGGCAAAATTTCAGATACCTCAGATGACCTGTAACTTGCAAGGACCATAACTTGAGTTCTATAAATCTCCTTGATGTCTTCAACCACTCAAATTAAAGTTCTTGATATCCTCTACAAGTTTCATGTTGGCCAAGGATCCATTTGAAGCTTGCATTTTGACTTATCTTGCTTGGAAGTTTGACCTAAACTAGGGGATTTTACATAGAAACCCTAATTTAGAAACTCCTCTTCTCCTTGATTTCTCTTGATTCCTTCTTAGCATAACAACATATCCTTATTCTCCATGTCAAATGATGAACCCCACATCTCTCCAATAGCCCTTAATGCCTTCAAATCAATCAATTGACCTAGGGTTGACCTAGGGTTGACCCAGATGAAACCCTAGTTGACTGCCTTCAACTGTAGCTCTTGTGATCACATCAACAACTTGTTTTCTTCTCCAAATGACCTTCTAAGTCTTCCAAGATGTCTAGATACCCTCCAGGCTCAACTCACAGCTCATAATTCCCTTGTTGATCCTCAGATGCCCTCAGATAGGAGATAGACTCAAAGCTTGATCCACTGACCTCTCTACTTTCAAATTCTTTTCTGATGACTTGAATGAGATTGAATTAGGATAATAACCTCTGGATAGGCCTCTAGAGATGAGAATAATGCTTGGTCCCCTGTTGGATGACTTACTATGCTTATGCTATGCAGATGATTAGTCTATATACATGACTCTATATGCAAATGCTAATGATGCTGAAACATAAACCAAATGAATAAGGTTGAGCAAATTTTAGGGTGCAACAGGGACGCCTAGATAAATTAGGGTTTGATAAAGTCAAAGGTTAGGGTTATTTACTCGGCGGTCAAATTGTTAGACCTAATCCTTCGGAAGTGTTTTAACGGTGAATGCAAAATAATCAACGGTAATAGGAAAATGCAAGAAAAGTGCAAAAGCGGTAAAGGACATGCAAAGCGACGATATACTCGCACAAATTACAACCATGAAAATTGCAAAAATAAACATGGAATAAAAGCGACGATATCCTCGCATAATTACAACCATGAAAAACGAAATACCGCAAGACATGAAATTAGTAACTGAGTACAAATAAGAAGGCAATATTAGGAATGACATGAAAATTGAAGCGGAAATTTAATCGGGGATGCTAAGACCTTTATTTTATGATTTTTTTAGGTTAGAAATTAAAATGAAAGGGTTTATAAATAATTGAAAATAAACTTAAGTCTAATGTCAAAATAGTGTTAGTATTAATTTATTTAAAAAATGAATTTTTGTTCTAAAGTGAAACTTAGTTTTTGTTTTTTTTTTTTTAAGAAAAAGTTAGAATTAGAAAAATTAGTAAAGTTCTAAATGAGTTTTAAATTTTCTAAAAGTTAAAATTTTATTTACGTTAAGTTTTAAATTTATTTTCAATGTCAGAAGTTAATATTTACAAGAATTTGAATTTGAATTAGAAAAGAGGGGGAAAAAGTTAATTCAATATATTAATAATTATATTTAAGAGTTATTAAAATTTATTTTAATGTTAAGTTTTAAGAAAATGTTTTTATTATAAGTTTTAAAAAATGACTTCCTTATTATTTTGAAAAATTGGTTTTAAATTATAAAAATGGTCCTATGTTAATTAAAAAAGGTTTTGATTTTAAATTAATTTTTTTTTAAAGTGCTAATATAAATCTTGGAAAATAGTCTCGGGTTTTAAGTTTTTTTTTTTAATAAATTTTAAGTTTGAAAAAAATATTAAATTTTAAAAAATGTGTCAGATAAACTTAGTTATGAAAAAGAAGAAATTTTAATTTTAAGTTTTGTCTAAAAAATGGTTTTATTTTATTAGTTTAATCAAATCCTAATGTTAATTTATAAAAAAAATTCTTGAGTTTTAAATGTTAATTATTAATTACAATAAGTCTTAATGTTAGAAATGATGAAATTAAACTTAACTGCTACATTTACACTAACTAACAATTATTATAAAATAATGAAAATAATAAATAATAATAGCAAACAATAAGAACAGGGGAGAAATGTGTGTTGCTGCAAGAACCCATTTAGAGTTTTCAGCTTTTCCTCTTCTTCTCCAAACGGCTGGCGGCGGCCATGGATGTCGTTAAAACTTTTTTTCCTTTTTCCGCTTTCCTGCTTGCATGTCCTCTTCTCTTCCTTCTCTTATCCATCCTCTCCTCACTATAAATAGAAAATACAAACACCAGAATTAAATAATCAGATGCTTACAGTTAGATGTATGGTGTGAACTTGGTAATGAGGGAAAAGCGATGTCGGCGATGATGTTGAACGAACTGAGCCACGTGGGTTTTTTCGTCCGGACCCCTTTCGACTGACGACAGATTCGTTGATGCTTCTCGAAGGTTTTCAGATCTGTTGCCTCATTCGTGAGGACGAAGGTTGTCTTCGTTTTAGGGCTGTTTGGATGAAGAACGGTGATGAACTCCGCTTCTTATTGTGCTTCTGGGCGATTTTTCATGATGTTTTGTGATGTTCCGGTTTTTTCATTATATTTTCTAATGATAATCCCCCCCCCCCTATGGATGAATGCATGTGCCTCTTTTATCCCCTGTTCCTTGTGGGCTTAGGTCGCGATTTATTTGTGATAGTTTATTACGGTTTTTCCTCTTTTGTGTTTCAATCGTTTTGATGTTATATGAGCTTTCGGATGACTGCTTCGTTGGTTGTTGAACTGGTCTTTTTTTCAGGAACTATTGGCGCCTTGATTTTGTGGCTTTTTCCACGGTTTGTTGGATGAGCGTTCTTTGGGTGGATTTTATTACTATCTTGTTGGCTGCGAAATTGTTGCTAGTGATCTGGTTTGATCCGTTGAAGCTGAGAATTTTTCGGAAAAGTGCGTTAACGCCATGTTTGGCAAAACCACTTTTCTCGAAAAATCACTTTTTCAAATAAGTGTTTTTTTCAAAAAGCACTTTTCTGGATAAGCACTTTTTGCCAACTAACTTTTTCCAAAAGCACTTCTTATCTCTCTCTCGGTTGCCTCCATTTGAACAGATATTGCCTGGATGTACCGAGGTCGAGAAATGAGTCGGGACTTGGTTTCTGAGACTTTTCTGAGGGTGTCGGACGAAAAATCTAACCGATTAAAATTGCTTGTTTTTGTTGTTTTGTAGGTTCGGAGAAGTTGATCGAAAACTTGAAGAAATCGAAGAAATTGGAAGAAGTTCTTTTAGAAATTTAGGACTTTTAGCAAAAAGAAAATGTAATTTTATTTTGTAAATTTATTTAATTTGTGTAAACAAAATAATTTTGATAAAATGAAAATGTTATTATTATATGCGTCTATTTTTTATATTAAAATGAAAACGAAAATAATATTTTTATTTATTTTTTTGATATTAAAATGAAATAAAAAAAATATTATAAAAACGAAATAAAATCTTTATTTTTCTTTTGATATAAAAATGAAATGAAAAAAAAAACTATTATAAAAAATGAAGTAAAATTATTTTCCTTTTTCTTTTGATATTTAAAATGAAAAAAAATTGTTAAAAATGTATTTTTTTTATTTTTTATTTTTTTTAAATAAAATGAAAGCACCAATAAAATTCTATTTTTTATTAAATTCAAAATTCATCCAATTCATCTGATTCAATCTCGTCTCCGATACAACTTTCGATTAATCCTTTCGGCAATTTAAATGAACAACCTTATCAGAATAAATCCAATTTGTCCGATTAAACTCAAATGACCCCGCTTTTCCGACTAACTTCATCCAAACAAAATGACCATTTTGCCCCTCATAAGCTAAGGAGCGCACAAATGTGACTTTCTCTACAAAACCAAACAGACTACACACACCTGTTTGTGGTTAGTTACAATGTCATGCGAATGAGATGACGTACGAAATGAACCTAATAATCTCGGGGCAAATTTGGGGTATTACAGCAGGCTTCGTGTTACACAAACATCTCAGATAGCCAATCAACTGTTTGAAAGTTGTAGCATTTACATCATCTCCCTCAGCATCAGAATCCAACTTATGATTTGTCTCAGTAGGTGTAACTGCTGACTTAGAATTCATCAGCTCAAATCTCTTTAGTAGCTCAAGTTCATACTTCAATTGGTGCACAATGATTCCCTTTTTCAGAGTATAAAATCTCCATACCTAAAAAATACACCATATTTTCAAGGTCAGACATATCAAATGCATTCATCAATTCATTTTTGAACTTGTTTATCTCAGAAGCACAACTCCCTGTTAGAAGTATGTCATCTACATAAAGGCACACCAGAACTACATTACCATAAAAAGTATGTTGCACATACACACCATATTCCATTTTACATTTTTTAAACCCATATGTTCCCTTCTGAACCAGCAGCACAACAATGGACCAAGTTCGTACACCATGATGTATGAAATGCAACAACATATACAAATGAAATAATCATCACTGGTTCCCCTTCGAACCACATACGTTGCCAATAAGGCTACCATCTCAATATAACAAGTATGATATGCATTATAACTCACCAACACCAAGTCATACAAGCATTCAATAATACATGCTTATACATCCACAAAGTATTCACACAACTCTTAAAGCATATCAATTTTATTCACCAACTCGTCAAACACAATAAAACCGCAACCAACAGTCGCTAGAATCAGAAATAGCTTGAAAAATTGAGTCGGCAATCCAAAACTGGTCAACGCAGTCATGACGCCTGACCTTTCCGTCATGACGGTTGTCATGACGTGTCCGTCATCTCTTTTCCCACACTCTCGTCACCAAGGCAATGTCCAGCAAGGTCCTCTGTTCTGGAGGCCATGACGTTCGACCCGTCATCTGGTTGACGGTCATCAGCTGTTTAAACACGGTGGCGGTCGGCTCGTCATGGTAATGACGCCTGTCACCACTGTGAAGAATGCAGAACTGCTTTTTATTCCATGTGAGCACTTTCAAAGCTCAGATTTTGATACCAGCACACCCAATTCACACAAAAATTTATTACCCATAATTATACAATGATTATTACAGCAACTACCCACAGATTAATCATGATTTCATAATATTAACACTTCTTAATATGAACATCATCAATTCATATTTCACATGCAACTGTATATGAATTTCAATAGTAAAATTAGTGCATGAATTTACGTTTATCACAACGAACAAGATAGGTTTTACACAGTCTTCTTCGAAACACATAAAACATCAACAATGGATAAACATAATGGAAAACAAAGAAGAGGGTAAGGATCCCCCAACCACCCCACTTACCTTAATTTTCCAGTAGAAGTCTGAATCTACATCAATGGGGATTCCACTTCTAGATAGGGATCTTTCCTCTTTTCCACGTACTGCTCTTCAAACATCTTTTTCCTCTCCACTTTCCTTTTTTTAAACGAAATAAAACTTAATATCTTATTTATTTTATTTATCTCACCCCCCCCCCCCCCCCTCAACTATTGGTAAATCACTACTTACCTCCACCAATTCTCTAATAATGTTATTTTTCTCCCAAAGTCACACTTCTCCTACTTTTCTAATTGATTTAATTAAATAAAAATTCTAATAAATCCTAATAATTTCTAACACCACCAAATAAATAAAGCAAGGCATTCTAACGTTCAAATAAATTAAAAATAAAGCATATAGCTCAATTAAAATAATTAATTTGAAAACAAGGGTGTTATAGAGACTATTCAAGATTTTTTTTAAATATATAGAGACTATTCAAGATTTTTTTAAATATATTGAAGTCATTGAGAATTCTTCTCTGGTGAAGCAAGCCACTTGGCTTGGGCTGTTGGACATTGTTCTTACAAAATTTATTGGGAATTAATTAACGTACCATATAGATTACTTAGCCACCCTCGTGAAAATCCAATAATGCTCATAGAATTCAGAGATGTATATCTGGACACACCTCAACCAAATATCTTCTTGAATCAGACCCTAAGGTTGTGTAAAAATATTAATGGAAATGCATCTTCGTGTACATTCTGAAGATACATCTTTGGGCGTTGTTTGATCAAAAAGGGCGCCAGACCCTTATCCTTCCTCACTTCCAAAAATACACTCTCTTAAGCCTCTCAAGTTTCTCAAACTCTCTCAACTCACATTCTCTCAAAATCATTCAACGAACTTTAAAGCTTCTTCCATCATTTGTTGGGTGTGAATATGGAATAAGAAAAACGGTCTAGAGGGGGTGAATAGACCCAATTTAAAATTCAATCGCCGTTTTCAAAATCAGAGTGTTTTAAAAAATAATTTGTGAGCGAAAGGTTTGATACAAAAATGTGAAAATATTACTATGTGAATTATGATCAAGTTAACACAGATCGTTTCATAAATATCAAAGATGAATATGATGAAACACTAGGTGTGGATTGATTCAATTGTGTAATTCACAAGAAGTGTTTACACAAATGAATGGAATTCTAATGTCAATTTGTTCTTCAGAAAATTTAATCCCCAATCTAGCTAAACAAGTTATCCAATTCCAATAAAACCTAATGCTTACGTATTAAATCGCTATCAATGAACAAACGATAAGCTACAAAGAAATTTAAAAACATAAGCATGCAAATACTACAAAATTAAATGCAAGGGAGAGAGAGAGAGAGAGAGAGAGAGAGAGAGAGAGAGAGAGAGAGAGAGAGAGAGAGAGAGAGAGAGAGAGAGAGAGAGAGAGAGAGAGAGAGAGAGAGAGAGAGAGAGAGAGAGAGAGAGAGAGAGAGAGAGAGAGAGAGATGACACCGAGATTTATAATGTTCTGGTGTTCGTCCTTGCTTTGCCTACGTGCACTCTTCAATGGTTTTTCATTAGAACCTGCATAGTTCCTTGTTATTTGACAAATATTTCCAAGAATTCATACAATCATCAATCCACAATACAATTGAGAAAATAAATTTTATATTTGGATCTTGACTTGTATACAGCACACAATCAAACTCTTCTACATAATCTTTACTCAAATTATGTTTCTTGAATCTTTCAATATCACCAATTCTGCTCAAAGCCTTCGTGTGTAGCTATCAACCCCTTGATCCTACCGATTCGTTGAGCAATGTATTATCCAAAGATCTGAGAAGAACACCCCATTATTCGTAGTCTTCCACACAGTCACTACTAAGGCAATTGTGGATAACTGAACCTATTTCTTTTCAATGGAATTTGTCATCACCATTGACAATCACCTCAATCTTGATAACAACCTGAAAAAATCAACAAGATCTCCAAGAAAGATTAGTTTCAAGGACTTGCCTCCTTCAATCAATTACAAATCTCTCGCTATCAAGATTTGAACCAAAAGAAGTTAAAGATGCAAGAATTTTGTTGCAAGACTTTGAACACTCAAAATAGAGGAAATTATTTTTTCACTAAAATCACACTAAAAAATATGATCAAAGTGATATATGTTATGTGAGAAGTGATAAAAAAAAAAGGTTTTATATGTGCTTGAGATTAAGTACAGAAAATGGTTGAAAAGGAGTTAGATTCAAATCAAGAGCAAACTATGATTTGAATCAAATGAACAAGTCTAATGGAATAAAAGGAAAACAAAATTTTGAAAATATGTAAGTTGATTCGAATCAGAGGAAATTTTGATTCGAATAATGAGCCACGTTATTCGAATCATGTACAAAAAATGATTCATATCAAATGCAACAGCCCTGACAAAAAATGTTGAAAAAATTGTGATTTAAATTATGTTCAAAATTTGATTCGAATCAAATCAAACAGAAGTGGACATCAGAAAAATGATTCGAATCAAATGTAAAAAATGATTCGAATCAAATGACCTAGTTTTTCTCTGTCCAGTTTGATTAGAATCATAAAATGTGTTGGAAATCCATGATTCGAATCAAACACATAAATTCTCGAATTTTCATGGTTTTAAAAGCACTTTGAGATTTTACTTTGAATCAAACTCAAATCAAAAACATAAAATATTTTCATTCCGCTTACTTAAAAAACATCATGATCAAGATCAAATCTAACCGAAGTCTTATGCATGCTAAAAAACGAATCTTTTCAAACTTGATTCCGAGAAGTTTAATCATAAAGGAGACTTAACAAATTGAAATTAAATCAAAGATGAAAGCGATAAGACAAGTAACGAAATAATCGAATATAGATGTTCCCCCTGAATGAATTAGGGACATGCAACAATAATATCAAGTTGATCAAAGAGTTCACTCAACACTGAATTAAACTCACAATTTTAAAGTTTTTTACTTTCCTAACTTTTTTCGATTTTCTATATACATTTGTAGAAATTGAGGATTAGGTTATGTAATTGGTAGTTTATACATGTTATTTACATGAGAAACATGTTTGATAGGTAGTTTTAATTATCAATGCATTATTTTGGATGTTTATAGGGCCTGCATTTTCGCCATTGACGGTACTTTAAGTTGCAGAAAATTCCAGAGATGCATAAAATTTTTCAACATTTTGATTCCGAAAAAATAGAGATGCATCTCTAGAATTCATCAGTCTGCATTTTTTTTTTGCTTGAACCCATTGTGTTGCGTATGTATAACGCTTATGTGGTTTACTTATAGGCATTATGGCTGATAGGCAAGAAATATTAAGGAATTGAAGGAATGCACAACATGCATCACTTCAGAGAAAAAAGACTCAACCATCGCAGACACCTGTTATTTATAGCATGGTTTATGTGGAGGCGTCATATTTTAGGGCTCATGAATCTCTACAGTTTTCTTCCTGTAGGAGACAGGACTCTCCTACTCATGCATCTCTGCCTTCGTCTTCCGTAGGAGACAAGTATCACATATTTAAGCACTAGAGGTACCTGAGGCACCAGAGGACCTGCAGGCTCAAAAGGAATCCTAGACACAGGAGGCGTCTCATGCACCCTAGGCACTTGGTGGGTTTGGAGGAGGCATGTCATACTTGTCATTGTTGTCACTTTACCCGAACCATACTGCCAAAAATGTATAGGGCGGAGAGGTAAACTTTAGTTTGATTTGTTCTTTGTAAATCATGTTAGTTAGAATATTTGAAGTTTATGACGATGATATATTTTCCTATAGGACCGTGATGCTTTAAAGTTCATCAATCATGACCGAAAGATTACGGGTCTGGAATAGCCTAATGATGTGTAGTTTTAGGATGGTTGGCTATATGGGAGTTAACCTAAGAGACGTCATCAAGTAGTTAGAATCCACCCGAGGGGCTCATGCTAGGTTTCGGTTCCCTGAGAAATTGTATACACAACAGCTGTAGGAAGTTGAGGAGGTCGTAGGTGATGATGAGCAGGTCGTACAACATAGAGCTTACGCTTTGAGAACATGTTAGATGATAGGCTTCGATCTAGATAGGGGTGAATATGTCACAAATTTAAAATCAAACTTTCAAAAGTTTTATGGCACAGTGAAAACAACCTGAATCGAATCGTCTAACCGAACCTCTATCAACAAGCTTGGACATGTGTAAAGGTATACAAGCATATGAAAATGAATAAAAATTTCCCAACAACAATTAATCACCAACATTTGAAGGCAAAGCTACATGTATAGCTTATTCCCAATTATCAAAACACATAAAAAACGCAATAAGGAAATTTATCCAACACTTTGTGTGTAATCGATATCGTTTGGAAATTTAATTTTTTTTGTTAATTCAAAAACCAATCACAATCAAACGGATTATGATTATATCAACAAAGTCAATTTCAAAATGTAATTAAAAAATAATTTCTAAATGAATTGATCAAACAACAATGGATTCAATAATTTGCTAACACAAAAATTAAAAGAGAGAAAGTTAGAGAGAGACACACAAGGATTTTTTTAGGCAATTCTCCAATCGGCCTCGCTATGGCTATGTATGCCCTGGATTCAAATTCAAATTGAGATAGTTGTAACTAACCTTACTTTACAAAAAGTGTAAATACAAGAGATGAAGAACTCTAACCCTATATAAACCTTGTGGTTTGTTGTTGATTCTACCACCTCCAAAATCTTTGATTAAAGATTTATCAAGTCACCAAGAATTTCGCTTCAATTCACCAATTCTTGCTACTTTCTTGCAAGGCACCCCTTTTTCCTAAGGCTTTCACACGGTCGAATTAGTCTCAAGCGCACACTTGTTGAAACCCAAGATTTACTAACACGATCCACCGTCTCACGCTACTCCCTTGCAAGGCACCCCTTGTCCCAAGGTTCTCACTCAATCGGATCTGAATTGCATAATCTTGTCCAAAACCTTCAAATCCTCAATGATCTTGAAGAAAACCTCAGCTCAGTTTTCTTATTTGAAATCCTCAAAGAACTCAACCCAATATTCTCGGTACAACAACCTAATTGGACATTATGAACTTTAATCTAGATGGTCACCCAAACAAAAAATTATTATATGTAGTTTGATTGTGTGTATGCATAAAAGAGAGGTTGAAGATGATGAGTATGCTTTGAAATTTTGGTTTCATGTAGCTTTTATTCTAGAACCATACTAGATATGATGCATGTATCTGTATATATATGTATGCAAGATATGAAGCAAAGGGCATGCAAGAAGAATTGAAAAGAATGAAAAAAATTCAAGTTTTTACGTCAATAGGTCGACCTATGAGAGCAATGTGTTGACCTAAACAGGTCTTAGGACGACCTATAAGTAGGGGTGGAAAAACGGGTCGGCCGCCCTGCCCCGCCCCACCCCGCCTTAAGCCCGCCAAAAAAAAGGCGGGGAGGGCAAGCCCACCAAGTGAAAGTAGGCATAAAAATCTAGCTCGCCCCGCCAAGGTGGCAGGTTAGCAGGCGGCGGGATTGCCCGCCTACTTTTTCCTTTATTTATTTTTTATTTTTTTAATAGATTAATAGGTTTGTTTTTACATTTCAATTAGATTTTCACTAATTTTTAAAACAATTTTTATAAAGCATTTTTTAAACAAATTTTACTTCAAAAAATATTGCATATATTCTCAAATAAATGTATAAAATAAAACCATCAAGAATTGGAATTACTAGAATTAACTAAAAAATGGCGGGTTTAAGGTGGGGCAAGCTGAACGAAAGGTGTGGCGGTCTTTCACGAGCGGCTGGTTTTGGCGAGTGGCAGTCTTTAGCGGGGCGGGCTTTGGTGGGCGGCGGACCCAAAATTGCAACCCAACCCACCATTTTTTGGCAATTGCGCAGGTCGGCCTGGCGGACCACAGCCCGTTTTGTCACCCTTACCTATAAAAGGTGACACATGGACAATGGCTACAACCTTCATTATTGAGGCATGTGTGTCGACCTGAGTAAGTTGTATGTCGACCTATGCTAAAGCAAAAGCTTCTATATGTCGACCTAATGTCGTATGCGTCAGTCTATGCAATGTTTTTCACACAAGAAACTTAATATCTTATGCATGGATCCTTTCTAAGTCATTTCCAAACATGTTTGCATGTAACCTAATGTTAAAATGAACAATGCACACCTAGAATCAATTGATATCGTCCAATGTACAAAAACGTTAAAGTTTCTCCTTAGTTTTGACATCATATAAAACATATCTAAAATGGAAGATGCACTCACAGAACATACTTGTTGTATTTGTTTGGCATACGCTCTGATGTATCCTCATATACCTCAACGTGTCATGCGGCAGTTCGAGTACATGCAGTTTATTCCTAAAGGCCTTTTTGTGTCTGCTCCTCCCATTATGGCACATAGAGTTATAGATGCTATGTTTGATTATCATCTTAATCATCTGGTACTCGAGGAGGCAGAAAGTACCATAGCTCCTAGCGACTGGAGCTATGCAGAAGGTTACATTCGATGGTTCTTTAAGATGTCACGTCCTTATATGATACAGGATGCTCCATGAGATCCACCTAGGTCAGCTCATCATGAGATACTAAATGTTGTCGTATCATGGAGATTGGGTAAGCGAGTATTAATCGAGGACTCTTCCTGGATGACTCTAAGGTGAGGAACATTCTAGATGCCATGATGGCGGAGGCACGAGATTACAGGAGCCAGCATAGGAACAGGGGGAAAAGTTTGTCATACGCAGTAGTTTATAGTATTTGTACTCTACATTTATTATCGATTGTATTTTATTTGACTTATTTTAACTTCATTATGTACTCTAGATTTATTACTTTATATGTGTGATTTTCATCATGTCAGTTGTATGGTTTAATTTATACCAAAAAAAAAAAGATAGTATAGATATAACATATCGTCAAACTCAATAGAGCATTTCTACATCAAAGTCAAAACTATTATCTAGTGTTGTTCCGAATATGCATCTTTAGATTATGTCTAGTGTGAATATGAGGATGCATATTCAAATCAATTTAGTTTTAAAAAGAGCGTTTCGGTGATGAGTACATTATGTGTACATTGAATTGTTATAAAGATGCATATCTGAAATAAATTTTGAAAAAAATATTGGATGTTACTTGATTTTGACGTTTTGAATGAAACATATGATACATTAGAGATGTCTCTCCAAAATCTGATGGACAATTTCAGATTAGTAGTTCCCGATTTATTTTCTTTCTCTTATAGTTTGCCTTGTTCATCTATTCAAATTACAAAATTTTCAATGTTTTATCCATTAATCCTATCAATATATACTGCTACAAGACTCTGGGCCGGCCCTAGGGGTAGGCCACTAAGGCTATTGTCTAGGGCCTCACATTTTTTACTTTATATTTAAGAGTTTAATTAATTAACTTTAAAAAAATAAATTATTTATATACTACTTAAATAATAACATTTATTTAAAATAAAGAAAATATCAACCACAACATGTATTGTTTGATTTCTTAATTTAAAACTTACATGTATAGATATATATTTTTTAGTTTTTTAAAAAAGAGATTTGATATTTATGTATTTTTTTAATAATTTTGGCATTGTTTTTCAATTATATTTTTTTAATAATGAGTAAAGTATTTAGATGAGTTAATTTTATTATTAGTTAAAATAACATATTAAATAAAATTGATTACAATAATTTAATAATTTACATTCTAAAACATCTCCAATATATTAATTTAAAAATATATTTTAAATATATTAAAAATATTTAATTTTCAACTTCGCCTTAGCCCTCGAGACATATTGAGTAGACTCTGTGCAAGACTATAAATCATATGTATTTGACATAAATAAACTATTTAGAGACAATATTCAATATTATATAGTTTTGATCTGACCTGATCAGAAGGGGATCACGGGTTGGCCACACGCTGTTGGACTGCTACCTGTTCACCGGTGATGAGGAGGAAAAAGGGGGGTGTACCTGCAAGACACTGTGATGCCAAAGTAAGGAATTGGGCAGAGTGAGAGCAAAGTACAGAAAGTGTGGTAAGAAGTGAATACCTGGCCCTCTTGAGGAAGAGGGTATTTATAGAGAGACCCCAGCGCTGGGCCAACAGTCACTTGTGTTGGGTTGGATGGCCAAGCCCAACTCAGGTGACTGCTAGGGCTTACGTGGCGTAGTGAAGACCAGGACGTGGTATTCGCCCTAGTCCAACTGACCTGTGGTCTCTGGAAAGTGGGTTTGACCTGCTCTTTCGGAGGTGGGCAGTTGGTTGGTGACTTGTCCCCGCGAAAGGGGGAGCACGTGGAGACCGTGCACAAGGCACGTTGTTCTCCCCGCAGAGGTGAGCTCGCGGGATTCTTGGACCGTGTGTGGCTCCCCGGGGAAAAGCACACGAGAGCGGAGAAGGCGAATCGCCATGCCCGTTGGCAAGGAGATTCTGCCCGGGGAAGTTGTTCGGTCCGGCTAAGGGGAGCGCCGAGGACGCTTCGAGGTGTGTCGTCCCGCTTGGCAGGGGGCGTATCATGCTCGATCGATGGGGGAGTGTGCGCCAGGTCAGGCTGTTCGGCTTACTGGGCCTTGCGCGTCATTGGGCTGGACCGCGAGACTGGGCCAGACCAGAACAAGTTTATTTATAGACAAATATATTCTTACATTCAAAATATACACTATACCGTATTTATTTTTCACTAATACATTAAATAAATAATATATATATATATATATATATATATATATATATATATATATATATATATATATATATATATATATATATATATATATATATATATATATATATATATATATATATATATATATATATATATATATATATATATATATATATATATATATATATATATATATATATATATATATATATATATATATATATATATATATATATATATATATATATATATATATATATATATATATATATATATATATATATATATATATATATATATATATATATATATATATATATATATATATATATATATATATATATATATATATATATATATATATATAACCGTTTAGAATTAACAACTGATATATAAATTATATGATTAATCAACTTCATCCCTTTAATAACCAATATTTTACATTTCATTAACTAACTTTATTTTACTGTTAAAATTATTTTTAATATTTAAAAATTTATTAATCTACTTCGTCATTTCATTATTTTTAATATTTAAATATTTTATATTTCATTAACCAACTTTATTTTATTTTTAACCAATTTTTTACATTGGCTTATAATAACTTTCTGTCTATTATGATATAACTTCAAAATTTTAGTAAAAACATGAATAGTATGGCGGTTTAGCCGCCACAATTCTATAAAACTAAATTTGTTCAGCACAGTTTTCAAAATCTACGTAAAAACTTATCTAAATAGCATTATCGCGACAAACATAAAAGGTATGGTTGAATTTCTCTATCCAGACAACGTGAAAGAGATAAGTTTGAAAAGCTAAAATATTTGAGAAAAATGTATGGAGTGTAATGAACTATCTTCTAATTTGAAGTCATTTGGTATGTCAATAAAATACGAAAATTCGAATTAGACGTTAATTTTAATGAGTCACTAATATGATTTAATAGAAACTAACAAAGTAATTCTAAAGTATTAAAGAAATTAGACTAATAGTTTTTTTTTCTAGTTACAAGCCTCCTTTTTTGACCATGTCATATAACAAAATCCAATTTGAATTTGTTTTGGTGAATAGTCTAATTTAACTTCTTTTTCATTAGAATGTCATTTTAAAGGATTATAGAACGTCATTAAACTTCAATTTGCAATTATGGGGAGTTTAATGTATCTGTTTGTGCTGTATTTGGGTATTATAATCCAAATTAACCACTGTTTTAGCAATAGCATGATCATGACATGCTTGCCCAAGAAACATGGTGCACTATTCATACTTGGAGATTCTCTATTTGATAATGGAAACAACAACTACATCAATACAACCACAGATTATCAAGCTAATTATCCTCCTTATGGATAAACTATCTTCAAGTATCCTTCCGGCAGGTTTTCCGATGGACGCATGATACCGGATATTGTTGGTACTATTTTTTTTAAAGCATGTATTTATTTTTGTTGTGCTAGTGTTCTCATTCTCATTTGTGTTTTGAATCTTGATGTCTGCTCTAACTCTGATGAGTACTGCAGCTGAATATGCTGGGTTGCCTTTGCTTCCACCATATTTGCATCCAGGTCACCCTGAATATGTCTATGGAGTTAATTTTGCATCAGGAGGATCTGGTGCACTTTCTCAAACATCTCAAGGAAGTGTAAGCTCAGTCTCTAAATCCATTGGTTATTATTTTAACTATGAAATTAAAACTATATATGCTAAATATAGGTGATAGACTTGAAGACTCAGTTGAGTTATTTAAGAAAGGTAAAGAAACTATTCAGGGAGAAACTTGGACATGAAAAAACAGAGGAATTGATGTTCAAATCTGTGTACTTGTTTAGTGTTGGAAGCAATGATTATGGTACTCTTGTTGATCCAAACTCAGGTGTTCTTCTACCTGTTGATCATCAACAATTTGTTGATATTGTCATTGGAAACCTCACAAATGTCATCAAAGTAGGTCAAGTTTTATTAAATTATTTCTTAATATGATTAAACATCCTTGTTTTATAAGATCTTAAATATAATTTTGTAGGAAATTTATGAGCTAGGTGGAAGGAAATTTGGGTTGGTTAATGTAGGCCCTATAGGATGCTCTCCAAGCATAAGAATATTGGTAAGAAAAGATGAATGCTTAGAAGAAATTTCAGCAGTGGCAAAACTACACAATAAGAAACTCACAGAAATGGTTCAGAAGCTAGAGAATCAGCTAAAGGGGTTCAAATATTCAACACTGATTTCTACAGTGCACTTTCTCGAGTGTTGAAATACCCTTCAAAATATGGTATTCACTCATGCAAACTAATAATTTATTAGATTTAATATCTTTTTGGTCTCGTATGTTAACCTCGAGGTTCATTTTGATCCCTTAACTTTAAAAAAAATCCATATTAGTCCATTAACTCTTCAAAACATATCATTTTACATTTTTTTGTCTTATTAACGGCGGAAAAACTCATAAATTTGTCGCTAAATTCGTCGCTAATTAGATGAAAAGGACTAAGAAGGTACGTTTTGAAGAGTTAAGGGACTAAAATGAACCTTGAGGTTAACATACCGGACTAAAGGTTTTAAACCAATTTATTATGTTGTGAGCATGTATATTATAATCATTGTTAATTTTATGTTTGATTGTTTTTTTGGAAAGGTTTCAAAGAAGCAAGTAGAGCATGTTGTGGAAGTGGGCCTTATAGAGGAGAAGACAGTTGTGGAGGGAACAAAGGGATAAAAGAATATGAGTTATGTGAAAATGTGAGTGAACATGTGTTCTTTGACTCTCATCATCCTACAGATAAAGCTAATCAGCATTTTGCTAAATTGATTTGGAATGGAAATGGAAACGGAAATGTCACATGGCCTTACAATCTAAAACAACTATTTGAAATTTGAGTGTTATACCAAAACAAAACAATGTTTTCTTGTTTCAATTCCCTTTCAAAACAAAATGTATCTGATACGAACAATTGAAATTTCGGCAATTGCACCAGGCAACATGCGAACTTATGCTAACCAGTTAACAAATATTCGAGAAATTGTCCAAAGAAGAGGATTGACTTTAGCACTACTAGGGGTAACTTTCTCGCACACTTGGTTTTTTCATCCTAATATTTCAAAGAAGTTGACCATGTACCTTGCACACTAGGATGTTTGGTTACATGCCTTGTCCTCAGTTTTATTACTTTCCTTCCCAGTGCATTCCTCAGCCTGGTAGCATGCAAAAGTATCTCTTCCGGGTCCATATTCTTCACACACACCACTCGATCGTTATGGTTCTCTGTTTTGCACAAGAGAATCATCAGTTACAATTACCAACAAAGAAAAACTTAATGCCGGAGTTATGTGCGAGCCCAGGAATCTTACTATAAAATGCCTTTAGATGTGGATGCTGACCACGAATCATTTCAGTGGCAACCTCCAACTGAGGATTTGACTCCTTAAACGCTGGCATATGCGACTCCATAAATGCCCTATCAAATATTTAAAACTAAAAATAAGAATTTCATGTACAAAAGCAAGATAGAATATGAAAAGATTATTCATAGCATAATCTACGCTTTAGTACTAGGTAAATGCAAATGCAAGCAAAAGATGCATACATGCACTATAATTATCAAAACTTAAGAGTAAATATAAACCTTCTCTCAAGCCAGAATTGTCAATCCTGAATAGCAGGGCGGAGCAGCCCACCCCAAAAATGGGATAGCGGATGGCCGTTATTTGATCATTTTTTGGACAAATTACATGAATAATAATTATAAACAATTGAAGTCGCAGAGAGGTGAGGGAGTAACTTGTGATTTTTCTTTGGAACGGATGAAATGAAGAAACATTTGTGAAGGACGGTTAAGGTTGAGTTTCACCTCAATTTTGATTGAGAACACCAAAATTACCCTTAAAACATTTTAAACTTAAGGGGTAATTTCAGTTTTTCATAGGGGAAAAGGATAGCAGGACAAAAACCACTCTAGGCCAGGAACCACTCCGTTCCCTCTATTTATCCTATAGCAGCCGCTATAGCGTGTCTGCACCGCTAACGCTCTTCCCATAGTGACCGGCTCTGCTCCGCTATAGCAGGATAGCGCCGATATTGGCTTCTATTGACTACTCTATCTCAAAGTGACATCTACAAAGCTGTTCCGAGCAAGAAGGAAAAACACAGGCCATTTACAAAGCTTTTCCGAGCAAGAAGGAAAAACTATAAAGCAAGAAGGAAAAAAAACAAAGAAATCAGTAAAAGCAAGGGAAAAAAACAGTAACTTTGCAATTCATATAACTTTATCAATCCAAAGAGAATAGGTTAAAACTTGAAACTGAATAAGAAGTTCAGTTATTAAACTATAATAGCATACCACCTGGATTTATTGAATCAGAAACAAGCATCGAGCCACAAATGCAGAAACTAAAAAGTTTACTGTAATTCATGAATTGAATTTGTTCTTAATGTAATGCAGAAACCTTGTTACTAATATATGAACATGATTTGAGATTGGGCATAAATCAAAATTTGAATAAAAGCAAGAAAAAATAAACCTTTTTACTAATAATTCCACAAATCGAAATAAAATAAAAACTTGATGGTTCCTGAAAGCATAAATCGATGAGATGCTGTATGTATATATATACCTTATACCTTTGCTACTTCCACCCCAATCACTATAGCTAACAACAAGCTTCTTAAGTTGCCAAACTCCCCGCAGAGCCATTTGATCGTAAACCCCAATGAGCGGAGGTTGTGGAGCGGATAGCGGTGGACGGTGGACGGAGACGGAGGCTCTTTGTGCCGTGCCGTGTTTAGGGTTCTAACCTTTCAGCGAGCGTTTAAGTGACACTAATTAAAAAAGAAAAATTTTAGCCCATATCTCAACAATTATATCCATATTCCTACATTTAAAAAAAATATCAATTTTATTTTTGTTTAATTTTTTATTTTTTATTTTTTATTATCTTATCAGATTTTTAGAGTTTCGAGAAATTCACTCATCAAGTCGTTCGGAATATTTTTAAAATGACTTCCGATATGTTGGTTTCTTTCAAACAGGAAGACTTTGGCTAAAAGTTCCAGTTTATACAAAATATGTACCGAAAGAGTTAAACAAAGACTTCCGATTTGAGTTTTACGTAGAAATCTTCCGGAAGACTATATGTCATGTCTTCTGGTTTGGTAGTATTATTTACCGAAACACTTGTCTTAAGAGTTCCGGTATGAAGGAACAAGTTTTCCGGTTTATTATCTTTGTCTACCGAAACTCTTTTCCCGAGTCTTCCGGTTTGCTTTTGTAAAAAAAAAAAATTATGCAGGTACAGAAATTCCTTCACAAATATGCAATAAAGATTAGATATGTGTTGATACGTCTGATGTTTTTTTAACTACTGAAAGATTTGGTACACGAGAAGAGGTGATAAGATGGATTAAAGATATCGGAATCCAAAATAAAGTAACGGTTATCATCACTCGTTCAGATATTGAAACAGGCAAGAGAGGAAGAAGTAACAAATTAATATTTGGATGTGATAAAGGTGGAAAACACAAAGATATTGATAGTGGAACTCAGAGTGCGGCGAAAAAATGTGGATGTCCATTTAGAATCAGGTCAATTCCAGCTGCTGATGGATCTGGATGGAAGATTGATGTAAAATGTGGAGTTCATAATCATGGTTTACCTAATATATTAGAAGGTCACACATTTGTTAGTAGGTTGACAGCGGATCAGAAGCAACATGTTGTTGATTTGACAAAGAGAAAGGTTCCACCTAGACATATATTGCTTTCATTGCAAGAGCAAGATCCAGATAATGTCACTCGCATCACGCAAATATACAAGCAGAAGAGTATGATAGAAAAAATATAAGAGGTCCTAGAAGTGAGATGCAACATTTCTTCCCTATGACAATTTCATTTTCACCAAATGTATCATTTTACTACGTTGGTTTTGTAAACACAAATCATTGGGTTCAGGTACTTAGTTATTTTTAAATAATGTGGATGTGGAACATACTGCATGTATCCAAACATACACATACATTTGTCAGGCAAGTATGGAACAATAGTGTCACCCCACCTCAGACACCCCTATATAGACATAACTCATCAAACTGACGCCATACTCTATGATTCTCGAATGGACGCCATATGACATCGGCAGGTGTCAGCTCGTCCAGAATAGGTCGCAAGTCATCCACCTTCAGGACACCTTGCCTATAGGACCATCTCATCGCTTGAGGAAGACCCACCTTATTAGCTGGTATCCAATTCTCTCTTTTTTTTTCCAAGTGTTAGAGAATACTCATGAATTCAGCAATGTTACAAAATTAATACTATTACTAAATTTAAAATAATTAATTATAACATAATAAACTAGGTAAATAAAATTAATATACTAAATAAAATTAATTAAAACAAAATATACTAAATTAAAATAAATACCTGTAGGAGAGTCGGATAACCACCGAGTTGCTTACAATTGAACATGGAAGCATCTCTGAGATATCTATAGAGGGTAACCAACGGAGTTGTTCCCCAACTATATCTTGATAACCCTTCCAAGTCTATAAATAAAGATAGGTATCGTGCCTCGACAAGCGTAAACGTCTTATCCGCAAAAATAGTGGAATCCACTAACATCAACAGATAAGCTCTAGTGGCATAATCTCATCTAGAAGCAGCTCTATGCTCTACAAATCGATCATATAACCACTCCAACTTATAATAAGAACCCCTGCAGTCACGAATTTTTTGTTGTGCACTCTCTATGACACTTGTAACACCCCATTTGAATTATTTAGTCGTTTTATACCTTGTTGTGCGTGTATTGTTGTGATGTCCTTAATTAGGGGTAATGTGGACCGGGAATAAGGGATGATTTAATAGCAAAATTAAGAGCATCCTAGTTATTAATGTGATTTTAATTATTGTTAATAATAATATTAATAGGATTATGAGTATTATTATTATTATTATTATTATTACCATTATTACTATTATTATTATTATTATTAGTAATTAAAATAAATAAATTAAAATCTAATTAAGAGAGTTAAAAGAGGGTTAGTGAAAAATTAGTCAGTTAACACGTGAAAAGGGGAAAAGACGGAGAAAGGAGAGTTAGGGCAAATAGGGGCTAAATCTCCATTGTTGTCAAGGAAAAGCTTCAATCCAAGATAAGGGGGAGAATGGATTTCAATATGGGTGAATTAACATGAGAGGGTAGTGAGAGGTCATTTCTCTCATAGGAATTATGTTTGTTTTAGTTTCCTTGATCTGAAATTCGTAACATGATGAATTCCCCAAAATTGTTGTTATTATTGAATGATTATTATGTGATGTTTATGTATATGAATCTGGGCTGGGTATGAAAATTCGTGTGGAAATTTCCTGAAGATGTGATAGAATACGGTGGATTAACAGATCTGTAGACTGAGGGTTTAACTGTAATCGAAACTAGACATAATAGATAGAATCTAGAAAGAATAGAATATAGGATTCATTGGAATCGATTAAAATCTGAGTTTTAGGATGAATGGGAAGGTAGGATGATAGATTTGGAGAGGGAACTCGTGAGAACGATGAGATCTGATTTTTTTGACAGATCTGCTGGTCATACGCGTATTGAGGCTGTCAATACGCGTATGTGGGATTTCCCAAGGGTTGTACGCGTAGTAGACGTGCCCTGTCCCCAAGGCCAGCACGGCCATCTGGTGATACGCGTATGGTACGCGTATGGACCTGGGCAATACGCGTATGGGAGTGGTCATACGCCTAAGGAGTGAATCCGAGGTATTTTTGGGAGGTGTATGCCTCTGGTCATACGCATATGGTAGGTCTGACACGCGTATGACAGCAGGCATTACGCGTATGGACAGCCTGGGACGACTTTTCCCTAGTTTTTGTGATTTTTGTCCAGTGTTTGCTTGGAACGCAATTCCTTTTAATCGGTAGGCTTAATAGTACTAAAATGAACTTAAGAAATATTAGTGATGAATTAAATTGGAAGAATGTGGAATTATATGGGTGTGCCCTTAAGGGTGTATTTTGATGAGTGTGAGCCATGATTATCGAATGTGGATAATCTTGTGCGATGGTAGTAATTCCCGAGAGGATTACGATGAGCGGATGGCTCGTGTGGATCATTGATGATCGTCAATTATGCTTGAATTATTGTATTGCATAATTGTGTTACCATAATTTTCATGTCATGTGTCTTGTGGAGATGGCTAGGTGGGAATCCATGATGGGTGCCTAGTTTTATTCGGACTTCTTGTGGAAGTTGTTGTGGAGATAAGTTGTAGTTCAGAGGAACATATACGACTTATCTGGATTCCGACGGGAATCGGGTTCTAGGGTGAACCGTATGTATTTGTGTTGGTACCACATGCATTGTGTCGAGTCAGTGAGTCACATTGCATAATTGTATTGGAATATGACTATTGATGCCGAGTAATTGATGTGGCGCGTGTATATGCGTTATGTGTGTATGATTGTATGTGTGTTGTGTAACTACTCCTTAGCATGTGCATTTCACCGCTTATTTATTGAATGTAGTTCTCACCCCTTTTCTATTTGTTGCGTGTGTGCTCCTTGGGAGTGCAGATGACCAGGTAACTGAGTAGTGCTTGGAGTGTGTTTCTATTTAATCGAGTCCTAGGAGTCGCTCTGATACGTAATATGGGATGACTGGATTACGTTATATTTGCTTGTTTTCTTGATTTATTGTTACATATCTTTTATTTATTGGATTGAGGATGCATAATCACCTCGTGGTGGAAACTACGTGTAAACAATTGATTTTTATTCTGCTGTTTTAATTGAAAGCTAGATAACATTGATTTAGTTATGGAAGATGAAGTGACTTAGTGTGACATCTTACTTGTTTTGAAAAACTCTGATGTAATTTCTTAAATATTCGTATGATACGCGTACATGGTAGAGTGGGGTGTTACAACACTCATAAGTAATCAACAACCCACTCAATAGCAAGTCCTTCATTGATATCTTGAGGGCTCCAGAAGACTCCCCTGATGGGCAAGTGAGGCAGGCAAGAGACTCATCTAGAGTAATCGTCATCTCATCAAACGGCATGTGAAATGAAGATGTCTCTGGATGCCATCTCTCTTGGTAGCTTTAGTGGAACCCTCTAAATCAACTTCAACCTATGTCCTACTATCTTTAACTCTTTCTTCGAACCTATCTCCTAAAAACAATTAAAAGTAAATATATTATAAAATTCAACATTAAAATTCGAATTTTATTCAATATTAAATGATTTTTGTTTACTTACCTCACCGAACCATATATGTCTAGCAATATGATGTTCGTACTTAACTAAAAGATAGGTATCATACGGTCCTCCTAGATATCCAACAGGCTCGGTTGCTGATGCAGATGCATCAATATGCTCTTCTTCAGCCATTCTCGATGATTCGCCCCGTCCTAGTCTGTGAAAAGGGATCTTACTGTCTCTGCCTTGCGTGCACACCACTGCCAAAATAAAAACATAAAAACAAATTTAAAAAAAAATGAATCGTAAGACTTGCAAAATGACTTCCGGTGAATTTAAAAAACTCATAATACCGAAAGACATACTTAAAGTCTTCCGATAAACAAACGAAAAAAACAAAAACCAGAAGTCTTCATCAATGACTTCCGGAAAGCTTACAACATCGGATGACTTACTCTAAGAGTTTCGGTATATGTTTTATGAACCGGAAGACTTCTGAAATGTGTTCCAGTTTACACTTTGTGTACCGAGAGACTTATGCTAAGTGTTTCGGTTTGTATATGAAAAATGGTGGTTTCGGAAGTCTTCAAATGCAAATGAAATAAGAAAGTAAAATTTCTAAAATTATAACTATTTATACGAGGGTATTTTGGTCCAAAAATTTTTAGTGTAGAGGTATAGGTATAATTGTAGGGGTATGGGGTAAAATTTTCTCAAAATAGAATGTAAATCCAACTAACATTGGGCTTAGAGAGCCCATCTAGGAAGAATTGTTCTCCTCTAAAACAAGATAAAAAGTATAAATAGTGAAAGGGAAATCTTTTTCACACCCTTGCACTTTCTCACAAATCCTTATGAAAGCCTAAAAATATTCCTAGAATGCATAGATATATTTTTAGACTAATTCATTTTTTACAAAATTCAACGTAAATCGTTTACCTCTATTATACTTAATTTTAAAAATGTAATTTTGGATACACTTTATCTTTTAACAAAAAGGGTGTTTTCGAGTATGTATATCTGTAAATTATTATGTTGTATTTTTTATAAAAAAATATATTATGGGGTGTATTCGGATTGACAGATCTAGTAATCATGCATCAACAATGCAACAAATATGTAAATATCCACAACATTCTTATTGAAAGAAACAATTGGAAAAAAAACAATTAAAATAAAATTATAAAAATCTGAATATACCACTAAAAATTAAATTAAATTAAATTATGAGTCAATAGATGTTTTAGATTTTCTCAAAAATATGAAAATAAAAAATAAATCAAATAAAATATTAAAAAAAAATAAGGAATTCAGAATTTTTATGGTGGTGTCCCATATTTAGCCGTTGATCCTTGTTTTTTTTTATGAAATTGCATAGTAAGATTTTGAATGAGGTTGACTTTTTTAAAAAACCAAGTATTTTACGCTAGGTCGCGTGAAGACCAGAAATGCGGGAAAGCTGTTATGTAAACAGATTTGATTTGATATGATTTAAATTAGATTTGATTTTGAATATTTTGGGTCTTTTATGTTTTGGGCTTTTGTAAACCTAAAACTATAAATAGGGTGTCTTGCTTTGTGTTCTACACAACATAGAACAGATTTCACAGTTGTAGAGTTTAGCAAGTGAAAGTTCAATATAATCAGAAATCCCACAGTTTGTGGGTAACACAATTTTTCTCCAAATATTTCTTCTCTCATTCTTCTCTTTCTTGCTTGTTTGTTATTATTCTTTTCTTTTATTGTTCTTTATAACTCTTTACTTGTTATCACCATTACTATCATATTGAGAGTTTGTTCGTCAATCTTGAGATCAAGATTGAAGGGAATTCTTCATAGAGTGTGAGGTGAATTTCCAACATCTGGTATCTAGAGCTCCGGTTGAGAGATTCAAGGAAGGAAGATAGTGATGGCGATGAACTATCTGAATGACAACTTTCCGGCGACCCTGCCAATTCTCAAGAAAGACAATTATGAGAATTGGTGCAAGCAGATTAAGGTGATTTTCTGTTATCAGGATCTTTGGGATCTTGTGAAGGACGGAGTAACATCGCTTGGGGAGAACGCAACAGAGGCGGAAAAGGCTGCGCACAAAGAATTGAAGAAGAAGGATTATAAAGCACTCTTTATAATTCATCAGTGTGTTGATCCTGATAACTTTGTAAAGGTTAGTGATGTTGATTCAGCAAAAGAAGCATGGGAGATTCTTGAAAAGTCGTTTGGAGGCGCAGAAAAGGTGAAAGAGGTGAGGTTACAAACTCACAAGAGAACCTATGAGTTGCTTCAGATGGAAGACAACAAAAGCATTACAGATTTCTTCACCAGAGTTACAAAGTTGGTGAATCAAATCAAAGTATGTGGAGAAGCGCTGACAACGAAAGTAGTTGTCTCAAAGATTTTGAGATTGTTGGCTCCAAAATTTGACCACGTGGTAGTTGCCATAGAAGAGTCGAAAGATCTGTCAGTGTTGACGAAGGAAGAGCTTCAAGGGACTCTTGAGTCTCATGAATAGAGGATGGCTGAGAGAGTTGCAGGAAAGTCGAAAGATATGACTTTGCAAGCGCAGTCAGAAAAGGAAAGAAAAGGCAAAGGTAGCTGGAATGGAAACAAAGGAGGAAATCAGACGAATCAGAAGAAACCTTGGAACCAAGGCAACCAAAGAGGTGGTGCTGCAGTTAAAGGAAGAGGTGGTGGTCGAAGTATGGTCATTATGTTAGTGATTATCCAGAAAGGAAGAGAAATCAAGAGACTGATATAAAGCTGGCAAAACATGAAGAAGAAGAAATGTTGCTAATGGTCACAACAAAAGATGAAGAAAGATTCCAAGATCAGTGGTACTTGGACTCAGGATGCTCGTTACACATGACTAGAAGGAAATATTAGTTTGTCAACATGAAGCCCTCGTCGAAGAACACAGTGAAGTTTGCAAATGACAACACTCTAGCAGCTGAAGATGTTGGTGATGTTTTGATTATGAGGAAAGATGGCAAAAGGTCAACAATTTCCAATGTGTTGTACATACCAGGCATGAAGAGTAATTTGCTCAGTATAGGGCAGCTTGTCAAAAAGAACTACAAGATAGTTGTCGAAGACAAGATGATGAGAGTTCTCAACGCAGGTGGTAGATTAATCTTGAAGGCTCTAATGTCTCAGAATAGGACCTTCAAGATTGGACTCAATGTGATGGAGCACAAGTGTCTAGAAACTGCAGCCAACATAGATGAGTGGTTATGGCATTTTCGACTAGGTCATCTCAACTTTAATGACATCAGAGAACTAAAGAGAAGAAATATGGTTTCAGGATTACCAGAAATCGACATTCCAAGTGAAGTCTATGAGGAGTGTGTTCAATCAAAACAACACAAGAATAGCTTCAGCAAGGATGCAGGAAGGAAGTCGAAGGCAATACTTGAAGTCATATACTCTTATGTATGTGGTCCAATCCATGTGGATTCAATTGGTGGCAATAGATACTTTGTCACGTTTATGGATGACTACATCCGAAAGCTGTGGATTTACCTCATCAAGAAGAAAAGTGATGTGATTGAGGTATTTTCCAGATTCAAGTCCATGGTCGAAAGACAGAGTGGTCGAAAGCTGAAAATTCTGAGGACTGATGGTGGTGGAGAGTATGTATCAAAAGAGTTCGATACACTATGTGTAAAAGAAGGGATTATGCATGAGGTGGTGCCACCTTACACTCCACAACAAAATGGGATTGCAGAACGCAAGAACAGAACCATCATGAATATGGTGAGAAGTATGTTGAATGGAAAGCATCTACCTAAAGAATTATGGGGAGAAGTAGTTACGACAGCAACATATATATTGAACAGATGTCCGACGAAGAAGCTTGAAGGAATCACACCAGAAGAATGTTGGTCTGGTGTCAAGCATAGTCTCAGTCACTTAAAGGTGTTTGGATCTATAACATATAGACATGTGCCAGATCAATTGAGAAGGAAGCTTGATGATAAGTCGAATCAGATGATCTTGATATGATATCATTCGACAGGAGGTTACAAGTTGTTCGACCCAGTGAATAAGCAGGCAATGATCAGCAGGGACATGATCATAGATGAGCTTAAAGAATGGGATTCGACTGAAAATGCCAAAAAGGATTCAGTGAGAATCTCTTGTGAAGAACCAGCCACTGAAGTCGAAATAGAAGTTCGACAGGAACCAGTTGCAGATGAAGCAGGTTCAAGTAGACCTCGACGAACAAGACACATGCCTGCAAGGTTGCAAGAATGTGTAATTACATTAGATGATGTATTAGATGAAGAGGGTGAGCTGGTACATTATGCTTTCTACGCAGATGTCGATCCAGTCAATGCAGCTGAGGCATTGAAAGATTCGAAGTGGGTGAAAGCAATGACTGAAGAGTTGGAGTCCATCGAAGTCAATGATACCTGGTCACTTGTCGATTTGCCGCAAGGCAAGAATGCAATTAATGTGAAGTGGGTTTACAAGGTGAAGATAAATCCTAAAGGAGAAGTAACTCGACACAAGGCGGGACTTGTGGCGAAATGATTTCTTCAGAAGGAAGGAATCGACTTCGATGAAGTATTCGCACCTGTTGCTAGAATCGAAACAATCAGGTTGGTTGTTGGTCTAGAAAATATGAACAACTGGAATACATGTCAGATGAATGTGAAGTGTGCATTCCTTAATGGCCCCTTAGACGAAGAAGTTTATGTTGCACAACCAACTGGGTTTGTGAAACAAGGCGAAGAAAGAAAAGGTGTACAGGCTTCATAAAGCCATGTATGGACTTAAGCAAGCTCCAAGAGCTTTAAATAAGAAAATCGTCAGCTTCTTAAGGGAGAAGGAATTTGTGAAGTGTACAACTGAGCATGGAGTATATGTAAGAAGAAGTAATGATGAATTGCTTATATGTTGATGATTTGTTGATAAAGGGAGTTGCAAGAAGGAGATCGAAGATTTCAAACATGACCTGAGTAAGGAGTTTGAAATGTCAGACTTGGGAAATCTCTCATATTTCCTTGGCATCGAACTCAACAAGACAAGTAGAGGTTTGATGATGCACCAAAGAAGATATGCAGGCGAAATACTCAAGAGATTTGAGATGCAAGATTGCAACCAAACTTCGACTCCAGTTGAGCCCGGATTGCAACTGTCGAAGGATTCAGATGAAGATGATGTCGACCCAACCCAATACAAAAGAATTATTGGGTCACTTAGATACCTTTGTCACACAAGGCCTGACTTAGCATACAGTGTTGGTATGGTAAGTAGATTCATGTAGAAGCCAAAGGTATCACACCTAGCAGCAGCGAAGAGGATACTGAGGTATCTAAAAGGAACTCTCGACTATGACATTTTGTTTCCAGCAGCTGATGAAGGAAAAGAATGCAAGTTAGTGGGATACACAGACTCCTGTTGGTGTAGTGATGCTGAGGATCGAAAATCCACAGCTAGGTATGTGTTTATGTTAGGTGGTGCACCAGTTGCTTGGAATTCGAGAAAGGAACCAGTAGTGACATTGTCATCATGCGAAGCAGAATATATATCTGCTTCTCTTTGTGCATGTCAAGCAACTTGAATGGTGAACTTGGTCGAAGAAATCACAGGAAAGAATCATGGAGCAATTACCATGAAGATAGACAACATGTCAGCTATCAACTTGGCGAAGAATCTAATAGCTCATGGTCGAAGCAAGCACATCGAAATGAGGTTCCATTATCTTCGAGAGCAGGTAGCAGAAGGGAAGATGAAGTTGGAACACTGCAGAACTGAGAATCAGATTGCAGGTATCATGACGAAGGGAGTGCAGGTTGAAGCCTTCAGAAGACTAAGAGCCATGATGAATGTAGACAATTTAGACACAATAAATTAGGTGGTGTGTTAAATATAATTCATAATGTAAACATATTTGATTTGATATGATTTAAATTATATTTGATTTTGAATATTTTGGGCCTTTTATGTTTTGGGCTTTTGTAAACCTAAAACTATAAATAGGGTGCCTTGCTTTGTATTCTACACAACATAGAACAAATTTCACAGTTGCAGAGTTTAGCAAGTGAAAGCTCAATATAATAAAAAATCCCACAGTTTGTGGGTAACACAATTTCTCTCTAAATATTTCTTCTCTCATTCTTCTCTTTCTTGCTTGTTTGTTATTCTTCTTTTCTTTTGTTGTTCTTGACAACTCTTTACTTGTTATCACCATTACTATCATATTGTGGGTTTGTTCGTCAATCTTGATCTCAAGATTGAAGGGAATTCTTCATAGAGTGTGAGGTGAATTTCCAACAAAAGCAAGGGCCAGAACACAATGATACAATTCTTATGACTCTAATTTTGATCAAAATTGACCGAGTCCCCGACAACAGTGCTAATTTTAATGAAAAACATGGAGTAAATGGAGTTTAAAGTTTTCAGAGATCCATCTCCGAATTCAAATTTGAAAATTTTGAAATGCATCTCCGAACTAAATTTTGAAGAAAAAAATAGGGTGAGTGCTTGATTTATAAAGGATAGGGTGATGCAGGATGCGTCCAAACATCTCCGAAAATTTCTAACTTCAGATTTTCAAAAGTGTGAGGCAGACCACAATGGTGGAAAAAGAAATTACCATCACATTAATATGTTCATAGGCTTTTTGTTGAGAATGAAAGAAAGATAGTTCATCTTGTCTTGCAAACGTGGTGGTTATAAACTTGTAAGTATGGATGTCAACAGGGAAGGGAAATGCGCAGAGGATGCTTCTCCACTCCCCGCTCCGCCCCCTAATGTTTTCCCCATCCCCATTCTCGATCCCCGCCACGAGGGAATATTTTTTTCCATCCCCACCCCCACAGATCTCCATAGAGAATCAGAGATCCACATAGATAGAATCATAAAAAAATATTATATATTTTTTTATCAAAACCATGACGCTAGTATTTTTTTTTCTTTTTTAAAACACACATTTTGCATTTTTTTTAATTAATAATCAATAACAAACAAATGCAAAAGCACTTGCAGTTACAAAAACATAACCACTAATTTATGAATTAAACAAAAATTAGCTTGATAATTGAAGTATATTGAAGTTGAAGGGTAATTACCATAAGCACAATGAACAAAGGAGAGTAGTTGTTATGATGATGATGAGAATAGAGAAAGATGAGGAATGGAGGAGACAAAGAAAATTTAGAAAAGAAGAAGAGGAAAGGGTGTATGTATTGGATGCATTTTTCTAAAATGAGGTACTTCAATGGTGAACCAATACATTATATAATAAAACAAAAAAATGATCCACTTATGACTCTTCATTTCCTAATATATTAATTATTTTTTTATAAAATAAACATGTCAAATTATATAATTATATATTATATAATATAAAATTAAATATTATGGTCGGGGTCGAGGAATCTGCGGGGCGAAGGGTACTTCTCCAATCTCTGCACCAAAGTGTCATCGGAGAACTTTTTCCTCCATCTCGTCTTCGCAGGAGACAAAATTTCCGACTTCGAAACTCTAAACAGATAATCCCCACATGGATCCCCGTTAACGGATACAAATTGACATTTCTATTTGCAAGCATCATCAGGTCAAGATGAGTAAAAGCAACATTGGACAAAGTAAGGGTGGACAAAAAACTTAACCCACTCAAAAATCAAATAATCTAAATAAACCAAATTTAAACGAGTCAAATCAAATCGAATACACAAATAAATAAATGATCAAATACAATTTAGTATGGAAAAGAACGACGAGTGCGGATTCAAATTTTAAGTCCGACGAAGCTCAGATTTCACTGGTACATCATTTAACAAAGTATTAACATTTCTTCTTTTGCATTTATTTGAATATGGCATTCTATTTAATTTAAGTCTATAACACACTTGTCTTTTTAAGTTACAACTTTTCTATTCATCTTTTTTCTTCTTTAACATTTCACCTCATCTAATATTCTTGAAGCTTCATAAAAATGTTGAAATTAAAAAGTGCATCACAGCCAATCTTTCTTCTCTCTTGCATAAGTTTAATCACAACAAAAATTTCTTCTCTCAATCACTCCACTCCGACAATGAAAAATAATAGTTTTAAATAGTGCACTTTTATTTCAAATGTTAATCTCTATTTAAAATTATTTCTTCTTAACCTATAAATTATTTTGAGTTACAAAATTGTTGTTATCTAAATTAAGCAAATCATTCTACATAACTCATGAACGGAGAAGAAGAAAATTGACTCAACCGAATCGTCCAACTCGTCTCCATTTCTAACCGACCACTCAAATCGATGATTTAAATAGACGAAAATGAATCTGAATATTTCTTCGTCGATTTTTTGAGATCAACTTTTTTATACAGCATCCAAACCAGGTCTGATTGATATCCACCCCTATACTACAAAGCACATGACAATTTTTACACTTTAGATAACTTGCGGGTTATGTCTTTTCAGTTATATATATATATATATATATATATATATATATATATATATATATATATATATATATATATATATATATATATATATATATATATATATATATCTGTGTGCGCACGCGCGTGTATCATATAAAAATGTCATTTTTATGTGAGAAAATAAGAATGAATCTGAACTATTAGATTTTAAAATTTGTTTTGGTTGTGAATTAAACCAAGTGAAAAGAAAAATTTTGTTGCTGAGGTAAACCAAGTAATACCTATGTTTGGTTAAGGGAGTCTTCATACTTAAAGATTAATCCTCTAAGGAGAAAGATGATTAATACAAACATTTGACTTTTAACAAGAGTGTTTTCATAAATACACCATCTCCATTTAAGGGTGATAAGTTTGACTTATGGAAAGCAAGATTTGAAACTTTCATCAAAACTAAAATTTTGAAATGTGAGATATTTTAAATAATGGTTTGTTCATTCATATCTTCTAAGTTAATGATGAGGTAGCAAATAAAATCATTTGATTGGACCGAAGAAGATTTGAGAAAAAAAAACAAACTTGGTTTTAAAGTTAAACATTTTTAATAAATGCTTTAAGGTCCAAAGTAATTTATTATGTTTTTTACTTGTGAGTTCGCCAAGATAGTGTGAGACACTCTTAAAATAATTTATGGATTCTCTCCGAGTATCAAGCAGGCTAGAATGACCAAACAAACCTAGTGAGTTGGAACATTAATTTAATGTGAATTTTATCGTCAAAGATGGTGTTCAACCATTGGAAACCTTGGAGTATATACTAAAAAATTGGTCTGTGAAAAATATTAAAGAATTAAAAATTGGAATTAGAAGTGTGATTCAATCCTTAAATAAAGAGATGAAATTTTTTGTGGTTTTCAAGAAAAATCAAAGGAAAAAGGAATGCTTGAAAATATCAACGAGATAACTCAACTGTCGAAGGATGAAGAAATAAATTTAGAAGAATTATGATAAAATTCATCAAGAGGTTCTTTTGAAGAATAGGAAGTAAAATTAACCTCAATTACTTCCTTCAAAAGAAAATTTACGTTAGCTGAGTGAACATCTGAAGAATCCTTATTTGATGAGTGTGATGAAGAAGATACATCCATGAAGAAAAAATAAAGAAGCTTTATCAAGTGGAATGCCCAAAATAGTCTCATCTAACAAAAAGGATATAATTAAAAGTCAACATCCATAAAAAAAATTGATATGTCAACTTCAGGAAGAACGTCCAAAGATCCTTCGTATCAAGTTTCCAATGAAGAAGAAAATATGAATCAATAGAGGTGTTTCAAATTGGAACCAGAATTGGTATTGATAGATGATGTTGAACTCTTGAAGCGGTGGTGTTGATATTTGATATGGTGGTGGTATGGTGTGAATTTACAAGTTTAACACTCTAACTCCTAAGTCATTTATAGAGTCCAAGATGAGTGAAATGAAAAAATGAAGATTCGAAAAAAAGTAAGGGTGTTCAAAATCGAACCAGTCCAATAGAAAACTGCAAATCAAACCAAACCAAACCAAATTCTTAGAAGAATTATGATAAAATTCATCAAGAGGTTCTTTTAAAGAATAGGAAGTAAAATTAACCTCAATTACTTCCTTCAAAAGAAAATTTACGTTAGCTGAGTGATCATCTGAAGAATCCTTATTTGATGAGTGTGATGAAGAAGATACATCCATGAAGAAAAAATGAAGAAGCTTTATCAAGTGGAATGCCCAAAATAGTCTCATCTAACAAAAAGGATATAATTAAAAGTCAACATCCATAAAAAAAAAATTGATATGTCAACTTCAGGAAGAACGTCCAAAGATCCTTCGTATCAAGTTTCCAATGAAGAAGAAAATATGAATCAATATAGGTGTTTCAAATTGGAACCAGAATTGGTGTTGATAGATGATGTTGAACTCTTGAAGCGGTGGTGTTGATATTTGATATGGTGGTGGTATGGTGTGAATTTACAAGGTTAACACTCCAACTCATAAGTCATTTATAGAGTCCAAAATGAGTGAAGTGAAAAAATGGAGATTCGAAAAAAGTAAGGGTGTTCGAAATCGAATCAGCCCAATAGAAAATTGCAAATCAAACCAAACCAAATCAAATTCTGCAAAAATTTGCATTTGGTTTGGATGTGTTTGGGCCATATTTTTACAAAACCGTACAGTTTGGTCCTATTTGCAGTTTGTATTTTGTAAACCGAACCAAACTGAATCAAACCGCATCATGTTACAACCTAAACTTCACCTAACTCACATCCAACCAAACCTAAACCTATTATGTTTAACCTTACTATTATGAACAAGTTTCTCTTCCTCAAACTTAGGGTTTCATTTTCATCCTTTTCAAATCTCTCTTAGTAGTATTGTGCCTTTTTCTCCAAATACATCCTACCTTTTCTTCTCTAATCTCTACTTTCTTATATTTTTTTTCATCATTTCATTTTTATGTTATTATTCTCTCTTTTAATTTCATTCTTATCGCACTTCTTCTTCTCTAATCTCTTATCTCTTTTGTTCTTTTTTTACATCTTCACTAATCTCCTATATCCTTTATTTTTTTGTTTCATTATAATGTTTTTGATATTGTTTTCTATTATTATTTTATGTTTATTATTCCACTTTTTTTCTAATATGATTTTTACATATTAAATGGATAGTTGTTGTCCAAATATGATGTGTTTTTTTTGTTATTTGGGAATGTATGAATGACTAAATACAAAGTTACGTTGACCTTTATATGTGTATGTATGGTTCAATAATTTTTTTTGTAAGAAACCGAACCAAACCACAATTGTTTGGTTTGGTTTGGTTTTATTTCCAAAAGCCAACCGAACCAAACCAAACCGCACATTATTTTATCTTGCGGCTCAGATGACTTTTAGCGTAAAAACCACCCAAACTGCAGCTTGGACACTCTTATCAGAAAGTGTACCTTAAATCTCACGTGTGTTAACTATATACGTTGGATAATTTCAATTAGGCTATGCATGGCGGGCTCTCGAATTGGGCCTTTGGACGACCCAAAATAGTTGCCCTCCAAGGCTTTTTGGGAGTTTACTAGCAGTGAGTCTTTTAAAGTCACGACTCGTATCTTGTTATTATGTTTAACCATAAGGAGAAATGGGAAGACCATTGAGCAGTTATAGTAATGAGGAAGAAGTGCATTAAATGACTTTTCCGTCATTGAAATGTTTCGTCGGTTTATTTTTAACTTGAATTCGCTTGTATTCCCAAGGTAAAATCTGGTCGTTTATTTTTAACTTTATGTTTTATGTTGATTTTGTTTTTTGCTCACTCTCCTCTGTATAAGGTCTTTTGACTTTTGGGGAGAATTTTCTCCATTTTGTATGATAATTCTGATTCAGAGGGTTTTTAGTGGTTCTCTTGGTAAAGAGACTTTCTTTGACGAGTCTTCCTTAGACGCTCTCCTTTCTGATGATGATGTTTAAGGTGATCGCACGGTCAGTTTTAGGCTTGCTCCCTCAACAACTACATGAGATTTAGTCTCCCCTACTTTAGTTATGTTGGATATGGAAGTTGGTTTTCTAAACAGGGAAGAGACTCAAAAATTCATCAAGACTTACCATAATAATTATGGTCCAGATCCTAGTGACGTCGAGACTGAAGATCATGTGGCACGTGGGACCTAGCCTAATGGTGTCAATTGGAAAACCCTTTGATATATTTCGAGCTAATGAGATACCTCTGAAGAGTATAGAGCTATTGGAATGGGTTCATGCGAGTAATTATAGTTGGATGAACTCTGAAATATGGGTACCCCTTCTCCTCTAAATAGTTTTGCAATTATTAGGGAGGCTGATTTTGAGGTTGTAACCCCTCTGAATTATCAGTTCTCCCTATGGAATAAAGTAAAAGGATATGCAAAAACTTCGAGGAATGCTCTGTTCCTTTCTACAAATTTTTGTTTACCCACATAAATTTTTTGTTGTCTTTGTTCGAGTTTGAAATGGAGGTGATAAGATTTTTGAAGGTTTCTCCTCACAACTAAAACTTGGTGCTTCGACTTACATAAAGGAATTCGAATTATGGGTCAAGTGTCGGTCTTGGAAGCCCTCCTTCTGGTTATTCTTCCATGCCTTTATTGTGATACATACCTCTTAGAATAATGTCTGGAATCAAGGGTTTATCGTGCTACGTCAAGAATTTCCTCAGTTTATTGTGGTTGTAAATCCATGTACTCTGAGGCCCACTCAACATTATGTTATGTTACTACTAGGCTTTCTTGCTTAGCTAACTGTTTGTACTCACTCATTCACTCGTGCACAGATAGGTTCCAAAAGTATTGGACATTAGTCCTTTTAACCGTGAGCCCTACAAATATGATGTTCCACAGGACTTTCTCACTCCTAATGAGATTGTAATATAGAAAGATCTTGACACTTTTTACTGAAATCACGGCTATCGGGAGGGGTTTGGCCCTATTAAGGTGAAGTATTATTTGTAGAGGAAACAGTCCATTAATACTTGGGTTATCGTGGGCGCAATAAGTATTATGGAGAGAAAGGAAATTTTGGTAAGGATATAGTTGTCCCCTTATATCCATTATTCCACTTTTTAACATGGGTGTTTGATATTCGCATATAAAATAGATTCTTTGAGAAAGGTGCACGACTTTGCTAAAGAGAGAGAGTGTGTGTCATGTTGTCAATGTCTCTCATTCAAATTGGGTCATCATTTCTCCTCTTGTTTGTTGTAGCATATCTACTACTATAAGGGTTCCCCCAGCCACACCTGGTCCTGACCAGTCTTCTTCCAGGATTGTTGCCTCATTTGCTAAGGATCGGGCTCGGTCCCCTCCCACTAATAGAAAAAGAGACTGGAACCAGGATCAAAGTTCTCTATTAGAGGAAAATTTAGCTAAACAAACTCGAATGTCTAGGGGTGCTACTTGTAGTTCGTCCACTCCTCTCCTCAAGATGCCGGTTATTTTTCCATCTCAGATTTCTTGCACTCCACATGATGCACTTAATGCAATGTTTGAAGAAGATCTTGCTTGTCTTTAAAATCTTCCTGAAGCGAAGAAAATGAAGCTCTTTTGATAAGACATGTTATATACTTATCGGGCTGCTTATCTATTCTCTCAGATTTCTCCTGGATGAGGTGATGTTTTAGCCATGGGCAATCCTTCTAAGAAAAGGGATACTCTAAAAGGGAAATGTGAGACGACCGAACAAGAAAGATCTAGCCTTTAACATGAAATGTTAGCCCTTCGAGAGAAGGCTAGTCGTATGGATTTTATTCAGAAGGAGGCAAAAGTTATGGATCTATTTTCTCTCTAGCTGTTAGGATTGATGAGCTTGAATCCTTTTTGGAAATAGACAAAAGTATCGAATAGAGGCTACCATTGTTTGTCGCACCTCGAAAAATCACAGAGACATTTCGGAGAAACGACCCTCGCGCGAAAGGCGCGGATATGCGGTTCGACAGAGTCGCCACCGAACTTTATTTTTCCCGAACAAACGGGAGAGGAAAATATCGAGAAAACCTCTTAAAACGAAAGGATAGGAACAGGGCTGTCGCAACCAAGTTCCGGGTTCGGGAGTCGGTTACGTGAGGGGAAGGTATTAGCACCCCTCACGTCCGTCGTACTCGACGGGAACCTCTTAAGGTAATTGTGGGGAGCGTTGTTTAAGGTTTACTGGTTTTCTTCTCGCTATTAAAGGTAGAATTGGTAGGTTCAAAGGTTAAAGACGCTAAGGAGAGATGGGTGGTTAGAAGATAGGGTGCTCGCCAAGGATTGGGGCCCTTGTGCCTACGTATGCTCATTCGGACGAGAATGAGAAATCAGAGCGTCGTAGTTCGACTACGGGAAAAGGTGGGGGGAAAACGGAAGATGGATAGAAGTGTGCTCGCCAAGATCATCGCAATCTTGTGCCTACGTATCTTATATTCAAGAATGAATAAAGAATCAGAGCGTCCGTAGTTCGTGGAGACGACCACGAAAAGATGAGGTTTGAATTGGTTTGACGTTGAGTTGAGAGACGAAAGAGTGACTGACAAACAACCTAAGGGCGTGCCTCAAGAGCTTGTCACTCAAGAATTCAAGGAATGCGGGATCCCAAGAACTCAGTTCTTTCGGAAATTGGGTTGAATGAGTTGAAGATAAAGAGTTGGATATTTTGAAATTGAAAGAATGAACTAATAACAACTCGGGGGCGAGCCCAAGAGTTACTCATTCGAATATTCAAAGAATGATAGATTCCAAGAATATCTCTCTTTCGTAAGTTTAAAAAATGTGTTTGTGAAAGGATCGAATCGAAGAATGGCATGCGAGGCCAAAAGGGAATTGTTCTGAACTGGTTCGACGACGAGTCGAGGATTTGATCGAAGATGGAACCGACTTGACGACGTGTCAAGTGTTAAGGTTGTGAGAAACGATATTAGTCCCCGAGGGTGCTCCTAATATCGAGACCACGAGGAATTATGAATGTGTGTGAAATGTGGGTTGCGAATGCGTACGAGCACTCGACTTAGGAGAACGCTGGAAAATGTTTGATTTTGAAAAAGTCGAAAGGTTGAGTGAATAACAACCCAAAGGGCGTGCCTCGAGAGCTATTCACTCGAAAATTCAAGGAATGCTAGACTCCAAGAATCTCCTTCTTTCGAAGTTTGAATCGAAAAAAAGGTCGAAAGATTGAATGAATAATAACTCAAAGGGCGTGCCTCGGGAATCATTCACTCGAAAATTCAAGGAATGCTAGACTCCAAGAACCTCCTTCTTTCGAAGTGTGAATCGAAAAAAGATATTTGAAAAAAGTCGAAAGATTGAATGAATAATAACTCAAAGGGCGTGCCTTGAGAATTATTCACTCGAAAATTCAAGGAATGCTAGACTCCAAGAACCTCCTTCTTTCGGTCGAGAAAAATATTTTGAAGAATCGAATCGAGGGTATGAAAAAGAATTGTAGTACGAGAGGTGAGAATACGATATTGGATTTGAAAATTAGAGAAATGACAATTATTTGATAAATGAGACGTAGGCCTCACAACCAATTAATTGGGGCATTATCGAAATGCTAGATCTCGACGACACCTTTTTCATTTGGAGAATGTTTGAAGGAACGACAGAAATATCACACAGAATGCTAGATTCCTATGATATTTCTTTGTTCAAAAAGAGTGTATTAAATACGAAAAGTTGAATAATACATTATTTAAGGTGTACACCTCGCTAATGATCATTCAAAAATCTAAGAAATGCTAGACTTCAAAGATTTAATTTGCTTTGAAAAAGTACTCGAGGTGAGTCGAGGTTTGAACTTAAATTTTAAGCGTGTACACTAGCAAAGTGGGCTAGTCTTCTAAGTGACCAATTAGAAGTAACTGATCAAATAGGTATCACTGTAAGGAAGCCCAGGATTAAGCTTTAAATTGTTGTGTATGGTGATCAAAGGTCGATGGCGAGGCCTTGGGAGCACTCGACTTACATGGGTGGAAAAGGATTCGATAAATCGAGAGTTTATTATTTTCGAAAATGATTTTGAGGCATTAAAGCATAAGTAAGAAGAAAAAGAAAAAGAAAACTATAAAAGCTATTACATTCAAAGGAGAGGGGTACCTTTTTATCGAAGGGGAGAAGACGGAACGACAAATGCGTATAAACGAGATGTGGTTTTGGAACCCCTTGATCTTAGCCCAATTTATTTAACAGAGTCAAATGATCCCAATTTATTAAGTCTTTTAATTATATTAATCTAAACCAATTACCAGAATTATTCGTTTACAAATTAATGCAATCAAATAATTGAATTAATTGAAATAGATTAATAGAGTTAAAGGATTTTAAATCTAGATCAATATCAACCTCGTCACCAAATTGTTATAAATTATTGGAATTTTGCAATTACTAAGCAATGAGAAACAAATAAAAGAAACATAAGCTTAAATCTTCAATCCAAACAGCCCTAAGATCTTTCAAAGTACCTGCATTACTGTAAACATCTCCAACAAATTTTCTCAAAATTTATGCCAAAACTAATGAAAGTTGATTCACACAAAATTCTCAAAACAGTACCAATGTGTAAAAACATTTTACCAAAACCATCTAGATAGGTACCAGAATAATTTAACCAACAGAAGTAGCCAACAAAAGTTGCTATTATTAAAGAGGTAAAACGAAATCTGCAACAATACCATCAAAACCTGTCAACCTTAAAACCTACAGCAACATTCCGACCTCGGCACGTTGACACGGCAAAATGAACATCATCCTTCCTTGGCTCGGAAAGACCACGATGTTCCAATCTCGCAGCTGGACATTAATCCGCTTATTGGCTAGTGACAACAAATTTAGCAGAATAATCCAAACCTGTCAAAAACAGAACAAAACATAACAAAAGTCTAATAACGGCTAGGAGGAATAGTCGACGCCGCGCGGTGAGTGATATGATTGATGGCTTTGTCGTTGAGTCTGTAGCGGAACCGGAGTGAAGGTGAATTGTTGTTCCAAAGGTCATCGCTTCAAACTCTTTTCGAATAACCCATGATTAGGCGATGCCGTAACCTGCACAAATTCAACAGCCAGCAAAATAACAAACAAACCCCAGTAAAGCATCAATTCCCCTTTTCAAACCTTATCAAAGTCAAAGACAGTTTTGCTTATACCAGCTTTTAACAATACCATTACAAGGCAAATAAAATAACGTTCAGACAATATCCCCATCTAAACCTGAAACCAAATGTGCAAGACCCGAACTATCATCAACTTTAGATTGAATAAAAAACATATTCTACCTACCTGATTCAAACAACAATTCATAAATCAACTTTAAATTGAATAGACCTAAAACCAACAGGTTACCGACATTGCCGAAACTCATTTGTTGAATGTGTTGTATTGAGACTGAGTGATGTTTGAAAGAGGTGAAATGGTGTTCTTTGTAGTTAGATCTGGTTTGGTTTTTTTAACATATGAATCCATTAGCACCTGTACCAGTCAATGTTTCATAAAACCAATTCATCAGCACGAAAAAGAGTTGTTTGAACCATTCGACTCCAGCAGCACAATGTATGATTTCTTCTGGATGAACTACAGTTTCAAGTAAGTCTGCCGTAGTGTTACCGCCACCATTGCGAAATCGTGAAATCGTTGTAGGCGACACATCAAGTCCTCTGGCCTCGTGGACGCAATGCTCAACTGCTTACTTTGCAAGCTTCCTGTTAAGTTGAATCTGCACCAGAATCTACAACAGACAATGGTCCAAGTGAAATAGAGAAAACAAATTCGTGAGTTTAACACCAGCAAAAACAGATTTGAGGAAACGGGCTCGATTAAGGAAACTGCGTTGTTATTGCCACGAGCTGATGGAGCTAGTTGTGAGTGAGTGTCTCCCTGTTCGGATTTCTGATATTATTTGAGACACCATGTTGTTTCAAGAACCAACCCGCATCACCTGGACAATTAACAACAACCTCACGGTAATTTCGCACCGATGGTCAGCAACAAAAGTCAATATTTAAAATCGTTTTTCAACACAGGACTCTCATTTGTGACCATTGCTGAATAAGTACAAAAGTGGAACAAAGTGAGAATTTAGAGGTGAAGAATCAACAGGAAAAGAAATACGATTATGAACACACTGGGTTGTTCGCTCGAGGCCTGTTGTCGTTAAGTCGGAGCCTCGCGAAGACTGAAATCGTCATGTTACGCTTGCGAACCACTATTGTACCGAAAACGCAAGCTGTTATGTGAATCAAATGCGTAATCAAGCTGGGCTTGTTATTGGTTTGTGTCTCGGATAATCAAAACAGGGTGTATGTGCAAGCTGCTGCGCGACGGTTTCCTTTGAGCTGCAGCCGTTGTCATCTCTATTAGAGTCGGTATTTGGCTACGCACTGAAACACCCTTAATCTGTACAGAACAAAACAAACAATATATTTGGCAATTAGTACTTGCAAATGGAAAAAATGATATAATCGAACTGAAGACGCGGGGAGGTATTGCTGTTTCAACACAGCTGCTTGAAGCGAACGAGCTGATGAATTATCGTCCTTGCTTGTGATTGCATCAAATCTGTTACTTTACCATTGTTAGTTCCAACAGCAAGATGAGTACCACGCTGTGCCCAGCAGCCGACAGAACAAACACAATCATCAACCCCCTAAATCACATTATTTAGTTACTATACTGCTACAAACATTTCAGAGATGAACGCAGTTACCCAGACCAACCGTCAACACATTGTGTGAAGACCAATCCACCAGATTCAGATAAAAATCAACTTGCAAAGCAGGTGTATCCAAAACCTTATAAAGCGATCGAGGAACTTCCTGGGAGTCTTGACTGGAATCTACAAATATCCCTGCTCGGTAATGTCATCGACGGCGAGTCCCTCTCCTCCGGCGTTATAGGACCAGCCACCCCGGCCGCATCAGGTCCAAGCAAAGCAGTCCGGAGAGGAGTGGTGTAAGCACTAGAACTATCATCGCGTCCCTCGGTGATCGTATTGACATCAAACAAAGCGAATCAACCTATCGGAGTAGATTATTCTAGAAGGAGAGGGCGGCGGAGAAATTGGGATTAGGGGTTGAGGGATCTCTCCACGCCGTTTCTAGGGTTCCAATTAGGTTATGAACAGTAAAATCCCTCCCCAATTCATCAGTCTTCCTCCTCTTTTAAAACCAATCCTAAGACAAACCCTAACGGGCCTGGGCCTCTGCATCCAAGTTTTTTCTCTTCACTGAATTGTTTACAAATTTCTATTAAAATGTGAATAATAACCAATATAATTAATAAATATTAACAACATATTATAATTAAATCTGAATTAAAACAATTTACTAAATAATAACTTTTTAACAAAAATTCAAATATATAAAAAATAACTAAGGTTTAAAAAACAAAAAAAAGTAATTACTAAAATGATGTTAGTAACACTTAAAAGAAAACAAAGTTTAAGAAAGTAATATTCACAAAAATAAGTTTAAGCCACGTGTCACCTCTTAATCGGTCAAAAGATAAAATTCTGAAAAACCAGCCAATTGCGAGCAGACACGTGTCTAAAAGACATGAAATGATAAATGCGAAAATATTTACAAAAGGGTAGGACAAATTTAGGGTATGACATTGTTATGTAGAGATGAATTTCTATGTTGACAAGGTTAATTGAGATTTTCATTAGGGGAAGAAATCTCATGCTAAAGACCATGAAGCCTGTGAGGGACGAGTGGCTGGACTAAGGAAGGAGGCTGACAAGTCCCTTAAACAAACTCTTAAGAAGGTTTACAAAGCCTTCAACCAAGTGACCTACCAAGTGGAAGCACTTCATCTGAATATCCCTATTCTCCATTCGCAACTTGACCCGTTCAAGGTTGTTCGGGAAGTAACCTTGGTGGAAGATGCATGTGCGGCTTCTCAAGATGAAGTGACTTTTTTTTTTTTAATTTAAAACAAGGTGACATGCTTTGGGTTTTACTACCAATGAACAATATTTATTTATTTACCTTTTTCATTTGAAATTTTCTTTATGCATGTCATAATTTATTTAATTTCCTTTATGGTCTTACTGCTTTACTATCTGGTTCGTTCTCTACTTAGTCTCTCAGCATCAAACCATCTTGTGGTTCATATCCTTTTCATGATTTAATTTGATTTTTTTAATAGGTGGGTGCTTGCACCGTTAGTATTGTCCCTTTTTGGATTCATTCTTGAGCGGGAGTCGGCAAGATCATTAAAGTTATTACCTATCTCTTTAGTGAGATTTTGTGCATTTGCTAATTTTTGTTCTCCCAGTTAGTGAGATTTAAAGTAACTATCAATCTTATTTGTCACCTGTATCATCCGACGAGAGCTAATGCACATGCTCCACCTGTCACTAATCAACTAAATTGAGGGGAGTTGGTGCAAGTCTCCAGTGTTAGGTGGGGTTCTTGTCTTTGGCCTTAGGTTTTATCTTAGTTTGAAGTGTACATCTTTAGGACTTCACCGCCTACGTTGTTGGAATGACTATATAATTTCTAGCATGGGGTGCGCTACCTGCGCTTCAACCGCGTTCCGCCAGTGGGATCCTGTTTCATATGCATAAATCTATGTCATATTGCCGCAGATCATAATAGTACTCACATGTTGTTAGCTCTCATTTTTTTACGCTAGTCAAATTCAGAAATATCTCAAGCTAAAATGTCAATTTTGGAACATGGGAACATTTCGACACAACGAAGGGAAAAACCAAGTCGAAGAGAAGTGGACAAAGTTTCTAAAAAATTCTAAGTGTTGGAAAATGCTCGACAGAGGCTACGCTGAAGAAAACATAAGGCAATTACAACCAAAGTTGGAGGGAATTATTAAGTGTTCTAAATTCAAACCAAGAATGGACGAACGTGGGAGCGGTTGAGACATTGGGAAAACGCCAAAAAGGACATGTTGTGAAGCCTCAACCATCATGTAGTAGTTATTTTCTAGTACTATAAATAGTTGTCATTTTTATGCAATAATGGGGGGTGGTGTTCATTCATTTTATACTAATCACTCTAAACAACTCAAAGTACCCGCGTGTAGAGAAACGAGTTAGCGAGAATGTATGTGATACAACACCAACCCTCTTTTCATCAATGCAATTTATTTGTCTTTGTCATTTACCTGTTACTTTTAACCTTCAGCATTTACATTTAAACTGTTTTTACAAGCTTTTCTGCATCTTTACCTTTCAAAGATCCCTTAGTCGAACGTGGAGTTCAGATTAGAGTTATTTTCAAAGTCATTTAACTTTTATGCACCTTTACCTTTCAAAGATCCCCTAGTCGAACGTGGAGTTCAGATTAGAGTTATTTTCAAGCAATTTACTTTCTTGCACATTTATCTTCAAGCGTAATTTACTTTACAAAGATCTTGTAGTCGAACGTGGAGTTTGATTGTAATCTTTCGCCCTTTACATTACTGCAGTTACTTTCAAAGCCATTTACTTTAAAAGTTCATTTACATTCTTGCATTTACCTTCGACTTTACTTTCCAAAGCCTTTACATTCTTGCCTTTTAATCTTCGACGCATTATACTCTTTTCTTTACTTATTGCTTTTAATCTTTAAGTCATCTTACTTTTCCAAATATTTCATAGTCGAACGAGGAGTTCAGCTTAGGGTCTTTTTTACATACTTAGCACATGTTCTAGGATTTAGTATGGTCGATCCTGCAAGTTAGTCAGTTTTACCCTAAATTGATAGACCAACAGTTATTTACCAAAATTCACAGTAAACACATGTACAACATTTCATTTAGGAAAAATATTTATTTATTAAAATTTGGAGTCTCATATCTAACAAGTGACATTATAGCCTAATTTTTATATAAAGACTAATCGTCTTAGGAGAAAGAAAATGTCTTAAAAAACTTATGCTTTTAACAAGTAATTTTTCATAAATACACCTCCACCATTTAATAATGATAGGTTTGATTTATAGAAACAAGATTTGAAACTTTCGCCAAAGTTAACGATTTTAAAATTTGTGATATTTTAAACAACGATCATTTACTCCTGCCTTCTCCTTTAATGATAAATCTTTAAAAAATAATTAAACTTTTATTTATAATAGTTTTAGTATTTAATTCATCATTTATTTCTAGTATTACTTTTGATATATGGTTAGATTAAAAATAGATTATAGTATCAAACAATCACAATGTATATAAACATTATTTTAAAATAAGTATTAGTTAAAATAAAAAGTTTCAATAACTTAAAAATTATAATTTATTGACGGCAAAAAAAAATTAAATACTATATTTACTTTACATATTAAATCAATCATGTATAACAATACGTACATCTTTCTATTTTAATGGGGAAAGTATGTATGAACGTGATCTCAATGATTAGATAGCTAATATGACGGACGATAAGGGAAAACATAGTGGAGGCTTAATTACCCTTCATTTTCATTTATGGTAACAAAGACATGTATTTCACTTTAAGGTGGTTGAAAATGATCATTCATTGAAAACGAGTTGCATGCACACAAGTAGGTGATAGTGGATATGCATGTACTTTATTTATCATTTTTGTTTCAACTTAATAACTAGTGGCGTGTAATAATTGCTTCATAGTTTGATATTCATTTCCAATCTCTCAAGTCTCGACCAAAATTCAATTATATGTAACCCACTTATCAATAGTATAAGAAGATAGAATCATTGAAAAGCTTATTTTCGACGTTATACGCATTTATTTGGCTTCCTTCATTCCACGTTGTCGACTCAATTATTTGCATCTTTTTTGAAGGGTATGTGTCGATTTTGGGTCATGTCAAACTTGGACAAAGTCACCTGAAGTTGAATAAAACGAAGACTAAACAAGAGTGCCAGTGGGGTTTCTAGCTAATATTATGAATATTGTTTAGGAAAATATTTGGTCTATCCATTTTGAGAGAAATATATTAAAAAATTGATGTGATAAATAAGATAAATTAGTGATGTGAAATAGAAAAATATAAATGTACTTTATAAGCACTATGTTAAAAAAAATCTTTAGCAGCGTTTATTTTTTATTTTTAACAGTGCTGGTTAAAGTGGCGCCGCTGTAGGTAACGACATCGTTTTTTTTAAGTAAAAAACGTTGTTATAAGTCCCCTTTTAGAAAAGCGTTCTCTTCTCCTTCTCCTTTTTAGCAGCGCTTTTAAAAGCACTCTCTAAAGTATATTTTTTAAAGACATTTAGCAGCGCTTTTTCATTAAAAATACTCTTTTCCCTCCTTTTAGCAGCGCTTTTAAAAACGCTCTCTAAAGTATATTTGCTGAAGAGATTTAACAGCGATTTTCTTAACACTACGCCAGAAATCACTTTTAGCAGCGCATAGAAAGACAGCGCTTTATACAAAAGCGCTGCTAAAGGGCCAGTAAAAAAAAAAGAAAAAAAGCGCCTACCAAAGACAGCGCTTTTAAAAAAGCGCTGCTAAATGGTGGGCCTAAGAAAGCGCTTTTAAAAAGCGCTGCTAAAGGGGGGGCCTACAAAAGCGCTTTTAAAAAGCGCTGCTAAAGGGGGGGCCTACGAAAGCGCTTTTCAAAAGCGCTGCTAAAGGGGGACCCTTAGAAAGCGCTTTTTATATAAAGCGCTGCTATATGGAATTGATAAGGCACCCTATGAAAGCGCTTTTAAAAGCGCTGCTAAAGGCCTTTAAAAGCGCTGCTATAGGTATTCATATTATAATTTTAAAATACCCTCCAGAATTTTAATAGAATCAGAACAGTCACGCAACACATTTCTTCTTTCTCTGGCGAACGAAAACGAACGAACGAACCACTGTTCATCGTCCGACCATCAACTTCTTCCGTCCGATCATCCTTCCGACCATCACCGACCGTTCACCGTCCGTTTTTGAGTTCATCCATCCGTCTGCATTGCCGGTCCACCATTGTTACGGTACGTGAAGCTTTACTCTGCTTTTCTTGTTTTTTTTATCTTTTCACCATTGTTGTTCTGATGATATAGATGGTTTTTATCTTTTCAATGATGGTTTTTGTTGTTGTTGTGTTATTTGTTGTTGTGTTAATATGATATATGAGATATATATGAAAATGTTGTTGTTGTTGATGTAAAATAATTTATATAGATGGTTTGTATTTGATATAGTTTATATTTGATATAGATGGTTTGTGTTATAGTTTATATTTGATATAGATGGTTTATATTGTGTTATATAGATGGTTTGTATTTGTTATAGTTGATATAGATGGTTTATATTTGTGTTATATAGATGGTTTGTGTTATAGTTTATATTTGATACAGATGGTTTATATTTTTTATAGTTTATATAGATGGTTTGTATTTGATATAGTTTATATTTGATATAGATGGTTTATATTGTGTTATATAGATGGTTTGTGTTATAGTTTATATTTGATATAGATGGTTTATATTTGTTATAGTTTATATAGATGGTTTGTATTTGATATAGTTTATATTTGATATAGATGGTTTATATTTGTTATAGTTTATATAGATGGTTTGTATTTGATATAGTTTATATTTGATATAGATGGTTTGTGTTATAGTTTATATTTGATATAGATGGTTTATATTTGTTATAGTTTATATAGATGGTTTGTATTTGATATAGTTTATATTTGATATAGATGGTTTATATTGTGTTATATAGATGGTTTGTGTTATAGTTTATATTTGATATAGATGGTTTATATTTGTTATAGTTTATATAGATGGTTTGTATTTGATATAGTTTATATTTGATATAGATGGTTTGTGTTATAGTTTATATTTGATATAGATGATTTATATTTGATATAGATGGTTTATAGATGGTTTGTTATAGTTTATATTTGATATAGTTAATATGATATATGATATATATGATATTGTGTTATAGTTTATATTTGATATAGATGGTTTGTTGTTGTTGTTTAATATGACATTTATTGTTATTGTTGTTGATATTTGTTGTTGTTGTTGTTATTCTGAATTACAGGTATATTATGGCCAGCAACGAGGAAACATCACATGATGGAAAAGAAACACCCAAAGACGTTGAAGGCGAAATTAAAAGAGGCATAACGATAATGAAAAGTATCATCTGTGCGAGAGATAGAGGTGTAAAGTACGATGTCAATTGGAATGAAAGAGATCAGTTGGTTGAGCCTAATGGTGCGCTGCTGACAAGTTATATTGGAGCAGTTGTACGTTCGCAAGTTCCGATTACTTGCGATAACTGGAGAATTCCTGCATTAAAAGCGGCTAAGGATAAAATTTGGGCCGAGATTCAAGTATGAGATTTGATCATTTTTAATTATGTTGACAGTTACATCTTTAAATTAATTATACTAACATGTTATATGTATGTGTATTTGTTTGCAGAGATCTTTTAATATTGAGGATTCTAGGAGAAAATATTGTATTCAGTTGGCCGGAAAACACTTGAGGGGATTTAGAGCGTTTTTAACCAACAAATATCTTAAAGATTTTGATGGCAACTTTGTAGAGTCGGAGCGTCCAGCGAAGTACGCTGATTTGATTTCGGATGCAGAATGGGAGACATTTGTTGCGAAGCGAAGAACCAAAGAATTTGAAGTAAGTACAACTTATCATGAACAATGTATAGTATATATACCTATTCCACAAACAAACTGATATGACTTAAACTTGTTTTTTCAGGTTAAGAGTGGCGTAAATCGGGAACGGGCATCAAACCCTGCGTATCCATATAGAAAGGGGCGTTTGGGATATGCACGCTTGGAACAAAAATTAGTAAGTGCATATATATGCTTTAATATGATCTATTTACAAAAAATAGTAAGTATACATAATAGGATATAATGCTTTATTGTTCGTCTTAATGCGTAGTTGGAAGAGGAGAAAAGTGATGCGACATCTCTTCCGGACCATGTCGTATGGAAGGCTGCCCGGGTGGGAAGAGATGGAGCCGTCCAAGAAGAAGTTCAACAAGTGTTTGAACAATGTGTAAGTACAACATTAGTTTTTGAACAAAGTGTTTGAACAAAGTGTATAAAATATTTAAATATGCTTTTATCTATATTTCAGGAGTCCCTATCCCAGACTATAACTCCTGCTGAAGACGATGATTGCAGGAGTTTATTGAGTCGGGTGTTGAATATTCCTGAGTACTCTGGGCGTGTGAGGGGCAAGGGATTTGGTGTCACTCCATCCAAACTGTATAAGCAGCCAAGGAAAAAAATCCAACCAATAAAGAAGTGATGGCTACTTTGGAGGAAATGAAAGCTCAAATTCGTGAATTACAGAAGGATAAGGAGAGATACATGTCCGAAAGGCGCGCTCCAGAGGCCGGTAAAGCTACTAGTGACAAAGATAGTATCGGTTGTCCGCAGAAGCTTCCAGAGGTAATTGTATATATTACATTGAAATTAATTTAGCACATTTTTATTAATTGACACATTAACTGATCATTATTTGTTTAGGGCATTTCACCTTGTCGACTATATTTATCGTCGCCGACTTATCGCATGGTTGGCAAGGGAAAGGTGCATAACACCCTGGGAGACTTACTTCACCATAAACCCCTCCCTGCTGGATTTTTGAAAGTATCTGTTGATATTGCATTAGAGGGGGGGCGTTGTTGCCTATGCCAGACGATGTATCAGACGCAACAGTGGTGGAAGACGCGATAGGAGCTTATGTAGCATGGCCGGCGAATCTCATTTTCATGGATGATGAGGTAGGTTGAACCTTGTAATATTCCAATGTTTAATTACCCATACATGAAAGTTATTCTGACATTTACACTTTCTTATTGACATGATGATCTTAGACTCCCACAAAATCCAAAACAAAAGATGATAAAATTATTGTGCGGGATACCGATTCAGCTGCATCAAAGTTACAGGTACTAGTACTACAGTTTAAGTGATTATTTTATTATAAATTATTTACTGAACTTATATATGACTTTTAGGTTCTTGATCAGCAGTCGCAACAAGTCAGCAAGGGAAACATGCCTGAAACTTCCAAGGTGCCCAAAAAAAAGGTTGAGACAAAAAGAGCATTTGTTCCTCAATTTAGGTCGTGCCTTCAAACATATGTAGGGACAACAGACGTGCCTGAGGGCGGCATCCGTCTAATACATATGGATCAAGGTATTTTCGGTTTTGAATATTCCGAAACACTTGCTAAGGAGGATTTCGACCAGGTTTTCAAACATTTAGAATTGGGCGTCGGGGTTATGCATTCCTACATCAGGTACTTCGATCCATTTTAATTAGATAATTGAACATTTTAAAATTCGCTCGTTTAACTGAATAATCTAATGTTGATTATATTTTTTTTAGGCGCTTGTATGACAAGTTGTTGGTCCCCGCTGATTTGACTTCAATATTCACATTCTTATCTGCTAGCAGTGTCAACTCACGGACAATAGACCAGACACCAGAAGCAGTCAAAGAGTACACAGTCCATAGATTTATGGGTGCGAATACGGAGAAGTTGTTTATGTTGCCATATAATACTGGCCATGGGTTAGTTTTTATTCTAAATTCATTTATTATAATTGTTCGATTTTTGCCATATTATATAACATTTCTGTCTAAACTGTTGTCTTATTTTATAGTGGTCACTGGTTGTTGGTCGCAATTAATCCGATTAAAGAAATAGTGTATTATATAGATTCATTGGATGGCGATACAAACAAATATGAAAATCTGAAGAACATGGTTGATACGTAAGTGATGATGTATAGTGTTCTGAATAATTATATATGTTTATTTATTATGTGACATTGTTCTAAATATGTGTTTATATTATGTTAGAGTTATACAAATATACAAAGCACAGAGAGATGCAACAGTGCCAAAAAGCAGGGCTAGCAACATCAACTGGATCAGAGTGGAGGTATATTTTCCCATGTTTGACTGTTATAGTGGTTCTACTTATAAAAATATTTAAACTATATATCCTGATAAATGTTCGTTCGCTTTTTTCCTAATACAGTGTCCTCGTCAGCGTGGTGGGATTGACTGCGGATATTTTGTACTGCGCTTTATGAAGGAAATCATTCTTTCTGGTCAATTAGAGATTCCAATCATGGTATGGATCAATTCATGAGTTATATGATTCATTTTGATAATTAACTAATATTTCATCTGAGTAATTAGTATTAAATCGTGCTTGTTCTGTTATATTATGTAGTATTTTGATGAATTCAGATGCGCTACGTACTCGAAAGTAAAATTGGAAGAAATTAAGGAAGAATGGTGTCAATTTATGATTGAGTTAAGAATTCTATAATGTATATTGGATTTGTAATTATGTGTAAATTGTATATTGTATATTGTATATTGTATAATGTACAATGTTTAAATTATGTGTAAATTATACTTGAGTTAATTATGTGTAAATTGCAAAGTGTTATTGTATAATGTACAATGTTTAGTTATATTGTGTTGAATTAAAGGTCAAGTGTTGAATTACAATATTTAAAGGCCAAGTTATGTTTAAAGCCTGAATTATAAGCAGGGAATTTAATTGTTATAAGCAGGTTTGTCTAAAAATATATAAAAAATGTGATTTTACAAAAAAAAAAATTTAAAAACGTGAAGTAAAGACAGCGCTTTTACAAGAAAGCGTTGCTAAAGAGAGAAAAATAGGCATAAAAAAGCGCTGCTATAGGTTAGGAAAGGAGGGGTCTAAGAAAGCGCTGCTAAAGGGTGGTCTACAAAAGCGCTTTCATAAAGCGCTGCTACAGGGGGGAGGGGGAGGGAGAATAGGCAGCGCTTTGAAAGCGCTGCTAAAGGGGTAAAAAAGCGCTGCTAAAAGGGATGCCTTTAGCAGCGCTTTTTCCACAAAAAAAGCGCTGCCTTTACCTTTAGCAGCGCTTTAAAGCGCTGCTAAAGGTCAAAAAAAGCGTTGCTAAAGGCCATTTTTGGCATAGTGTAAGAAAAACACTCTTTTTTCTCCCTTTTTACCAGCGCTTTTAAAAGCGCTCTCCCCCCCCCCCCCCCCCCCCCTTTAGCAGCGCTTTTAAAAGCGCTCTCTCCCCCCCCCCCCCCCTTTTAGCAGCGCTTTTTCAATAAAAGCGTTGTCTTTTTTAAACACCATTGAATTTTTTATCTTCTAAAAGTTATTTTTTTCCTAGCGTTTTTTTGGTAAAATCCCTGTCTATTGTGCATATTTTTATGAAGTATTTTTTGTTGAATGTTGTTGCACAATTCTTTATAATTTATCACATAAACCTGCTTATAACAATTATATTCAACACCAGTCTTTATTTCAACACTTAGGTCTTATATAATATAACAATTCAACACATAAACCTGCTCATAATCATTGTAATTCAACACAAGCCTTTATTTCAACACATATGTCTTATATATATATATATATATATATATATATATATATATATATATATATATATATATATATATATATATATATATATATATATATATATATATATATATATATATATATATATATATATATATATATATATATATATATATATATATATATATATATATATATATATATATATATATATATATATATATTATAATTCAACAGAAATTATCCATAATTCTAAAATATATTCTAAAACCGATAATTTCACAAATATATTCACTATACATATAATTACAAATTTCATATTCCCGGATTCTCACAACAACTTTTAGAAGTATATCAACAAATTCCAAAACTATATACGACTTCCAGAACTATAATTATCCACTAGTATGCACATAGCATCACAACAATACAAAATTTTAAAGACCATAAACTCCGATCAAAAGACATAAAGACAATATATATATACCTTATACAATTCTCATCTCAAGAATATATTGACATCATTCCTCCTTAATTTCTTCCAATTTATCTTTCGAGTAAGTATCACACTTGAATTCATCAAAGTATTATATAACATGCATGATTTAGTTAAAACTAATTACTCAAATGAAATATCGGTTAAATATTAAAATAAATCATATAACTTATAAATCCATACCATGTTTGGAATCTCTATTTGACCCGAATGAATAATTTCCTTCGTAAACCTCAATACAAAATAACCGCAATTAATACCATTGCGCTAACGAGGATACTGCACATGAAAAAAAAACAAATATATATCAGGATATATAGTTTAACTAGTTTTATCAAGTAGAATCACTACAACAATCAAAATTGTGAAAATATACCTGCACTCTGATCCATTTAATGTTGTTAGCATTACTCTTTGGTACTCTTGCTTGTCTTTGTGATCGAAATATTTGTATAGCTCTAACATAATATAAACAAATATTTAGAACAATCTCAGATAATAAATAAAGATAATTATTCAGAATAATCTCATCACTTACATATCAACCATCTTCTTCATATCTGGATATTTTGTTTGATCACCATCCAATGAATCTAGATAATACACTATTTTTTTATCGGATTAATCACAACCAACAATTAGTGTCCACTGTAAAATAAGTCAAACGTTTAGATGAAAATGTTATATAGAATTTCAAAAAATGAATAATTATAATAAATGAAATTAGAATGAAATCTAACCCATGACCAGTATTATATGGCAAAAAAACAACTTTTCTGTATCTGTCATCATAAATGCTTGGACTAAGTAATCTCTTATTACATCTGGAGTGTGATCGATTAATTGTATGTTGATACAGCTAGAAGATGATAATGAGAATCTTTCTGTCAATTAATGTGGGACCAACAACTTGCATACAAGAACCTTAAATAAAAACATAATCAACATTAGAATATATTCATTGAAATGAGAAAATAAATTGTTTAATTACTTAATTAAAATTAGTCGGAGTACCTGATGTATGAATGCATAACACTAATGCCTAATTCAGAATGTTGGAAAATCATATCCAAATCCTCTTTAGCAATTATTTCAGCATAGGCAAAAACAAAAATACCTTCATCCATAGGTATTTGACGAATGCCACCATCCACAACATTTGTTGTTCCTACATATGTTTCAAGGCACAGTCTAAATCGAGGAACATATGCTTTTTTAGGCTCAAGTTTTTTTTTGTTGGACACCTTGCTAGATTCATACATCTTTCTCTTGCCGACTTGTTGTACCTCTTAAGCATGAATCTAAAAATCATATAAGTTAGGTAATTAATGTATAATATCATAGAGCTATTGAAATCGGAGGATATAATTGACATTTTCTATGCATATATATCTACTAATGTACCTGTTTTTTTGATGCAACTGACTCGGTTTCCCGCACAATCCCCTTATCTTTTGATTTGGATTTTGTAGAAGTCTAAGATCATCATGTAAATAGATGGTATGTAAATGTAAGAATAACTTACATGTATGGGTCATAAAACATTTGAATACTAAAAGGTTCATAGTGGTGTTCAACGTACCTCATCATCTATGAAAATGAGATTTGACGGTCATGCAACATACGATCATATTGCGTTTCCCACCAATCTTGCATCCGAAACATTGTTTGGTATAGGTAATAACGCACCCCCTCTAAAGCAATTTCAATCGATACTTTCAAAAATCCAGAAGGGAGCGGTTTATGGTAAAGTAAGTCTCCCAAAGTGTTATGCACTTTTCTCTTTCCAACCATGCGATAAGTCGATGACGATAAATAAAGCTGACAAGGTGAAATATCCTAAACAAATAATAAATATGATTAATGTGTATATATGTCAATTAAGAAAATTATGCTAAATTAATTTCAATGTTATATATATAGTTACCTCGGGAAGTTTCTGCTGAAAATTACAATTGATATTATCTTTGTCATTAGTATCTTTAAACTCTGGATCACGCCTTTCTGACATGTATCTCTCTTTGTGCTTTTGCAATTCACGAATTTGAGCTGTCAATTCTTCTAATGACTCCATCACTTGTTTATTTCTAGGATTTTTATTCTTTGGATGCTTATACAATGTTGTTGGAGTGACACCAAATCCCTTACCCCTCACACGACTAAAATACTCAGGAAAATTTAACACTCGACTTAGTACGCTCCTGCAATCATCGTCTTCAGTTGAATTTATAGACTGGGATAGACTCTCCTGAAATATAGATAAAGATTAGTGGGGATTAAAAAGAATAAATACATTATATGTTACTAAAATTTTGAGTTTGTGATAGAACTAATGTTATACTTACACATTACTCAAAAACTTGTTGAACATCTTTCTGAACGACTCCATCTCTACCTACACGAGCAGCCTTCCACAAAACATGGGCCGAAAGAGATGTTGCATCATTTTTCTCCTCTTCTAACTACACATTAAGACAAATAATAAGCTTCACTTTTCTCGTATTCTAACTATATCATATTAAAGCATTTATATATACTTACTATTTTTTGTTGTAAGCGTGCATATCCCAAACGCCGTTTTTTGTATGGATACACGGGCTTTGATGCTCGTTGCCGATTTATGTCACTCACAGCCTGGGAAAAAAAAGTTTAAATCATATCAAAACTCATGTGGAAGAAGTATATATATTATACATTGTTCATGATAAGTTAGAATTACATGGAATTCTTGGGTTCTTCGCTTGGCAACAAATGTTTCCCATTCTTCAAGTGAAATCAAATCAGTGTACTTCTTTGAACGCTCTGATTAAACAAATTTTCCATCAAAATCCTTAAGAAACTTGTTCGTTAAAAACACTCGAAATTCTCTGAGTCTTTTTCTGGCAAATTGAAGACAATTTTTTTCCGGTCGTCACCAATATTAAAAGACCACTGCAAACAAATTAACATACATATAATATGTTAGTATAAGTAATTTAAAGATATAACCGTCAACATAATTAAAATATATCAGATATGATACATGTATCTCACACCATATTTTTTCTTTAGCGGGTTTCGACGATGGAATTCTCCAATTATCACAAGTGATTAGAATTTGCGAACGAACAAGTGCCCTAATGTAACTTGTCAACATCGCTTTGTTAGGCTCAATTAATTGGTCTGTTTCATTCCAATGCACATCATATTTTATACTTTTGTCTCTCGCACGAATGATTCCTTTCATAATCATTATTCCTCTTATAATATCTCCTTCCACATCATGTGCTGGTTCATTTCCATCATTTTTAGAAGTATCATGTGCATTTCTATTCGAATTTAGACCTCAGAGAACATTCTTGTGCATTTCAACATATAACTCAACCTCAATGTCATTGTGTAGAACATACAAATGCACTTGCTCCCGTTCAGCCCTTGAAACTGTCACAACTTTATTTCCAATTAACTTTTTTCCTAGTTTTTGTTCAACAACATGAGATTTTGGGATGCCAATGGATTGAACATTGGACAAATATTCAGTACAAAACTCAATTGCTTCTTCAATAATGTATAGTTCAACAATACATCCCTCTGGTCGACTTCGGTTTTTCACATACCCTTTCAATATTTTCATATAACGTTCAACAGGGTACATTCATCTCATATAAGTTGGTCCACACAATTGTGTCTCTTTCACAAGATGAACAACTAGATGTACCATTATGTGAAAATATGATGGAGGAAAATACATTTCAAGCTCATACAAAGTAATAACTATTTCTTTTTACAATATTGGTAAGATCACAGGATCGATCACCTTACTACAAATTTCCCTGAAGAAAAAACACAATTTAGTTATTGTGCTTCTTACTTTTTCTGGCAAAATAGAACGCATACCTATTGGTAGAAAGTGTTCCATTATAACATGTCAATCATGTGTCTTTAAACTCTTTAACTTGAGATCTTTTATAGACACAAGTCTTCAAATATCTGAAGAGTATCCTTCTGGAACTTTAACTTCACTTAGAAACTTACACAATATCTTTTTCTCTTTTCTAGATAAAGTATAAGCAGCAGGTGATAGATATGTTCAAATTCTTTTCTTCAAGGGTCCTAATTCATTTCTTATTCCCATTTCTACCAAGTCATTTCTTGCTTTAAGGTCATCCTTAGACTTTCCTTGTATATTGAGTAACGTACCAATAACACTTTCGAATACATTTTTTTCAATATGCATAACATCAAGAAAATGTCTTACATACAACGACTTCTAATATGGCAATTCAAAAAAATTTGACCTCTTCTTCCACCCACGCGTGACAAGCGTATGAGCAAAAGGCTCGCCAAACTTAGTACTCACATCTTTCACCTTTTCAAAAATTTGTTCACCTGTCAATGTAGATGGAACTCTACCTTGTTCTGAATTTCCATTTAATGCTTTTCTCCACCCACAGTAGTGATGATTAGAATTTAAGAATCTACGATGACCAAGAAAGACATTCTTCTGACCAAATTCCAATCGCGTCCAATCTGTGTTTTCTTCACAAATAGAACACGCACATTGACCTTTAATGTTATACCCCGATAGATTTTCGTATGCTGGAAAATCATTAATTGTGCCAAACAACATCACCCTCAAATTGAAACTTTCTTTCCTATATCCATCATAAACCTCCACATCGTTCTCCCACAAACTCTTTAAGTCTTCGATTAAAGGTAGGGATGACAAATAAACCTGGACCAACCCACACCCGCCCGGACCCGCCCCAAAATTAACGAGGAAAATTCGATTTAATTGGGTGCGGGTGTGGGAGAAACCCGGTTCTTAACTACGGGTGTGGGTGCAGGTGCGGGAAGACACTAAGACCCGCCCCTGCCCCGTCCTCGAATAATACATTTTAGTTTAATTCTCTTATTTTACTTATTTTAATATTAATTTATTAATTATATTTTTAATTAAATTATTAATACCCTTATTGCAATTAAAATAATTAAATCAATTAAGTTAATATTCATTTACTAATTAAAATTTTAATTAAATAATTAAAATTTTAATTAAATTTTTAATTTTTATTGCAATTAAATTTTTTTTTGCGGGTGAAGGCGGGGCGGGTGCTCCCGTTCTCCACTAGGGGCGGGTCTGGACGGTAAATTTTTACCCCCGATTGAGTTTGGGGGCGGGGGCGGGTGTGTTACATGGAGGCGGGTGCGGGTGCGGGTATAGTTAAACTCGCCCCCGCCCCGTTGTCATCCCTAATTAAAGGTGTCAAGTATACGTCTATGTCATTCCCTATTTGTTTAGGACCAGAAATTAATATAGATAACATCATGTACTTACGCTTCATACATAGCCACAGAGGTAGATTATAAATCATAATAATCACAGGCCATGTGGAATGTGAGATACTTTGCAGACCATGCGGGTTCATTCCATAAGTAGATAATGCCAAGTAAAGGTTTCTCGCTTCTTCTCCAAAATCAAGATAATCATTATCAGTTTTCATCCACTGTGGTGAATCTGCCGGATGTCGATACTTTCCATCTATAATTCTATCATTTGCATGCCAAGTCAAGTGTTTTGCATTTGTTTCACTATGAAACATGTGTCTAAATCTCGGAATTATAGGAAAATACAATAACACTTTTGTTGGGAACAACTTTTTCTTATACCGAGATACACCGCATTTAGGACACTCGTTTAATGATGTATATTCATTTCGAAACAAAATGCAACCATTTGGACAAACATGTATCTTATCATAGCTCATGCCAATAGAGCACAACATTTTTTTTGGCTTCATAGGTTCGATTGGGAAGAACATTATCCTCCGGAAGAATCTCTTTCATGAGAGCTAATAACTCTATGAAACTTTTATCTGACCATCCATTGTCCGCCTTTAAGTTGTACAACTTTAATACCGCATACAATCTTATGAAAGTAGTGCAACCTTTATACAATGATTTCTATGCATCGCTTACCAACCTCTCAAACATTTTGGGACAATCCTGAAGATTTTTTTCAAGTGCTTCTGCAATCTCTTCGACTCAATCATAGTCGTATGTATCTGTGCTATTGTCGTTTAAAGCATAGGTCGCATTATCCTTGGGTTCAACATTTTCATTACTTATCTCACCATGTAATATCCAACATGTATAACTTCAATCAATTCCACGCCTCTTTAAATGTGATTCCAACTGAACTGCGTCAATCTGACGCCCATAACCGCAACCTAAGTAAGGGCATGTGATCCTACTGGGGTCTTTGACATGTTCAACAGCAAACTTAACAAATTTTGATACCCTATTCTCGTGCTCTTTTGACAATCGATTGGAAGACATCCATTTTTTATCTATACTAATTAAGTAGGCTAAACTAAACTAAGTAAGTTAAACAACAATAGTGATTACCTGTAGCAACTTTAGAGAAGTCACCAACTTCTAGAACTTCTTGGAAACGATCACAATCTTACTCTTCACAAGTAACCCCTATAACAAATTAACATACAAAATTAATTTATGTTTTCATCAACAACATCAACATCAACATTAACAACATCAACAACAACATTCTCGTTACTTAATTCAAGTTTCCATCATTTTTCAATAATTAAAAGATAGCTATAGAGTGTAACATAAAATTGAAATTGAATTTGTATCCTTATTAGTATTGTCATGATTGTTGATTAAAAATAAAACATAACAAGATTTATCTCAAATTTAAAATAAAACAAACATTCATAAGATCTTAACAAACTCTCATCTCAACAACTAGTTATATCATTTTTCATACTATAAATTCATAAAGACTTATCACTACTCCTTGCTTTGATATATGTGGATACATTTTTGAAATTTGAGACATTTGATTTGAATTTTAAATCTTCAAATTTGGCTGATCGGCTCTCAAATAATTTCCCAATATTCACATTTTTCTAATATATATTTTAGATTCAATTACCATGGTTTGATATGTTTTGCAAAACTATATAATAACCTCTAGAGTTTCTATTAAGTTTTTCTTTGATCATTTTCCTCCACAGTCAATAACATAACAGCAAGCTTGGAAACTCATATGAAACTAACTTTCTCACATTCAACTAACAACCTAACCAACTTCATATTTTATTCACTAATTGCATTCACCAATTAACTGCAACTTCACTCATGATAATCTTACCCAACCTAGGGCCAGTTTTCAACGAGCTTCTAGACCATTCACATTTCAAGTTTTTGACTATCACATGCCACAAATATGAACAGTAACAGTAACAATTGTTCATGTGGTCCAAGATCAAATTTCACTCTCATACAAAAAACAACAATAACAATTGCATCATAAACTACAACTTAGGTTTCATCTGATTTTCTAAACACAAAAGAAAACACATTAACATATTACCTTGAAAATGGTGAAAGTGGTCGTCGGGCAGAAGGAGGGATACGACGGTCATACGGAGTGAGTATGACGAAGGGAGACGCGGTCGGACAGACGGACGAAGGGAGTACAATGAACGCAATATGGAGGTCGGAGAGACGGACGGAGGGTGTAGTGTTTTATGTTGAGAGAGGGAAAGAATACGTACACGAGAGAGAGAGAGAGAGAGAGAGAGAGAGAGAGAGAGAGAGAGAGAGAGAGAGAGAGAGAGAGAGAGAGAGAGAGAGAATATTGTGTCTGAAATGAAAATATTGTTTTATTTTTAAAAAACTAAAGACCTATAGCAGCACTTTTGTAAACCCCATTATAGCAGTGCTTTCTCCTTAAAAGCGCTTGCGTAACCCCCCACCTTTAGCAGCGGTTTAAGAAAGCGCTCTCTAAAGTCTGCCTAAGGCAGGACCTATAGGAGCGCTTTAAGAAAGCGCTTTTGTATCCTCTATAGCAGCGCGTTTAGAAAGCGCTTTTATATCCCCCATATAGCAGCGCTTTTTGAAAGCGTTTTCGTATCCCCTCTATTTAGCAGCGCTTTCTTAAAAGCACTTTCTATTGTAATACAAAACAACAACCTTTAGTAGCGCTTTTAAGAAAACGCTTTCTAAAGCCAGCGTTTTTTTCCTTTTCTTTTTTTTTAAAAATCTTTAGCAACGCTTTTATAGAAAGCGTTGTCTTTATTGTGCTGCCAAAAATCATTTTTGGCGTAGTGAAGTTATTTTTTTTACTTTTTACACATATTATGAAAAGTAATTATTATTGTATATAAAAAAGAAATTATGTGAAATTTTATGAGAAAAATAATTTTAAATAATTAAAAAAAGAGATGATAATAAATATTCAAGTATATAATAGAAAAATAACATTAATGATTTGCAAAACAATTTAAATTTTAGTACAATTTTTTTCACAAAACAACTTATAAAAAAAACAGAGGGAGTAATAAGGTATTGAATAGATGTTAGAAGGTAGCGGTGGATGGCGGTCAGTTATGGGCGGGTTCAAGTCCAAAATAGCTAACACTAATCCATGGTTGGAAAAATGGAACCCAATTTCACCCAAAATTAAGTTCAATTTTTATCTATTGACGGATTATCGATTTAAAATGGTTTATATGGTTGGATTTAATCAGTTTGAAATATTATTGAGGCGTTTTTTTTTAATAACAAAATTTTGATCAAAAAATTCAAACCCATGGTGTATCATTTTTGTAGCACACCCATCATCCTGTTATTCTAGTAATACTCATTCATGTAGCATTCATCATCTTGTTTATTGTAAATCGAATATCTTTAAACAAAGTATAAATGGTTTCTTAATGTTCAAGAAACACGCAAGGGTTAGGGTTAACAATGAATACAAGGTAAAACAACAAGGAACAACAAGGATTGGTTATAACCCATTATTCTTTCCTTTCTCTTTGAACAAGATTACAAGTATATAAGAATAACAAAATAACCTCTCTCACTTGAAATTAGAATTTTATCTTCCTATTTTTCCTTATGCCAAGATTGAGAAACTAGCATCCTATTTATAAGAAAAATAGCACACTAACCTAATGGGTTTTTTTAACAATTACCCATTACAAGCTAACTTAGGGTACATGATAACTTAAACAATTGGGCTTACAAGCGATGCCCAATTCAACACGCTAACAACTCTAGCAATATTGACTAATGCGTGTTAAAACAAACTTCGACTACAACACACATTACTCCAACAGTAACACGCGAACATACTTCGAACTCGTGCTTAATCCCTGTCGAACCAGAAGCTACCCTTCGATCATACTAGAGTTCAATCCAACATCTCACAAATTTCCACCTTAGATTTAACGCTACAACATCAAGAACTAACTTTCTTCATGCCGCTTTATCAACTGCATACAGTGGAAAAACTTGCAACTGGGCAACGTCTTGGTGATTATATCAACAACATGTGAACATACTTTGATTGTTGCTTTACTATCTTTACCCAAGGCTCCATCATAAACTAGGACTTTATTTAGAGACCCATTTATGTACCTTAGAATCCATTTCAATGCTTGCTAATGAGCCTTTCCAGGATTCGCCATGTACCTGCTTACAAGACTTACTGCATATGTTATGTCGGGTCTAGTACAGACCATAACATACATCAAAGAACCTACTATGTTAGCATATAGAATGCTATTCATATAAGTTCTTTTAACATCAGTGTTAGGACACTGATCTGTACTCAACTTGAATTAATGGTTTTTCAGAGTCACAACAGGCTTTGAATTCGACATACCATACTTTTCGAGAATCTTCTGTAGGTATGCCTCTTGAGATAAGCATAATCTCGACTGCTTTCTATCTTTTCGGATGTCAATCCCAAGAATCCTGGACGCAGCTCCCAGATCCTTCATGTCGAACTCCTTATTGATTTCATCTTTCAACCTCATTACCTCTTCGACATTGTTGCTTGCTATTAGAATATCATCCACATAGAGCAACAAAATAACAAATCAATTACCCGGTCAAAATCTGAAGTAAACACAGTGGTCGAACTGACTTCTGATGAAACTTACGCATGCCATGAAATTTTCGAATATCCTATTCCACTATCGAGGAGATTGTTTCAGTACATATAAGGATCTATTCAGCTTACACACATAATCTTCCTTCCATTTTTCGACATACCCTTCAGGTTGCCACATCAGGATTGTTTCATCTAAGTCACCATACAAGAATACAATATTCACATCCATTTGTTCCAGTTCAAGGTCGAACTGTGCCACTGTGGCAAGCAACATTCAAATGGATCTGTGCTTCACAACAGGAGAGAACATATCATTGAAGTCAGTACCTTCTTTCTGAGTGAACCCCCTAGCAGCCAATCTTGCCTTGTATCTCTTCGATGCCACTCCTTCGATTCCTTCCTTAACTTTGAAAATCCATTTACAATTGACTAACCTAGCTTCAGCAGGTTTCTTGATCACTTTCCAGGTGTTGTTATCATGAAGAGATTTCATCTCATCATCTATGGCCTTCATCCATTCAGTTTTCTTTCGACTCCTCATAACTTCCTTATAGTCTCTAGGTTCTTCGTTTATAACCTCACTTGCAGAGATTAAGGTATAAGCTATAAGATCTGCACACCTAAGTCTCTGAGGTGGCTTGATGACTCTCCTTGACATGTCTCTTGCTAGAAGGTAGTCATTATCAATCTTATCATCTTCGATAACATCTTTTGCATCTTCTTTGACTTCATCTGGGGTACACAATTCAACATCAAGATGCTCCACCTTAACATGAATCTCTCCCTGTTCCAGCTCTTCGTCAGCATCATCAGTTTTTTTGAAATCCATTTCCGCTTCATTAAAAACTACATCTCGACTGGTGATACACCTCATGTGACCTAGATCTAGGCACCATAGCCTGTAAGCTTTGACTCCTTCAAGGTATCCCATGAACATGCATTTCAGAGCTCTAGGTTCGACCTTGTCTTGCCTAGTATGAGCATAGGCCATGCAGCCAAATACTCTCAGTTTGTCGAGACTGGGTGGATGTCCCGACCAAACTTCTTCAGGTGTCTTCATTCCCAAGGTAGTCGAGGGACATCTATTTATTAGGTAAGTTGTTTTCGAAACAGCCTCTGCCCAAAACACCTTCTTCAATCCATCACTAACAAACATGCATCTAACCCTTTTAAGGATTGTTCGATTGAATCTCTCAGCTAAGCCATTTTGTTGAGGAGTACTTGCTATAGTCTTATGCCTTACAATTCTAGACTCAACACAGTAATTTTCGAACACTTCGTTGCAGAACTCAAGGCCATTGTCGATTCTCAACCTCTTAACCTTTCCGCCAGTTTGAGTTTCGACTAGAATCTTCCAACTTTTGAAACTCTCAAAAGTTTCATCCTTCATCTTATGAATGAATACCCATAGATTTCTAGAATAATCATCAATGATGGATAGAAAATACCTTGCACCTGAGTGTGAAGGATTCATTGCAGGCCCCTAAAGATTAGCATGACTGTAATTCAGGGATCCATATGTTCTTTGCTTGCCTTTGCTAAACTTCGACCTATAGGATTTACCAAATACACAAGATTCACAAAACTCCAACTTTTCGACTTTGTCACCTCCTAGCAGGTTCTGCTTCCCCAATTCGACCAGGCCTCTTTCGCTGACATGGCCCAATCTCATGTGCCATAATTCTGTCTTCGGCATAGGTTTCATAGATACAACATTTGTCGAACCACTTACAACCTCAACCTCAAGGGTATACAAGCTTTATTTCTTCACGCCTCTCAAGACTTCCTTCGACCCCTTCATGACTCTTAGGATACTTTTCTCTCCTTGAAAAACATATCCCTTTCTGTCGAATTCACCAAGAGAAATCAAATTTCTCTTCAAGTCAGGTACATACCTGACTTCAGTTAATAACCTTATTGACTCATCATGGAGCTTGAATCTCACATATTTAATACCTGCAATTTTGCAAGATTTGTTGTTTCCTAGCAGCACAGATCTACCATCTTGATCACATAGCTCCTCGAACAATTCTTTGTTTAGATTCATGTGTCAAGTGCAATCTGAATCTATAATCCACTCTTTTCTCGAGTCGTCACTTGAAACAACAAGAACATCAGATGAGTCAAAGTCATCTTGAACAATGGTTACGTTGCCATTACCTCTATGATCTTTCAGTCGTTCAGGGCATACCTTTCTTGTGTGACCCTTATTCTTACAGTGATAACATCAAATACCAGATGTTTCGCCACTATAATATTTCTGTTGACTTTTATCTTTCTTCTTGTCAAACTTACCATCCTTTCGCAAGAATTTTCCCTTAACGGCTAAACCTTCTCCCACCGTCAAAGATTTATGCTCCTTTCGTTCGTTCAACTACTTCAAATACAAGGTTGATTGAACTTCTTCAAAGGTCAGGGACTCCATTCCATACAGGAGAGTTTCTTTGAAGTGAGCATGTGTTCTGGGCAAAGCACACAGCAACAACAATGCTTGATCTTCATCATCGATCTTCACATAAAATATTTTCAAGATCAAGAATCAGCTTGTTGAATATATCCAACTGCTCAGCCAACACTTTGTTTTTACTTATATTGAACGAATACAAAGATTGCTTCAGATAGAGTCGATTCACCATAGATTTGGTCATGTACAAAATTTCAAGTTTCACCCATAATCCCGATGTTGTAGTCTCCTTTGATACTTGTCGAAGAACCTTATCACCAAGGATTAACAATATTGCGCTATGGGCTTTCTCAATCATGTTCGTCTTTTCTTTTGTCATTAATGCAACGTCCATGATTGCCTCTCCCTTCAACGCTTCCAAACAACCCTGCTGAACCAGTAGGGCTTTCATCTTCAAGCGCCACAGACCGAAGTCGTTCACTCCGGTGAACTTTTCAATCTCATACTTTGTTGAAGGCATCTTCTCCATGCTCACTGCACTAATTTCTTGTGAATCGGATGTCTTTAAACAAAGTATAAACGGTTCCTTAATGATCAAGAAACACACAAGGGTTAGGGTTAACAAAGAAAGCAAGGTAAAAAAATAAGGAACAACAAGGATTGGTTATAAACCATTATTCTTTCCTTTCTATTTGAATAAGATTACAAGTATATAAGAATAACAAAATAATCAATCTCACTTAAAATTAGGATTTTATCTTCCTATTTTTCCCTATGCCAAGATTGAGAAACTAGCATCCTATTTATAAGAAAAATAGCACACTAACCTAATGGGCATTTTAACAATTACCCATTACAAGCTAACTTAGGGTACAAGATAACTTAAACAATTGGGCTTACAAGCAAGGCATAATTCAACATGCTAACAACCCTAGCAATATTGACTAATACATGTTAGAACAAACTTCGACTACAACACACATTACTCCGACAGCAACATGCAAACATACTTCGACCTCATGCTTAATCCCTGTCGAACCAGAAGCTACCATTCGACCATACTAGAGTTCGATCCAACATCTCACATTGTTATTTTAATAATACTCGTTAAACTTCATTCACCATAAAACCATAAATTATTAGCTAGCATTACATTTTCATTAATATCTAACTGATAAACTATTAAGACTATATTACAATTTCATAATCATTCAAGTAATAAACTAATACATTATGTTACAAGTTCATTATAAGCCAACAGTATTCACAACAAATTCAACACCATGCTTTCAAAACTGTCCCAAGTATTTTCCTCCAAAACTAAGACATTATTATCATTCCATCACCATCACAACTACATGTATGTGATTACAGCAAAGTAGACTCATCAACTCATACAGTAAGCTTCAATACGTCTTACATAATTCTATGAATCACCAAGTAGTCCCACTGATTACAACAATAAAATAAATAAAGTGAATATTAAAGTACATCAGAAATGCACATAAGCAGCTTAAAAAAACATAACATATCATAATAAATAAGGTGCATAAAACATTTGTTTATTTCAATCTTTGAGGAAACGCCATTATTTGGGACACGTTTACAGACTAACACTAAAAAATTCAATTTTTTTGGTTGTTTCAGATAAACCTAAGCGTTCAAATAAAGAAAGAGTAACTCATTAAACTCACTTGAGTTTTTCATTTAGTCTTCACACATTAGTGCCAACTCTTTAATTCTACCAAATTCCATATTGATTGAATTTTGAAAATGGAACAACAATGTTCTAAAGCAGCATATGAAACCACACCTTTTGAAGAAGTCTTTCCTCTGACACAATCTTGACTAAAAAATCTCGTAAATCCTAAGACTCATTTGCTAATATAGATGTTGAAAGCCAGGGAGTAAATTGTGCCATCATATTCACAAGAATAATACAAAGAAACTACCAGACTAAAGATGTTTGTTCCTCAAGAGAGAATTTCTCAATAAACATAGAAAAAACCTGATATATCCTAACAATAAAAAAAACTTAGACGCATCCCTGTTAGCTGGGATTTTTTTACCAATAAAGAAAACCCAGCAAACAAAGAAAAGTCCTAAAGGAGCAGCAGTTCGACTGTGTTTTAGGGACTTAGAGAAATTTTTCAGTTGTTGAAGTGAGTGGTTCGATAGCATTGGCTTCGACCAGACAAGCATAGTCAAAATGAAGCTGGTCGAAGAAGCAATTGTCTGGGAGAAATTTTGTCATGTTCAAATATTAGTAACTACTTTGGTTCTTATCTCAGAGGGTCACGTGGAGGAAATTGAAAAACACACTACATGCAGGAATGCACGTGGCGAACCAATGGGAGAAGAACGTTAAAGTGGTTATTTTAGGTTTTTATATATAGTGGTTCATTTTATTGGATCAGGGTGTTCATTTGTACTACAAAAATCTCACAAAGAAACTCAAAATATCAAGTGTTAAGAGAAACGAGTGAATAAATGAGAGAATGTAAGCACAGATGAAACATCATGTTTATCATTCAATGCAAAGTTTCCTAATTTATTTATTTGTCATTGTCTTCCTCATTTTCTTCTTTTACTAGCCTTTATTCTTTCCTTCAATGCTTTCAGTGTCTTTTATTTTTACTTTACTCTTTCTGCAAGAAGTTTAGAAATTCATTATTACGTTACCCTCATACACCCCTTCGACACAGTCGAAGTACATAACCTTAAGAACATAAAGAAAAACACAATAAATAAACCCTTAAGCATTTCGTCCTAAGGATTCACTGCTTGATTTCGCTAGTAAACCACACATTTGAATATCAGTTCTTGTTTATCATTTTTCAGGGTAAACAAATTGGCACACCCAGTGGGACCTGTGCTAAGTGTGTTTTTATCATCCCTTGTTTTTCTTAGTTTAGAAGAATTAGGTTATACTTTTAAGAACTTTTTTCTGGGCATTTCTTGCATGCGCTTAAGGGGTGGTAAAGCGTTATCCAGTATGTCGCGTCCTCCTCCAGATAGTAGTAGTTCCCAAAATAACCCACAAGATGTGGTGTAACAGCCGGTTGTATCGGCCAATGAAGAACCAGTTCTTTCTACGCTAGTTAGGATGACGACTCCCTCGACATCAGTCACGACAATTCCACCCCAGGGGAATACACCCCCTCCACAACCAAAACACTCCCTTAACAATCCTGTATTGGTGAGACATTTATTTGGATTCTCAATGCCACCCCCTGGAAGAGATTATTCCTATGGAATGTCAACATCCATGATGGCAGGTGTAACATCCCAAATTTAATCGGAATATTTTAATTAATTATTTAATTGAGAATATTCATGTTTTGGTGATTTTTCGGTGGTTTTGTGAAGTATTGGAAAAGTGTGCATTTTTGGATTATTTATTTGATTAATAGTATATAATATTAATTTATTAGTATTATTATTAATTAAAATGAATATAAGTGAAATAGGGGCAATTTGGGCATTTGAAGGAGTTAGTAAGGGTAATGAGGGAAAAGCCCAAATTGTGAGGCCCAAGACTATGTTTGACAAAATAGAGTTCTGAAGAGAATTAGAATTCATTCGTGTTAACCGTAAGAAGTTTTGTGGCCAGAGCTTTGAGGAAAAGGTTGGAGGCATGAGATTCTCGGAGATAATCGTGAAAGTTTTGAATTGGCTAAGGTATGGGGAGTATAGCTTTTCATGATTTTCCATGTATGCCTTTCAATGTGTTTATGGTTGATTTAAGATTTAAGGGATTTTGGATTGATTGTGGGAAAATAAGGAAATTAATAATGAAACCTTGAGGGTGTCGTTAGTGGTTAGTATTCCTGATTGTTTGATGTGAAACATGAGAATTAGGAACCCTTAGGCCTTCGTGGCCGAAACCTTAGATTATTATATGTCTGACCATAAGGGATAGGAATATTTAATATGAGAAATTATGATGCCTTCGGGGCAATTGTAGGGAAATTGTGATTTAGGACATGAATATGTTACGGGGTTGGCCTAATAAACCATATATTTTGTGTCTCTATTGCCGTAAGACCTTAGGGATGATTTAGGGATGTTTTTGGGGCATTGGGAAAGTGAATCGTGTGGACTTTTGGGTTGATTTAGGTTCTGGTGCGTAACAACATTTTGCTGTCCGTCACGACTGTTCATGTTTTCGGTCGAAATCGTTTTGGACGTAACTTTTGATTCGTAAAAAGGAGTTAGAACTGATTGAGCAATTTCGTGATATGAGATTGGTTTATGAAGAGACTTCTTATGGAGTTAAGCTTAGTATGTTGGCCCTTACTAGTAGTATTCTGGATGAGATTCCAGAAGGGCAGAAAACTGAATTGAGTTGGTAGATCGGTTGAATTTGGTGAATTAAAGTCGAAGGGCTGATTTTCGAATTAATGGAAATGGTATCATGAGATATTGTGATAGAGTTTGTGCTCCAGATTTTGTTGAGTTGGAAAAAGAGTATTGTTGAAAAAGGACATTAAGGTAGATTGAGTATTCATCCCGGTGCTATGAAGATGTAACCAGATTTGAGGAAATTGTTTTGGTGGCCATAAATAAAGAGAGAAATGGTTGAGTTGTATATGCTGGTTAGACTTATCGAAAGTCAAAGATTGAACATCAAGAGACTGTCGGGTCTGATGCAACCGTTGAATATTCTAGAGTGGAAATGGGATAATATTTCCATGGATTTTGTGTCGGGTTTGCCGAAGATTGTGAGAGGGATATGATTCAATTTGGGTGATTTTGGATAGATTGACTAGATCAGCTCATTTTATACTAATGAGGATTAATCATTCTATGTTGAAGCTAGCGGGAATGTATACTGAGGAAGTTGTGAAGTTGTATGAGATACCGTTGAATATCGTGTCTGATAGAAATCTGAGGTTTATATTGAGATTTTGAGAGAGTTTGCAGACGCTTTGGGTACCATGTTGAAGTTGAACTATGCCTATCATTCGCGGATGGATGGACAGACAGAGAGAACTATCCAGTCTTTAGAGGATTTGTTGAGAGCTTATGTGTTGGATCAAGGTGGATCGGGGGATAGTTATTTACCGTTGGTTGAGGTTACCTACGATAATAGTTACCATTCTAGTATTGGAATGGCACCATATGAGGCTTTGCATGGTAGGAGGTGTAGGACTCCTTTGTGTTAATATGAGTCAGGCGATAGTGTTGTACTCGGGCCTGAGATTGTGCATGAGGCGACGGAGAAGATCAAGAGGAGCCAAGAAAATATGGATGTTTCGCAGGGTCGTCAGAAGAGTTACCATGATAAGAGGGGGAAAGCACTTGAGTTTCAAGAGGGAGATATCGTGTTCTGAGAGTTAAGCCAGTAGTTGGTGTTGGTCGAGCTTGGAAGTCTAGAAAACTCACACCCTGTATTGTTGGTCTATATCAGAGTGGCGCAACGGAAGCGTGGTAGAAGTAGCACGTTAGACTGTTTGACCGCTGTCGCTTGTGAAATTGAATGATGTGTCTAAGTTGAGCAAGTACATTCCAGATCTGTCACGTGTGATTCCGATGGATGATGTACAAGTGAGAGATGATCTGACTGTTGAGACATTGCTAGTTCGGATTGATGAACGAGAAGAAACTTTGAGGTGAAGGGATTTCCGTGGTAAAGGTAGTTTTGGGAGGACCAGCTGAGGAAAGTTGGATTTGGGAGCGTGAGGATCGGTTGAGGGAGTCATATCCGACTCTGTTTCTTTGAGATGATTTTCGAGGGCTAAAATTCTTTTAAGTGGGGGAGAGTTGTAACACCCCAAATTTAATCAAAATATTTTAATTAATTATTTAATTGATAATATTCATGTTTTGGTGATTTTTTGGTGGTTTTGTGAAGCATTGGAAAAGTGTGCATTTTTGGATTATTTATTTGATTAATAGTGTATAATATTAATTTATTAGTATTATTATTAATTAAAATGAATATAAGTGAAATAGGGGCAATTTGGGCATTTGAAGGAGTTAGTAAGGGTAATGAGGGAAAAGCCCAAGACTAGGTTTGACAAAATAGAGTTTTGAAGAGAATTAGAATTCATTCGTGTTAATCGTAAGAAGTTTTGTGGACAGAGCTCTGAGGAAAAGGTTGGAGGCAGAAGATTTCCGGAGATAATGGTGAAAGATTTGAATCGGCTAAGGTATGAGGAGTATAGCTTTTCATGATTTTCCATGTATGCCTTTCGATGTGTTTATGGTTGATTTAAGATTTAAGGGGTTTTGGGTTGATTGTGGGAAAATAGGGAAATTAATAATGAAACCTTGAGGGTGTCATTAGTGGTTAGTATTCCTAACTGTTTGATGTGAAACATGAGAATTAGGAAACCTTAGGCCTTCGTGGCTGAAACCTTAGATTATTATATGTCTGACCATAAGGGATATGAATATTTGATATGAGAAATTATGATGCCTTCGGGGCAATTGTAGGGAAATTGTGATTTAGGACATGAATATGTTACGGGGTTGGCCTGATAAACCATAGATTTTGTGTCTCTATCGCCGTAAGACCTTAGGGATGATTTAGGGATGTTTTGGAGGCATTGGGGAAGTGAATCGTGTGGACTTTTGGGTTGATTTAGGTTCTGGTACATAACAGCGTTTTGCTGTCCGTCACGACTGTTCATGTTTTCGGTCAAAATCGTTTTGGACGTAACTTTTGATCCGTAAGTCTATTTTGGCCCCCGTTCGAAGAGTTGGAAAGCTAATGAACAGGGCTATAACATATTATAGATAATTGAATTGGTTTCCCAATATTTTATATCTAATTATGTTTGATAAGTCAATTGTGTATATGTTTTATTAATGAATCATGTTCTGGTCCAGTGATATCTTGATGTTTTGATGCTGCGATTTTCCTTATGAATTACCATGAGGGTAACTGTGATAATATGTGATAATATGATAATTAATATGAGTAGAACTGTGAATATTATGTGCTTAATAGGCGATAGTATGAGAATTATCGCGAGTATAATTATGAATTAATATGTGATAATATGTGATAATATGATGAATTAATGTGAGTATGACTGTAGGCGCTATGTGATTTGTACTTGATTATATGATGACATGATGTATGATGATTATTATGACAAAATATGATAACATATGTATGATGATTATTATGACGAAATATGATGACATGATGTATAATGATTACTATGACGAAATATGATGACATGATGTATGATGATTATTATGATGAAATATGATGACATGGTGTATGATGATTATTATGATGAATTTTGATGACATGACGTATGATGATGAGCTATTATGTTTGATGAATATGATGAATGATGATGCACCATATGTTATTATTATGAGGATTATTATTGACGTGTGCATCATGCATTCATGTGCATCCGGACTTCGGTTCAGGACCTCGATTACTTTGGCTTCAATCCTATTGTGTGGATGTGAAGTGTTTTGATGTGCTCTGATTCTCAAGTAGAATCGATCCTATTGATGGGTATCTATGGAGGGTTGGTGGCCCAGTGTCCATCAAGCTGTGATGATTGGTACCACATGCATTGAGTTTTGTTGCATCTTGCATCTATGAGTCTTTTTATATGAATTATGATGATGTGGCCTTCGAGGCATATTGAGGAATCTATGAGTCTTTTTGTATGAATTATGATATTGTGGCCTTCGAGGCATATTGAGGAATATGAATGTGTTGAGTATGATTATGATGCCATATTACATGTTGATTGTTATACATTGATTATTATGAATCGTGTTACTCACCTTGCCTGTTTGAATGTTACCTCCACGTGGGTAACGTGCAGATGGCCAGGTTTAGCCCTGGACGCCGTCGAGGATTATTTTTGAAGTCTTTGAGTTGTTAGCCTTTTGGTTAACTTAGAGGGTCTTGCTCTGATATGTAACATCGGGTTGGGGTCTTTGAGTTAAACTATATACTGTTGAGTTATTTTGCTTACTTCCCGTATGGGGAAATCCTTGATTGATGCCTTTGAGTTCCGCTGCATTGTGCGAATATGATGTATTTTTGGGAAAACCCTTTGCTTACGGAGTATTGACTTATTTTGAGACATTGAGAAATGTACGCCCTTTGAGGTGAATTTTATTGAATTAAATATTTTACTCTGAAATCTGTGTTATTTTGCCTTGATAATTTTGGGGTAGAAAAGGGTATTACAGCAGACTTGCAACCAAATATGTCAACTTTTAATGACAATGTAATGACCATAATGCCATTACATAACCCTTACGACGCCTCAATGTCAACCATCAATAATATGGCACAACCAACAGGGATAAATTATATCCCTCAGAATTCGCCATCACTAAACATTACTTCTATGATGGCTATGAGGCAACAGATGGACGAGAGTAACCTGGAAATGGTAAACATTCTCACCCAACAAATGGGGACCATCTTTAATCCATTAATTGCTAACACAAACCAAACTTATGAAGTGTTGGCAAGCCAAATGGGGCGTATTGATGATTTCTTTGGCACACCTCCAGTGCCGATTTGACCAACTCCATAGATATCTAACATATAAACGGTCGTAACCCCTGAGAATACAACAACAGTGGCCATATTGGCTCAAAACCAAGGGTTACAAAAAAATCCTCCTTTAAATGGGGAGCAGATAGTGCAAAATGACCTCACTCCTCTTATAGTTCAAAGGAATCAAAATGCTGATCAGATACTTAGGCAAGTCCAGCAAAATAATTTTGTTGGGCAGAACAATATAACGAACGTGGTCGAGCAGATATTGGCCCATGATGGATTGAATGTGGGACTCCATCAACCAAATTTTATTTCCCCACTGCCTGAATATACTCGACAGTCGGAGGTCCCTAAGGGATTAAAGATCGAAAAATTCACCAAGTTCGTTGGAGACACCAATGAGTTGATAGTAGAACATGTCGCCAGGTATCAAACTGAGGCTGGTGACTTAGCTAATAACGAGAACTTAAAATTAAAATACTTCCCAAGTTCTTTAACCAAACACGCATTTACATGGTTTACGACTCTTTCTCCCCATTCCGTGCAAACATGGAGCCAGCTAAAAAGGTTATTCCATGAAAATTTTTATATGAGGCAATCTAAGATTAGCTTGAAAAAATTAGCAAGTGTTAGGCGAAAGGTCCATGAGTCAATAGAGGACTATCTGAATAGGTTTAAACTTTTCAAACCTAGGTGTTTTACGCAAGTACCAGAGCATGAGTTAGTCGATATGGTTGCGGGTGACCTAGATTATTCTATTAGAAAGAAATTAGATACCCAATATCTAAGGGATATGACACAACTTGCAAATAGGGTTTGCCAAGTCGAACGCTTGAAAGCTGAGAAAGCCATAACTAGTAAGTATCATAAGAAAGAGAAAGTCACCTACATAGAATTATATGAGTTCGTCTTCGACGTAGGCGAATATAGTCTAGATGAAAACGAAATCAATGTGGTTGAGTTGAATCCAGGACCCCCATACACTTGTAAATTTTAAAACCACACAATGGCAATAACCTTGTTAAAACCTACAAAAATGAAAAGTTCACTACTAGAACTTATACCTTTGATATTACAAAATGTGACAAAACCTTTGATTTGTTAGTTAAGGAAGGCCAAATACTAGTACCTTCTGGTTTAAAAACTTTTCCTCTATAACAGAGGAAGGAAAGAGGTTTTTGCAAATATCATAACTTTTTGGGTCATAAGACTTCTCAATATTTTCTTTTTAGAGACTTGGTTCAGAAAGCTTTAGACAAAGAAGACTCCAATTTAGCAAGAAGCCAAAATCAAAAACGAAAGTGGATGTCGACCCCATGCAAATGGAGGAAGCACACTATATTGAGCCTTTTAAAATTCTGATGGTGAACACTACTGAAGGCTCCAACATGGACGTCGATAAGGAAGAATGGATCCCTGCTATTGATGACTCTGATTTCTAAGAAGTTTACCCCCAGAATGAAGAGGGGTTGATCGACTTCCTGGGGCATTACAAGCTGAACGACTCCAAAACTATGTTGTGTTCACGTTGTAGTGCGGTCTTTGACGAAGAGGCTGCGAAGAAAGTTGAGAAATCTCAAAGGACCAATCCTGGTCGTGGACACAATAGAGATTAAACGATAAGGTTTACTTCTAATAGTGGGGGCAGGTCCCATCGAAATAAGGACTACAAGAGGCAGTTTTATCAGCCTCGACAAAAGACCTTCAAGCCACTTGCAGGTGCGCCAAAAGACAGATGGGTGAAACCTACTAACCACAAGGGAGCAAGTAACCCAAAGTGGAAATAGGTCGACCAAAAACCTGGGATACCAAAGGACAAGACCCAGAAGGAGACAAACAAAATAACTCGGGTGCCTCTGATCTACAAGAGAAAAAGTCTCATGACACGTACTTAATGGAGGCGCTATCAAAGAAGGAAGAAAGTTGAAATGGAGGCTCAAGTTAACGGGCATGTTGCGCCAGCAGAAAAGCATGAGGCGACTGTGGAGAAGCCAAACCAAAATCCCTATTCTAAGAAGGTTAACAAAGGTGCAAAACCATAGTTTGTCCCAAAAGTGGTGCACAAATCCCCTGTCAAAGGAGGACTGAGGGTGAGGGAGAAGTCCCCTGAGTACTCTCCTCAGTCAGAGGATGAGGCTCTAGACTACACCCCTCAACCAGACAAGGAGGACCCTCATCATGATGATCCTGAGTACTTTCGTGAGACTAAAGACGCCTATGTACCCTTTCGTGAGACTCAACCAAGGCACAAAGAGCCTACGTATACCCCTGGTTCGTACGATGAAATGGTTGAAGACAATTTTAGTGAAGAGTCATAGGGAGATCTCCAAATTAATTGTGGTATTGTATCAGTGTTGCCAGTCGAGTACGACCAAGTGTTAGAGGTCTCAGAGGTCGAGGAGGACTTTGCCTCAGACGAGGCTATCAATCAAAAGCCTTTCTGCTACTATGTTATGAACAACAGAGTAGTCGAAGAGCAACAGACAATGTTTGAAAGGCCATAACCTGGTATGATGTACCATTTGAAACCACTCTTTATCAGAGCTAAGGTGGATGCCAAAGCTTTTAATAAGGTGTTCGTAGACGGTGACGCGATAGTTAATTTAATGCCACATTTTGTGTTTAGGAAGTTAGGGAAAGCTAATGAAAATTTAAGACCCCAGAACATATTACTATTTAACTATAAAGGTAAAAACTAGCAACATTTTAGGGGTAATCCAAGTCAATCTGTCTGTAGGATAGACCTTCAGGTCAACCTTGTTCATGGTTTTTAGAACCAATGCAAATTAGAATTTACTCTTAGGCCGTGAATGGATACATGGCATTGAGTTTGTGCCATCAAACCTCTACCAAAGTGTTGCCATCTGGAGAGAAGATGATATTGTGGAAAATATCGAGGCTGACCAGAGTTATTATAAGGCTGATATAGAAAAGGTTGGCAAAAAGGACTTCAATAGGAACTTGGCAAAAATTCTGCCCTGCTATGCTGCAGAGGAGGTCTATACCTCTAAAGAAGATTCAACCTACGCTCTGAATATGCACTTTAACTATGGGTTCATTTGGGATAAGGAGTAGGAGGGTATTGCCTCTATCGAGGAGGGAAGTCCACCCTCATTGGGTGGATGCTTGTAGACAAAGATGTTTGTTGAGTCACAAGTGTTGGCTCGAATCTCAGCCTATATGGATGAGAATAGAATAAATTCAGCCCTAAAGGATGAGTTGTCTTAAAACATGGCTTGCAAAGCCAGTGTCGAAATTTCTGAAAACCATTGATAAGGCCCTATGGGTCAGACAATAGCTTCGGAAAGTCGGATGCTCGACTTCATCTACATCATTGAGCCTTTGGGGTTTGAAAATGAACCGCTGGGAACCAATATTAAAATGAAGGCCTTAGATCCTCTAGTGAAAATAGATCTGGGCGAAGCAGCAGAAAATGACCAACGTACATCAATGCGAAGATTGATCCAAAGTTGAAGCATAAATTGGTCGAGTTATTCAAAGAATATAAAGATTTATTTGCATGGGATTATAGTGAAATGCCAGGCCTAAGTCGAAGAATGATGGAACTGAAGCTTCCAATAAAGCCTGGGAGAAAGCCTGTGAAGCAGTTGGCAAAAAGGTTTGCACCAGAGGTGATGTCAAAGATCAAGCAAGAGGTTGAGAGGCTGATCAAAAGCAAGTTCATAAAAACAACCAAGTATGTCGACTGGTTAGAAAATATAGTCCTAGTAATTAAGAAAAATGGTACCTTTAGGGTTTAAATAGACTTTAAAGATTTGAATAGTGTGACACCTAAGAATGAATATCCCATGCATGTGGCAGAGATGTTGGTCGACTTAGTCGCAAGTCATGAGTACTCCTGATAGAAACATATATTTATAGCTGAAGAGGAGGTACTCAAAATGAAATTTCGATGCCTAGGTGCGTTCGGCACCTGCGAATGGATAATAATGCCATTCAGTTTGAAAAACGTCGGGGCAACTTACTAGCATGCCATGAAATCAATGTTCCATGATTTTATTGAAACCTTTATGCAGGTCTATATAGACGACATTGTCATAAAATCTTCCTCAGATGATGGTCACTTATTAATTGGTGTACAGGCACGACGTGATCTTGCCTTTGGAAATTCACCTGCAGTCAGTCGGGATTCAGAGGCAATCTGAGATCCCAACTGGGTTTTATTGGGGAATGATGTTTGATGAGTTGGCTCAGTTAGATGAAGACAAAAGGAAAGAGTCACTAAGGCTTATTAGGGAATGATGTTTGATGGTTAACCTCTCTTGACGTTCTAATGTGATAAAAGGTAAGAGTTGCTAAGGCTTATAATAAAAAAGTAAAACCTAAGGCCTTTGGTGAAGGATACTTAGTTTGGAAAGTCATATTGCCTATGGACTGAAAGGACATAGTTCTAGGAAAATGGTTTCTAAACTGGGAAGGACCTTTCAAAGTATTATAAACTCTTTCAAATAATGTGTACGAAATTGAACAATTGACCTTAGAGGGTCGAACCCTGCAAATGAATGGCAAGTACTTAAAGCTATATCGACCTACGTTATAGGAAATTCATATAGACATAGAAAAATAAACAAAGTCTAACAAATAAAGAGGCCCCAAGAATGATAGCCTTTAACATTAAATAAAAATGTGTCTGGAAAGGCATTGTCAAAGATTACATTAAAATAGAAACACCGCCATAGGTGGCGGAAGACAAATAGCAAAAACTAATTGGTATCCTAAAAGGGGAATTGAGGTTTGGGTCACTCGTATTGGGATTTGGCCGAGCAGATTCGATGTTTAATTTGGGAGATGATGGAGTTATAACTTGAAAGCTCACTATCAAGAACAACGAAAATCTCCAGATACTGGATGCTTTTCTTCGTCTCCTCATCTAGTTGGGCTCGAAGTCGACGAGGTTGAAGCGAGGTCTACTATCACAATGGTGGGCGAGCCGTTGCAGCCAATCATCCTTAGAATGCACAACAGTACTGAGACAAAGCTCAATTTTCTTCTTGTAAAAAGAATGAGGGATGGTTTGGTAGATAGCAAATTGGAGCAACACCAAATTGGGTTGGTAAGCTGTGATCCTCACATGCTCTTTGATAGATTTGAGGCTAACAGACGGGAGTCGGGGCGTCAAGAAGGATGACCATATCATTTTGGTTTCCTTGCCTTTGTCGCCATTTCCTGAGAGTGATCGAGTAAACCACTTAGGACTAGGAGTCCTCTTAGCAAAGGGAGCATTGTTGGGAGTGAAATTGTGGCGCTTTGAGAACATAAGTAGATAATGAGCAAAGGCGTTGCGATCTGCTTTGCTTTTGTCAATTAGAGTGAGAAGGCTCAATCGAACACCTTCACATGTTTGTGCTTTGATCTTTGGGTTATTGTCATCAGTATGCTTCACCTTTATGGAAGTCTCGAAGGTGGAAATAAGCCACAATTGGAGAAGCCAGAATGATCCAGCAAGTAAAATCTTGTCATGAGGCTGGATGTTCCTCAAGGCTTCAGTGGCTTCACCTAAAGTAGTGTATAAATATCCTAAAATCAGTTGGCCAAGGTTGACTTTCTTCTTTTCGTGTAGTTGGTTAGAAAGAGTAAGGTACTTCTTTTCCACCTTCAGGGATTTACATTAAAAGATGCACTTGGATAACCATAGGGAGAGGAAAGTTATGTGTTCTTCCTTAGTTACTTCAGGGTCATTGTTAACGGGATGATCAACAATGTACTTTGTGAAGCCATCATGATTTCCCTCAAAGTTGATGGTGTCTGAGTCAAGTTCAGAAGGGTCAAAATCCTCTCCATCTGGGTGAAGGCCAGTTATGGCCGCCACATTGAAGAGAGTGGGGATTAACATTCCGCATGGGAGTTGGAAAGTATTGGTCGTACTCTCCCATAAATAAAGTGAGATGACAAGCATATTTTGGCAATATGTTGGCTCAATCCTAGATAGTTGTATCAGGTTGAAGATTCCCATCTCCTTCTAGGTGTCACTCATATTATTCTCTACTTTGTCTAACCAAGAAGTGTAGTCTTCATTGTTACTTGGGGTGTAGAGGGAAAGATTCGCATGTAATTTGTTTGATATTCTAAGTCTAAAGGCTTTTTAGTGCTAAAAACAGGTTTAGTCTTATGGTATGATGGAAATAATTCCTTACACTTAAAAAGTTCCTCTTTAGGGTCATACATAAGACCCATAAGAGCATTAGGTTTACCAACAAGGGTAAAGGGAATGAGTACCTGTGATTTATAGATTCTGGATTTTTCTTCAAGATTAGGGGGCTATGGTACATATTCCTTATTCCTAACTGCAGTGACATGGTTTAATGTGTAAGCATCAAGAACAATCTCTTTTAATGGAGCATTTTTGCTGGTAGATGCCATTTATAGAAAGTTTGAAACTACAAAGACTTTTGTTTGAGAAAGTTTATTCACAAGAGTGAAGAAGATGATGTAAAAGTGTTGATGTTTTTGAGATGGCCTATTTATAATAGAAAATGAAAGATACTCTTTAGTTTCTTTGCTGAGCTAGTGGGGTAACTTGATACTAAATTGGAAGCGGCAATTGTTAAGTTTGCTGCACCTAGATGGCCTTACCCTATTTATCCGACTTCGTGATAATGAGGGGTATGGGAAGTGGGAAAATGTGTGGTCTCGAGGTGACCGTTGAGAAGAAATGTTATGATGGGAAGATGCCATCCTACTATGTGAATAGTTAGGACAAAAATGCCCATATCTCTTAGAAGATGTCGAAAGAGGCCTTTTTAAGGGGGTAATTTGTTAGCTGAGATTTTTGACCAATAAAAAAAACCCAACAAACAAGGAAAAGTCTTAAAGGATCAGTCTTCAATGACTCATGTTGTTTTATTGATACAATAGATGAATGCATTAAGGAGCGGTTGTCAAAGCCACCACAGACAGAGGAATTGGATGTGCCTCCAAAAAAAGAAATAAAGAATGACTGTTAGAACAAGATTTGTTCTTGACATATTCTATTTTAGTTTTGATGATAACAAAAGTATTAAAAGAACAATAGTTTATTTGATGTGTGTTTTATTTATGCAGGTTCTTGTACATAAATAATCAGAATATTTTTTACTTCGACACACTTGGGAGTTTCTTCATTGCTAGCTTATGGTGGCAGAGTATGAAGAACAATTGCTAGTGTGACTTGATGCAGACTCTAAACTGAAGGCCTCAACATTCAGACGAGCTATTACACTTGGTAATTATATATCAGCATCTGGTATCACTCAGAGTTGGTGATAAAGCTGTGGATTTTTTCGTACTGCAGAAAGCAAGTTGTATTGTCTTATCAGCTTGTCAGCTAGAGTCTACAAGATTGTAAGGCTCGAGAAAGATTGACATGATCTATGGATGTCTGCTCCCAAAGACTCTATCAGTACAAGACCTCTTAAAGACTCAAAGGTTAAACGTGTTACAGACTGGATTCAGAATCTGCTGTGCATCCATCTTCAACGTCTCTTGTATTATGGAGTAAAAGCAAAGACACTTGATTAAGTCACTTCCTCAACGACTAGTTTATGGAAAGGATATATATATATATATATATATATATATATATATATATATATATATATATATATATATATATATATATATATATATATATATATATATATATATATATATATATATATATATATATATATATATATATATATATATATATATATATATATATATATATATATATATATATATATATATATATATATATATATATATATATATATATATATATATATATATATATATATATATATATATATATATATATATATATATATATATATATATGGATGAAGATTCAAGTTTGAATCTTAACAAGGATTCTTCTAATGAAGGAGTAGCAAGATAAAGCAATTATCAACTCTAATCTAATATACAGATTTTCTGTTTTAAGTTGTAATTGTAAAAGCCTTAAGATTTCTTATCTCTGTATATATTAGAAATCTTAAGTGCTTTTAGGTCTTTGTTATGGTGATTTCCCATAACTTTGATACTTGTATCATGTACACCTTGTTCTCTATTCTACTGAGCCTTCAATAGTTTAGATTAAGTCTCCTGCTACGTGCTTGAGCAAAAAGTCTTATCTCACTAGGATTCAAGTAACAACTCTTGAGCCAAGATTATTAAGCCACGTATGTCTCATTGCTTAAGTGGTTGATATGTGAAATTCTTATTCACCTAGTCTGGTTGAGTAAGGGGAAGTCTTTGTCTGTGGGGCGTGAGCAAGAAGTCTTGAGTGTAGCTTGAGCAAGGGAGTCTGGATGGCCAGAAGAGCATGTGGCTCAGCCAGCGATGTGAGCAAAAGGAAGTCTTAGACATGTGCTCTAAGAAAAGAGAAGTATCAACTAGAAGACAGAAGAGCAGGTGGCTCAGTCAGATGGCGTGAGCAAAAGTTAAGTTTTAAACATGTGTTATAAGCAAGGGAATTCTCAAACAATTCTTCTGAACTGTTGTAAAAGTCTTATGCAGAAGCATACGCGATTGTAATAATGAAGTGATTATAATTAAAAGCTCTTGTGAGGCAAGGAGAATAGACTACTATTAGTTAGAGGAGGAACCAATATAAATCTTTTGTGTCTTCTGCTATTATTTTTTTACTTCTATTGTATCCGTTGTCAAATGAATTAACTCAAAATCTAAACATCAGTTCTAATTCTGAAACTCTGATCAGAAGCTAAATTGAAAGAGAACTCAAAACACAATTCAACCCTCCCCTTTCTTGTGTACTTTTCACACCTTCAATGACGATACTGAGATTTATCAAGATATATTGGATGCAAGTCCAACTGATCAAAATGAGTGTCTCACCCTTAGTCCTACTCCAATGCCAGAACCAAACACAACCAAAGATAAAATTCAAGATACTTCCCCAAAACCTCATATATGAGTTCTTAAACAGTTAATTTAATCGCCCACTCATAATGAATGTCGATCTAGGAAAAGACAAAACTAAGAAACTCCTTGGTGTATTAAAGAGATATCTTGAAGCAATGAGATACATTATTGATGAGCTCAAGAGAATCAACCCTCTCCGTGTATGCATAAGATCTTGCTTGAAGAGGATTCCAAATCCTCAAGATAACACCAGAAGAGAGTGAACCCCAATATGTGAGAAGCAATGAAGAAAGTTTTGCGCAATTTTCGAGGTCGCCCCACATGTGAACTTTTAACTTATCCTGAAATAGGGAAGGAGAAAAAATATAAATAAACCTGTGAGTGTAAAGTGTGCAATGTAAAACAATGCATCAAGAGATTGAAAAATTGGGGGTTGGTTATACTAAGGGAAGGTACTAGCACCCTAAGTATCTATAGTATCCTATAGGAACCTCTTGTGTATATTTATGTTACTATTGATTAAGTCATCTGTTGTGTATTAGGGATTTGTTGACTATTTTGAGTTAGTGATAAGAGTGAGAAATGTTTTTTGTTATTTTTGTAGTGTATGTTGAAATAAACTAAGAAAAAGGTGTACGAACTTAAAGGTTTTACTTACTAATGTGTTTGCTAAGATCTCACAATCTTATGCATACGCATTCTCAAGAGGGAGTTGAGAAATTAGAGCGCTCGTAGTTCCACTTACAACTGGGTGGAAATGGGTTTGTTGGGTTTGAGAGAAGAGACAAGTTGTAATCTTAAGGGAGATATCTCACATATTCACCACAAACATTTTGAGAAAGAAGATAATAAGGGAAGAAGCTTCAAACTTGGATGTAGAAAATCTAGAGTAATGCCACATATTCCTTTAAACAAGTTTTTGCATACTAAGAGAAGGACCTTGACTTGGATATAAAATCAACAAGTGTGTCATTTACATCACTTAATGAAATAAGTGTTTTTGTACTATAATAAAAGAAGGACCCCAACTTGGATTTTGAGTCAACAAGTGTGCCACTTACATCACTTAAATAGGAAAAAGTTTGTAATGTTTAATATATGGTGTGGGGAATAGAAGAGACATATCTTCTATAGAGATGATTCATGACTCATCTCTAGGGGGAAAAGTTTGAGTTTGAAGCCAAAGGTTGGCTAGGTTTGACTTGAAGTTTGAATTTGAAGTTGAAGCTACAAAAGGCGGCTATGGTTGGAGTTTTTGAAAGCTTGAAGCCACAAGGGCTATGATTTTGAGCTTTGGATGAAGTTGAAAACTTCAAGGGGAACCCTAATGTTTTAATTAAGTTGAGAACCTCAAAGGGGATCCTAGGGTTTTAACTGAGTTATAGTTTGAAGAGGATCCTAAAATTCAAATCGAGTCTAAACTTAAGGATGAGTATTGAAATGCAACAGTTGTATGAATACAAGTGTCATAAACATAAATATCAAGATAAACTTAACAAGACAAAATTGATTAAGCTTTTAAACAAATGTAGTCATTAAGGATGAAATGAACATGATTGTGATCAAACATGGTATATCAACATGTGAGTAAGCATCAGACAAGTAGACATGTTCATTATGGTGAGAGTTTATGAAGGAAATACTTGAATATGTGAGAAAAAATTTGATCAATTGAAGCAATCACAAATAGGTTCAAGCAAGAATTTATTCAAAATGAATTAAAGATCAGATGAATATAGCAAAGGGTAAACAAAACCCTAATAGAAATTTATGGAGATAAACATAAGAGCAAGACATTTAAATATGGTTGAGTCAAAGGCTTTGGGGAATTCAAACTCAAGTGGAAGCCTTAGTAACGTATCAATATGTTTTTCAAAAGATTAGTTGAACAAAACCATAAGGTTTCAACTAAACATCAAATAATCAAAGTATTTTTCAAAGGAAATAACACCTAATCATGGTATGTATAAGTCAAGAAAACATGTTATATACATCAGCAAGACTTAAACAAGGTATATTATGACCATAAAGACACATATGTGCAATTAGGTCAAGAGAATAATCAAAAGGAATCATAAAAAGGTATGAAAAACACTTAAAAAGTGATAGTTTTCAACCTAATAAAAAGTGATCAAATAAATATTATTTTTTGAGATTTTTTTCATGGATTCTATAAATAGGGATGATGATTGACAAGTGCGAAAAAAATTACTAAAAAATAATGATTTTTTCATAGGGAAACAACTGAGAGGAGTTGTGAAAAAGTATGAAAATAAAAGTGATAAAAAGAAAGGGAATGACTCCCATGTGTGTTAAACCCACACCCTTAGGGCGATGGGCTTAAAACAATGCCCACCGGTCCATTGCGTGCCTAGTGACAAAGAATGCACGCTTTGAATAATATATGAAATTTCAAGTTTGAAAATGTTAAAAAAAACATTAAAAGGTCTAGGGCGAGGGGGATTCGAACCCCAGACCTTATGCACAAACACACGCGAAAAACAAACCGTTTACCACCATGGTGCAATTCCCAAGTCAATATTAAAACCAACTTTAATTGATAATATATTAAACTTAAATGGTAAATTCAAAAATGGTGCCACCACCATTGTCTTCTTCTTCTTCGAGCTCCAACTTCTTCTTCATTTTTTAAATTGCTAACTCTCTTAATATGCAACCAAATTACTTGATGTAAAAATGAAAGTTGTTTAAAATTTTGCTAGGAATTCAATGGTACAATTGAATTGCATTTATATTAAGTATATCTCACACAATTAAACTAAAACTAGTATGAACCCTAATTTGAAAGTTCAAAATGAAATCCTGTAGGTTCATGATATAATGCAACTAGCTGAGGGAAAACAATCACCACATCATGACAAACATATATGTAACTCAAATGATCAAGAATGATGCATGAATCATAAAGTTTGGATTTTGAAAACTTATCTTGCAAGTGAAGATTGAATTCTTTGGTAAAGGTGTTATAGTTGCAATTTCTTGATGCTAACAACTTCCTTGGCCTCCAAGGAGTGTGTTGATGTGTTTAAATTGACTTGAAATCTTCTAAAACTCCCTGGCCAACTCAATCTGCAGCTTGAACAAAGTGGGATATAGAGGATGTGATTCTGGTGTTACAAAATGTGTATGAGTGTTTGGATCACTTCTACATGATGTATGTGAAGTGTTTGGATGCTTAGAATGATTGGAAATGGCCTTGAATTAAGAATTCAAGTTTTCACTTCTTTGAAACTTGGAATTTTGGAAAGGAGGAGGATTTGGAGAAAACAAGCTTCTTGCAATATTTTGGTGTGTTTTAAATGAAGGAAAAGAGCCTTATTTATAGAAAAATGTTTAAAATTTTTGTGAAAATTTTTGGACTAGGATACATTGTATTACCCAAGGAATAATGGCATGTACCTATTACTTGAGTGATAAGGTACAAATCCCCCCTTCTCACCTGTACCTATTACTTGAGTGCGAAGCTACATAGCCTCCCAATAAGTAATGACATGTAGCAATTGGTTGTGTAACATAAAATTCTTCATCAAAGAGGCCATTCAGGAATGCATATTTCACATCCATCTGACACATATGCCAGTTGTTCATGTTTGCTAGACCAACAATAAACCTGATTATTTCAATCCAAGCAACAGGTGCAAAAAATTCATCGAAGTTGATACCTTCTTTCTAAAAAAACCCTTTCGTCATAAGTCTTGCCTTGTGTTGAGTTACTTCTCCTTTGGGATTTAACTCCACCTTATAAATCCATTTTACATTGATTTCCTTCTTGGCTTGAGACAATTCGACAAGTGATCAAGTATTGTTGACTTCAATGGACTTTAGTGTTAGATGATGGCTCGGATCTAGAAGGGGGGGGGGGAGGGGTTGAATAGATCCCAATTAAAAATTGAATTGGCGCTTACCAATTAAAATTGGTTTTAAAAATGTTTTTAAGTGTGGAAGCGGCCTTGGAAAAATCACGTCTAAAACGAACCGTTATTGGAAGATCGGATATGCGTATAGCCTTATGGAAAAGATAATGAGAAAATAGATTCAACACACTAGTCACACTATCAAATGATTCCAACACTATCTAGTAAGACTAGTACCAATGCTTAACAAAACTCACAAAGTGAGCAAAAATACAAAGCAAACTTTGGTTTAAGCAATTTATCAAACACTTGGTGTGCAAGGCACTCCAAGCAAGTTTTGTCTTAAGTAAGTGACATTAAAATCCTTGTACAATATGTTATTGCACTAGAGTTCAAAACAGTAGTAATCACTTATTCAATTCAACACTAATTTTGATTAAACAACTTATACTAAAATCACTTAATTTTTAAGCTGAAAATGAAAGTGCTGAAAAATAAAGGAGACAAAGATTTGTTGAGGCAGTTCCCCCGCCGTCCTCGCTTTGGGGTACGTCTGCCCTCAATTCTAAAATAGAATTGAGATGAATTATAATAGATATCACCTGTAGGGTTGTAATGGTTTATACAAGAATTGATAAGTAAACATACAAACAATCCCTTTGACGTTGATGATGCTATCGTTTCTTGCCCCTTGATTCGATTCGAATCAAGTTCTCCGATTTGTTGTGAGTAGACCTCCGATTCCAGCCCCTTTGTTGAACAACCTTCCGTTCTTCAAACCCTCGGCTCGGCTGATCTCAAACACCCACAAATCAAACCCGGAACCCTCTTTGAACGCTCCACTAATTTCCGCTACTAGATTGACAAAGCCTTCCGCTTCTCAATCACCTTCGCTCAGCTGAAGTAGGTAGAGATGAACCGTACCGAAAACCCCCCCAAATTCTTCGAATCTTGGAGGGTAAAACCTTCAAGGTTTTATTCAAGAAGAACCTGCCTTCAAAATCAACCTGAACCATATTTCCTATCAATGGCTTCGGAATTTATCACCTTGAACAAGATCACAATCACTCCAAAAATTATTGTGTGTAGTTGTTGTGTTGTGAGTTGTAGAAGATGAAGTTTGATGAAACTTGATGGCACCTATTTCACTCTTCTTGTTTTTGTTACAATTGACTCAAATTCACAATTGTTTTTTGTTAAAAGGAACAACCTTCTATTTATAGAAATAAGCCAATCAACCAACACAACAAAAATTCAAACACAGTGGAAAAACTTCATTAACTGCACCAACGCGCGAACGGTCGACCATAGCAGGTCTATGCATCGATGCATAGCTTGAATTTTCAGACAATTCAAAAGCCCAATAGTATGCGTCGATCATAGGTCGGTGTGCGCTAACCAGTGGGAAATGCAACGACTTCATGCGTTGACTGATGGTCGACTCAAAGTTGCCATGCACTGATCTGTGGAAAAGTGAACTGTTGTATGCGCTGACTGGTGGTCAACTCAAAGCTCTAAAATCTGCAAAAAAAATGATATATTTGTTGCTTCGTGCATTTTGTCACGATTATTCATCAATCACATATATTGAAATGAAAATATAATGGATCAAAGAGATATAGGAAGGATATGATATGTTAAGTATTGCATTTGTCTTGTGAGTAGAGCCGACAACTCCGATTCATCTGAGGTTGTACTTTGTCATCATCGAAACTTGAGAACATATGTTGTGTGACAGTTTGCCCTCACATACTCCCCCTTTTTTATGATGACAACTTGTGCGAAGCTAGTAAGAACAACACACAATATTATTAACATAGTAGCATAACCTCCCCCTTTCTTTTGCACTTCTGTACTTTCATGAAAAAAATGTGGAAGAGCTGTTTTGATCTACGTGGCTTTTCTCCCCCTTTGACAACATCAAAAAGAGATGGAGAAAGATAAAGATTTACAAATTTACAAATAACAAAACACTCAGCAGGAATCTTTTAATCAATATCCACACATAATATTGATAATGAGCAAAAATATAGATTAAACAAAAGAAAACAGACACAAAAAGTCTTAACATTCCATAGGAATCAAAACAACAAAAGATAGGTTGCACTTAGTAAAGAAACAAAACACAATGCAAGCAACTAATGAAATGGGAAAATGCAAAACAGAACACTAATGTCCTCGACCACGTCCACGCCTCTTATAGTAATAGGGATGTCGGTGAGGGTCGGCCAATTCGGTGAATTCCACAGTGATGTTGCTCAAGTAATCGAGACTGTCAGCTATGGCGCGTTCCTTTTCTTGGTGAGAATGAACAAGGATCTCAAACCGAGCATCCAGTTGTGTGGAGATACCGTTCAACCGTTCATTTTGAGTGTGTAGCTCAGTACGAATTTGGTCCAACCACTCATCTTGACCTCTAATAAAGTTTTGCTGTTGCTCCTGCATAGAACTCATAAAGCTTTGTTGTTCCAATTTCATGGACTGCAGCATGTTTAGAATATCCGAGTTGTTGGACTGCGGAGGAGATGGTGGTGTCTCATAGCTTGTTTGAGATGGCCGATAGAATTTCCCAAGAGTAGTCCAGCCAGTATGTTGCCACTCACCCCAACCTGGATTGTATCTTCTTCTGCCTCAGTCGGAGCCGTGTAGGAAACTCAATCAGTGTTTGTGTATTCAATATGATCTTGATAATTGTCAGGAGTCTCATGTGCTTGGTCTACTACCTGTTCCTCTTGTTCTTCTTCTTCTTCTTCTTCCTGATCCTCTTGATCTTCGTCCTCACTTTCAGAACTGTCATCAGATTTTTCTACAACTCTAGGGATATTTGCTCTTCGAACAAACCTGTAGCTTTCTCTTTCTTCACACCAAAAATAGCCCATCATGGAAAGAGTTTTTGTGCTGAACTCTTTGTCGGAAGAGAGAGAGGTACATGGAAACGATGGATAGACAACTTCAGCCGCAGTGAGAACTTCTGAAATAAATTATCCATAGGCTAGAGCAGTTCCTCTGCCTGAATCTCTCAGAGCAAACATTCGATTGGCGATGTAGTAGGGCCAGTTGATTTTGATCTTATTTTTCAGAATGTATATGAGATGCACCTCAACCTGTTCAACTCTAGACAGTTCTCCTTTCTTTGGCCGCAAAATGCGAGCCACAATCCATTAAAGAATGCGCTCCCCTGTTTGAAGTTTACCTATAGTAACGGTTCTTGGAAACGCGCCACTGTTCACAATATGCTCCGGATAAGGTCGTTTTAGCATATCGTTTAAGGCACTCTTAAATTCATATCCAGGAACGGTGCGAGAGTAAGTTACCTCATGAGGAAGATTTTCATCAGCAGCCACTGTTAAATTGAAATATTTACTCCACACAGCAGAATTCAAATTTACCTTTGTTGTGCCGATCTTAGAGTGACAATCCTGACCTCGGAACTTGTCATGCAGGCAAGTGTAGAACACACGCACCAAGTCTTCATTATATTTGGTGTTGCATTCAAGGAAGTTGACGAAGCCTTGAAACTCCAGCAGAGCCATGATTTGGGTGAGATGCATGCGTACCGCCGTTGCTTTATAGAATGCATGTTGCTTAACAACCCCTCTCTTGCCAATATCTTTGTTGAAGTTGTCAACAAGGGATGGAGGAATCAATGACACAACAGTGATGGGTATGGAAGGAAATGATGAAGCTCTTGATCTCTTACCGGTAGTTCTTCGGGATAATGAAGCCATTGGTAATGATTTGGAGAACGGGTAGATGTAGAGAGCAAGGATTTGGAGAGGATTGTTGAAGTGATTTGGGGAAGATGATGATTACCCTTTTATAGATGGAGATTAGGGTTTTGGGAAGTGGAGGAGACAAGAGACATTAGGGGTAAGTAGATGCAACTTACTAGGATTATGAGTAAATGCATAATTAATTGAGAAGAAAAAAAGGTGTAATGCAGGAAGATGGAACAATTTTTAAAAATAAAACTGAATTTTTGCGCGAAGCGTCGACCATACCCCTGCATGCGTCGACGCATACTGTTTGATTTTTGATAAATACAAAAGTATACAGCGTGCGTTGACCTCTGCCCTGTTGTGGTCGACTCAAAGAAGGCAAAAATGCAGATTTTCAATTAATGTCACATACAATGCCACATATGATGCCTCCCTACAATGTCACATAACACTAAGCATCCAAACAAATAATATACATAGAAAATGTCATATATATACAATATAGGTCATGCGATACAATTTTTAAACATGAGAATATATATATAGAGAGAGAAGAGAAAGGAACAATATCACCTCTATACCGGAATAGCTTGATAATGATACACTTGTGCTTACAACAAACTTAACTTGTTAGAAGTACAAGAATATAATTGTAAATGGAATAAGACGAAAGACGCAAATATTATACCCTATCCGAAATATCGAGAATGCCAAGTTCTCGGCGGATATGAAAGAAAGGTTCAGTCGCTAGCGGCTTTGTGAAAATGTCCGCTAGTTGATTTTTAGTGTCAACGTGTTCAAAGACAACATCACCTTTATCTACATGATCCCTAAGAAAATGGTTTCGAATTTCGATATGTTTGGTGCGAGAATGCAACACAGGATTTTTGGTGAGATTAATGGCACTTGTATTGTCACAGAAAATGGGAACACGTTCTAGTTTGAGGTTAAAATCCAATAATTGCTGCTTAAGCCATAGAACTTGAGTGCAACAACTACCGGCGACAACGTATTCCGCTTCGGCGGTTGACAAAGCAACTGAAACTTGTTTCTTGTTATGCCAACTAACCAAGGAGTTTGAAAATAAATGACACGTACCACTAGTGCTTTTCCTATCCGATTTACACCCGGCAAAATCAGAATCGGAGAAGCCCACCAATGAACAATCATTACCTTTGGAATACCATAGTCCATACTTCGGAGTACCAGAGAGGTATCGAAGTATTCGTTTGACAGCTTTTAGATGGGATTCCTTGGGACGTGATTGATATCTTGCACACATGCACACACTAAACATAATGTCGGGTCTAGAAGCAGTAAGATAGAGAAGAGAACTAATCATACCTCTATACCTTTTTACCTCTACATCTTTACCGCTTTCATCTTTACTCAAGTTTTCACATGTTGGCATAAGAGTGTCAATGGCCTTGGATTTTGCCATGTCAAATCTCTTGATAAGTTCCAAACAGTATTTTGTTTGGCTCACGAATGTTCCTTCTTTGAGCTGCTTAATTTGCAATCCGAGAAAGTATGTGAGCTCCCCCATCATACTCATCTCGAATTCACCCTGCATAAGGTCAGAAAACTCTCTCACGAGATTCATGTTAGTAGATCCAAATATAATATCGTCAACATAAATTTGTACTAATATCAAGTGTTTTCCTTGACGTTTAATGAAGAGAGTAGTGTCAACCTTTCCTCTTGAGTAACCTTGATCAAGTAAAAATTTGCTTAGTCGCTCATACCAAGCTCTAGGAGCTTAGTTTGAGCCCATATAAAGCCCTTTTTAGTTTGTAAACATGATCAGGATACTCATGAGATTCAAAACCCGGAGGTTGTGCAACATAGACCTCTTCATTTATGTAACCGTTAAAGAACGCACTCTTGACATCCATTTGAAATAACTTAAAATCCTTTGCACACGCAAAGGCAAGCAAAAGGCGTATAGCCTCGAGTTGGGAAATTGGCGCATAAGTTTCCTCATAGTCGATGCCTTCCTCTTGGTTATACCCTTGCGCGACCAACCGCGCCTTGTTACAGGTTATTACCCCGTTTTCGTCCAACTTTTTCCTAAACACCCATCAGGTGCCAATTACTCGATGTCCTCGCGGAGGAGGGACAAGGTCCCAAACCTCATTTCTCGTGAACTGATTAAGTTCATCTTGCATTGACAAAAACCAGTGTTCATCGAGTAAGGCTTCTTTAGGGTTTTTAGGTTCCATTTGTGAAACGAAAGCGAAGTGATAACAAAAATTACTTATCTTAGACCGGGTTGTAACACCCTTTGAGATATCTCCGAGAATGTTGTCTATTGGATGATCTTTAGAAGACTTCCAAGCTTGAGGGAGAGCATCACTTGTAGATGGATGATCTACCTCCGTTTCTTCATGTTGGACATCTTTTTCCTCCTCAACTTTTGCTTTGTCGGGCTGATCAATTCCCGACTCTGCATTTTTAAGTATGTCTTCAGTAGATGTTCCTGCACCATGAATAACACTACCTTTTCCGACATTTCTCGGATAAGATTCATCAAATGTTACGTGTACCGATTCTTCAACAATAAGTAATCTTTTATTATAAATTCTATAAGCTTTACTTGATTGAGAGTATCCGAGGAAGATATCTTCGTCAGCCTTATAATCAAATTTGCCCAAGTTTTCCTTTCCATTATTTAGCACAAAGAATTTGCAACCGAAAACATGCAGGTGAGATACATTGGCCTACGCCCTTTTAAAAGCTCATACGAAGTTTTGTTTAGAATGGGGCGGATGAGCACCCTATTCAAAACGTAACAAGCCGTACTTATGGCGTCGGCCCAAAAATATTTCGGTAAACCACTCTCGTTGATCGTTGTTCTTCCCAACTCTTCTAAAATACGATTTTTACGCTCCACAACCCCATTTTGTTGAGGAATGCATGGAGCGGAGAAGTTATGATCAATTCCATGGTTACCACAATATTATTCAAACAAATGGTTTTCAAACTCACCTCTATGGTCACTTCTAATTGAAACGATGTTTGTGCTAAGTTTATTTTGGGAAAGCTTAACAAATCTCTCAAAGGCGGCGAACGTATCGCTCTTGCTCGCTAAGAAAATAGTCAAACAAAATCTAGAGTAGTCATCCACTATTACGAAACCGTAATAATTTCCACCTAGGCTTTTGATTCTAGATGGCCCAAATAAATCCATATGGAGAAGCTCAAGAGGTCTAGTTATTAAAATCACATTTTTTGATTTAAAAGATATCCTCGTTTGCTTTCCCATTTGGCAAGCATCACAAAGGTGATCCTTGGTAAATTTTATTTTGGGGAGACCTAGGACTAGATCTTTCGAGACCACTTTGTTTAGCAAGTCAAAGTTAACATGTGCTAAGAGTCTATGCCATAACCATGAATCTTCACTCATTGTTATGAGGCATTTGTCACTTGTTAACGATACTTCATTCAAGTCTAGCATATAGACGTTGTTCACCCTTAGGCTATTAAACATACTTTTCTTATCATCATTATGCACAAGTTTGCAACAATCTTTTGAAAAAGATACATTGTATCCTTTTTCGCATAATTGGCTAATGCTAAGTAAATTATGTTTAAGACCTTCGACGAGCAACACATCGAAAATAGTAGTGGAAGAAGGGTTACCTACACTACCTTTACCAAGTATTGCACCACGATTATTGTCACCATATGTTACATATCCTTTCTTCTTTGCCACGAATTCAATGAAGAGGGATATGTATCCAGACATGTGTCTTGATCATCCACTATCGAGAACCCATCTTCTCTCGGTGGTGTCGAGACATTGTACCTATGAAAAACAATCAATAAGAGAAGGTACCCAATGGCTTATTGGATCCTAAATGGTGAGTAACAAGATGGTTGCATTTGGGAAACCATTGATAGATGCCTTTAGGAACTAGAAACCTCCTAAATCGGCACTTAGCAATTGAATGGCCCTTTTTGCAACAATATAAACAAGAGAAGTCAACATTAGAATTGCCTTTGCTATCATTATATTTTATCACATATTTATATTTTTGGTATGGATTGACCATACTTTCTCGAAAGTTTGATTTATCTATAGCAAAGGTAATTTTAGGTTCAAGTGCCTTGTTAAGTTTGGCCGTTAGGTTTCTAACTTCACCTTGCCAAATATAACAAGTATCACAACCATAGTTGACTACTCTACTTCTCAGGTCCTCACAACCCAATTTAGTACTTTCCACCATAGAAGCCTTAAGTGCCTCAAGTTTCCTTTTGGATTCTTGAATTTTGTGCTCTAGGTGAGCAAATATTTGTTTGTTAGAGGCAAGCCTCTTAAATGCCTCTTTTGCTTCATTGTGCAAAGTATTAAATGCGACTTGTAATTCAAAATAAGACATATTTGAAGAGTTTTCATATTTAGAGTGACGTACTTGTTTTTTCTTATTCTTTTGATGAGCGGAAAGACACAAGTTTACAGATTCTTCTTCATCACTTGAGCTTTCATCGTTGGAGGAAGAGTAACTGTCGCTTTCCTAAGCTATGTATGCTCTTTTCGGCTTTGATGACTTTTTATGTGATTTATTAGACTCATTTTCTTTGTCCTTTTTGTTCAAAGGACAATCAGGCTTGTAATGACCGGGCTTTTCGCATTTGTAGCACGATCCTCTAGTTTTACTTCCTTTGGTGTCATTATTTCGAGAGTTCCTTGACTGCTTTCGGAAGTTGACAAGGTTTCTTTCAGAATGTTGGATGTCGTTCTTTCTCACATAACGATTGTAACGCTTTACGAACAACCCCATATCCTCACTCTTGTCATATTATTCATTGTCACTAGATGAATAATCATTTTGCTCCTTGGTGTGAGACTTCGAAGATGGAGTCTTTAGAGCAATAGATTTCTTCTTAACAATCTTTGTTTTGTCCTTCTTTTCTTTCCTTTCATGTTGGTCGAGGCTAAGTAACACTTGTTCATGCTCTTGTAGTTTTCCAAATAATGTTGTTAGGTCTAAAATAGTAAGATCATTTGCTTCTTTGATGGCTGTCACTTTCGGCTGGCATTCCCTGTTAAGACATCTTAAAATTTTATTAGTAGCAACATCATTGGCCACCGGCCTATCAAGTGAATGTAATATATTGATAAGATGAGTAAATCTCTTTTGCATGTCTGCAATGGTTTCCCCTTGCTCCATGTAAAAGAGATCAAATTCTTGTGTTAGTGTGTTGATTCTAGCTAACTTCACATCATTGGTCCCCTCATGAGCGATTTGAAGTGAATCCCACATGTCTTTTGCCGTAGGGCAATGAGACACACGGTAATATTCATCAACTTCTAATGAGGATATCAAAATGTTCTTAGCTTTCCAATCATAGTTGTATTTCTTTTCACCATCTTCGGTCCATTGTGCTTCGGGCTTAGGCACAACCACATTATCCGCATTGGTCATAGTTATTTCTATTGGACCATTGAGAATAACGTTCCATATTTTTCTGTCTATGGAATTTATGTGCACCTGCATACAATCCTTCCAATAACCGTAATTTTCACCATTGAAAATGAGAGCTCTATTATAAGCCCTTTTAGGTTCGTTTGCCATTTTCTATCAAAGTTATACTTGAAGCACGAAGTGAACCGGTGCTCCTGATACCACTTGTTAGACGATGGCTCGAATCTAGAAGGGGGGGTTGAATAGATCCCAATTAAAAATTGAGTTGGCACTTACCAATTAAAATTGGTTTTAAAAATGTTTTTAAATGCGGAAGAGGCCTTGGAAAAATCACGTCTAAAACGAACCGTTATTGGAAGATCGGATATGCGTATAGCCTTATGGAAAAGATAATGAGAAAATAGATTCAACACACTAGTCACACTATCAAATGATTCCAACACTATCTAGTAAGACTAGTACCAATGCTTAACAAAACTCACAAAGTGAGCAAAAATACAAAGCAAACTTCGGTTTAAGCAATTTATCAAACACTTGGTGTGTAAGGCACTCCAAGCAAGTTTTGTCTTGAGTAAGTGACTTTAAAATCCTTGTACAATATGTTATTGCACTAGATTTCAAAATAGTAGTAATCACTTATTCAATTCAACAATAATTTTGATTAAACGACTTATACTAAAATCACTTAATTTTTAAGCTGAAAATGAAAGTGCTGAAAAATAAAGGAGACATAGATTTGTTGAGGCAGTTCCCCCGCCCTCCTCGCTTCGGGGTACGTCTGCCCTCAATTCTTAAATAGAATTGAGATGAATTATAATAGATATCACCTTTAGAGTTGTAATGGTTTATACAAGAATTGATAAGCAAAAATACAAATAATCCCTTTGACGTTGATGATGCTATCGCTTCTTGCCCCTTGATTTGAGTCGAATCAAGTTCTCCGATTTGTTGTGAGTAGACCTCCGATTCCAGCCCCTTTGTTGAACAACCTTCCGTTCTTCAAACCCTCGGCTCGGCTGATCTCAAACACCCACAAATCAAACCCGGAACCCTCTTTGAACGTTCCACTGATTTCCGCTACTAGATTGACAAAGCCTTCCGCGTCTCAATCACCTTCGCTCAGCTGAAGTAGGTAGAGATGATCCGTACCGAAAAACCCCCAAATTCTCCGAATCTTGGAGGGCAAAACCTTTAAGGTTTTATTCAAGAAGAATCTGCCTTCAAAATCAACCCGAACCAGATTTCCTATCAATGGCTTCAGACCTTATCACCTTGAACAAGATCACAATCACTCCAAAAATTATTGTGTGTAGTTGTTGTGTTGTGAGTTGTAGAAGATGAAGTTTGATGAAACTTGATGGAACCTATTTCACTCTTCTTGTTTCTGTTACAATTGACTCAAATTCACGATTGTTTTTTGTTAAAAGGAACAACCTTCTATTTATAGAAATAAGCCAATCAACCAACACAACAGAAATTCAAACACAGTGGAAAAACTTCATTAACTGCACCAACGCGCGAACGGTTGACCATAGCAGGTCTATGTGTCGAAGCATAGCCTGCATTTTCAGACAATTCAAAAACCCAACAGTATGCGTCGACCATAGGTCGGCATGCGCTGACCAGTGGGAAATGCAAAGGCTTCATGCGCCGACTGATGGTCGACTCAAAGTTGCCATGCGCTGATCCGTGGAAAAGTGAACTGTTGTATGCGCTGACTGGTGGTCGACTCAAAGCTCTAAAATCTGCAAAAAATGATATATTTGTTGTTTCTTGCATTTTGTCACGATTATTCATCAATCACATATATTGCAATGAAAATATAATGGATCAAAGAAATATAGGAAGGATATGATATGTTAAGTATTGCATTTGTCTTGTGAGTAGAGTCGACAACTCCGATTCATCCGAGGTTGTACTTTGTCATCATCGAAACTTGAGAACATATGTTGTGTGACAATTTGCCCTCACATTTAGTTCCTCATTCATCGATTTCATCCACTTTGAATCCTTTAATGACTCAACTGCATTGACTAGTTTGACATATGCATAGAAAGCATGATGTACCAACTCACCTTCATTACTGACCATATCATATGGTGTACTTGTGCTTTGAGGTCTACTTGTGCTTGCTTGACCTCTGACTTCTTGTTATTGAACTTCTCTTTCGACTTCACTTTTTGGTTCTTCACAAAAGATTCTCACTAAATCCTTCTTTACATTTTCAGTCCAATCCCATTCTTTAAGCTCATCTATGATCACATCCATGTTGATCATTACTTGCTTGTTTAATGTGTCAAACAACTTGTATCCACCAATTGAATTATATCATATTAGGATCATTTGACTCAACTTGTTATCAAGTTTTCTTCTCAACTAATCAGGCACATGTCTATGTGTTATAAATCCAAATACTTTTAGATGAATTAAGATAGGCTTAACACCAAACCAACATTCTTCAGGCGTGATTTTTTATAGCTTTTTTGTTAGGCATCTGTTCAAAATGTATGTTGCGGTCGACACAACTTCTCCCCATAATTCTTTGGGTAAATGCTTTCCTTTTAACATACTTCTAACAATAATCATGATGGTTCTTTTCTTCCTTTCAGTAGTTCCATTTTATTGTGGAGTGTATGGTGGAACAACCTCATGCATAATCCATTATTTCTCATATAATGTGTCAAAGTCTTTCGTCACATATTCTCCACCACCACCAGTCCTTAGAATCTTGAGCTTTCAACCACTTTGTCTTTCGACCATAGATTTAAACTTGGTAAATACCTCAATCACTTCACTTTTATTCTTGATCAAGCAAGTTCATAGTTTATGACTAAAATCATCTATGAATGTGACAAAGTATCTGTTACCTCTAAATGAATCCACCTAGACAGAACCATACACATTAAAGTATATGATCTCAAGAATTGCCTTCGACTTGTTTCCCACATCCTTGCAGAAGTTGTTCTTGTGCTGCTTTTCCTGCACACATTCCTTGCACACTTCATTTGGAATGTAGATTTCTGGTAACCCGAAACCATATTTCTTCTTTTCAGATCTCTGGTGTCTTTGAAGTTGAGATGGCTAAGTCTATAGTGTCATATCCTTTCATCTCTGCTAGTTGTAGTTGCAAGGCATTTGTACTCTATCACATTAAGATCAATATTGAAGGTTCTATTATGAGACATGAGAGTCTTCAAGATTAACCTTCGACCTAATTTGAGAACTCTCATAATCTTATTTTGAATCGACACTTTGTAATTCTTTTCAACCAACTACCCTAGGCTGAGAAAATTACTTTTCATGCCTGGTGTATACAAAATTTTGGAAATTACTGACCTTTTTTTTCCATCTTTCCTCATAATAAGAACATACATTACCTTTAACTTCTAGAGTACAATCATTTGAAAATTTCACCATGTTCTTCATCGAGGCTTTTATGTTGACAAACCAATATTTCCTACTAGTCATGTGTGATGACTATCCTGAGTCTAAGTACCATTGGTCCTTGAATCTGTATTCATTTTTTGTTGTCACCATCAATAACATCTCTTCTTCTTCACGCTTTGCATCATCTCCCTGGTTCTTTTTTTCCAGGACAATCACTATAGTAGTGACTATATTTCTGACAATTGAAACACTGAATGTGATTTTTGTCAGGTTTTCATCCACCACCTCTACCTCCAACACCACATTCGTGGTTGCTTTTGTATGAGGGTCTTCTTTGATTCGACAACATTCATTTTTGATGGTTTCCTCTACCAATCGAATTATTGTAGTCTTCTGCCTTTGTTGTCAAACCATTTTCCTTTGTCTTTCTTTTTTCTTACTGATTACGCCTCCAAAGCCACGTTAATTTTCAACTTGGTTGTAACTCTTTTAGTCATTCTTTGTTCATGAGATTCAAGCATCCCTTGAAGCTCTTCCTTTTTCAATGTTCATAAGTTTTTCTATTCTTCCATGGCTACTACCATATGATCGAATTTTGGAGTCAATGACCTCAAGATCTTTACAATAACTGATCTTGATGTCAACACTTCTCCATATACCTCAATTTGATTCATCAGTTTCGTAACCTTAGTGAAGAAATCAATTATGCTTTCACTTACTTCCATTAGAAGCAATTCATACGTTTTTTTTGTGAGTTTGTAACCTCACTTCTTTTACTTTTTCAACGCCTCCAAACAATTAAACATTTTCAGAATTTTCCATGTTTCTTTCGTCGATTCAACATCACTCAGCTTTTCAAAATTGTATGTATCAAAACATTGATGGATCATAAAGAGAGTTTTATAATCTTTCTTCTTCAATTCTTTGTGTGTAGTCTTTTCTTTATCCGTCACATTTTCTGCAAGTGGCGTTACTCCTTCCTTCACAAGATCTCACATGTCTTGATAACAAAATACAAACTTCACATGCTTACACCAATTATCATAATTCTTACAATTCAGAATCAAAAGACTTGCTGGAAAATGCTCATTTAGACGAGTCATTGTGTTATGCTTCCCAAGAGTCAAACAACCAGTGCTCTAAATATCCGATGTTGGAATTACGCCCAAAACTTGGAGATTTTTGAATCAATCTTGATGAACAAGAATAAATTCTTCTGATTTCGCCTCTTGTTCTTCACTCTTCACTCGAGTGAATCAACCACACATTGGTTGCAAAACGATTCTGCTGTGCAACGATTATTAAAGAAGAAAAGAAAACATGAATTGAGGAAGAAAAGAGAAACTAGGGTTTGAGAGAAAAAGGGGAAGAAAGAGAATATTTATGCAAAATTTCTCTCTACCTTCAAACTGAAGTTTTATTTACTTTTTAATTTTTTCTCTATTCAACTACATTATTATAATGATAGCGTACCTTCCTATTTATAGTTTGAGATTACTTGCATACCAATCAATCTCCAACTAATCTGATTCAACTAAAAACACAAAATAAAACTAAGTCTAAATGTCTTTCGAAATACACTTCTTCGACATTTTGTCGACTACTCAATTTCTACACACAAAATATTTCGACAACAACAAATTCTATTAAACAGTATTTTGACACAAAGAATCATACTCTCAACATATCTAACCAAAAATAAAAAAATATGAAAAATCATATTTAAATTTTGTGTGTTAATGATTAAAATATAAACTTCTAACTTGATCATTGTAGACATTTTGGTTACACTAAACTTTATATATTTATTAGTAAGATTTATCAATATATAGATGATATATTTTCTTACCATAGAAAGAAGGGTTGTTAGATTTCTAAAAAAAAAGAAGGATGTAAAAGAAAGAGAGTGGAACATAATTATTTAGAGCAAAGTAGTGGTAAAGAAGAGAAAAAGAATATTAGCAAATGATTGGTTTATGAGTATTCGATGCCATCCAATTGGCACATAATTATTTTCTACTAGGATATTCCTCTCTGCGTGGAATCAACTCTATATATTTTATTTCCATTCCAATTTATTATTCCCTGCCATTATTGAAGTAAACGCTTTTTTTATTTACAATGATAGCTATAGTGGATCATTTAAATAAAACAAATATTACCATCACTCCTTTGTGTTGATGTTAAGCATTAACAAATAAATTATTTTTATTTTTAAAACTATCAAAAGATAACCACAGTATGTTTAATCAAACATCACATTTCATTTTCTTATTTTTCTTACTATATGTATTTTTTTTAATATAAAATGATACTATGATATGATGATAGAATATTTGTGTAAAATCTATATTACATTACTATCATTATATGATTATTAAAAATGTTAGTATTTGTTTAATAAAAAGTCTAAGTGTTATCGTAATATTAATTTCAAAGACGGTGTTTAAAGAATATGCTTTAATGGTTTTCGATAATATGCTAAAATTGCCACGACCAAATCTAATGTGTAAGCTCGTTAATTTATATTTTCACCTTATCTTATTAAAATTACAAAAGTATGAGTATAAATTTAAACATTTTTGTAGGAATGGTTTTGCAATTTAAAAAAGATAGATTTTGTCTATCATATCTAATATATATATAATAAAAATGATTGATTACCTCTTTTTCTTTTAAATTTTTTTTTTTATTTAACTGTGTCACTATTTTTTTATAATTTATTAAATTTTAGTATTTTTAATTAAAAATATCAAAAATAAAATTTAAAAAATAAATAGACTAAATTACAGTTTTAATCTCTTTATTTTAAGTATTATTAAAATTAATCTTTTATTTTATTTTAAACAGATATAGTTTCCTATTTTATTTTTTATAAAAAAGATGGTTGATGTGTAATTTTTTTAGGATCATGCTAGCCAGTGTCTTGGAGCATTGGTTAAGAAATAATTTTTTTTTTTATATTTAACTTATTTAATAGGTATAATTATTTCTATTTTCATTGTATTACAAATACATATAAATATGTCTTTTTTAATCTCTTAAATAATACTCAATTTACCATTAAAATTTTCCGGAGTCTTAGTTAGTATTTTTTTTGAATAGATGACACACTTTGAATGATGTCTACACTACCAACTACCGCACCTTATTTTATATGTTATTTATTTATTTATATATTTTTATTTTGCTTAAATTAATTAAAAAAATTAAAAAACACTTAAATAATATAAAAAAATTGAAAGTGAAAAAACAAACAATAATAATAGAAAATATAAATATTATTAAAATAAAATAAAAATATTGTTAATGATACTATGATATCAACAAACTAAAAGAATTTTATGTAATAAAAAATCTCCATTATACAATTTTAAATTCACAAAGCAGAGACTTAATTATTTATTAATTGAATCATATGTAATCAAGATCCATCCTATGTAATTTCCTCAGTTTAGATTTAACACCCTTCTTCAAAATTTTAGGGGTTTTTAAACAACCGAAAATGAAATTGAAGACTTGTTAGGATTGAAAACTATAATATTTAAATTTTTTTGACACGGTCATTATTTAAATAAAATATAAATACACTATTAATGAAATACATAATTATATAAATTTCAAGCTAGTGACATATTATTGTCATTAAAAGCATTTAGTATTGGATGACAAACACTTATTTCCCTTTATTTTCATCTTCATGGTAGGGATATTTTTCTTTTATTCATTTCTATTTATTTCCAATTTCAATTTGTTAGTTTAATGATTTTTTAATTTGGATTTGATTTCACTAATATAATGTCATTTCTCTTTTAAATTTTTGTATTTTATTAAAAGAGAATTAATTTGTAAATTTTGATTTTTTATTATTATTTCATACTTTATTTATTTTTCAATTTTTTCATTTACTTAATTATTTATTAATTTTTAAAATTAATTTAGGCTGAATAAAAAAATATAACGAAAAGAAAATGACATTTAAAATATAACAAATTGTGCCACATATTAAAAAAATGACACATCAACTATTTTTGACTAAAAATAAAATAGGAAACCAAAACTTTTTAAAAATAAAATAGGAGGATTGATTTTGTGAATGAACTAAAATAAAATAAAAGTACTAAAATTATAATTTAGCTAAATAAAAATAATTATAAAATAAATTTAGTTATTAATATTTATGATAAAATACATTTCCCTTTCAATAATAAACTATTTATGTTTAATTCACCATTTATTTTAGTACAATCAATTCAACATTTTCATATGCAAATACATCTAAGTACTTGAGAACGTTGGAAAAAAATATTCTCCTTAGAATTACAATATTCAAAATTTTTACATTAATTAAAAGCTTGCTTCAAAACGTTTTCTTAGAGCAATTTTAAATTTCTTAGTTTGACCAATACTTGTAAATTATCAACAAATTATTAATTTCCACAATTTCCTTACAATAGTTACAATTATTATGAAAACTCTTTCATGATATTCCTGCCATATAAATTTCAATTTTAATGAAACTTAAAATATTATAATATAAATATTTACACATTAATCTATTTTTTTAATATTAAAACTAATTAAAAATCTGTGCGATTGCATGAGTTAATTATATAATATATAAAATAAAATTTTATTAATTTTTATTCAAATATTTTAAATATTTAATATTAAATTAGTTTGAATAACAACCCAAATAAAAGGAAAATTAAATTTCAGAAACTGAAAATTCTTGAGTCAAAAAATAAGAAAAATAGTATATTAGCAATATTCAAAATTAATAATAATAATAATAATAAAAGAAACCGTAGACTCTGACAAAAAAAAATGTTCACATTCACACATTTCACACGCAAAAGAAAAACTTGTTATTTATTTATTTATTTAAATTGTTTACATCATCATCATTATTCATTACCTTGCATTTTTCTCATTTTATATTTATATTCATTTTTACTTTTATATATATATTTTTTTATGTGGATGTTGTTGTTATTGTTGTTCACTTGTTTCTGACAAATCTCATATTCATTTTCTCTGAAACTCAAAAGCTGTTTTTTTCTGTTGATTCTCCATTCCCCAAAACCAAACAAACACCATCTTGTGTTGTGTTGTGATTCCTCAAAAAGCTACTTTTGTTTTTGTTTCATCGTCTTAAAACTCACCCTTTTGTTTGTTTTTTCATTTTCCTATTCTGGGAATTTTTTTTGTCATTGTGTATATTGTAAACAAACAAAACTTTATGAGTTGTGGACCATTGATGTAAAGTTTTGAGCTTTTTATTGTACTTGTTTTTGGGTTACTGTTGTTTTTTTAAGAGCTTCTGTTTTCTATCAAACAGAAGCTCTTGTTTTTGTTGATTTTTTTGATCTAAAGGAACAAGAAAACTTGAGGTTTGTTTTGAAGTTGAAGGGATCTGAATTGTGATGGAGATGTCAAAGGAAAAGTTCCAGATAAGTGATGGTGTTGTTGATGGAGTTGACTCCAGGTCTTGCTACATGCAGAAGTTTAGGCTCTATGAAACTCGTTCGGTAATGATGATCTTATTCTATTCTTATCATTGATGCTTGCATTACCTTGATCTGAAATATGTGAATTTTTGGTTTTTGTTGTGTTACTATGTTTCTAACATGTTGTTTTCTTTTTGGTCAAATTCATGTTCATGTGCCTTGTTTGTTTACATATGTTCATTCATGGTTCATGAAATTTTTTCAATTGAGCAAAGAAAAGGTTGAGGAAAGACTGATTTTTTGTTTAGCATGGATGGTTTTTCAGTTGGGGTTTAGATGCTTGTCAATGTCATCATGACGATGGGATTGATGAGTTTTTGAATTCGGTTTAATTGGATTCACGTGGATTCTTCAAAAAATTCGTTTTTTCGTTTGTGTTTCATGAATAACTATTACTGACAAATGATTTTGCAGCAAAAGGCTTATGGAGTACTATTATACTCTGTTGTTTTCAGATTATGGGACCATTTAGATGTACAGCTTAATTAAGTGCTTATTGTAAAAGAGCTTATGTATAAGCTGTTTTTCAACTAGAAGATGGAGTTAGGTAGGGTTAACTTAACTCTTTCCATAGTTGAAAACAGCTTATGCCAAATAAGCAATTTGAAGGAGCTTATGAAAATTAACTGAAATCCTCTGATGCACACATCATAAACTATTTTCATAAGCTCTTTCAAACTCTTACACAAGTGCTTATTTTTTACCATCACTCTATCAGTGTCATGCATGGTGAAATTTGTTTTTTTTTTTCTTTTAAAAGGATAGCTACTACTTTTTGTTTTCTTGTCTTATTTTCCTCAATTTGGGAAGATTGAGAATAGCCATATGAAGATATCTAGAATTTTTTTGCTGAAAATGAAGCAAAAGCCAATTAAGGAACTAAAGTTATTAACTAAAATGCCGCCTTCTTCTTTTGGAAATGAGATCAAAATGGAAACATCCTTTTCTTCCATTGATAATATAATAATAAGCTATTGATTTGGAAAGACATCTAAGTTTGGTTTATGACATTTTGTTGCCATGCACTTTGCGCTACGTTCCACGAGCCTTTTCTGACAATATCTTTTGTCTACGCTCAGAGATTCTACATGATAGGAAGAGACAAAAGCCGAACATTTTGGAGGGTCTTAAAGATTGACAGATTGGAGCCATCCGAGTTAATCATCGTTGAAGATCCTACATTATACACAGAAGCCGAGTGTTGTGACATTTTGAAGCGTATTCATGACGGAAACAAGTCCACTGGCGGGCTTAAGTTTGTAACAACTTGCTACGGAATCATCGGTATTTTCTATCTTCTATATAATACCAAAACATTTATTGTTATACTAGTGTTATTCGTCTTAATAACTTAACTGCGTCTTTTTATTTAGGATTTATCAAATTTCTTGAGCCGTACTACATGCTGCTTATAACAAAACGGAAGAAGATTGGCACGATATGCGGACACGCTGTATATGCTATCACAAAGAGCGAAATGGTTCCGATTCCACATCCAAGTGTGCGATCGAAATTGGCATATTCTAAGGATGAGAACAGGTCTTTAGTCAATTTTTCATGTACCTGTAATGTGTCTAGGATACATTTCAGGAGACGAATAAGAGTAGCATTGAGAACTATACTTTGTCCATTGTACTTAGCTGAGGATTATGTTATGAATTATGTTTTTTTATTCGAGTTAATCAAATCGTGAAGTGAAAACGTTCTGTTAGATCATCGTTATTATACTTGTGTTGTGTTATATATTTGTTGATTTGTCGATGTCTTCAGTGCATATGCACAATGCGGGCTTCCTCAAGTCAAACCTCTCGTCTTTCTGTGGTACTCTCTAATTGTTTCACTTTAGATAGAATTCATAAAGCTTCTTCTAGATTTTGGAGTCGTGTAATATGTATAGTATTGTAGATAGTAGATTCCTCCTTGTTGTTTTCATTTTCATGTTCTACAGGAGCAATCTTCATTGCTGTTATGATGTAAATATAACTTTTTGAGTAAGACAAGGTATTTCCACGGTTCGCATGGGAGATCGCTTTCGTTTCATTTTTAAATATATATTTGGTTAGAGTTATTGGTTTCATAAGTTGTTTTTATGTTCTTTTATTTTTTTTTATACTTATATTCCTCCGTTTAATATAAAACCGTCGTATTAATGGAGTTTTCTCTTTCTTTTGTTGTTACTTAGATACAAGAAGCTTCTATGCAGTATGGATCTTACAAAGGACTTCTTTTACAGCTACTCGTACAACATCATGCTAAGTCTTCAAAAGAACTTATCTGGTCATAATGTTATGGGACAATCACTTTATGAAACACTGTTTGTTTGGAACGAGTTCTTAACTCGTGGAATTAGGAGTAATCTCCAGAATACTTCCTGGACTGTTGCATTAGTCTACGGCTTTTTTAAACAGGTACATACCGATTCTTCTAAGTTTTGTTTTTGGAGTAAAACTTTCCTTGACGCGGAAGAAAGGATCCTAGTGTTGCGTGTTTTTAGAAAATATTTGGTGTTTTTTCATGACAAGTGTTCATTTCATGGTACGGCGTGTAGGTTAACCTTTCTATATCTGGCCGTGAGTTCAACATGATAATCATTGCTAGGCGCTCAAGGCACTATGCTGGTACTAGGTTTGTACTTCTTCTCTTGAGTTTTCCCGGATTAATCACTGCCATTCTTTATTGCTTATTTCAAGTTTCCCGACTTATTTATTCAAGGTTTCTTTATCTTGTCGTGCAGATATTTGAAACGAGGAGTCAATGAACGGGGTAGAGTTGCTAATGATGTTGAGACCGAGCAGATAGTCTTTGCAGATGCTAGTGATGGATCTCCGATGCAAATCAGTTCGGTGGTGCAAATACGGGGTTCTATCCCTCTCTTTTGGTCTCAGGAAGCCTCGCCGTTGAATATGAAACCTGATATTATATGTACGGTATCTAAACATCTTTCCTTTGTTTCTCACATATGTTTGGATAAACAACTTAATTAAGCGCTTCTAATATAAGTGCTTATTATGTAAGTGTTTATGTTTGAGCTAATTCTATAACATGATAAAATAAAATGACATTGTTTCTTATATAAGTTATAAGCCATTTTCATAAGGTATTTTCCCAAATTGTCTCACAAGTGCTTATGCTATAGCAGATAAGTTCAAATAAGCCAATCCAATATCTAAACCCGCCCATACTATGTGTGATTTACACTAACTTCTCGTTTTGGTTGTTTTTCTCTAGTATCTCCGAAGGATGCGATGTTTGAAGCCACAAGACTTCATTTCGACAATCTTGTCAAGCGATACGGAAATCCGATAATTATACTGAACTTGATTAAGGTAGGCCTATCTAAATATGTAAGGAAATCATTAAGCATGCTTAATTTCTAAAAGATTTTCTACCTTTTATATTTTTGGAACTTTTATTGTTAAGACTCGTGAGAAAAAGCCTCGTGAAACTATTCTGCGAACCGAGTTCGCTAATGCTGTTAAGTCTATTAATCAAAATTTGAGCGGGGATGAACGCCTGAGGTTTCTTCATTGGGATCTGCATCGACACTCAAGACGGTAAGTTTCTCTTCCTTTTTGGTACAAGCTCTATGTGTTTTTTCCCGAGTGTTATTTTGACGTTATTCAATCAACGGATTTTAGCAGCAAGGCCACCAATGTGCTGTTGCAACTGGGAAAAGTGGCCGCGTTTGCGTTGAAGCTAACTGGCATCTTCTACTGTCCAGTAACACCAAACATGAAGTTAGAGGGATTATTCCCATATTCCTTCTCTGAGTAAGTACCATTACAAAACAACACATTTCGTTGACCCTCTTCGCCGTTGAAACTTGATTTGATAATTTATTTTAATGCAGAAATAACAATGTCATTGACGAAAACAAAGATCACAGTGGCGATGACGAGAACAAAGATTACAATGTCAAACCGAAGACACTTCAATCAGGCGTGTTGAGGACAAATTGCATAGATTGTTTAGACCGCACCAATGTTGCGCAATATGCTTATGGACTAGTTGCCCTTGGAAGTCAGTTACAAGTATTAGGATTTACCGAAAGCCCGCATATTGATCTTGACGACCCTTTGGCAAAGGAAGTAATGACAGCTTATGAGTCCATGGGAGACACACTAGCCTTTCAATATGGAGGTTCTGCTGCGCACAACAAGGTATAATCTTTCGACCGTTTATAATTTGATTTACTTTCTTGGAAAATTTTATCTTATTACGGTTCATTTCTTCGGATATCATTTGATTCGTCTTGCTATTTAGATATTTTCTGAAAGAAGAGGTCAATGGAAGGCAGCAGCACAATCCCAAGAACTTATTCGAACGTTACAGCGTTATTACAATAATACGTATTTGGACGGTGCTAAACAAAAAGCAATTAACATGCAAGTCAAATCAACCTTTTTTTTGTTGTTGTAATTTTACTATGCAAAAAGTTATATATTTATGGTAGTTGCATTAGAATGAATTAGTTAATGTCTTGTTTGATATTATTTTGTTCAGATTCTTGGGGCATTTTCAGCCACAGCAGGGAAAACCATTGCTTTGGGAGCTTGATTCAGATCAACATTACAATGTTGGAAATTATGGCCCAAATTTAGCGGACGGAATTGATGGGTATAATTTGATTTTTCACATTGGAAAACATTGGAAAAGCAAACTCAAATTCGTCAAATGAGAATCATCTGTCTCTTACATTGTCCGAAGATTGAAAAATGTTATTTCTTTGTTTGGTAGGTCATTTATTAGAAGATCACAATCTGATGGTGACATTATCGACGAAAGTGATGCTACAATTAGGAATTTGCATGCTCCAGACTGTCAACACTCGTCTAATAATCCCGATAAACGATCTCTTTTGAAGTCTACTTCAGACACATTCACTTGTGAAAGTTCTATTTGTCATTGCAGGTATGCTTAATTCACATTTTGCACGAAGCAGATTAACTCAAGTCATCCAAATGTTTTGAAATTTACGCGTTATCAATATTATACAGGCAAATTTATGGAGGAAGGGGAAAGGACCAATATTGTGAAAGCGATCACATTTGTTATGCGGAACATGGAGATGCATGTGATTGCTCCAATTTCCTTGATGTGGACTCGCTTTCTTCTGGAAATTCTTGTGAAGAGGAACTACTTGAAAGGTGTAGTTGCAAGACTTCGATTGACATTCTTATATCCATGCTATAATCTTGTTGCTTTCTTCATCGTTGGCCTCGGGCTTTCTTCAAATTTTGATCATTGGTATAAGGGGATATATTGAATTTTGCTCGTGAGAATGAGAAGCGGTTCAGTTCCGGTTTAACATAGTTATAGGCTAAAACAAACTTTAAGTGAGGTTTTTTTCAATGTAAAATACCAAAGTGAAAAATTTGGTGTAGAGGGTTATAATACCGAGTATGTTTACAATATCATTGTCAAACAGAGTGGATTTTGTTAGTTGTTCTGGTGGGAAACAATCATACTTTTTTTCGTTAGTTGACTGGATAGAAGCATGATCCTGTATAGAATATTATCGCGAAAGTTGATCCATGTAGCCGACCTAGTTAGTAATATAAGGCTTGGTGGTTGTTGTTGTTGTTGACTGGGAAAATTTATGCTTGAACATCTCAAATTTTTTTTTCAAATCCGCTAGATGATAGTTTTTTGCCATGCTTTTTAGTATTTTCCGTTATGAGTAAAGACAATTACATTAGCTTTGCCGCAGATCGTACTCAAACTCGTGATCCATAGATTTTGTGCTCCGCTCTCAACCACTACACCACCTATACATCCCTACAAATATTTTAATATTGTTTCGCCTATTAGTATTACTATTTTCGAGGCCTAGCAAACCTAAGTTCTCTAGCCGATAATATATCTAGAAACCGTCACTCACTTTCTTCAATATGCTTATTAGTGAAAGGACTTATAACCTATTTGGATTGACTTATTTGAGTTTGGCTATTGACATAGGAACTTGTAAAGACTGTTTGAGAGAGTTTACGGAAACTGCTTGCAACATACATGTCCATAAGTGTTTTCAACTTATTTTCATATATTCTCTAAGACAGCTTGTGAACACAATTTGTAGCTTATATGAAAACAATTTAACTTCATTTTATCATTTCTTTTAGAAATAGCTACTACATAAACACTTATAAGATAAACAGTAACGCTATAAGCGCTAAATTAAGTTGTTGATCCAAACAAGGCATTAGTCAGTATGGACAATTATTTATGAATTGTCATAACATGTTATCTATGGTTTTATGATGAAATGAATCCTCAAGTGAAATTAGGAGGACATGAATTTCATTTTTGAGGCATAGAAGTGAATCTGAAAGGAGTTTCGAGTTTTTTTGTTTTTCTGCGATATAACTATTTGGTTTAGAGGTCTAAATATCGTTGACAATGATGATACAGGTCAATCAGCATCTCCTCAGACAATATTGTGAATGAACAAATAACTCAGGTGCCTGCAACTGAATCTAGACCTATCTTGAAGGTCAGTATATATTGTCAATTCTAGAATCATTATGGAAAATCACTTCCTTTCAAATAAGTGCTTAAATACAAAACGAGACTGTGTGAGAGAGCTTATGAAAACATGTCACTGGAAACAACATGACACATTCATAACCTCTCCAGGATACCTTATGAAAACAACTTATATTTTATGCAAAAACAACTTATACGAAAAGCGCTTATGGTCAATGTTTTGCTTTCAATGTGTTTTCAGGAGAGTCAAAGTGAAGGAAAACTGAACAAAAGTGGAAAAAAACATACTGATAGCTTCGAAAAGTGGGTGACTCATGGTGAGATGCTTTATGTTTGAGACTTGGTAATATGACCTTATCCGAAGGATGAGGAATTTCATGACTTTGTACAGAAAAATAAATGGTAAGATATAATCCAAAAGCTAATACAAGTTGCAGAAGCTAAGAAGCTGAATTTTGTTCAACAGAGCAAATGAGTTACATAATATATTTTCATTTGGGAGGTAGTGGTAGAGATGTTAATAAGTCATGAAAATTTTTGTGCCTCACCATTTAGGTACATTATATTATATCATACATTCAAAATTATCAATCATGTATATAGTTTAATTTCATTGAAAAAACCAAAAAAAAAAAAAAAAAACATAGCTGCTACTCAGATTATTACAATTGGCTTGGTCTTTAGTCTTTACAATATTTGTACTTAATTATCAATATTTGTACATAGCCCGCCCTACCCTCATCTTTTTCGGCAAGGTGAGCTAAAGTTTTAGATCTGTACCCTCAATTATGTCCACCTTATCTATTTCATTTTTTGTGGGATGAGTGTAAACGGGTGGCTATGCTCGTTTCCCATCCCTCATTTTAGTTTAGATCGAGCATGACATCAGATGCATTTTATGATTTTAGTTTGTTTGATGGTGATTTGCTTTGTCTTTGATGTTAAATTTGGTTGTGATGAGGATGTGATTGGAGAAAAGCATGACATCTCTAATGTGCACCAATTTTATGATTTTTGTTTGTCTGATGGTGATTCACTTTGTCTCCGATGTTAAATTTGGTTGTGATGACGTAGTGATTGGAGAAAAGGGTTTCTAATAGTTTTAATTAGGGTGACAAACAAATATATCCGTATCGGTTAGACTCATCTCGTAAAAGTCCGTGAAAAAACGGAATAGGTTAGGCGGACATTATTGGTGTTCAATTCATTAAATTGCAGAATCATTATCTTTATTCTAAATTCTTTTTATTTTAAATTAGGATGACAGACTTTCATAACAGATCTAATTCCAAGCTCTAAATAGTAACAACCCGAAAATGTATATTTGATCAATGTCTTTACTATAATAATACAAACTTTTGCTACGGAGTCCCAAAATTTCTACTAGTATCTTGTGTGTTACATTTGATCTTGTGGTTTACGTATCATTTTTCTACTTAGTGGTTGTTTAAACCAAGATTACCTGTTATTATTTACAATGTGGCGGTTTTTTTTTATTATATTTTTTTAGAATTTAAATACAACAATAAATTCATATATATTTATTTATTAAAAAAGTAGATCCAAACAATTTTACTATGTAATTTGTAGAAGTGGGTATAGAAGGATTTATTGAGAGAGATGAAGGGTAAAATCTCAAAGAAAAAAAAAAGAGATTAAAATCTACTACAACAATAAATATTGAATTAATATAGACCTATTTAATTTAATGGTTAAAATTAATGGTACACTGGTGAAGGATTTAATTGAGCTCTCACTCTAGAAGCAACCATAGTTTTATTTTAAAAAATTTACAAATTAAATTTTTTTTTTAGAAATTAAAAACAAATTTAAATAGTTATTTTAAATATTTTATCCCTCAGTTATAATTTTTGTTAAATATCAAAATTTCAAAAAATTACTTAAATTTGATGTTATTTCAAATAAGTTTTCACAAAAGCCATTTCTAAAATATATCTTTTTAAAATGCTTAATTACAACTTTGACCTCTCTATTTTGTATGTTTATTTATTTATTTTAATTCCCCGTTTTAAAAATTATATTTTTGGTCTTTTTTTTTTTTATAGTTTTGTGTTGGATTTTAGTCCTATTCAATTTAGGACTTATTTTTTTTATGACGAAACACTATTTTTGATGACGTGCCATTTACTCTTTGCCCAAATATATTTCCACGTAATTTTTGTCCATTTAAAATTATATGTTTCATGAAATATAATAATAATTCAATTATCTATTCTATTTTAATAAATAATCTAATTAAAAATTACAATAAGTAAAACATTAAAGAAATTCTTCAGACACTTTTTTCTTCTCTCATAGTTCAAAATACAAAGATGAACCATAAGTACAAATTTTGAAATTCCCATCGCTAGTCTATTCGGTGGTCGCTCATCTCTGAAATGACAAACTCAAGTTACGTTTTGAGGTATGTATGTTGTTCCACAATCTAGTTTTGCTTAGGGTTGTTGTCTTCATCGCTCATTCTGAAATATCATTCTCGTCTATACAATATTGGGCGTTTAAGTTGTGTGTTTAAGGCTATAATGACTCTGAAATATTATTTTGGTTTGGGTTGTTGTATCCATCACTCATTCTAAACATTTGTTTATGTTTGTGATTTTTCAATGTTGATATGAATTGATTATTTATGTGTTTGACCCTTTAATTGATTATATTGTGGTCTCATACATGTTTTATGTTTGTGATTTGATTATGTTTTAGTCCCTTACAAGTTTTATGTTTGTGATTTGCTTATATTGTGGTCTTTGAAGTCTTAATGTGTTATGGTCCTTAATTTGTCAATGTTATGATCCCTGAATTGATAATGTTTGTGATTTGTTTATGTTATGTTGTAGGCCATCTGATACACAAGTTATCAGACTTATAGTACACCATTAAGGACATTTAGTACATCATTCAATTAAGTGATATGTTGATGGGCTTGTTTCTGAAATGAATTGGGATTGGGATGTGGATTTAATATCCTATATGCAAAATGAAGAATTGATTAAAGGTGAGAGGTATTATAATATAAACTGTTTATGGTATTGGAATCATAACTTATCTTTTTCTCGTGGACTTTGGCCTTGGAATAATGACAGCGATGTGTTAAGGTTCTTTGAAGATGTTAGAGGATTTAAAGTCATTGACGTTTATGTTGAACACAAATTTGAAGAAGTTAATATTGAAGATGTTGTTTTTACGGAGGTTAATGGTGAAGATGCAAATGCTGAGGGAGCAAATGAAGAAGTAAATGTTGAGGGATAAAATGATGAAGTAAATGTTGAGGAAGAAAATGTTGAAGAAGAAAATGTTGAAAAAGCTAATGAAGAAGAAAATGTTGAAGAAGCAAATGAAGAAGAAAATGTTAAAGATGCAAATGTTGAAGAAGAAAATGAAAAGAGTGAAACAGATCCAGATTATAACATGAACAATGACGATGACGAGGAAGATGACAATGGTGAGTTGAAGTTAGGTCCTGATGTTGGTGTTGATTGAATGACAATTATCCTTAAGGCTACAACAGACTAACCTTCAAGGTTGGATGATATTTATGATAATTATGACTCAGATGTGCTTCATACTCCATCCGATAGTGATGTTGAAGTTGATATTAGGTAGGTACAAAGATGTTATAAGTCCTAGCATCCAACAAGTCTTGGAAAAAAACAAAGAGGGCAGCAGTGTTGAGAATAATATATCAAGTGTGAGTTGGAGTCCTACATTGGTTATAAATGTGGAGAGTTTGACATTTATAAGTGGGAGAATTCATACACCTATCATTTTAAGGTTTTGGGTGAATGTGTGATGTCTCTCTTACTTTTGTTGCTCTTGGCCCAATATTGATGCTCCTCCTCACAACCCAACAAAATGGTATCATGAGCTGTTAGTTCGAGTAATGGGGCCAACTTACTTGTATCAAAATGACCAGGAAGAAGTTTCTCATTGAAATCGAAAAACTCAGGAAGAGATGTATTGAAATACCAATGAAAGAGGTGTCAACGGCGGTACAAGTGTATATGGACAAAAGAGTTTTCACTTGAGGGGGAGCATCGTAGACTCACACTTGAGGGGGACTGTTGAGAATAATATATCAAGTGTGAGTTGGAGTCCCACATTGGTTATAAATATGGAGAGTTGAACATTTATAAGTGGGAGAACCCATACACCTATCACCTTAAGGTTTTGGGTGAATATGTGGCGTCTCTCTCACTTGTGTTGCTTTTGGCCCAATGTTGATACTCCTCCTTATGACCCAACAAGCAGAATGATGGATTGCAACATGGAATTATATTGATGACTTTGCTATATTTGGGGTTTCAAACGATGTTGAGACATTTGTTGTTAACTTATTGCAAAAGAAATATGGTTGTAAGAGGTGGGATTCAATCGGAATACCATGTTATCATGCTATCACATGCATATGTTTTAACAAGAAGGAGCTTGAATATTATGTTTCATAATAATATAGGTAACACCTTCTCATATTAGGGGTAAGCTACATTACTTATATAATATGTTAACTTACTAAGGCATCATTTTGTGTGTGTATATGAAGTCTATTGTACTGGCTATTAATAGCCATATCATTATTCCAACCAATGGTCCACAATTATGGCCTACTAATGTTACTCACTCAATCAACCCTCCAGACATGAGGAGATCTATCAGTCGTCCAAAGAAGAATCGTAACAAGGAAAATGATGATCCGAGAACTAGAAATAAATTTCCTAGAAATTTTCAAACTGTCAAGTGCAAGAAATACATGAGTTTTGGCCATAACAAGCGAACATGTAAAGGGAAGAGAGCCAAAAGAGATCGATTCCTAAATGTGGCAATAAAAAGGCGAAAAAAGGGTGACAAGTTGGACAAAGGGGCGGGACAAAAGAGCAGGAGAAACAATTATAGAGGGAGGTCGCAAGCAACACAACCAACCCAAGAATAGTTATTTATTTATGTTATGTTATGTTTTTGAAGTTTCTGTAATGATCAAACACTTAAGTTCATATGTTTTATATTATGCTGCTGTTACGAACAAAGAATTAAACTATTATGCACTTATGTTTTTGTTTTGCTGTTGTTATGGACAACAATTAAGGCCACAACCACATAATTAAGCAGTTATACGTTTATGAAATACAATAGTTATTCAGGTTATGTTGTATTGATGTTATAAAAGATAAGTTTTGTTGTATGATGCTAATACAAGTTTTGTTGTATGATGCTATACAGGTTATGTTGTAGACATAATTGTCTCCAAATCAGATAAAAAGTTTACATCTAGTTCTTGATGTAATACAGGTTATGTCTGCAATTGTCTTCAAATTATGTCTGTGATTGTTTTATGATGGAATACAAATTAAATCAAAGTTGACATTATAAAAAAAATTCAAAGTTGACATTATATACAGGTTATGTGCTGATATATGATGTTGGAAAATTTAAAGTTGACATCATATACAAGTTATGTGCTGATATATATGATGTTGGAAAATTTAAAGTTGACATTATATACATGTTATATGCTGATATATGAAGTTAAATTTATATTGCAGACACAATTGTCTCCAAATTATGTAAAAAATTTACACAGGTCCACAATTATGTCAAAACATGTCCATAATTATGCAAAACAGGTCCACAATTATGTCAAAACAAGTGAAAATTATGTAAAATCATCACAATTTCAATTCTCATTTCATTAAAGGTAACACAATTAACATTACATCATACAATACAATACAATAAAGACAACCGTTTTCCAAATACAAAGAAATTACTTCATTTGAGTACATGTGTTGCAACTAATACAAACACAAGTAACAATACAAACACCATTGACAAACCCATAAAATAACCCATAAACTTAATCTTCATATTTAACAAATCTTAATCTTTCTTTGTGCCTATAATTAAATTCATAATCTCTTCATTCTTGTCTTTCAAAGATCTAATCACATCTTTTGCATGGTTGCTCGTGTCTTCATCAAACCATTCAAAATAGTTACATCCTTTTTTCCTCATTACCTTAAAATTACCACAACTATGAAATCTTCTTCCGGGATTCTCGTAATTGCATGATGTCATCAATGGTGACTCAAGCTTACACCAACATCTATTCTCTCTTCTTCTTAAACCGGACTGGTTAGAATACTCGTCAATCACCCAAAAATACATTCAACTAATAAAACTTGTCTTTTCTCGCCCCCGCGTGATTAAATTTTTTTCATAAACAAACAATGTTTTATCCATTCTACTACGATTCAAACAAAAACTTAAGCCTCCCATTCATGAGCATACAAGAAACATTTAACACTAGAACATGATTGAACAAAATCTTTTCTACCGTGATACAAAGAAATGCTTAAGCCTCCCATGCGCGAGCATAAAAGCAACATTTAACCGCTAGATTGCGGCCTAAATATTCATTCACTAAAATCAATCAACCAACACTCATTTTCTACCAAGAACTACGTAGCTTTGAGTTCCCCATTGCACCTAGGGATACGTAGGAGTGAGACTCAACGTATCATAAAACACTATAACAAAAAACCCAAAAATATTCTTTTGTCTTGCCCATAACTACGTCGTTTTGAATTCCTCATCGCACCTGAGGATACATAGGAGCAGATCCGCAATATTCTTAATAACCCTAATAAAAATTTTTTCCGACCCTTTAATTTTCCTTTTGAATCTTTTATCATTCGAAGAAAACAATTGATATATGCTAACATTCTAATCGCAAATCTAACTAAAAAGTTCTCGTCGAGTACAACAGATGTGAGGAGTGTTAATACCTTCCTCTAGCACAATCAACTCCCAAAATCCAATTTGGTTACAACAACCATTTTCTTTTTTTTTTAAAGGTTTTATCGATATTTTCCCTTTTTGTATTTGGAATAAATAAAATCTGGTAGCGACTTTGCTCAATCATTTTGTGAGTGCACAAACACTCATAGGTTGTATTTTTCGTGATGGGACACACACATTCACATGCATTCAATACACGAGTTCTAGGTTAATCTCCTATAAGATTTTATTGGAGGGATCATATATCAATATGTTTATATGAGAGACTGAGGGAAATCAAATATGTCTTTCAAATCAAGAGGTTGAAGATGAGATCCATTAGTTTTCATGTGACCCAATAAGATGCCTTTTTTAAGATCATTTCATTTGTTTTCATTTTTTGTCGAACATTATCTTAGCTTAACATGTTATATTATATTGGATTTTCATTTTTTTATTCAATTATTATTTTTATGATGTTATTGTAGGTTAATATTTTTGCTGATGTGTGTGTGTGTGTGTGAGAAAGGGTAGACATGTTTGTTTTGGTTTTGGGTATGAATTTATATATATATATATATATATATATATATATATATATATATATATATATATATATATATATATATATATATATATATATATATATATATATATATATATATATATATATATATATATATATATATATATATATATATATATATATATATATATAGAGAGAGAGAGAGAGAGAGAGAGAGAGATCTCAAATACTTGGAATGTGTAGAGTTGTTTTTATTAATAGTCTATAAGCATCATTTTCTTATGTTTTTTTGATCTATTTCCTATTATCATTTCTCTCTTTTATAAGCTATTAAATAGTACTGTATAACATCTTCCCTTTCACAAATGCACATTATGATTTTGAGGGGGAGAAGCATAATGTCATTATGGTAGAACCATTTTCTCTATTAGGGTTCTATCTTTTTTTTCTCTTTTTTTGGGCTTTACATGGGCTGGGCCAAAGTAACATGCCCAATTCTTAAACCCTACCGTTTTTAGGGATCCCTCTTTCCTCCCTTAGGGTGCATCCCACACCTTTAAAAATCCAAAAATATTCTTCATGTGTTCGAAGATGCATCTTCGGATACACCTAAAATACACACAACTCAACAATTCATGAATGAACCACCATATTTTGCTCAAATCAAATTCGTATATGCATTTCCAGAATATTTTCAAAGATACACTTTCGTAAGATGGAAATAGAGAGTACTAGTAACCATAACATAAAACATGGTTATTTTGTGACCTTTTCCATGAAATTAATTTACATTAAATACTCTTTAAAATTATATCACTTTACTAATTTAATGATTCTAGTTCAGATCAAATACTCAAGTGCTGATGATTCAACTATTTGAAGAAGATTGAGTTATTGATCTTAATGAGAGACTGAATATCGTAATTCATTTTTGCATTTAACATCACAATCACATTAGAAGAATTTGGAAGGATAAAGATTAAAAAGAAATAATGGAAAGCCACATATTTAAATATGTGAACATGCACTTTGAAATGAATTACTCAAAGAAATGATGAAAGTAACAATATGCATTTGACTTGTGGCTACTAGTGTTGGAACTTAGAACCATAAGGTTGATGAACAATATGGACAAAGTTGTAATATATATATATATATATATATATATATATATATATATATATATATATATATATATATATATATATATATATATATATATATATATATATATATAGAGAGAGAGAGAGAGAGAGAGAGAGAGATGATTGAGGGTGATAAGTGAATACTGCATTAGCTTAGGATGAGAATGCATCCTAGACATTTATATAAAAGTTACAATATGATTGGGAACCAAAACAACCAAGTGAAATAACAGAAAATTATAAAAATCAGGCTTGTAATCGATTACACCATTTGGATAACTGGTTACACTTGTCAATTAATTAAATTCAACTCAATGGTAACCGGTTAAGACCACAGGTTATCGCTTACAACAATGATAACTTCACTTTTCTGCTACTAGAATAAGTGTTGGCCTTGCTGTAACCCGTTACACACTCGTGTTAAATGGTTACAACACTTGAATTACGTGAAAAACATTCAACACACCACCTTAATTTAAGTGCTCCAATTTTTCCATGCTCATGTTTATCTTCAACCTCTTGAACACATCATTTATGACTCTCTTAGTCAACAAATCAGCAACTTGGTATTCACTTCTACAATAACCCAATCATAACCCTCCTTCAGTAACAAGTTCCCTCAAGTAGTGAAACCTCATCTCAATAAGCATGCTTCTCCCATGTGCAATTGGGTTCTTATCAAGATTAATCACGAAAATAGTGTCAACCAAAAGTGTGATAGCCTCATCCTCACTGTTGTCCATCTCCTCACTTAGATTCATACGCCATACAAAATGATACACACATAACAAAGCGACAATGTACTCGGCCTCATAAAATGAAAGTACAACTATTGATTCCTTCTTTGAACACCATGAGATTGGTGTCGCACCGAACATAAAGATGTATCCAACTATAAAATTTTGATAAGCTTTATCTATGCACCAATTGGAATCGTTAAAATAGAGAAAATTGCATTTTCTGCGCGTATCTGCTGTGTGAAAGAGAATTCCACAACCAACAGAATTTTTGATGTATCTTAGGATCCTCTTGGCTGATGCCAAGTGAGACACCTTCGGTCTCCCCATGAATCTACTCACAATATCGATACTAAACACCAAGTCCAATTGTGTATTGTATAAGTAACGCAAGGATCCAATCAATCTTCTATATTGAGTTGGATCAACATCTTTCTCATCCTCATTCTTAGACAACTGCAACCTTGGTTCAGTTGGAGTAATGGTAGCATTACAATGCTCCATTTGAAACTTCTTCAATATCTCAAGAGCATATCTTTTTTGGTGCATGAGCAGTCCCCTTTCGGACTTGTGGGACTTAATGCCAAGGAAGTATGTCATGAGGCCAAAGTCGTACATCTCAAACTCTTTCATAAGTTCACTATTGAACTTTGAAATACACTTTCTGTTGCTGTCCGTTATTAATAAGTCGTCTACATATAGATAAAGGATAATCACTCATTCAATAATATCTGTCTTCACATATATTCCATGCTCTGATACACATTTCTTAAAGCCAACATCCTTTAGGAAACCATTAATTCTTTTATTCCAAGCTCTTGGAGCTTGCTTAAAACTATATAATGCCTTATTCAACTAGTAGAACTTCAACTCTTGGTTTATCACAATAAAACCATAGGCTGTTCTACATATACCTCCTCTTCAAGCGGTTGATTCAAAAACACATATTTGACATTCATTTGGCAGATTCGCCAATTGTGGTTATTTGCAATACCAATAATAATCCTAATGGTTTCAATCCAAGCAGCCGGTACGAATACCTCTTTAATGTCTATGTCTTCTCTTTGCAAAAATCCCTTAGCAACCAATCAGACCTTATGCTTGATTATCTCACCCTTGGGATTTGCTTTCACTTTGAAAACCCAATTCACACCAATTATCTTCTTTCCATCTGGTAGATAAACTAACTCCCAAGTACTGTTCTTCTTAATGGATTCCAGCTCCTCCTTGTCGCGATACAAAAACTACCTGAGCGCATCTCACACTCAAAAATACAAAAGAGACGAAACTGAATTTTATTTATTCTAAGAGAAAGAGAAAATATCAATAAATTCCTAAGGGAATATAAAAAAGGGTAAGGAAGTCGGTTATGCAAGGTGAAAATATTAGCATCCCACACATTCGTTGTACTAATATGAACTGTTTTGATTATTCTTTATGCAGACGGGTGTTATTATCTAAAGGTTGCTTGCAATTGATTTTAATTAAGGGTAAAAATAAGTTTTAAACTAATGTGCTCTCCAAGATTTTGAAATCCCGTGCCTACGTATTCTCATGGTACAACGGAAAAATCAGAACTCCGTAGTTCGTGGAGTAGAAAGTAAGTGTTTGTTGGTTGTTTTTATTGAATGATGGTAATGCTCGCGTTTTAGAAGTTAAACATTGCTTGTGTACTCGTGCGTGAGAGACTTAAGTGTTTGTTTGTATTGTTGTATAATGGATGCACTTGGATCACATTCTAGTAGTTAAACGTAGCTTGTATGCTCGTGTATGAGAGGCTTAAGTGTTGTTTATGTTGTAGTAGAATAGAAATAACATGTTATTTATGAAAAACTTTTGAATGCCCTAAGGCGAAAAAATTCGATTTGATTGGTTGTGATTGATTTTAAGTATGAAGACAAATATTTAGACATAGAGCTCTACAACAGTGACCGAGCATTTAGAGAGAAAATCTACATCCTCCACATTTTTTTTCCTTTTATTATGAAAATTTCTCTTGATCTGAATTGCACTAAAACATGTGAATGGAGGTGAAAACTTTGAACAACTGAATCATGTGTCCCGTATTCAAAGATATTCAGAATAAGGATAATAATGCTATCTCTTATTCCTTCTCCACTTCTTAAGCCTCAAGGCTTGAGGCTCACAATTCGTATCATAATTATTAAGTGTTTTAAATTTATTATAAAATATTTTTCTTTTGTTTAAAGTAAGAATAAAGTAACCATAAGATCAAGTTATGGTTTTAAGAGAATTTTGTTATGGAGCTAAATAACCTAAAAGACTAAATAAGGTAAAAAGTCCTAAAATTTTATTTATTTAATTAATTGATCAATATTAATCAATTAACTAAATATGGGGTATGCACTTCATTCATAAGGATAAGCCCTTAAGAAGTAATTATAATCATGATTTTTTTTTAAAGAACAAGGTTAATATAACATGAAGGACTTTTGCAAGTTTATGATGATCGCAACTACATTCGGATCATCCAGAATTGCATCGGATCAAATTAATCGGCTTGCATAAAAAAATTAATTAATTAGTCAAAGGACTAATTATTAATCAATTTGTGATTAAAGTAATTGAATAATTAATCAATTAAGAAATTAATTATTAAAAAATAAAAGAGTTAACACAAGATGGGTGTAGGATTAATTAAAGGGGTTGGAGAAGAATTCTGCATTTTCATCTTCTTCATTTTATATTTTCAACCGGCCATGTTCAGAGCATAATAAAATAGTCATTTCTTAGACAAAATAGACGAATAAATATACGTTAGAAACCCCTCATTCCATAGAACAAGATGGTATCAAGAGAAAGCACAAACACATACAAAATCAAGGATAAATAGAGCCACAAAATTTACAAAAAACACTATGTTCTTCATTTTCTGCATTTTTGCATTTCTAAGTAGCCATGTTTAGAGCTTCATAAAATGCTCATTTCTTGATGAAAATGGACAAATGAATATAAGTTTAAAAGCCCACACGACATAGAACAAGATTCTATCAAGAAAAAACGCAAACACAAACAAAATTCAAGATAAACAGAACCACAAAGTTTACAAAAAAAAAGTGTTCTTCATTTTCTGCATTTTGCATTTCCAACTAGTCATGTTTAGAGCATCATAATATGCCCATTTCTTAACGAAAATGAACAAATAAATATGAGTTAGAAAGGTACCATGACATAGAACCAGATGCTATAAAAAAAAAATGCAAACACAAAAAAGTCCAGGATAAATAGAGCCACAAAGTTTACAAAAAAAATTGTGTTCTTCATTTTTTCCTTTTTCATTTTCAACTAGTCATCTTTAGAGCATTATACTATGCTCATCTCTTAATGAAAGTGGAAAAATAAATATGAGTTGGAAAATTATCATGGCATAGAACAAGATGATATCAAGAAAATACGCAAACACAAACAAAATCCAGGATAAACAGAGCCATAAATTTACAAAAACCAGTGTTCTTCATTTTCTTTATTTTGCATTTTCAACTAGCCATCTTTAGAGCATCATAAAATGCGCATTTCTTAACAAAAATGGAGAAATAAATATGCGTTGAAAATGTCTCATGGCATAGAACAAGATGCTTTAAAAAAAAACGCAATCACAAACAAAATCCAAGATAAACAGAGCCACAAAATTTCACGAAAAAATATGTTCTATTTTCTACATTTTTGCGGTTTCGACATAATTACGGTTTGTGTTGTAGTTTGATTATAACTCAGTTTTGGTACTGATTTTGTTTTAAATTACAAATAAAGTAAGCATACAACATCAATGGATTGAATATGATAAATAATTACCGACTAAAGTGAAGAAAAATGCGGAATTCGTTATTGCACGCAAGGTGTTCGATAAAATATTTCAACCAATTTAGAAGCGGTAATGTGAAAAAGAGAGGTGAAACATCTTACCGAAGAAGTGGAGGTTTGCCCTGGTTAATGTTGAGAATTGCCGACAAATTCATCGACGAGAAACTCTATAAACTTCAAAGTAAGCTCCTTTTGCTAAGCTTTCAATTACCCTTTGCTTGATGATTATGGTTGAATATAGATAATTAATGTAAAAGCCATGATCATAGAAACTTGGTTGAATTGTAGAAATTTGGTGATTGCTTGAATTTATGAAACTTGATGATAAATCTTGAACGATAAAAATGAATTGTTAAAACTTGATGATGAATCTTGAATGATGAAAATGAAATTTTATTGATGAATTGTTGAAACTTGATTGTGGCTGAGTTCCACCAAATTTAGAACTTCAATGTGAAGTTCTAAATGGGGAGAAATTGAACTTTAGTGATAGTGGGGAATTTTGACACAATAACTTTACTATCAATTCATGATTTTTCTTGAATAAATGATTATGGAAGCATGACGAAGAAGATGAATAATGGTAAAAATGATGGAAAATGGTGGAGAGTTTATGCTCAGTTGAATAGAGTTTCAAGTAAACTTAGTTTATGAGCTTTTAAGTGGTAGAGAGAATTTTTGACATAATAACTTTACTATGAATTCATGGTTGAAGAATGATGAAAAATAGTAGGTTTTTTTTATAATTTTTGTAGTAGAATGATGACACTTAGATTCTGATCCAAGTAAGAGATTTATTAATGATTAGAAATTAATTTAAGCTTTAGTTGCGAATCACTAATTTCAACCCTTGGATTGATTGTTATGAATGGTTAGGATTGAATGGAAATTTGATTGAAAAATGGATATTGGAATTTGTGTTAGTTTGGTAGTTATGGTAGTTAAGGGTTAATTATGCAATTGAATTATTGTGGGTGCATAGGTAGTTAGAGACAATTGGTGTTTGGTTTTTGCAAAAATATCAAGTTGGAATGTAAGGAAAAAGGTCATTAGTAATTATGCATGAACCTTAAATTTTTGGTGAATTATTGCATGACTTTAAGTGCTTATGAGAAGTGATTTTGTGTCAAAAAAGTGAATTTTTGAATGGTGTAAACGTATGAATCAAATTCTTACTTTTTGGGTATGAATCAATGTTGAAAAGTGTTGAAAAAACAAGTAGTCAAATTAAGGAATAATGCAAAATTCTTCTTTTGTTTCTTGAGTTTTCCATGAATTCTTGATGATTTAACTTCATGATATGAATGTCTAACTTGGTGTATCTTCTTATTTGTAGCAAAGTGAGTATTGTAGTGGAAGAATGAACTTGAAGCAACATTGAAAAATGAAGAACACGTCATGGAAGTGAAGCTTGATGGAAGATAAAATTTGTTGGAAGTTAACATTTAACATAATCCTGACATAAGTAATTTTTGACGAATGGTGTAGAATAGATCTAGGAAAATTTATGAGTCAATGGTCAATAGTTGACCAAAAGTCATCAGTTGACCAAAAAGTCAACTATTTGACTAAAAAGTCAACTGTAGTGAAAATATATAGTTTTTTTTATACCTTTTTTCCTTGTAATCCATTTTGTTGATTTGTATCTCAAGCAGTATGCACTGTACCATGAATTCTCAATAAATTAATGAAATCTTCTTTTTATTCCAACATTACTTTTTTCTTTTAATTCAAGCAAACTTTCGAAAGTGACAATCATTCAAATCCCCAGCTAACCATGAATCTCGAATAAAGAGATGACATGCACCACAAGTAATATAGAAAATAAACACGAATATTCATCAAATAATATCCGCCTCAAAAATCCACTTAAACTGATTAAATCCATTCTTATCGAACCTTTGGTCCACTGCCGAATTATACGAAATGCGATGAATGAAATGCTAAAACGAGTGACCTAATTGGATAACTCGATAACCATGCATGCAGATGATTTAAGCATGAGCTAAATGGAAATGGAAAAAATAGGACAACATTGGGGTATGACACTCCTTCATAGCATAAATCCACTTTGGATCACTTAAAGCCACTTTCGTATTAATAGGTTCAGAAGCCCATAAGTAAAAAATGGACGAAACCGCCATCACATTGACTTCATTGTCTCAGAATAACTCACAATCTTTGAGTCTTTGAGGCAAACCTTTTTTTCTTGTCAGTCTTCTAACATTTTCCTCATTTCGGGCTTCGAAGACGGGTTATTATGCACTTCCTATTTCTCAAGAACTTGAAAATTTAAAGTTGTAACCAGCTACAGATTTCTAGTAACCGGTTAATGCCTGCATGTAACTGGTTAACATCTTCTGGTAGCTAGTTACACCTTGTTGCACTTGCTTCAATTCATCGACCACGACATCCCTACTTATTACGGTCCTCCTGTTTGCAACATCAAACAATTTGTAACCACCGGTGAAGTGATACCCTATAAGTATAATCACTTTTCCTTTATCATTCAACTTCTTTCTAAGTTGTCCCAGAACATGTTAGTATGTAACAGAACCAAAGACTCTTAAATGTTTTAGATTCAGTTTGAATCCCAACCATTCTTCCTCTAGTGTTACATTCTCAACCTTCTTTGTAGGGCAACTATTCAATAAATAGAAAGTCGTGGATAACGATTCTCCCCATAACTCTTTCGGAAAGTTCTTCCCCTTTAACATGCTTCTCACCATGTTCATGATCGAATGATTCTTCCTTTTGACTACACCATTTTGATGTGGTGTATATGGTGGTACTACCTGTAACACCCCCTTTCTATACCCCCAATTAATCAAATAATTCATTTAAGCACATATTAAAAATCCATCAGAGTATAATTAAAATACGGTATAAAAGAGGTGCGCCACATCATACTTGTATTCAAAACATACAACACCTGCTCAATAAAGATATGCAACAATGGGGTAACTTTCAACAGAGGAACTTAGTCCTTATACCCACATCTCAATATTTTGAATAAAAGCGGAAACATCTAAACATTTCATAACATCAAACATATATACATATACGTTTATCATCCAGTTTAATTCACAGCATAATTCATGTTTTCATAAACATTCCACAACAAGATACATATACAACGTATCACAAAAGAATCATATATCCTAGCTATCCGGTGCTACATATCAGAGCTGACCGACAAAAGAATGAAGACACGCTTCACAAAAAGACCTCCAACATACCTACTCTGCAATGCCTCGTAGAGCATCATAAAACAGCAGAAGGGTGAGAAATATTATCATAATAATCAATGCATATAATTATGTATATATCTACAATCTTAGAATACACATAATCAACATTCTCACCACAAGTCATCCATATACGTCACAATGTATATACAAATATATGGATAATCACCAAGCGCATGCATCATGCATATATTCACAATTCACTATCATGCATATAGTCACAATTCACCCATTTCCATATAAACATTTACAATTATGTTTATTCATCAATTCACAACTCTTAGTTCAACAATTCATACACATATGCATACTTCATACAACAATTGTACCTATGCCATGTGACTCAATGCAACTCAATGCAACTCATGCCATGTGGTACCAACACTTGTTATTATTTTTCGATTTTTACATTTAAACCGGGTCCGTCCTCTAGACTAATAACAAACAAAAGCCCGTCCTCTAAGCTTTCAAACCCCACTCTAGGTTTGGGACAAGTCACTAGTCTCCACGAAACTAGCAAGCATTGCCTCTTGACAACAAATGATGTGTATGCAATCAACAAACAAATGCACTTAAGACCGTTCTCGCATCTTAATCTCATGCATTCTCAAATAATTCATCACACAAGAAATATAACATGATTGCACACACAACATATTTCATAATAATCAAAGTATTCATACTTTCCACACCATCATTACATTTATCAAGTAAGGCACAAGAATACACATCAAGGTGCTTCACATACAATCGCATACAATCAATATGCATTCACAATATCGCACCAAACAGTAACAAACTCTATCACAATCATCATTCACTTTCAATCAATTTAAACAATGCATATACTTGCCAACAAGGCCACATTTCACAATTGATTCCACAATCTAGGATTCGCGCCATACGACTACCCACAACATATCATATAACAACACACAAGTTATGCGTTAAAGAATCAAAGCATCAACATTGGATGGAAACAACAAAAATAAAACAATGCTGTCATGCTCACTGGCTCAGTTGCCTAGCGAAGGCATAGCGATCATTCGCTACTGGCTCGCCTAGCGAACGTGCTAGCGAAGCCTGCCTTTTTGCTACTGGAAGTGTTCGCTACCTAGCTCGCTTAGCGAAGGCTTAGCGAACACTCGCTACCTCACTCGCTCCAGCGAACAAGGGTCATTTTGGTTCTGTCCAAGTCTTGGACCATTCGCTACTTGCTCGCTAGCAGCTCGCCTAGCGAACCACTCGCTAGCTGCTCGCTTAGCGAACCTCTGCGATACTCAAAATCCTCTACTGTCCAAAAAGTCCAAAACTTCACAAAATCTCTCGATTTAATTTCTACAAGTTACCATAGTCTTAGCCTAACATCCCTCGACTAAACTACACCATTATTCCAGATTCTAACCGTTAAAATATCGGTTTCTATCGATTAAACCATTTCTGACCTAGAATGGAAAATATAGAAAACTCTCCAACAATTCAAATCAATCCAACCAAAGCATACATAATCATACACATTGAGAAAATAATAAGATTTCACACTCTTACCCGATTAAATCGAACCCTAGATGTTGATCTTGAGCTATCCAAGCTTTTCCTCTATTTTCTCCTCTTCTCTCTTCTTCCTTCTTTCTTTCTCTTCCTTTTCTCTTCTTTATATTTCTATCCTTTTCTTTTTTCTCCTCTAATCCACTTATATCTCTTTCTATTCTATTTCTCTCCAAACATCTATTAATCCATTTTCTCATAAAATATCTAACTTAACATTAAATAAGAAATGTCTAAAATACCCTCCAATCTATTTTCCCCTAAAACTCTCAAAATCGGTAAAATAGCATAATATGCAAACATAACATATTAACACATCAATTTCACAAATAAAATAATAATCACCCAATTAAATCAAAAGACTTAATAAAAATGGGAATAATCGAAATCAGGGTGTTACACTACCTCATGTACAATGCCTTATTGATCACAGAACCTCCCAAAGTCATTTGAGACATATTCACCTCCACTATCTGTTTTGAGCACTTTGAGCTTTTGACCGCTTTTCCTTTGAACCATAGACTTGGACTTCTTGAATAATTCAAATACCTCATCCTTTCTCTTGATTAGGTATGTCCATAGCTTTCTACTATGATCGTCAATAAATGTGACAAAGTACCTATTGCCACCACTAGAATCTACTCGCATTGGCCCACACACATCCGAATACACCCCCTCAAGGTGATTCTTGGTTCTACGGTTTGCATCCTTGCTAAATTTACCCTTATGGTTGCACACATTCTTCATAAATTTCATCCAATATGTTGTTAGATGGCAACCCGTTACCATTCGGTTCTTTTGCATGTCTTTGAGATCTCTAAAGTTGAGATGCCTAAGACGATAGTGTCACATCCATTCTTCTCTACTTTCTGTAGTAGTATGACATCTATGCTCCATAATATTCAGCTCAACCTTGAAGGTTCTATTGGCATCCATAGGATTTTTAAGGACCAAAAATCCCTTTGCATCTATAATGCGTAGCCCCTTATTTTCCATGCGAATCTTTTAACCTTTCTCAAGCAGTTGGCCAATACTTAGAAGGTTACATTTGATTCCTAGAATGTACTGATCAAAGAATGCCCACCATCCCTTCTTATGTTCAAAACATCATTGATCCCATCGACCGCTAGAGTGGTGTCATCCTCGAACTTTACTTTGTTCTTCATGGCACGATTGATTTTAACAAACTAATCCTTCCTCCCTTTCATATGAGAATAGAAAAACCCGAGTCTAAGTACCATTCCTCCCTGTATTGAACTCCTTTTGTACTCATCATGGTGTTTTCTTTAGCATGTAATCGATTAACTGTATCATTCAACCGATCACAACTCAATTTTGCACAATTCCTTGAATTACTGCTGCTGCTGCATTCTTCTTTTATGATCATGACCAAGAGTGTATTATCTTCATTAAACTCTTATCTTGTAACCTTGGTTTCATCTCCTTGAGGTTTCTTCTTATTTGCATTTCACTGTTTTACAAAATGACCGAACCTTTGACACTTAAAGCATTGCTCCTTGCTCCTTGCACACAACCTTTGACACTTAAAGAACTGCTTCATCAATTTTGTTGTAGCTTTTCTCACACCTTTTACAAGTTGCTTTATTTAAAATTTGGGACTTCCTTTTACCAAAATTCTGAAAATGTCCTTTTCTCTTCATGACCATTTTCTTTTCGATCTCTTGTCCTTCTCATTGAAGTGAGCTTGCAAAGCGATCTCCGCCTTTGCCTTATTATTATTTCTCAACTCCATCCTTTTCTCATGAGCCTCAAGAGAGCTTTGCAACTCCACTTTGCCCATCTTTGTAAGATCATTCTATTCCTCAATCGCCACAACTATATTGTCAAATCTTGGCGTTGAAGAACGCAAGATTTTCTCCACAACATACTACTCCGTAACATCTTCTCCGCATGCCTTGACTTGATTCACCAATCGAGTGATTCTGGTTATGAAATCGTTGATTGTCTTCTTTTCTTCCATTTGAATTAGTTTGATTTGACGCTTGTGACTTTGTAACTTCACCACCCTTCCCTTGTCACCATCAACATATTGATGGATAAAAAACAGTGCCTTGAAATCTTTCTTCTTCTCTTCCTTATGCGTTTCTTGCTATGCATTTGTTGTACCTTCATCAGGAGGATTCATCCTATTCTTGATGACTTCAAGAACATATTGATAGCCAAACAACATCTTCATTTGCTTGCACTATTTGTCATGGTTCTTCGCATTAAGGATATGTAGGTTTTCAAAGATTCTTTCATTGGAAACATAATTCATGTTGCATACTAAGTGTTTTTGAATTAGAACCAGACTCTTGATTCTAAATGTTGGAACTTAAAACCACAATATTGATGAACAATGTGGAGAAAGTTGTAACATGGAAAGTGAAAGAGGAAAATTAAAGAGAGAGAGAGAGAGAGAGAGAGAGAGAGAGAGAGAGAGAGAGAGAGAGAGAGAGGTGAATACTCCATTAGCTTAGGATGAAAATGCATCCTATATATTTATACAAAAGTTACAATGTGATTGGGAACCAAAATAACAGAAAACTACATAAATCGGATCATAACCGGTTACACCATTTGGTTAACCGGTTATGTAACACCCCACTCTAAACTATCACGGAAATAAGATAAACAACAGAAACAATTCACAGTGCAGCAAATAAAATCTCATGACGACCGTCATGGATGTCACGACCGTCACGGTCATGACGAGCGTCATGGAGCTGTGACGACCGTCACGCTCCCAAATTCTCAGACGCAGCAGAGGTGTCACATTCTACACTTAACCAAAACACATACACCTGCAAAAGCTCATTTACTAACACACGTAGCACAAAATTCGGATGAACAAACAACGGTAACTTGTTTAACATTTTAATCATAAACGCCATGTTATAATACACTTCCAACGATTCATACTAATTAAATTCCATTAAAATTCAGCAAGTAATTATCTTGCATCAATTCGCTAAAACAACTATGCATCCAAACAACATTTGGCATTATCAGAAACAACCAATCTATTTGCCATAGTACTTAATAAAATTCAGCAACAAGGAATTCAATTAAAACAATAACATTAATCGTTCATCCCCCCAGAGTGCTACGTATCAGAGCGACCAACGACCTTAAACATAAAGCTACACTTTCTTCCGAGTTACCTGCAAATTACCACCAACGGAGGTAACATACAACATAAAGGGTGAGATATCAACAATATAACATAAGGCATGATAAAAGTCATGTCAGAATATTATCACATCATTATAATTCCAACAGTTCGCATAAATATTAGTAATAATTAAACTGCAACAATTCATTATTCATAACCACAACAATTATCATCATATCTCAGCAACTCATCAAAACAACTCAACAACACAACTCAACAATGCGACCCATCAATGTGACTCAACTGTGCATGTGCATGTGGTACCATTTAGGAGCCAACACTCCAAAACTCGGGACAGGGCCAACACCCCGAACCCATCTAGGAGCCAACACTCCAAAACTCGGGAGACAACTCTCCACAATAATTCGGGAGACAACTCTCCACAACTCGGGATAGGGCCAACACCCCGAACCCATCTAGGAGCCAACACTCCAAATAACGCCAATACAGGCACAACCGTCGCCAATCCAGGCCAAATGATATGCTATGAGATGCAACTATTATGGACTATAACACAACAACAACAACTGTGCAACAACCGTGCAACAAGGCATCACGCCTACAACCAATTATCCATAACAGAAACATCACATTTTGCATATATTATGGACTCACCATTTCAATCTGTTCATATCAGAGAACTACCAACAGTATCGTTCCTACGGATAAGACTCTAACACATTTTCGCAGAGAACAATTAAAAACAACCTCGTCTCTACAATCGAGAACTCAACAGCATTTTCATGTCAGAGAACAACTGACAACATCATTACTACAAATAAGAACTCAACACATTTTCATATACCTTCATACAGGTAATATAACTACAACTTATCCACGTAATCCAAGGAGAAAATTATAATAACATTTCCTCAACAAATGGGAAATTAGCGCGTGTCGGCGCCGATTCCCAACATTACTACATAAACTAACGACATAAACATTAATGCAGGCATGGACAACCATTAACCCTTAATATTTCTCAACCTACGGGAACATTTACCCTTAATATTCCTTTAATATTTCTCAACATACGGGAACATTACTACGGTAACATTACTACAGGGACATCACTACGAGAACATTACTACGGGAACATTACCACGGGAACATTAATCTTTAATATTTCTTTCTTCAACTTACGGGAACATTACTACGATAACGTTACTACGGGAACATCACTACGGGAACATTACTACGGTAACGTTACTACGGGAACATTAATCTTTAATATTTCTTTCTTTAACGTACGGGAACATTACTACGGTAACGTTACTACGGGAACATCACTACGGGAACATTACTATGTATTTGCCCCATTAGGGAAACCTTAGAGCATCGTATATAACACATTCATTCTTACGTAGAAAAACCTCGTCCCTAACATTTATCGATTAACGAAAATTATACCTATGAATCAATTCCCTACATGAAATTGATCATACCCACGGTTATAGAATTGAACCCCACCCTTACCTTAGAATAGAGGCCAATTCCAAGCTTCCGGTTCTGGTTCTGCTCTCCGGCGGCTTTTCTGCAACTATCTTCCAATTCCCTGATGGATGATTCTCTGCTCTCCATTTCTCTCAACAGCCACGTTCCTCCTTCTCTTCAACCTTTTTTCTCAAATTTGGTTTTCTGAGCAGTTTATCGTGATAACCCTCTTTCTCTCCCAAGTTCTCTAATAACTCCCTAATTCCCTTTATTCCATCTAATAATAATAATAATAATAATAATAATAATAATAATAATAATAATAATAGTAATAGTAATAATAATAATAATAATAATAATAATAATATTACTACTAGTTATTAAATTATCATCATTATTAATTATATTATATTATTATCAATCTCAATGATTTAATAAATGGTTTCCTATACTTTAAGGATACCCACCAATGCTCTCAGACACACTCCCACGTAAAGGCACACCGAAAATTCATAAATAATTTAATTAAAATGAACGGACGTTACAGGTTACACCTGACAATAAATTAAATTCAACTCAGTATTAATCTGTCAACACCAAAGGTTTATCGACCACAAGTTAATCGATTACAACATTGAGACCTTCACTTTTCTGCTACTAGAATGAGCTGTTGGCCTTGCTGTAACCGAATAGGGGCGACTTGAATTATAGCACTTGAATTACTTAAAAAATATTCAACAACTGGTACTCAATTAAGTTGGTCAAATTTAAACCGAATAGGGGCGACTCGTTGGATGAATGTAATTTAGATGTGTCTGGAGATGCCTCCCCGAACTCACCATAATATATTTTTTTGAAAAGGCCAAAAAGAAAATTGCATTAATAAACAAATTGAACAAGAAGTGCATAATGATACAAGAAGAAACAAAACCAGAGAATAACAACAAAGCTTAGAAAACACCTACATCATAAACAACAAAAGTACAACAGGACACCATTAATAAAGAAACAACTAAAAACTCCAAGGTTCGATGCCATTAAAACTGAGCCCTCAAAATACCACCAATCCCGCTACAACCACTCGACTGAAAACACATACAGAAAAGAGCCGAAAACTAGATGCAGAGGCATCACATGGATCTATTAAAAACCGAAGGACCAGAACCAGAGGAAGGAATAATCTAAAGCCTTTCCTTACAACTCAAAACAGACTTAAGATCAACCCAAAAGCACTCTAAGAGAAAATTGCCACGACCTAAAAAACTGCCCCCTAACAAGACAGAAAACCGCTACCACCTACTATCACACCTGCGCCAAACTAAAACTGCCAATCACAAATCAGAACGCCTGAAGCGTGCAAAACCTTCTTTCAATCCCAATGCAATTAGATTGGGAATTAAAAATCCTGAAACAAATGAAAAAAGACAATACTAATACAATTATAGAACAAGAAACCAAACTCTCCACCCAACTCAGTGATAGGCTCCAACCAGGCCAAACCCCTTGAGGAAACAATAAAACTAAAGACAGAATCTACTACACAGCAAGACTGGCAAAATATCTCTTAAGAAAAAACTCAATGAATGTTCAAGATTTGAGTTTTTCACATCTCAATAAAAATAACCAAATAGCCCCAGGCCATTACTCCTTTCTTAGACCTAGAGTTTCCCTTGGGTTCAAATACCACGATGAGATATTGGGATTCAAGTCCTGTCATTTTACTTTAGACCATTTCCAAGCTTACATTTTCACCTTCTCCGCCAACAAATCGGGTTCAATGTTCTTATTTTGAAATAATTTTTCATTTCTAGCTTTCCAAATATTTCAAATACACGCAAACCAAATTACTTGAAACTTTAAACCTATTTTCTTATAACCATCTAACAACCCTTCGAATTGCTTCAAATGCGTAAAACTTTCATTATGCATCACCGAAGATATATCTAACCAACGACAAATGGAATACCACACTCCTACCACAACCGGACACTTAAACAAAATATGAGACACTGACTCTTCTGTACCACACTCCCCTACACAAGCACTAAAAGCATTTCTAATAACCCCTCTCTTAACTAAATTATCTCTAGATGCCACTCTATTTTGAAAATTCTCCAAACTAGGCATGAGACTTTCGTCGGCACAACCTCATTCCAAGCTTTGGCATACTCCAGGATTGCTGGATTTTCAGATTGAGACATCATCCCCAAATATATATCTTTAACAGAGTAAGAAGACTCTTGGATCCACGCGCTAATATTAAGATTCACAATCATTTCTACCTAATATAACAAACTATACCTCCACTCATTGCTCCTTCGTCTCTCACCCCGTACCTATTGGCTAAGACCTTGAACCATAGACCTATTTCTCTCGAATTTAATTTTCCACTCCCATTTTTCGAGAAGAGCCAAATTAAAATCCCTTAACTTTCTGATGCCTAGAGTCCTTCCCCTACTGGCCTACACACTTTATCCCAATGAACCCAATTTATTTTCCTCTCATCCTCACTTCCACCCCCGAAGGAATTGTTTAAAAATATATTCAATTTTTGAAATAATACCCGTTAGAGCCTTAAAAAAGGAGAGAAATAGGCTGAAAGAGCTTGGAAAACTGATTTAATGATCACCACTCTCCCCCTGATCGATATATGTTTCCTCTTCCACTTTGACAATCTTAATCTGACCGTTTTAATCACTAATTGCCAAGTTTCCAATCTGTTTGGATTTGCACCGATCGGTAAACCTAGATATTTGAATGGCTTTTTTCCTACTTTACATTGAAGAATATTAGCAGCCACCTCCATCCATCACTCTGAAATATTAGCCCCCGCTAACACACTTTTATGATAGTTCACCTTTAATCCCGACATTAATTCGAACAACAACATGTTCGATTTGGTTATCTTGATATTAGACCAACTCTTTTCACCTGAGATCAAAGTATCATCCACATATTTCAAGTGAGTGAACCGATTTTCTCCTTTTTTGATCTTATAACCGAAAATTGGCCCGCCTCAACCGCTCATTTCATCAACATATTAAAGCCTTTTTCCACAATCAAAAATAAAAATGGAGACAATGAATCTGCTTATCTTAGACCATGAGACATCTTGAACTCTTTCGTAGGACTTCTATTTCCTAGAACCGAAATACGAGATGAATTTAGACATTCGAAAATCCATCTAATCCACTTGTCATGGAATCCCATCTTAGAAATCACAAACTTCGGAAAATTACAATCAACCGAATTATAAGCCTTCTCGAAATCCACCTTGAACATAACAACTTATTTCTTCTTCTTTTTTGCCTCGTCTACTATTTCATTAGCAACAACAATACGGTCCAAAGTTTTTCTTCCTTTAATAAAGATTGATTAAGATTCTAAGATGACTGATCCAATTACCTTTTTCACCTATTTGCCAATACATTTGCAATCACTTTATATACACATTCAACCAATGAAATTGGACGATACTCGAATATTTTGGTAGGATTTTTCCTTTTCGGGATCTGAACTATAAATGAATTGTTTGCCCCCTTTTACTATCTTCTGCGTGAAATTCACCTAGCAACCTAAACAAGTCATATTTGATCTCATTACAAAACTCTTTGACGAAACTGAATGATACTCCATCAGGACCCGAACTTCTTTTACTATCGCACTCCCACACTGCTGCCCAAATTTCTTCTTCTGAAAATTCTCGAACCAGACCTTCATTCAGCTCACCTACAATCTTCTTAAAGTTCACATTTCTCGAGATTGGTCTCAATCTTCCTTCTTTGTATTGATTCTAAAAATGATTAGCAATAGCTTCTCTGATTTCCTCCACTCCATTTAATTTCCTCCCATTCTCTTCCATAGATAGAATCTCATTATCCCTCTTTATTTTGTTGATGCAACCATGAAAATAATTCGAGTTCGCGTCTGCAAGTTTCAACCATCTGACTCTCGATTTCTTCCACTGAATGCTATAATTCAATCTTGACAACTTGTGAAAAATCACCTCTATCTCTTTTTTTTTTATCTTACCTCTGCTTCCGATAAACACTCAGTTTCTCCTTTAATTTCCAATTTTTTTAACTCCTTTTTTGCTTCTGAAATTTTTTCTCCTAGGCTTTGAGAGTGATCCTTATGCCACCTTCTTAGTTTTTCTTTGGTCATCTTGAACTTTTCTTTTAAAACAGGCATACCTCATCCGCCCACTTAAAAATTCTTCCAGTTTTCTTTAACAAAACTGTGATATCCCTCCATTTCTGTCCAACATTTTAACATTCTAAACGATTTGGGACCCCAATCAAGATTCAATTCATTTAATAAAACTGGACAATGATCAAAAATTTCTTTTTCTAGACACCACTGAACGCTTATCGGCCAAGTCCTATTCCAAGCTTCTGAAATAGAAACCTGTCTAACCTGCTCAAAGATGATCCTCATGGCCTAGACCAGCTAAACTTTCTACCTTGCCACGAGAGGTCTATAAGATCTGACTCCACTATAAACTCGTCAAATGCTCTCATTTCATTCCTTATTCAGTTATAACTACTTCCTTTTCTTTTTGATTCCACCCTAACTGCATTATAATCTCCCATCAAACACCATCTTTCTTCACTTTTTGCTTCAATTAGATGTTGTAGTACTGACCATAGTTTCGATTTTCTTCTTCCTTCGCAAGGTGCATATATATATTTACCAAATTCAATCTTTTCTTGTCTACCCCCAACTCTCCCTCCAAACTTAGAGCGAAGTCCATAAATGATTTACTTTGTATATTAAGTTTGTTGTTATCCCATATTGCCAACAGACCTCTTGATCTCCCTTCTGCTGCTTTAAACTCAAAATCCAATTCTTCAGAACCCCACATCTTAGAGCATATGTTTATGTCAACCTTTTCCATCTTCATTTCTTGGATGCATATCATTGCAAGCCTATATCTTTGTATTAGTCTTTCAATCTCTGGTTGCTTTGCCAATCCCCTAAACCCCTAACGTTATATGAAATCAGCTTCATGGATTAATGACTTTTATATTCACCTTACTTATAACTCCTTGCATTCTATCTATTTAGTTCCTGCTTCCCAATCACCCTCTTCTCTAGTTCTTGAGTAATATCCCTTCCTCTCCTTTATGAATTAATCCAAATTCTTTCCCTAGATCCCACACATCCTTTGCCACTTCTCTTACATTTCTATTAAGTCCAATTTCTTCTCTCCATATCATTAGATACTATTTTTCCTGTTCTTGTTCATTGAATATTATTGCCTCTTCTAATGTTCCATCTCAATCACTAGCCTTCTCGCGCCCCTCCCCAATGTCAACTTTGAGCTCTTTCAATAACTACTAACAATTATGCACTATTCTCGGTACATCATCTTCCTCCTCCGTGGAAGCCATGAAGGAGGTATGAAGGAGAATTCTTAATCATCATTATCATAGTCCATCAGCCTGTGCAGCCTTTCTCCTCTTCCTCCTATGTGTTTTAAGTTTTTTCAATCACATTTTTCCTCTGAAATTCCGACCTAATACATTTCATTGTTAATCTGAATGTTTATAACTATATTGATGAACTCCATATAAGGTGTTCTCACCATAAATCGCGCCACATCTAACCTTTTGAGATCTTCGGTATCCGGATCCATTTTGATAAAACTACCAAATGGTGTTGTAAGGATCGTGAACACCTTCCTTCTCCATGCGTAAATAGGAATTCCAAACATTTTACACTATAGATACCTTGCTCCTGTTCCATATATTGATTTCCATGCTCTTACCCTTGAGAACCATTGATTGAAAAGTTCATGTAAATCTTTTATCATTGTTAAGAAATCCTCGTCAACACTCGCCTTTAAGAACACCAAATCACCACATTGATATAATTTAAACGCTAATATTCCTTCATTCACCATTTTTTGTTGAATAGAATCAACCTCTTATGCTTTTCGAAGGATTCCTACAAGTATCTTGTTTTTCTTTATTTATATTAACTGACATCCCTCTCTCATATTAACTCTCTATCTTCTATTCTTGTGTAAAAAAACTCAAATTTGTATTCAAATTGTTCCACTTTTAAACATTTAAATCAAATGCTAAAATATAAAACTGGTTATCTATTTTGTTATTCAAGTATAAACTAATTTTCACAATAATAATAATGTGATTTATTTATTGAGTATTCAAATTTTATTATTTGTTAAATTGATATGTCTTTGTCTCTTTTTATGTTTTATCATATATTATAAACTAATTTTATAACGTCGAGTTTGATTTGATATATGCAAGAAAAAATGTCAAAATTTAATTTGTTGAATTTAATTTTAATTTTCACTTATAAATCTCAAAAATCATTTATGAGAAAATAATAATAAATATTATAGATTTTTCCACCAATAAATAAAAAATTTAATATATATATATATATATATATATATATATATATATATATATATATATATATATATATATATATATATATATATATATATATATATATAAACATATTATAATTTATTGAAATTTTTTATTTTAAATTTTATTTTAAATTTTTTAAATAATTTTTATTTTTAATTTTTTAAATTGTTTTTTTTTAAATATTAAAATCTAAGTATTTAAATTAAAAAATTAATACCCGTTCGAAACAGGTGTTTTTAATTTATAAAACATAATTATAAAAATGAATTGCTGATCGCACCTACATACTCTAACTTTGAATGTTTCTGATCTTTTCGGTCGGTCACTCTTGCTTTGTATGTACCAAATCTTACCGGCTTTCATTCTATATTCTAACCAATCTTATCAATGCGAAAAATTTACCCTCATTGTTTCTCTTGCGAGTAATATATACATCACTCACATTTTTTTTTCATTTTTCAAACACTTTTTAATCTCTCTAGAATTTAAATCTTTTAGGAAATTATTTAAGTCACATGTTGTAATCATTTTTGCATTAGTTTGAATATTACCACTCTTACCTTTTTCCAGTCTTCTGTCTCTCCTTCTCTTTGGTCTCACAAGATATTAGACTCTCTTTATTTCTCTCGCTCTTTCTGATTCTCTCATTAAAAATTCTCAGTTTTTTTTCTCACCATAATATTAATATGGAGATATATTTTTAGACTAAATTTAAAAATTATAAACGAATGCGTTCAAAAATACTAAACGTGAATTTTCACGTGGAAGCACCAAAAGGATGGAAGGAGTAATGCCCCTGTTTTTGGTTCTAGTTCAATCTCTGAAACAATTTTCTCTTCCTTCCTTGAAACTGGAAAAAAACGGAAAACCCAATTCCAACAAACCTCCACAAGACGTAGAAGACATCAACCTCCTCAAATCCGAAATAGCTTCCTTTGCCTCTTCTCTCGGTATGCCACTTCCGAATCCAATTCGGGTTTCAACTATATCGATTTTCGCAAATCCAAACCAAATAACCACCAAAGAAACAACAACATAAAAATCCACAACCCAAAATAACCAGAACCCGAAAAACAAAACTTTCAGCAAAAACAATGAACCCGACCAAAACTTCCTGTTCTGTGATTGAACGATGCTAGTAAGAAAAAACGGTTTAAGGAAAATGATTCAATTAGCTTAACAAGTGATGATATTATTATTTTCACGTTTCTTGAGTAGATTCTTCTTGTATTTGCCTATTAAATTTGAAATTCCATTACAGAGAAACATAATAAACACATTAAAACTACAAACATTGATTCAACTCTTCCATTTCCACCTTAAAATCAAAAGCTAAAAGCAGGTAAACAAACAAAAGATTACAAATGATTATCTCTTAGGCAATGGCAACTTCAACTGTTTTTGATTTTGGAGGTTGAGTCTGCTTCTCTACAACCACAGTAAGAACTCCATTCTCACACTTAGCTGTGATTGCAGACACATTAGCATTCTCCGGCAAACGAAACTTCCTCAGCATTTTCTGAGGCGCTCTTCTCTCCAACCTAAGGTACTTGCAGCCTTCATCTTCTCCATCTTGGCGTTTCCTTTTTCCGTTGCTCTTTATCACAAGTGTGTTCTCTTCTTCAACTGTCACCTGCAATACCAACACATGTAATACATGAGCACAAACACATTACACTTCAGAGTTTCAACAAAGTCAGTGTTTAACAAAATCAGTGTACCTGAATTTCAGACTTGGAGAGACCAGGAAAATCCATGAAGAATATGTATTCCTTAGGAGTATCCAAAATGTCAACTGGGATACTAGTGGAAGTTTTTCTGTTCTCATGATTATCATGAATCCTTGGAGCTTCATGAAGGTTGAAGAGATTGTTCACTACACCACTCAAATCCATGTCAAACAAACTCATCTTCAGATTCTCTCTTCAATCTCTTCACACAGTTGAAATCTATGTTGGATAGTTTGTGATGATTGAGATTGATGCTTAAGGAGGTGTTTGTGTTTATGTCTGTGTTTGGTTGGTGAAAAGCTTTTAGTTTTGGGTATATATAGATATAGAAAATGATTAGTGAATAAAGAGAAAGTTCTAGAGTTATATTATATCCCAAAAGTTCAGGAAACATCTATAGAAATTGGGTTAAGTTGTTTCTGGATTATTGTGGAATCAATGACAAGGTTCTAGCTTTTTGATAATTTATACACGTGTCACAATGAGATATCAATTTGACATGGAATCTAAATGTTACATGTAAATTAGTTTTATTTGAGTTTTTAGATGTTTTATAGTGCAATCAATTTAAACATCAACACTAATAATAGTTATTTATTCCGCGCGATGTTTGGATGGTAAAGAAGTTTACGACCGTAGTAAATAGAAGTTGTTGAAATAAAATACCATTTTATTTATGGTACATATTATTTATGTAAAAACTTTATAACATAAATAATATGATTATCATAACAAAAAAAAAGTCTAATTTTAATTAAAAAGTAATATATTTATAAATAATGAAAATATAAGGTGAGAAATGACTCGTTGTCAGAGGATAATATTTGAAGTTCATTTTGACTAATATTGTTTTTTGAATTTCCTTTGATATGTGTTTCATCATTTGATGATGAGTTTTTGTTTTTCTTTTCTTTTATGATTTACAATTAATGTTGTCTGTCATTAATTCCTCTTTCACGTTCTTCTTCTTCTTCTTCTTGTTCTTTTTCTTCTTCTTAGTGACCTATTTTGAATTATTGGAGGTGTTACGGACTCCTATATGTAATAAAAATATTGTTATTATTTATAAAGTTAATAGTATATTTGTATAATTATAATACATATTTTGTTGGTGCAAAGGTAGAATAAATGATGAAAGGTAGAAATATTCTATTAAGAATGACGGCAGAAGAAACAGGATTAAAGTTACAATGATTGTCACCCTATTTATAAGTTAAAACTAGGGTTACTAGAATAAGATAAAATACTAAAATACCCTCTAACAAACTTAGGGGCTAAGAAAATAGTACAACTAAATAAATATGAATTACTATTAATATTCTAATACCATCCCTTAATTCATATTCCATCAAAACTTGTAACACCAATTTCATCCCTTAGTCTGAGAAATTGATCAGTCTTGATAGCTTTCGTCAGAACATCTGCCAACTGCTTCTGAGTGCTGCAGTGTACAACTTCTAACACTCCACTCTGAACTTGATGTCTCAGAAAATGATACTTGGTCTCAATATGCTTGCTTCTCCCATGCAACACTGGATTTCTGGAAAGATTGATTGCAGACTTGTTGTCAATCATCAACTTCAGAGGTTTGTCTATTTTAATCTTCAGATCCTGCAACAGATTCAGAATCCACACAGCTTGACATGCAGTAACAGCACCTGCAATGTATTCAGCTTCACAGGTTGATAACGCCACAACAGGTTGCTTCTTGGAACACCAAGAAATGGGACCTCCCAGAAATTTGAACAAGTATCCAGAAGTACTTCTTCTGTCAACTTTGTCTCCACACCAATCAGAGTCTGAATAACTCAGAAGTTCTGACTCATTATTTCCTCCAGAGGGAAATAACACTCCATACTTCAGAGTTCCTTTGATATACCTCAGAATCCTGACAGCAGCTTGATAATGGGACCACTTAGGTTTACTCATGAACCTACTAACCATCCCAACTGAGTAGCAAATATCAGGTCTGGTATTGCACAGATACCTCAGAGAACCAACCAACTGTTTGAAGGTTGCAGCGTCCACATCCTTTCCTTCAGAGTCTGAATCCAGTTTCTGATTTGTATCAGAAGGTGTGACAGTCATCTTACAATTCTTCAGATCAAATCTCTTCAGAAGTTCTAATTCATACTTGAGCTGATGCAAAATGATACCTTTCTCAGAATATCTGAACTCCATCCCTAGAAAGTATGTCATTTTGCCTAGATCAGTCATTTCAAATTCATTCATTAGAACCTTCTTGAACTTGGTTATCTCTTGTTCAGAACTTCTAGTCAATAGTATATCATCAACATATAAACATACCAGAGTCATATTGCCTTCAGAAGTATGCTGAACATAGACACCGTACTCCATCTCACATTTCTGAAAGCCTTGCTTCTTGAAAAATGAATCAATCTTCTGATTCCAAGCTCTGGGCGCTTGTTTCAATCCATATAGAGCTTTGTATAATCTGTACACCATCCCTTCCTGATTCTTTTTCACAAATCCAGGAGGTTGTGACACGTAAACTTCTTCTTCTAATGGACCATTCAGAAATGCAGATTTTACATCTAAATGCATCAGAGGCCAATTCCTGTTAGCAGCTATTGCAATCACCATTCTGATTGTTTCATGTCTTGCTACAGGTGCAAACACTTCAGAATAATCCAGCCCAGGTTTCTGTAGAAATCCTCTGGCTACCAACCTTGCTTTATGTTTGCCAATTGAACCATCTGGCTTTAACTTCTGCTTGAAAACCCATCTAACGCTGATGGCTTTCTTGTCTTTTGGAAGTTCTGTCAGCTTCCAAGTCTTGTTTCTCTCTATAGCATCAAGTTCTTCTTTCATGGCCTTCAGCCAGAGCTTCTGCTTAAGAGCCTCCTCTGTACTTATAGGTTCAGAGTCTACTAACATGGCACACTGAATAACTTCTCCTTCAGAGTCTACTTCAGTGTCTTGCAGCATGTCAAATTCTGCAAATCTTCTGGGAACGCTTCTGATTCTTTGTGGTCTCTGAACTTGTTCAGAGTCTTGAGCTTCAGAGTTTCCAGCTTCAGATGGTTGACTTCCTCTAGAGTTTTGACCATCTTCAAGATCTGGCATATTTTCAAAGTCTTGGCCATCTTCAGAGTCTGAATTTCCACCAGAATTTGGATTACCATCAAAGTCTGGATCATCAGAGTCACCTTCATCTTCTGAGTCTTCTCCAGAGTCAGAATCACTATCAGAGTCAGAATCAACGTCAGAGTTTACTTCAACTTCAGAAATTTTTAACTCTGACCTTTCTTCAGAAGTTCTAACATCAGAGTCAGATTGAGACTTATCCCAATTCCAAACTTCTGATTCCTTCACAATCACATCTCTGCTGAATTCAATTTTATTGGTTTCTGGACAATAGAGCTTGTATGCACCTGTACTGTGGTACCCTATCAAAATCATCACTTTGCTTCTATCATCCAGCTTCTGTCTTCTGACTTCTAGAACATGTTTATAGCAAACAGAACCAAACACCTTCAGATGACTAACACTTTGCTTGTCTCCAGTCCACTTCTGCATAGGAACTATTTCCTTCAACTTCTTCGTAGGACATCTGTTGAGTACATACGTTGCAGTTGCAACAGCTTCTCCCCAGAGCTTTTGAGGAAGCTTCTTCTCCTTTAGCATGCTTCTCACCATATCAAGCAAAGTACGGTTTCTTCTTTCAGCAAGACCATTGTGTTGAGGGGTATAAGGAGCAGTAACCTCATGCTCAATTCCATTCTCCTCACAGAACTTCTAGAACTCTTTGGAGTTATACTCACCTCCACCATCGGTTCTAAGAATCTTCAACTTCTGACCACTCTGATTCTCAGCCTTCATTCTGAACTTCTTGAATTCAACAAACACCTCATGTTTAAATTTAATAAGGGATACCCATGTCATTCTTGTGAATTCATCAACAAACAACACAAAGTAGTTATTCCCTCCAATTGATGCTACTGGAAATGGACCACACACATCAGAATGTACAACTCCCAAGGCATGTTTTGCTCTTGGAGCAACTTCTGACGCAAATGGCAAACGTGGTTGTTTTCCTTCCATGCAAACTTTGCATGACTTCTCAGGCTTCTTAATTGCAGGAATTCCATGTACCAGCTTCTTTGAATTCAGATGTTTTAAGCTTCTGAAATTCAAATGACCAAATCTTCTGTGCCACAACTCACTCTCCTTCTCAGCACATGTTGCACTAAGACATTCTGAGTCTGCAGTTCTGACATTCACCTTGAATGTTCTATTCCTTCCCTGTTCTGACTCCATAATCAACTTCTGATTGCAGTCATACAGCTTCAGAAGATTATCCTTCATGGTAAATGAAAAACCTTTCTCAATTAATTGTCCCACACTCATCAGATTGCTTCTGATGCCAGGTACATACCACACGTTCTGAATCAATGCTGTTTTCCCATTGTTCAGAGTCACTCTGACATTTCCCATACCTTCTGCATTAAGATATTTGTCATCAGCACATCTGATCTTTGTCCTCTTTTCAGAGTCAAAGTCAACCAGCCATTTCTTGTTTCCAGTAAGATGATTTGAACAGCCAGTGTCCATATACCACCAGTCTGTCAGATCATCAGATTCAGAGGCCATCAATAGCACAGATTCGTCATCAGAACTTCTGGCTATATTTGCTTCTTCTGACTTCTTCTCCTTGTTTGACCAACAATCTCTAGCAAAGTGACCAAACTTCTTACAACAGTAACATTGGATCTTCTTCTTGTCATACTTCTCTTTTCCCTTCTGAGCATTCTTTTGTCTATTAGAGGTTGAGCTTTCTGACTTCTGACCACCATCAGATCTTCTCCTGACTTCTGACTGCTTCTGATACCTCCTATCAGAAGTTGCTTTCAGAGCCTGCTGCTCTACTTCCCTTTCAGAAGTTCTTTCAGTCAAACGCAACTCTTGCGCTTCTAAACTGCTCTGCAGCTCTTCAATTCTCATGGTACTCAGATCTTTGGAATGTTCTATTGCTACCACAATGTAATCAAATTGAGAGGTAAGGGATCTCAATACCTTCTCCATGATTGTTTCTTCAGAAAGAGTTTCTCCACACGCCTTCATCTCATTAGTGATCAGAATCACTCTGGAGATGTATTCAGAAACTTTCTCATTATTCTTCATGTTGAGATTCTCATATTGCTTTCTCAAGGACTGAAGCTTCACCTTCTTCACTGATGCGTCACCACCATAACATCTAACCAGTGTGTCCCACGCAGCCTTTGCTGTCGTTGAATCTGCAATCTTCTCAAACACATTTACATCAACACATTGATGAATAAAGAATAATGCTTTCTGATCCTTCTTCCTTACTTCCTTCTGCACGTTTTTCTGTTCATCTGTTGCATCTGCTGCTACCGGAACATAACCATCAGTGACAAGATCTAAAACATCTTGAGCACCAAACAGTACACGCATTTGGATCATCCAACGATTCCAGTTTTTACCGTCAAATACTGGAAGCTTAGTGTTCATGTTGCCGTTTCCGTTCATTTTCTACCTTGCACAATACACTCAGATTTCTCACACAGTGTTTCCCAACCCACAGAATAAAATTCTGATCAGATTTTGTTCAAGATTCAACACGAATCTAAGAATCAAAATCAAACACACAAGACCTCACGTTCACTCGTGTTTCCCGTGTTTCCCAATGAATCTGAACCGGAGCTCTAGATACCAATTGTTGGTGCAAAGGTAGAATAAATGATGAAAGGTAGAAATATTCTATTAAGAATGACGGCAGAAGAAACAGGATTAAAGTTACAATGATTGTCACCCTATTTATAAGTTAAAACTAGGGTTACTAGAATAAGATAAAATACTAAAATACCCTCTAACAAACTTAGGGGCTAAGAAAATAGTACAACTAAATAAATATGAATTACTATTAATATTCTAATAATTTAATTACCTGTTTAATAGGTGTTTTTAGAATTGGTTGTAGAATAGTGGTTGGTACAAAAGTTCGTGACCTTAATAATTTTATTCCTATAAATAAATTATGTTTAGAATGTTTAGATTAATTTTAATTTAATATACTTAATTTATATATGAATAAGCAAATATGCATAGTTGAAATCTTATTCTTGTAGCCTCAACTCAAGTCTGAGATTTTTTTGTAGGTTTTTCTTGTACATGAACGTGTTCTTCATGTTCAATCATGAATCACTCAAACTTGTCTGAAAAGAAACATGAATATAGTTATATAACCTAATTTATATTATTGTAGGGTAACTTTTGTATAACACTACCAGAGAGAACATTGTTGTCTCCAACTCTTTCTGAAATTGTTTCTATGATAACAAATTCAAAATAATGGCGTGGAATTGTGGATTCCGAGTCTTGAATATTTGTTACTGCAGTCCTTTGCAAAAACCATGTCTTTTTTAAGACTTTGACTGGTTTGTATGTTTCATTTGAAAGAACTATTTTTATATTTTTTTTATGGTATATAATATTCCCTCTTGTATCAATTATCTAAATTGTGGTATAAGATATTTGTTTTAAAGGAGTTCCTGAAGAAAAAAATATGGCAATAATATATTGAAATCAATAATTTTATAAAGAAAAAATAATAATGTTAAACATTTAGAATATAAAAGTATATTTTGTTAACAACTAATACAATATTTTGGATAAAAAGTTAATAACTTGTCATCTAACAAAATCATTTATAGAAATGTTTGTTCTTCATTCTTTTGCAGATTATAAATATTTCACAATCAAACGACTCTGACTCTAAGTAATCAATCATCACGATCGATGTTAAGATCTAAGATTAAAAAAAATTATTGCTGATTGTTTGGTAATATGAATATATAGTGAATATGATCGTTGTTATGGTGTGGTATTAAAAAAGTTAACATATTGTTGTTTATATAGGACAATGTGTTCCAATTACTTTTTTTATGACGGTAATGTATATGTTTTTTTTTTTATTTTTTTTTTTTATTTTTTTTATTTTTATGTTTATAGTTTTTAAAAGGCTAAATAAATCCAATTGTGATTATAATAAATGAATATTTTATGCAATAGTTAAAAGTTAATTATAAAATTTAAATCCAATTAATTCTTAATTAAATATGTAAGTAACCCAAGTCCATAAATTCATCGTTATCTTTCATGATTTAAAAAATAGTTTCATATTTTTATCGTCATTATCTCGTGTGTTATATTTTAAAAAAAATGGTATAAATATTTATAATAATAATATACGTCATTATAAAGTATTTATAAAAAGAAAATATTCTATTTTTGTAATATTTTATTGTATATGGTATTAATATTTGGGATAAAATATTATATATATATATATATATATATATATATATATATATATATATATATATATATATATATATATATATATATATATATATATATATATATATTATTTTTTTAATGTTCAAGTAAAATAAAATAGAATATTTATTATTCATATGTATTTTTCAATTTTTTTTATAATAATTAAAATTTAAATATTTACTATTTTTATTATTGAATTTAATTGTGAACAACTTTCAATATAGTTTATTGTTAAATATTTTATCAAGATTCGGTTTCTTCTATAAATATTACAAATAAATATTATTTTTTACGGAGACTAAATTAAATTTTATGATTCAAATAAATTTAATTTGAATAATTTAATTAATGGGTAGCAATGTTCATATAGCTATAATATATATTAAATGGTGATGAATGAATTTTAATAAAATAGATTATGAAATCTTTTTATAGTAATATTTGTTTTTATATATATATATATATATATATATATATATATATATATATATATATATATATATATATATATATATATATATATATATATATATATATATATATATATATATATATATATATATATATATATATATATATATATATATATATATATATATATATATATATATATATATATATATATATATATATATATATCATCTTATTAATATTTCATATAATGATTAAAATGTATAATAAATTATGCATATTTTTCATGCCTCTTGTTTTTAAATTTGTAAAACTAACTCTCCTAATAATAAAAAAATATGTACATTTGATTGAATATAATTTAATTAGTTATTTAATATTTGTATTTATTATTTATAATTAGAAAAAATAAAGAATATTATTTTGATTATAAAAAATAAAAAATATAATTAATGATAAAGATAAATAAAATAAAATGATCTCTTTTATACTAATTGTTTCTGATGTTATATTAAAAAAGTTTGATATGAATATTTATATAATAATAATAATATAAGTAAACCATGTATATTGGTTATTAATTATAAATTATAATGTAATTGGAATCTAATTAATTATTAATTGTTAAATGTGCTAAAGTATGTTTGCCGTAATAATAAATGAATATTATTTCTAAATTATAATGTAATTAGAATTCAATTAATTTTTAATTATGATAGAATTAAATTAGTCAATTATTTAATATGTAAAGAAATAATCATATCAATCCATTATAAACCGTATGAATTATGAGTGATAATGAGTTTTAAATCAGTATAAAATTTTATTATTATATCACCATAATATGTTACTCAACTCCATCCATTCATCGATTTTCTTTCATGATCTGAAAAATAGCCTATATTTTTTTAAATGGCATAAATGTTTTAATTTAGTTCACAAATGAAATTGATAATTTTTTATTGTCATTATGAAATAAATAGTTGTAAATTTAATGTGATTTTATTGTTCAGTACTAAAATCGCCGATTTGTTGAAAATTGTAAGATGGGGAAACTCAAACCATAGCAATCGTAGAATAGTCACGCTTTCAGAGATATTGAAAACAGGAGGAGTGATTATTATTGTCACTTGTATCATGGTATTGTGACTTGTAACATAGTATTAGAGAATTTGGAAATGTTAAAAGAGGGTTTTGATAGGGAAATAACTAGTTAAATAATTCCAAATTGATTTGTGAGAAACGGTAGGTATGCTTCTTGAGATATTGAAAACATGAGGAACAATTATTTTTGTCACTTATAACGTGGTATTGTCACTTAGGGTAGGTGAAAAAAAGATTTTGATAGGAAAATAGTCAAATAATGTGTATTGACAAATAATGGTGTTTTGATTGGTAGTTTAGTAGAAAATATACACATAAACTAATAAGATAATATGGATTACTTTTGAAGAAATTAGTGTTAGGTGTTGCAAAATAGTTTGATGCATTAAATTTAATATATATAAATAGATGTTGGTTTGAAAATAAGGCCACTAAAAATAAATGCATTAGGCCTTGAAAAATATAAATTGTTTATTTAATAAAAAATTTCGTTATTTTAAAAATTAATTTTAATAACATGCTTTTAAATTTAAAATAGAGGTTCTTCTCTTTTCATCTTTTCTCCCTAACTTCCTCCTTCACTAAGTTATTTCTATCCCATTTACATTTCACCTCTTATTATTTATTTATTTAATGGATTTTTTTCTCCATTTTTCTCACCAATTCTTTCCTTTAATAATTTGTCTTTATATCTCTTATATTTAATCTTTTTCTAGTTTTTTTCTTTCCTCTCACACTTATTTTAATATTTTTTTAAATAAATTTTTTCTTTTTAGTGTTAATTTTATTTATGTTATTTTAAGTAAACGGTTTATAATGCTATTCAAATGAAGTGTTGTTAGAATCGGATTAAGTAATATATATCATATGTTCCATGTACTATGAATCTCACATTAGATATCTTAGTTGATACAATTTTCAGATTTCTTTATTAATATTGTGTTAAATTAAACGATTATGAGACTATACTTATGAAGTACTCTTAGAAAGTATTGATGTTGTGTTAATTAAGTAATATATTTATTGTTGTTGTTGTTGTTGTTGTTGTTGTTGTTGTTGTTTAAAGAAAGATGGATGATTTAACCACCACCTCTCCTAGCTATAACCACTACCTCTCATACAACCACATATACCAAGACTAAAAGTAAAAAAAATTCTAGAGATGCCACGATGATGTCCAGGTTGATAAAAGCCCGCAACATCGATATTATTAGAATGTTGATCGATTTTTGTTTGCAAAGTGGTAATTATGGTGAAAATGCTACATTTTTTTAAGAGTTATGTAATATTATTTTTTAAGAGTTATGCTACATTTTTTAAGAGTTTTTAATGTTCAAGCAAAATAACTCAACGGTATATAGTTTAACTTAAAAGAACTCAACCCGATGTTACATAGCAGAGCAAGACCCTCTAAGTTAACCAAAAAGGCTAACGACTCAAATACTTCAAAATAATCCTCGACGGCGTCCACGACTAAATTAGGTCATTTGCACGTTACCCACGTGGAGGTAACATTCAAACAGGCAGGGTGAGTAAAACAATTCATAATAACCAATGTATAAAAATCAACATATAAACGACATCATATTCATATTTAACACAGTCATATCCTTCAATAGGCCTCGAAGGCCACAACATCATAATTTATACAAAAAGACTCATAAATGCAAATGCAACATAGACTCAATGCATGTGGTACAAATCATCACAGCGCGATGGACACTAGACCATCAACCCTCCATAGACCCCCAACAATAGGATCAATTCTACTAGAGAACCGGAGCACATCAAAACACTTCACATCCACACAGTGGGATTGAAGGCAAAGTAATCGAGGTCCTGAACCGAAGTCCAGATGCACATGAATGCATGATGCACACGTCACAAATCATCCTCATAATAACATCATAGGTGCATCATCATTCATCATATTCATCATCATCAAACGTCATAGCTCATCATCATAATCATCATCATACGTCATGTCATCATAACTCATCATAATAATCCTCTTCATACATCATGTCATCTTATCTCATCATAATAATCATTATCATACATCATAGAAAATCATCATATAATCATATACAAATCACATAGCGCTCACAGTCATACTCATATTAATTCATCATATTATCACATACTATCACATATTAATTCATAATTATACTCGCGGTAATTCTCATACTATCGCCTATTAATCACATAAACTTCACAATCCTACTCATGTTAATTCATCATATTATTACATATTATCACAGTTACCCTCATGATAATTCATCAGGAAAATTGCAGCATCAAAACATAAAGACATCACTGAACCAGAACATGATTCATTAATAGAACATATACACAATTGACTTCTCAAACATAATTAGATATAAAAATATTGGGAAACCAACTCCCTTATCTATACTATGTTATAGCCCTGTTCATTAGCTTTCCAACGCTTCGAATGGGGGACAAAACGGACTTACGGATAAAAAGTTACGTCCAAAACGATTTCGACCGAAAACATGAACAGTCGTGACGGACAGTAAAACACTATTACACTCCAGAACCTAAATCAACCCAAAAGTCCACACGATTCACTTTCCCAATGCCCCCAACACATCTTTAGATTAATATTATGTAAATGTATATGTGTCATTTTAGGTTCGTTGTAAACAATATATTTTTATATACATAAAATGCTCCTAACTACTTTGTTGTCTTGTTGAAAATATGTGTATTCTATCACAAAATATGTATATAAATTTCTGTTTAAAATACTCTAACTATTTGCTGCATGTTGAAAACATGTGTATATAAGCTTTGTCACAAAATATGTATATACACATGCCAAAATAAAAATTATGTAATATTAATTCTTTTTTCTATTGGTTGTAACTTTCAACCGAGATAAATATCTACATTTCACTTATAATAAAACCAATCAAAAAGAAAAGTGTTGCGCGCTTTCAGGTTTTGAAAACTCAAAATATTATTTTTGGGATTGAACTCATAATCAGTATAATTTTCATTTAACAATTTTTTTATTTAAAATTATTTACACAATATTTGTTTTATATTTTAGGTGAATATTTTGATATTTAGTTGAAAATATGTACTTATTATTCCATTATTTAATGTTATATCACTTTCTTATATTAATTTATTTTAACATAAATTTAAATTTTAAATAAATTTTGTTTACATCATATCGGTACCAACCAGTGTACCAATAAATCATTAGTAAGGTGATTCTAAGAAATTTAGCTAAAGGGCACAAAAGGAATGAGGCTTTTTTCTATATTTTACACAACTACAACTCATGCACTACAAAGATCATGACCAAGATGTTACTACATAGCAACCTACAACTTAACCACCTCAAATTTCACTTAACTAACATAAAAATACTCATCAAATAATCCCTCAATCATTCATCTTTTGTGACACATTAAAATATCATTATAGAGTTCATTTTACATGTCATAAAAATGAGACAAGATACAAACCTCAAAATATTTTCTCCTTTAAGAGATAGACAACAACATGGGAGGGTTAATGATATTGATATGCATGTTTGTTTCATGGATATTCATACATAGATGGAGTCAAAGAAACAAAAAAGGTCCTAAAACATGGCCTTTTCTTGGAGCTGCCATTGAACAATTGATGAACTATGATAGAATGCATGATTGGCTTGTTGAATATTTTTCCATCTCCAAAACTGTTGTAGTCCCCATGCCATTCACAACTTATACTTACATTGCTGATCCTGTTAATGTGGAACATGTTCTTAAGACCAACTTCAACAATTATCCTAAGGTAACATCTTTTTTCTTATAATATCTTGAAGACGTCAAAGTGTCTGATATGTGCTAGTGTCTTACCAACGACAAGACACTGATATGCATATAGTGTCTGATATATGTTGGTGTCTTAAGACTACGTGACACTGATACACGTATAGTGTCTGATGTGTGCCAGTGTAGTGTCTGATATATGTTGGTGTTTTAAGACTACATGATCCTGATACGCATATAGTGTCTGATATGTGTTGGTGTCTTAGGACGATAGGACACTGATACGTATGATTATGGTTGCAGGGTGAAGTGTACCATTCATATATGGAAGTACTACTTGGACATGGAATATTTAATGTTGATGGAGAGCTTTGGAAGAAACAAAGAAAAACTGCTAGCTTAGAATTTGCATCAAGAAATTTAAGAGATTTCAGCACCAAAGTTTTCAAGGAGTATGCTTTAAAACTCTCATCAATTCTCAATCAAGCATCTTTCCTCAACCAACAAATAGACATGCAGGTGTTAAAAATACAATAAATTTTTACTGAAGTTTTAATATTTGATTTCCTTAGTTATTGATGCTTCAAATGTGATTTTTTTGCAGGAGTTATTGATGAGAATGACATTAGACTCTATATGCAAAGTTGGTTTTGGAGTGGAAATCGGAACTTTGAATCCTAACTCACCAAAAAATTCATTTGCTCAAGCTTTTGACACCGCTAATATCATTGTAACACTTCGTTTCATCGATCCTTTATGGAAAATTAAGAAAATTCTAAACGTTGGCTCGGAAGCACGACTAGATAAGAGCATCAAAACCATTGATGACTTCACTTACTCGGTTATTAGAACAAGAAAGGCGGAGATTGAGGATGCGAAAAAGAGTGGCCAACAAAATCAGATAAAGAATGATATATTATCAAGATTCATAGAGTTGGGAGAAAACAATGCAAGTGACAAGAGTTTGAGAGATGTTGTTTTGAACTTTGTGATTGCTGGTAGAGACACAACTGCAACAACTCTATCATGGGCTATATATATGGTGACGACACATTCTCATGTTGCTGAGAAACTTTACTTAGAGCTTAAGACTTTTGAGGAGAATCAAGCAAAAGAAGAGAATGTTACTTTACCTCAATGTGACGATGAGGACAAAGATGAACATGAATTGTTCAATCAAAGAGTAGAGCAATTTTCAAAATTGTTGAATAAAGATTCTTTAGAGAGATTGCATTATTTGCATGCAGTTATAACCGAGACACTAAGATTATATCCCGCTGTTCCTCAGGTATCAATTACATACACGATTATGATACTAACAAGTCAAACTCAGTAATAATTTAAAAAATAAAATAATTGAATGTTAATATATGTGTCAGTGTCGTGTGTCATACCATAATAGATACGTGTCATCATGACACTAATACGTGTCAAAGATTAGACATGTCTTTTATATAAAGTATCTGTACTACATAGCTTGTTAAGACGCGTAATTGTTGATGTAGGATCCGAAAGGTGTGATGGAGGATGATGTGTTGCCAGATGGTACAAAAATAAAAGCAGGGGGCATGGTAACTTATGTTCCATATTCAATGGGAAGGATGGAGTATAATTGGGGCCCTAATGCTGCTTCATTTGTTCCTGAAAGATGGTTCCATGATGGTGTTCTTAAAAATGAATCTCCATTCAAATTCACTGCTTTTCAGGTAAATAAATTAGCAAAAATTTGAACATAATGTTTTACATAGAAAATCAATCACAACTCGCAAACACAACCAAAAAAATAATAGTCAAAAATACTGTAACTATATATCTCGGTTTCAGTGTGTGACACCAGATACACTTTTAATCTGAAATGTCGATTTTCTTATATATGAAATTATCATATACCTTAGTTTGATTTTAATTTTGATTCACAGGCAGGGCCTAGGATATGTCTTGGCAAGGACTCTGCATATCTTCAGATGAGGATGGTGTTAGCAATTTTGTGCAGATTTTACAAGTTCAATTTGGTGCCTGGTCATCAAGTGAAATACAGAATGATGACTATTTTATCAATGGCACATGGCTTGAAGATTACCATAGAGAAACGTTCTTGATATGTGTTCCAAAGCATTGTCGTTACATATTGATGGGAAGAATAAACTATGGTTTTGTTAAGGTTTTTATATTATTATCGATAGAAGTTAGAAAAATTAAAATCATATATTAGCATGGATGCAAAATAGTATTTTTTACAAAGGTAAGAGCTTTATTTAACACAAAGGTCAGATTTCATATAAGTATGCAATCCTTCTTCCCTTACAAATTACTTTAATACTTTTTTTCTTACAACTTTTCGATGATCCACCTCTGGTTTACATTGATATTTACCCAATTTAACAATTACAAAATTGATATTTTTTTCTGCTCCAATTCATTCTCAGGGCATTGCATGAGATATGTTTTATTTCTCTGTAAGAATGGGAAATGCTAGATATTTATCTATTATAAATCTCACTAAAACTTTATTGACATATAATTTACTATACATGCATAACAATTCTTGTAATCTATAAAAGAATATATTTATATTCCAATTACATAAATTTTCTCGTCCATATATTTTATTTTAAAGTTATTAAAAATAAGTTTCTTACTCTCATATAATCGACAAATATCATTAGTTGTATTTAGTACATAAACAGAGAACGAGTGATAGGTTGATAATGACCACCCTAAAGATGCTTATGGCGTAGAAGTGATAGTTTTTTGGTGACCGAAGAAAGTACCTACAAAAAAGTTAGTACTACGATGTGCAAATCAATGAGATATTAAGGTAATTTTGCAAGTATAAGTTAAATTATATTTGGGTGCGACTCATAGTCACACTTATATATGAAGGGAAATTACAGTTGACTTTAGGTTTTTCGGCATAGATAGTCGTTGGATGCATATCAAAGATTCTGATCGAACTGGAAACTCCAAAACTAGAGAAAAAACCACGGTCGTTGTCAATAGACAACTAGAGAATAACACTATGTGAAAATTGTTACAACACATAATCTACCATCAACTAACCCAGACCCCTCAGTACAGCCACAACCACAACACAAGAACATAACGTAGAAACTCCAAAAATGGAGAAAAAATCACGACCATTGTCAATAGACAACCAGAAAATAACATTATGTGAAAATTGTTACAACGCATAATCTACCCTCAACTAGCCCAGGCCCCTAGTACACCCACACCCTCCAAAACAAATATTTAACTATATCTCACAATACTCTAATACAAGAGTATAAGAGAACAAATAAAGTCAAATGCAAGCTTAAAGTGCTTTTGACTGTTACATCTAGGAATGAAGAACTTGTATCCTATATATAGCCTTGGACTCTTTCCTTCCCGAAACTAAGCGATGTGGGACTTCAAAGAACTTGTATCCTATATATAGTCTTAGACTCTCTCTTCATTCATAAAACTAAGCGATGTGAGACTCTCTCTTCATTCACAAAACTAAGCGATGTGAGACTCTCTCTTCATTCACAAAACTAAACGATGTGAAACTTCAAAGAACAATTTCTCATAAGTACTTGCTACGAAATTTGAAGCAAGGATTATTGATGTAGACATCAATGAGGCCAACCCAAGATTCCTAACATTTGAGAGAAATTACACGTTGAGAAATTGCTCAATAGAGAAGTCTCTTCATGGTGGCGTTTAATTAGAATAGTTGGCATGCGAAATTTAATATACTTCTTGCAGGAAAAACGTTGTTGGCGATGGCTTCCATGTGCAAAGGAAAGGAAATTGACGTGCCTATGCCTGTAGCACCCCAAATTTAATCGAAATATTTTAATTAATTTATTTAATTGAGAATATTTGTATTTTGGTGTTTTGGGTGTTTTGGGTGGTTCTGGGAATTACTGAGAAAATGTGCATGTTGGACTATTTATTTAATTAATAGTATACTATATGAGAATATTAGTATTATTATTGATTAAAATGAATATAAGAGAATTAAGGGTAAATTGGGCAGTATGAAGAGTTAGTAAGGGTGTTATGGGAAAAACCCAATTTGTGAGGCCCAAGACTAAGTTAGACAAAATTGAGTTCTGAAAGGAAATCAGATTTCGTTTTGTGTTTAACGTGAAAGTTCGTGGCCAGAGCTCCGATGGAAAGGCTGGAAGCAGAAGATCCCAAAGATTAATCATGAAAGTTGCGAATCGACTAAGGTATGGGGAGTATCGCATTTCATGATCTTCCATGTATGCCTTTCGGTGTGTTTGTGGTTGATTTAAGATTTAAGGTATTTTGGGTTGGTTGTGGGAAAATAGGGAAATTGGTGATAAGGCTTTGAGGTTATGGTTAATGGTATGTAACACTGAATATTGATATGAGAAAGGAAACCTTAGTCCTTTGTGGCCAAAACCTTAGATTATTATATGTCTGCCCATATGGGATAGAATATTTGATATTTGAAATTACGATGCCTTCAGAGCAATTGTAAGGAAATTGACGGTAGACCCTGGAGGTTAGTGGTTAGTATTCTTGACCCTTTGAGTGTAGAGATGAGAAATAATGATTTTTGCCTTCGTGGCCAAAATCTTGGATTGTGATATGTTTGACCCTGTAGGAATAGGAATGTGCATATGTGAGTAACTCTGAAGTACTCAGAGTAATTACAGGAAATAGTGTTTTAGGCGTTGCAAATGTTGCCAGATGAGCCTAATAAACAATAGAAGTTGTGCTGTTATTGCCGTATAATCTTAGGAATGTTTTTGTGATGTTTTGGGTACGTTGAGTGAGTGATTCGTAAGAATAATTGAGTAAAAATCAGTTCCGGAGCGTAACAACGTCTTTCTGTTCGTCACGACTATTCATGTTTTTGGTCTAAATTGTTTTGGACGTAACTTTTGATCCGTAAGTCCGTTTTGACCCTCGTTCGAAGCGTTGGAAAGCTAATAAATAGAGCTATAACATAACATAGATAAGAGAATTGTTTTCCCAATATTTTTATATCTAATTATGTTTGAAAAGTCAATTGTGTATATGTTCTATTAATGAATCATGTTCTGGTTCAAGGATGTCTTGATGTTTTGATGCTGCGATTTTCCTGATGAATTACCATGAGGATAAATGTGATAATATGATGAATTAACATGAGTAGAACCGTGAAGTTTATGTGATTGATAGGCGATAGTGTGGGGATTACCGTGAGTATAACTTGATAAATTAATATGAGATGATATGAGGGTAGTATTATAAATTAATATGGGGTAATATGGGATAAAATGACTATGAGCTAATATGTGATTTATACGGGATTATATGATGACATGATGTGTGAGATTAATTAATATGATGGACTATGATGATATGTTGTATGATGAATAATATGATGAATTATGATAACATGATGTATGATGATGATTGTTACGATGAGCTATGATGACATGATTTATGATGATGAATATGACGATGAGATATGACGTGTAATGATGATGAATATGATGAATGATGATACACCATATGCTGTTATTATGAGGATTATTGTGAAATGTGCATCATGCATTCATGTGCATCCGGACTTCGGTTCAGGACCTCGATTAATTTGACTTCAATCCCACTGTGTGGATGTGAAGTATTTTGATGTGCTCCGATCCTATTGACGGGGATCTATGGAGGGTTGATGGCCCAGTGTCCATCGCGCTGTGATGATTGGTACCACATGCATTGAGTCTATGTTGCATTTGCATTTATGAACCTTTGTGTATAATTATGACATTGTGGCCTTTGAGGCATAATTGAAGAATATCAATGTGTTGAATATAACTATGAGTAATATGCCGTTTATGCATAAATTGTTATACATTGATTATTATGAATTGTTTTACTCACCCTGCCTGTTTGAATGTTACCTCCACGTGGGTAACGTGCAGATGAGCACGTTTAGCCGTGGACGCCGTCGAGGAGTATTTTGAAGTTTTAAAGTCGTTAGCCTTTATGGTTAATTTAGAGGGTCTTGCTCTGATATGTAACATCGGGTTGGATTCTTTGAGTTGATTGTATATCATTGGGTTATTTTACTGATGTTCCCTTATGAGGAAAACATTGCGTTATGTTTGAGTTTCGCTGTATATGATGTTTTGATATATTTTGAGAAAACCCGTGTGTTACAGAGTATTGACCAATTTTGTTGACTTTGAGAAATGTACGCCCTTTTGTGGCTTTTTAATGAAAGTTAATATTTTACTCTAAAATCCGTGTTATTTTGCCGTAATATCTGTGGGGTAGAATAAGGGTGTTACAATGCTCACATAAGTGTAATCAAGTGTAGTAACTGTTTCGAAAACCCATATGGACTGTTAGATGTAAGTTTTGACCTTCTATTGGATCATGAATGTTGGACCAGACACTTGTCGTGCCTATAAAGTGACATTATTAGAAAACTACATTTTAGCTGTAGATTTAGCATTGACCACCGACACCGACGCTATATAGCATTGGCAAAACACACTAAAAAATTTTGTGATTTCGTTTCTTAAAATTTTCTTATTTGATTAATTAGACAGGACGAGAGGGAATTTCATATTTAAAGTAAATTTTGAACAACATCTAACTGTATTATAAATTATATAACAAAATGTGCAGTGTCTAATAAATTTAATTCCAAAGAGGGAAAATTGTTCTAAATAAGTTTTGAACAAAGTCTATTTATATTTTAAAATATCGAAACGACGTCGTTTTGTCAGAGGAAAAAATGTAAGCATTTAACTAGTTGGTTTTCCAAAACCACTGGTTCGTCAGTTTTCCAAAGCCTCCGATTTGTCGGTTTTTACCGATTTTGCCCGCTTTTGGACGATTCGCTCGGTTAGTCTGGTCCATTTTATTAAACATTGTTACCACCTTTGAAGTTTCTCTCTCACTTTCATATTTGCTAATCCCTCGTATTTGGTAGATGATTTTCATTATAAACTTATTTCTTTAAACAATATTATTTCTTATTTTCAATATATTTAATTTATAATTTCTTTCATGTTTAGCCATACTAATATGTTGTCTGAATCTGCCACTGAAACCAACAGATTTCCATGATCATAACACATGATAATCAGTCATACAAACATGATTTAATCATCATAAGATATTCATTGAACTAGATTTTCAATGCATCCGACCGCGCCTCGATTAGAGTCACGAAACTCAAGTTACATCATTTGTTGTCAAGTCTGGTCCAACGCTAGATGCATGACTGGCTAATCGTCATAAGACGCGAGGATGTCATTCTGAATTGGGTTTTTACCCACATCCAATTCGTGGCTAAAGCTAAAAACCGTGGGAAAAACCCAGAATATGTGGGTAAGCACCCATAATTCGTTTTTAGCATTTTTCTAATTCATACAATCCAATTTAGCTCACAAAAACACAATTAAACAGATCCTAACATGTACTAACACAACAACAAGGACCAAATAATCTCAAATTAGGACATGCATGCAAGATCATATCAAACATCAAGTAATTCATACAACTTAACAAAAAACAAGAACTCATGAAAACTTAATTTATTAAGCATGCATTCCTAATCAATCTAACCCATCATAAGGCGAAATCTATATAGAACCCCAACTTAATTAAATCATGAAAATGAAGACTTAAGATATTAAGATGAAAGCTTGAACTTTCTTCTTCTTCTTCCTCCATATGTTTCTTCTTCTTCTTCTTCTTCTTCTTCTTCTTCTTCTTCTTCTTCTTCTTCTTCTTCTTCTTCCTCCATATGTTTCTTCTTCTTCCTCCATATGTTTCTTCTTCTTCTTCTTCTTCTTCTTCTTCTTCTTCTTCTTCTTCTTCTTCTTCTTCTTCTCTTCTCATCTACTTTCTCTTTCTTCTTTCTCCTTTCTTTACTAGAAAGAGAACAAATGAAGAAAATTTCCTCACAAAATTCCTTATACAAGGACATTGAAAAATGTCACTTTTCCCATTGCCATTAAAGAGAAATTACTAATGATGCCATTCATTAAGCATTCCACTAATTACACTTAATTAATCTTGATTGAGCTCTAATACCTCTTAAATGTTAAGCTACCATTTAATAGGATATTATCACTTGATTATACAGTTTGAACTATTATAGACTTGACCATCTCAATTACTGATATATCAATCAACTGAAGAAGCAAAACATGGTTTCAGGGTTGCCTAAAAATTAAGATTCCCAGTGCAGTATGTGAAGAATATGTACAAGGCAAGCAACACATCAAGGATGCATGAAGCAATTCTAGAACCACTCTTGAAGTCATATACTTTAATGTGTATGGCCTCATTCAATTTGACTCAATTGGAAATAACAAGTACTTTTTCACATTCATAGGTTATTTAAGTAAAAATTAAGGACATAATTGATCAATAAGAAAAATGATGTAATTGAAGTGTTTGTCAAGTTCAAGTCCATGGTAGAAAAGCAAAATGGTCACAAGATCAAGGTGTTAAGAAATGATGATGCATGTGAGTATGTGTCAAGTGAGTTTGCTAAACTATGTGAAAGGAAAGGAATTTTTCATGAGGTTGTACCACCGTATACACCTCAATAAAATGGGATTGTTGAGAGAAATAATATGACCATTATGAACATTATGAGAAGTATGTTGAAAGGTAATTACTTACCTAATGAACAATAGGTGAGGTTGTGTCCACTGTTACATATATTTTAAATATGTCTCGAACCAAGAGGGTAGAAGAGATCACACCAGAAGAATGTTGGTCAGGTGTCAAATCAAACTTGAGTCACTTAAAGGTATGTTGGTCTATTGCACAAAGACACGTGCCTAATCAATTTAAGAGGAAAACTGGATGAAAAATCAAGCCAGATGATTTTGATTAGTTATCATTCAATTGGTGGTTACAAATTATTTGATCATATGAGTAAGAAATAGTGATTAGCAGAGATGTGGTCATAAATGAGCTGATGGAATGAGTTTTTTAAAATAGTTTTGTGAAGAATTCAGTGAGGATCATGTATGAGTAAGCAAGTAGTGAGGTTGAAGTGCAGACTCTAGCAAGTACAAACAGGCCTCAAAGAGTTAGAAACATACTAGTCAGATTATAAGATGTGTAGTCACACCAAATGATGAAGGTGAGATAATACACTATCCATTTTATGCAAACACTGAGCCAAGCCAGTAAGTATGACTGAGGAATTAAAGGATCCTATATGGGTGAGTTTTATGATAGAAGAACTGGACTCTATAGAATTAAAAAAGACTTGGTCACTTGTTAATTTTCCAAGTTTTATTTTACAATACATGATTTTCCTGAGGTTCATCTTTGCTACCTTCCGATCCAAGTTCTATAAATCAACTATAAAGTATTAGAGCCACATGCACAATAGACACCAATACAATACAACCAAAAGGGTGAGTAGACAGGTATGATATCAACATGCATAAGGAATTAAGGATGTGTTGTATTCCTAAAAATACCTCAAAAGCTGACGTATAACAGATTTGCTTCCGATGTGTTCGTCAACCCAGAACATCACAAGGAGAATCAATGAGATACCTACAAATAATTATATCAAGATCTAGAATTTTAACTAGCAACACTAAAATTCTTCAAAACTTGAGGAGTGAGCTTCCCAATGACCCATAGTTTTTCCAAGTGGCCCGGTAATGTATATCATTACATTGCCAAGATTCATGGGCCAACCAACATGAGAACAAGCAGTAACAAATGTCTCATCCTTCATATTACTCAGCGCAATTTGCTTACCAAACTCGTTGATGAGACGCTTCCTAATTTTAACATCATCATTTCCATGACGGGCACTCGCGTGTCTGTCTATCTGTGATGGACACTCGCGTGTCTGTCTGTCCGTTTTTAATGCACACACGTAAAAATTTAAATGATATTTTTTTTATATAGTATTAATTTTTAAAGGAAGTTATATAGGAAGTTAATAATAGAAAGTTGGATAGAAAGTTAATAGTAAGAAGTTATGTGAAAGATGGTAGTAGTAGTTTCAATAGAAGTTATTGTGTAAAGGGTAAAATTGATAGAAAAATAGGCTACACCAAAACACCATATTTTGCCTTTATATATGTTATAGATGAAGTTACTCGCCAAATATTTTTTATTATTATAATTTATAAAGTAACATATCAATACGTGTATAAAAATGAAACTATATTTTTATATATAGAGCTATGTTATTCCTACACCCATTTCTTACACTAACTGCTTATTGTATTTATACGATAAACAATGTTTTTATTTTTTTAATAAATAAAAAATAATATTTATATACGTGAACAGTGCGTGAACAATGCCTTTAAAATAGTGAAATAAAATTGGTTAATAAAATGTAAAAATTGGTTAATGAAGTGATGAAGTTGGTTAATAAACGTTCAGATGTTAAAAGTAATTTTTAGCAATAAATCAAAATTGGTTAATGCAACGCAATAAGTTGGTTAATAAAGTTATGCAGTTGATTAATACGCGTCCAGATATTAAGAATATTTTTTAACCGTCAACGAAATTGGTTAATATAATGTATAAGGTTGGTTAATAAAGTTATGAAGTTGGTTAATACGCGTCCAGATATTAAGAATAATTTTTAACAGTCAATGAAATTGGTTAATACAATGTAAGGTTGGTTAATAAAATTATTAAGTTGGTTAATCACACAATTTTATGTCAATATTATTTAATTTAAAAATTATAAATATAAAATAATAATAATAATAATTTTTTATTTTTTACCGTATAGATGAACAGTAAAATACAGTGTAGGTGTATGATTTTGATATAGAAATAACATTTTGTTTTATATAATAAGTAATGCTTTCGGTAAGTGTTGGAGCAATACTAAGTTTGTCTTCGATTAATAGAAGAAAAATAAATTATTTTTATATAGAAGAAAAATAAATTAGTTTGCCCCTTAACATAGAAGAAAAACAAATTTAATTGATTTTGTTTAATAGGCCTCATACTAATACTAATAGGGAAGATTGTCTCTGAAATACAAATAACATTTGTTTTTGGGAGACAAATTCTGGATGGTGTCCTTGTTATAAATGAGTTATTTAACTTAGCTAAAAGGGAAAGAAATGACTGATTGTTATTTAATGTTGATTTTGCTCAAGCAAACATTGTGTAAGTTGGGGCTACTTGAGATATACGATGATGAGATTAGGGTTTAGGCCTAAGTGGTTGAGTTGGATGGAAGTTGGAGTGTTTAATAGCAATATGCCAGTCTTGGATAATGAAAATCCTCCAAAGATTTTAAGGTTCATAGAGATTTGAGGCAGGGTGATCCACTTTGACCCTTCCTATTTTCTATCGCACCAGAAGGTCTCTCTAGTTTAGTCAAGAATTCATTTTTAAAGGGTTCCAGGTGAATGACCAAGTGTCATAGAACTTGTTGTAATTCGATGATGATTCTCTTCTTGTGGGTGAAGACTCTTGGGAGAATTTATGGTCTATGAAAGCAATCTTGAGGGGTTTTGAGATATATGAATAAGAGTAAAATGTATGGAATATTGATTAGGGAGCATTTTATGCAAGGTACTTCACGCTTATTAGGTTGTAGTATTGACAAAATTCACTTCAAGTTCTTAGAAGTTTATGTAAGGTGCAACCCTAGAAGGTGTGAATCTAGGAAACCAATGATTGAAGTGCTTAGAAGGAAGTTGTTTACATGGAGAGGTAGAAACTTATCAATAGGTGGAAGAGTTACTCTAGTGAATTCAATTTTATGCAATTTGTCTATATATAACCTCTATTTCTTTAAAGTCCGTATGAAGGTTCAACAGTCTTGTGGCAAAGGAATGAAGATGAAAGAGGAATATCATGGGTATGTTGGAAAGTCATTTGTAAAGAAAAGAATGAAGGTGGTTTGGGAGTCAAAGATGTGGTAGTTCTTAATAAGGCTTTACTATGTAAATGGAAATGGAGACTTATGAAAGATCATAATGATCTATGGGTAGGGATCCTGAAGCATATGTATGGTGAATTCCAAAAGGATATTTTTACTTCACAAGACAAAAGGTATAGAGTTAGGAGATCTATAATTCCGGATGTGGAAGAAAACCTTTGCACTTTATGTTCTATGAAATATGAAAGTTTAATGCATTTACTGTTTCTTTGCCTTACTTTTATTTCAATATGGAAACATGTTTGCATTCGGCTTGGATCAGCAGAAGTGTTTGAGAATGGTACCAATGTGCATTTCTTGAAGACATTCAAGAACCTTAGAGGCCTAACAACAAAGCATAAGGTGAATCTAATATGGATGGAAACTTCCTGGAGCCTTTGGAGGATGAGAAATGATATCTTGTTAAATAATGCAAAGTGTGTGAAAAGTGAAGTTGTTTTCAATATTAAACTAATGTCATGGATGTGGTTAGTAATTAAATCAAAGACTAGTAGTAGATTTTTCTTTTATGATTGATGCAAATATCCTTTGAACTTCGTTAAATAGGATCTGTTTGTATGTGGACAAGAGTATCTATTATACTATATATTAATCATATTTAGCTTATAAAAAAATATTTATATTTAATATTTACAACACTTTAAAGGCCGTGAATGAATATCAATCATTCCAGACTTAAAGTTGGATAAATAGTTTTATTGATAAAAACTTCGTTAACACATATATCATTTCATAGCTATAAGAAATGTAGGTTGTAGTTATTAATTCACTGTCCAACTTTTATTTGATAAATTTCCTATAAATCTCAATGTCTTTTGTTTTTTCATGTTGAACATGATTATGTGCAATACTGGTGGCCGATTCACTAACTCAAAACAATTTCATAGGATCTTCACATTGTATCTTCAAATTTTATTACACCTGTTTCATCTATAATAACACACAAATTCCTTGTGATATGACTCTGAAATTTGCTTCATCGCTTGATCGAATAACTGCATTTTATTTCTTACTCCTCCAAGAAACTTGGTTCCCTTATACGAATGTACAATAACCTGAAATAGATCTGTTATCACTCATTGAAGGTACATAATCGACTTCAATGTAAACTTCCATATTTATTCTTCCACCTCTTTCAAACAAGAGTCCTCTCCCTGAAGTAGCTCTGAGATATTGTAGAACATGTTTTACGACTTGCAAGTGTCTCTCCTTTGGACCATACATAAACCGATTTACCACACTAACGTTGAATTCCAAATTCGATCTAGTATGTGTCAAGTACATCAACTTCACCACTAGTTTCTAATACCCACCCTCTTCAACTCATAGACTTTCCTCCTTAAGAGTTATCTTATGAATTTTCTCAATGGGAACACTTTCAACTTTATCATAGGAGAAAATGTATCCTCATAATCAATTCCACATGTCTAAGTATATTCTTTTGTTATTAGTTTGGATTTGTAACTATCAAGAGTGCTATTTGACTTGTGTTTCACTGTATAAATCCATCTACAATCAGCTGGATTCTTACCTCTTTGTCTCTCAACAATTTTCTAAGTCTCATTTTTTTCAAGTGCTTTCATTCCTTCATCCATATCTTGAACCTAATTTTTATTTTTCAATGCCTCTTAATCAGATGATGAAATTCTCAAAGAGTCAACAATTGCAATAAAACTCCGATACTGTGGAGATAATTGCTTAGAAGAGATAAATTTAAAAATAGAATATTTATATGTAGAAGAGAACGAGTATAAAAAAATATGAGAATCACCATTAGAAGAAAACTTTTTAGTACTTATCTCCAGTTTAGACAATCAGATTCGTTTATGGAGCATAATGCCAGATTCAGTTATTCTCTGATACATTAGAGTTGGTGCTAAAAGTACTTATTCTTGCAAAATAGAAGACATTGGAGGACCAGGTATTACCACAAACAGTATAAGATTGAGACTCCAAATTATCACCTGTAGTTATTGAAAGTGTACTGAATTATAATTTATAACTTCTTCCATTGATGAAACAACAAATGTTGAAAAAATAACCGATTAAAAATGAGTCAAACCCAAAAAATATCTCAAAATAAAGTCGGCCGAAATTCAATTTTAACCCTAAATGTATAATCAGGAGGGCCAAACAAACAAACTTACAGTCGGATCACCAAAAAAGGAGGTGACTATGGTAACGCGTGTGTTCGATGAAGTCATTGTAACTCATAATTCTAGGTTTAAACCAAACATCATTCATTTCAACTATATACAATTTCCTACTGTTAGATCCACACTAATCTTCAATATACACACTACGCCAAAATTGACTTTTGGCAGCGCATACAAAGACATCGTTTTTAGAAAAAGCGCTGCTAAAGAGGCATTAAAAAAAAAGAAAAAAATTGCTTACCAGAGACAGCGCTTTTTAAAAAGCGCTGCTAAAGGGTAGCCCAAAGAAAGCGCTTTTTAAAAAGCGCTGCTAAAGGGGGGACCTAAGAAAGCGCTTCTAAAAAGCGCTGCTAAAGGGGGGGTCTAAGACAACCCTATGAAAGCGCTTTCCTAAAGCGTTGCTGTAGGTCTAGTCTACGAGAGCGCTTTTTCCATAAAGCGCTGCTATATGGGGTACATAAGAAGATCTTTGAGAGCGCTTTTTAAAGCGCTGCTAAAGCCATTAAAAAGCGCTGCTATAGGTTTAGTTAGAATTAATTTAAAATACCCACCATAATTATAAGAAACAGAACAGTCTCGTATTTCTTTCTTTCTTTTTCTCTGGCGAACACAGTTGCCCTATAAACCCATATTCAGTCACCGTTGCCGTCCAACCGTCACTCTCCTCTGTTGTATTTCGCCGCTGTTCACCGTCCGTTTTTGATATCCTCTGCTCGTCTGCATTGCATTTCCGCCATTGTTACGGTATTTGAAGTTTTACTCTGGTTTTCCTTTTTACTTATATTTTCATCATTGTTGCTGTAATCTTTAAGACAAACTGAATATGTTTTTATTATTTGAATGCAATCAAGTTAAGTCATTTTCTGTAATCTTTAAGACAAACTGAATATGTTTTTATTATTTATATGGATATCTACATGTTAAGTCTCTCTGTTGCATGTTATATATTTTGTATTTTAATCTACATGTTAAGTCTCTCTGTCATTGTTACGGATATTTTGTATGTTTTAGATTGACAAACAAGAGTTTATATTTTGTATGTTTTAAGAGAGTTTATAAGAGAGTTTTTATAAACAGAGAGTTTTTTAAGAGAGTTTATAAGAGAGTTTTTTAAGAGAGTTTGTATGTCTTAACAGAGAGTTTATATGTTAAGTCTCTCTGTTGAATATGTTTTTAAGAGAGTTTATATTTTTTAATAGAGTTTATATTTTATATGTTTTAGATTGACAAACAAGAGTTTATATTTTGCATGTTCAATATAGTTTGGAAATTCCTATTTTTTAAGAGAGTAGCCAACATGAATATGGTTTTATATGATATGGTTTTATATGTTATTATGGTTTTATATGTTCATGGTTTTATATGTTGATATGTTAGTATGGATTTCTCAATGTTTATATGATATGTTATTATGGTTTTATATGTTTAGTTAGGATTTCTCAATGTTTAGTAAGGGTGTCATTTTGGTTTAAGGATTATCTAGTATTTTTAATATGATTTGTTTTGGTGGATTATCTAGTATTTTTATTTTGGTTAATTATTAATATGATTTTAATAAAATTTATATTTTGTCTGCTATAGGGGTTACCTGTGAAGAGCAAAGTTGTGATCGTTTCCAAGCATCCTACTGTGTAGCATTCTTAGAAGTTAGTGATTTCTTTACAGGTATTCTCTGTTTTGTTTAACTTTCATAGTTTAGTGTAGATTACTCAATTAGTATGGATAAAAAATGGATGTCTGGTAATCGATTGTCAAAAGAGTACGAGAATGGGGTATCGAAGTTCGTTAAATTTGCTGTTGAACACGCCAAAGACCCCAGTAGGATCACATGTCCTTGCTTAGGATGCTGTTATGGGCGTCGAGTTGACGCCGTTCAGTTGGAATCTCATTTAATGAGACATGGAATTGATCGAAGTTACACATGTTGGACATTACATGGTGAGTTCTATTTTTCCAGAAAAAGTGAGAGGCGCAATAACTAAATTGTGTTTTTTCTTTAGGTCAATCTGTAGTAAGATGATAGATCCTGCGATCTTACCAAGATTGCAAAGAGAAATAGTTATTACTTTGTGCGAGCTTGAAATGTATTTTCCTCCATCATTTTTTGACATAATGGTACATCTAGTTGTTCATCTTGTGAAAGAGACACAATTGTGTGGACCTGCCTATATGAGATGGATGTACCCTGTTGAACGTTATATGAAAATATTGAAAGGGTATGTGAAAAACCGAAGTCGACCAGAGGGATGTATTGTTGAACGATACATTGTTGAAGAAGCTATTGAGTTTTGTACTGAATATTTGTCCAACGTTCAATCCATTGGCCTCCCAAAATCTCATGTTGTTGAAAAAATAGTAGGTAAATAGTTAATTGGAAATAAAGTTGTGACAGTTTCAAGGGATGAACGGGAGCAAGTGCATTTGTATGTTCTGCATAATGACATTGAGGTTGAGCCGTATGTTGAAATGCACAAGGACGTTCTCCGAGGTTTAAATCTGAATAGAAATGAAAATTGGATAGTAGGTGTATCGAAGTTTTATAACATGGTTCAAGGAGCATATTTTTTCAAAGTTTTATTCTGATCCTGCTTCAATAACAGAAAGGTTGAGATGTTTAGCATATGGTCCAAGTTTGCATGTGTTTTCTTATAGCGCATACGCAATTAATGGATACACATTTTATACCAAGGAACAAGATGATAAAAGTACAATGCAAAATAGTGGTGTCACCGTGCTTGCCGAAGCAATGCACATTTCCTCGTATTATGGGGTTATCGAGCGCATTTGGGTGTTTGATTATGAGATGTTTCAGATTCCTATCTTTGGATGCAAGTGGGTTGAAAATAATAGTGGCATACGAATGGATAAATCAGGTTTTTTGAAAGTGGATCTTAATAAGGTGGGGTACAAAGATGAGCCTTTTATTCTAGCCACGCAAGCTAAACAAGTGTTCTATGATAACATTGGAGAAAAGGGGGATGTTGATGTTGAGAATGAATCTTATATTATAGATGATCCAGATGAGAATATTAGAGCGGATGAATCATATATTAGAAATGATCATAACGAGGGAATTTGGATCAATCCATCTGTCCGTGTTGTTAAGAGACAAGTAAACCCCGTTAAAACGAAAAAAAGAAAGAGATGTTAAAGGTACTTGTAACATATTATTTCTTATTTATATCATGCAATAAAATAACATATTATAATATATTTATACCATGTTTTTATTATTTATACATTTCTTATGTATATATTTGTTATTTACATATTTGCATGTCATTCATTTGATACTTTGGTTTTTCTGAATTACAAGTATATATATTATGGCCAGCAACGAGGAAACATCACATGATGGAAAACAAACAACAAAAGACGTGGAAGGCGATATTAAAAGAGGCATAACGATTATGAAAAAAATCATCCGTGCGAGAGATAAAGGAGTAAAGTATGATGTCCATTGGAATGAAAGAGATCAGTTAGTTGAGCCTAACGATGCGTTGCTAACAAGTTACATCGGAGCACTTGTACGTTCGTAAGTTCTGATTACTTGCGATAATTGGAGAATTCTTTCATTACAACCGGCTAAAGATAAAATTTGGAGCGATATTCAGGTATGATATTTGATTATTTTTAATTATGTTGACAGTTACGTCTTTAAATTAATTATACTAACATGTTATATGTATGTGTGTTTGTTTACAGAGATATTTTAATATTGAAGATCATAGGAGAAAATATTGTATTCACTTGGCCAAAAAACGCTTGAGGGGATTTAGAGTGTTTTTAACAAACAAGTTTCTAAAAGATTCTGAAGGAAACTTTGTTGACTCGGAGCGTCCAATGAAGTACGTGGATTTGATTTCGGAGGAAGAATGGGAGACGTTTGTTGCAAAGCGAAGAACAAAAGAATTTGAAGTAAGTACAACTTATCATGAACTATGTATAGTATATATACTTCTTCCACAAGAGTTCTGATAAACTTGTTTTTTCAGGTTGTTAGTGGCGTAAATCGTCAACGGGCATCAAATCCCGCATATCCATACAGAAAGGGGCGTTTGGGATATGCACGCTTAGAACAAAAAATAGTAAATACATATAAATGCTTTAATATGATATATTTACAAAAAATAGTAAGTATATATAATAGGATATAATGCTTTATTATCCGTCTTAATGCGTAGTTGGAAGAGGAGAAGAGTGATGCGACATCTCTTCCGGACCATGTTGTATGGAAGGCTGCCCGTGTGGGAAGAGATGGAGTCATTCAGGAAGAAGTTCAACAAGTCTTTGAACAATGTGTAAGTACAACTTTATCTTTGTCAGTAACTGATCAAGAGTGTATAATATATTTATATATGTTTTTATCTATATTTCAGGAGACTCTATCCCAGACCATAACTCCCGCCGAGGACGATGATTTCAGGAGCTTACTGAGTCGGGTGTTGAATATTCCTGAGTATTCTAGGCATGTGAGGGGTAAGGGATTTGGTGTCACTCCATCCAAACTGTACAAGCAGCCAAAGAAAAAAAATCCAACCAATAAAGAAGTGATGAATACTTTGGAGGAATTGAAAGCGCAGATTCGTGAATTACAGAAGGACAAGGAGAGATACATGTCGGAAAGGCGCGCTCCGGAGGGTAAAGCTACTAGTGACAAAGATAGTATCGGTTGTCCGCAGAAGCTTCCAGAGGTAATTGTATATATTACATTGAAATTAATTTAGCACAATTTACTTAATTGACACATTAACTGATCATTATTTGTTTAGGGCATTTCACTTTGCCGGCTATATTTATCGTCACCGACTCATCGAATGGTTGGCAAGGGAAAGGTGCATAACTTTCTGGGAGACTTACTTCACCATAAACCACTCCCTTCTGGATTTTTGAAAGTATCTATTGATATTGCGTTAGAGGGGGTGCGTTGTTGCCTATACCAGATGATATTTCAGGCGCAACAGTGGTGAGAGACGCAATAAGAGCGTATGTGGCATGGCCGACAAATCTCATTTGCATAGATGATGAGGTAGGTTGAACCTTTTAATACTCAAATGTTTTATGATCCATACATGAAAGTTATTCTTACATTTACATTTTCTTATTTACATGATGATCTTAGACTCCTACAAAATCCAAATCAAAAGATGATAGAATTATTGTGCGGGATACCGATTCAGCTGCATCAAAGAAACAGGTACTACTACAGTTACATGATTATCTTATTATACATTAATTACTGAACTTATATATGACTTTTAGGTTCATGATCAGCAGTCGCAACAAGTCAGCAAGGGTAAGATGCCTGAAACTTCCAAGGTGCCCAGAAAAGCATTTGTTCCTCGATTTAGGATTTGCCTTGAAACATATGTGGGAACATCAAATGTGCCTGAGGGTGGCATCCGTCAAATACATATGGACGGAGGTATTTTCGGTTTTGAATATCCTGAAACAATTGCTAAGGAGGATTTTGACCAGGTTTTCAACCATTCTGAATTGGGCGTCGGTGTTATGCATTCATACATCAGGTACTTCGATCCATTTTAATTAAATAATTGAACATTTTAAAATTTGCTCGTTTAACTGAATATTCTAATGTTGATTATGTTTTTTTAGGTTCTTGTATGATAAGTTGTTGGTCCCGAATGATTTGACTTCAGTATTCGCATTCTTATCTACTAGCTGTGTCAACTCACGGACAATATACCAGATGCCAGATACAGTCAAAGAGTACACAGTGCAGAGATTTATGGGCGCGACTACGGAGAAGTTGTTCTTGTTGTCATATAATACTGGCCATGGGTTAGATTTTATTCTAAATTCATTTATTATAATTGTTCGATTTTTGCCTTTCTATATAACATTTCCGTCTAAACTGTTGTCTTATTTTATAGTGGACATTGGTTGTTGGTCGCGATTAATCTGAGGAAAGAAATAGTGTATTATATAGATTCATTGGATGGCGATACAACAAAATATGAAAATATGAGGAACATGGTTGATACGTAAGTGATGAGATATACTGTTCTGAATAATTATATATCTTTATTTATTATGTGACATTGTTCTAAATATGCGTTTATATTATGTTAGAGTTATATAAATATTCAGAGCACAAAGAGATACAACGGTGCCAAAAAGCAAGGCTAACAACATCAACTGGATCAGAGTGGAGGTATATTTTCCCATGTTTGACTGTTATAGTGGTTCTACTTGATAAAACTATTTAAACTATATATCCTGATAAATGTTCGTTTGTTTTTTCCATTTACAGTGTCCTCGTCAGCGCAATGGGATTGACTGCGGATATTTTGTATTGCGCTTTATGAAAGAAATTATTCTTTCTGGTCAAATAGAGGTTCCAATCATGGTATGGATCAATTCATTATATAAGTTATATGATTCATTTTGATAATTATTCGATACTTCATCTGAGTAATTAGTTTTAAAATTAAATCTTGCATGTTCTGTTATATTATGTAGTATTTTGATAAATTCAAGTGCGCTACTTACACGAAAGCAAGATTGGAAAAAATTAAAGAGGAATGGTGTCAATTTATTCTTGAGTTGAGAATTGTATAAAGTTAGCGGATTGGAAGAATTGTAATTATATGTAAATTGACTGTATTTGTGATGTTGTAATTCTGAGGATCGGATTTTATTGTAACATATTTAAGCAGGTTTATATGTATTAAAATGATTATGGGCAAAGTGATGAGTTACAATGTATACTTAAAGGCCAAAGTTTTGAATTGTATATATAAGGCCAAAGTTTTGAATTGTATATTTAAGGCCAAATTTTTGAATTGTATATATAAGGCCAAAGTGTTGAAATAAAGGCCTGAATTATAAGCAGGTTTGTGTAATATAAGCAGGTTGTTGGTAAATATACAAAACAGGGTGAATATTTAAAAAAAAAATTTAAAATCTGGGACATTAGACAACGCTTTTACAAAAAAGCGCTGCTAAAGGTTACAAACATAGCGCTACAAAAGTGCTGCTATAGGTTTGGAAGGGGGGGTCTAAGACAGCGCTTCTAAAAAGCGCTGCTAAAGGGGGGGCTATGACAGCGCTTCTAAAAAGCGCTGCTAAAGGTGGGGTCTAAGACAACGCTTTGTGAAAGCGCTGATAAAGGGGGGGGGGATGGTTGGGGGGAATATGCAGCGCTTGTAAAAGCGCCGCTAAAGGGCTAAAAAAGCGCTGCTAAAAGTGTTGCTGAAGGGAGCCTTTAACAGCGCTTTTTCCATAAAAAAAGCGCTGCCTTTGTCTTTAGCAGCGCCATTTTTGACAGCGCTTTTAAGCGCTGCTAAAGGTCTTTTTGGTATAGTGACAATTCAAACTAGCTTCATGCTAATGTCCAATATTGAAGAATGTGTGGGAACCAATGTGTATTTTTCATATGTTATTTACCCCCTAGTATTACGATTAATAATTCAAGCAGAAAACTATTTAGCAGTTCTATTTAGTAGCATGTCCTCTATTACTTTGTTTAGTTGTTTAATGTGTATCGCCATTTGTGACTTTCCTTAAAATGAAGATAATATTTAAACTGTGAAGATAATAACTTTAGAGAGAATTGAAAAAGGTAATGATTTTATATTTTCTCTAAATATAAAATTAAACTAAAAAGAAATATTAAGAACAAAACAAAAGAGAGACAATGAGAAAAGAGATGATGAAAGAATCATGAAATATCAAGAAAATATTAAATTATTTTTTAATAACTACGTTGTCATAAGTATCGTAGCATAATGTCCACATATCACCAACAATCTCGGCCAAATGTGTGGTAGTGATGTGGGACACATGAGAGATTCTAAATAAAGTGAGGTGATCACATACTTGACATTTGGGAAAAATAAAAACAACATGAGAGATCTTCAAAAAAAGTTCACCTATCATGATCTTTGATGGAACAAAGTCAGATAGACTAAATTTGAGGAAAGTCTAGAAGCAATTGCGATTCTTACTAGGTCCAAGTGACTATATATATCTACCTTTATGGTTAGGTCTGACACCACATACAAAAATCACAAACCAAAAACATCTTGTTTGTTATTAGCTGATAGAGTCACTACTATTGTATTCACATCAAGTATAATTCGCACCCATTGTTAGACTAGGTAAAACGTGCTTGGGTGGCCCCTTTCACTAAGAGATTTCAACTAATTATTTGTCGTTCATCAATGGTGACAAGCCACATTTCACAATCCTCTTGGCGGTGTTTAGGAGGCCATATTCAAAACCATGGAGGAACATTAACACAAAACCAAATAATTTTTGTATCTTACAATTCATCCCAAAAAATAATGTTTACGAGTATGAAACAATTATATATGAGTTAGGTTTAGGGTAAAGTTTAGTGAACTAATCATTTTATAGTTAAATATGTCTATCATACCCCTTGGTTATCAGCGTAACCGAAGGAATAAAATATATAATAATTAAATATAAAATAAAATAAAAATAAATATGCCATTTTTAAAGAATAAAAAACATAAACTGAAGTTCCTAACATTTGAAATATGTACTCTGAATTAGTTTTTCCCTCAGTTATCTACTACAACTGAGTGAATATATGGTATTTTTTGGAAAAAAATGTGGCATATCCAAAAGTTATACCTCGGTTTTTTGTATGGTGAGAGTAAAGTGTTGTCTAAAATGTATTATTTGTATTAGGGTCAGCATGACCTGTCTAGGATGATGATCCATCAATTCACCGCCAACAAGAATTACAACTCTTTAACATAAGGTAGAGTCCATATGAGCCCCTGCATGAATATATAATATATTTTAATAACGCCACTGTGAAAATGGTGAATCCTAATAGAGATGTTTGTAGCAGCTTTTCAAAAAGTCCTAAAGGGCGTACACTTCAACGAGTCCCTAACTCTAAACTCCACTAATTTAATGGAGAAGATAAAGGCATGTGAGAAAATTTACATCAAGGGTAAAAATAATAACGTGAAGAAAAGGATCAAAGATGCTAACAAGAGAAGTTGCAAAAGGATAAAATGTTGAATCAAATAAGGTTTGAAGAACAATAGCCTTTATATGTAGAGTTTTGATTATGATAATATAATTAAGGATATTTGATTCTCTAATGTGTTTGCTTTCATGTGCAGAACAACATGATATTGTCAATGGATCAATCAATAACACTTCATCTTTTAACAACAAATAAGATATTCATGTAAGTTTGAGACATTACCAATCATAGGATATTAACGGTAAATCAAAAGAATAGAAAGGGAGATGCAATGACACGTGAATACTCAAATTATGAATGGGGAAGTGATCAATATGAAAGGAAGAATATTCTAGACTCTATGTTCATGATTAGTGGAGCACCAATCTCATAGACTTCAATAGGGGTGTACATGAACCGGTTTAATTTGGGTTTGACTAAACCCAATACCCCATTTGTATAGGACACTACAGTTTAGGTGAGGTAAAACAACCACCTTTTACATTAATGGACCAGTTTGGACAAACCTACTAATTTACGGGTTGGATTGAGTTAGTTAGTGGGTTGCCCAAATAATTTTTCAATTTTATTAATATTAAATGACTAAATGATGAGTCGTCATATTTTTTTCATAAAAATTACTCAATGTTTTATCTTCTTAAAAAAAATTAGATAACTTATTTTTACTATCTTTCTCGTCATAAAATAATAAATGATATCATCAACTAATAAAAATTATCATAAAATACTAGCAACAAACTAAAGTTACATGACATAAAATTTTATTAACATCAAAATAACTAAAGAGTGAAACATTCAAAATTAATTAAAGTCGTGATTCACTAAAATAATAAATGTTAAAAAGATTAAAACTGCAACAACTAAATTAATATTCATCAAAATAATTGAAATTATAACAAAAAATGTTTAATTAGTGGAATAGTGGGATTTTTTAGGTTTCAGTCCAATTTTACATGAAACTCGAATTTTTTAATGGATTTTTTTAGTTTTTATATCTGTATCCATCCAATTACCCGACCTGATCCACTTTTTTGAATTCTTTTAGATTGATTTCAATGGATTTTGTGGGTTAGCCCAATCCATATACACCCCTAGACTTCAAAGAAGAAACCGATAGTTGTCATGTTATCATATAAAACAAAATATGAGGCAACTTCATTTGAAGCATGTTGATTATAATGTATTGAGATGTTATTTGAAGAATTGAAGATTCATGAAAGGAAAAATGAAGTTGTTGGTTGACAACAAATCGTCTTTTGATCTAGAAAAACATTCAATGAGTCATTGAAGAAACAATCACATTGAAAAGAGACTTTATTTCTCTTGCGAGATCAAGTAAACAACGATATATTAAAACTTTAAATTTGTAGAACTGAGATGGAATTGGGGAATAGGTTTACAGAATTATCAAAGAGAGTAAGGCTTGATGAACTGAAAAAGCTTAATGCAATAGAGAGATATTAAAAACATGAATTAGGTGATATGTTGTATTGTAACTTTGTTATAATTTTTTTTATAATTATCTGTGTGGTGAGTTATAACTTTGGTTAAAAAGTTTATAACTAATTGTATCTTAAGTTGTGCCTTTAATCTAAAAGTTTAAAAGAAGTTGTTTCTTAAAAGTTAATTAGTAATTAATTACTTAAGATAATTAGAGCTTATTGAGAAATTCATTATCAAGATCAATAAATAAAAATCATTATCTCTTATTTTATATACTTTTAAACTCATAAAATATACTAATTTAAGTCACGAACAACATAATTTAAGACCAAAACACAAGGAGGAAAATGCAATAAACGTTTAATTAAACAATGTAGCAACACCTTAGAAAGCCAAATAAAAAATGAAGAAACAGCAAGGTGCATGTGAGTTATTAAGTATTATATGGACATAATCACAGATGATGAAGATTTGCCACTAAAATATAATCTCAGAATCACTTTTGTCTACTATTTAATACTCAAAAATCATGCATATGCTCTGTATATGATTAGAAAATCCAAACGTGGTCCTCAAATTGAATGCATATACTATTGTACCCGATGGTCCAACAGCTCCAAACCATTAAGATTAATCTTGTCTTGGGATCGATACATATCCCAATTTTCTTAAGGACATGACCAGCTAAGAATTGTTGTATAAAAAACTTGGGACCATTTATGTAGCCATCATTGCGTGTAAGAGTGTAATTTTGTCGTAACACAAAATGAGAAAGGGGGGGTTGTTTGGTAGAAACACCAACATAACAATTTATTTGTCTAACTAACATGTTGCCTTGTAAGGACTAAGTAAGGAGTATATGATTTGTTGTAATTTGCAAGTGAGATTATTACGAGGCATTTCTTTTTCATTATCATACATTGTAAAAATTAAATGATATGAGGGGACCTCATTCTACACATAATCTATCAAATAAATATATTACATACTTGTCACATACAATAAACAATTTCTTTGTCATACTTGTCATTTGGCTAAGCAATGCAAACTCCCCTTTTTCATTAGCAATTGTCTCTTCTAATTGTTTTGATTTAGTGCATATGGACATATGGGGCCCTCTCTCTATTCTCTCTTTAGATGACTTTCATTATTTTCTAACTGTTGCTGATGATTTTACAAAATATACATGGACTTTTCTCATGAATAACAAATATAAAACAAAGCAGGATATTACGAACTTTATCACTTATAGTCAAACTCAGTTTTTATGCAAAATTAAATTCATTAGAAGTGATATGGGATATGAGTTTATTATGTCTTCTTACTATGCATCTCTAGGTATTTTTCACCGAAGAAATTGTCATGAAACACCTCAACAAAACTTCACCATTGAGAGAAAATATAGACACCTTCTTAATGTCACTAGATCCCTTTTGTTCCATGTCAAGCTACCAAAATATTTTTGGTCCTTTTCCCTTTGCCATGCTACCTATTTGATCAATAAACTATGCACCCTTACCATTCAAAATAACACTCCATATGAGCTTCTTTTTAAAACACCACCATCATACACGCATCTCAAAACTTTTGGTTGTCTCATTTATGCTTCTACGCTCACAAGACAAAGAGATAAGTTAGACCCTTGTGCTACAAAATTCATTTTTCTAGGTTTTTCTAGGGGACTCAAAGGCTTTCTTCTTTTTGACCTTAACACAAGATCTACTTTCACCTTAAGAAATAATGTTTTTCACGAAAACATCTTTCCATACACACCACCCTTAACTCATAATAGCATTTATGCCAATATCCCTTATAGAAAACATACAGTTATTCCATTCCATTTTGATGTGCCTTATCCTACACTCCTTCCTACCAACAATGATAATACACCAGACCATGCTCTCAGTCAGCAGCCTTCACAAACTTTTAATGCTTCCCCTACCATTCCTTCACCCTCCTTTCATACTCCTATGCATCCACACCAACTTTCTGATACAAATAGTCATACTCCTATCACATTTATCAGGAAATCCACTAGGCTTAAATTCGCACCAGCATTTTTGAAAGATTTCATTTACAATGCTTCTAATACTAATATTTCTTATGATAGTATTAATACTCACAATACATGCAAACTTAATAGTGTCTATGAGTTTCCTTCCCTCACCAATAAACCCTTAACTTGCTCTATGATTTCTAGTCTTAGCGATTCTAACAACATTTATGACTAGATTGTTTGTGGGGGCTTCTACTTATTTAAATCTCTTAATGAAAAATAAGGGGCAACCATTTAGACAAAAATATTGCTAACTTGTTTGCTAATACTATAATTTAATGCAATCTGAATGATATAGGTTATAATGGTAACATCTACACTTGGGCTAGCAATTAGTGCTTTCTAGTCTTAACGATTCTAACAACATTTATGGCTGGATTGTTTGTGGAGGCTTCAACTTATTTCATTCTCCTAATGAAGAACAAGGGGCAACCATTTAGACAAAAATATTGCTAACTTGTTTGCTAATACTATAATTCAATGCAACCTGAATGATATAGGTTATAATGGTAACATCTACACTTGGATAACAATCAATCAAAAGATCTAAACTGAACCACGAATCTGACACCATTGTTGGGGGAGCCCGGGAGAGTAACCACACTTGGGCTAGCAATCAATCAAGAGATCCAAACTAAACCACGACTCTGATATCACTGTTGGGGGAGTCCTTGAGAGTCGGGAGCACCAATTAGACTAATGCTCCAGGACCACAAGAGAGAGAGAGAGAGAGAGAGAGAGAGAGACATCATATCTCAACCCAAAACCTTAAGGTGTTAGGTAAATGGATCTTCTCTCTTAAAAATTCAACATTTCACCCATTCATAGGTGATGTGGGACTTTAACCACTCACACTTGCACCCAACAACAACAAGCATCATAGTTAGGAATGTAAATGGATATCCATGGAGACGAATACTATGATATCTGTATTCGTCCCGTTGGATAAATATGATATCCATATCCGTTCCATATCCAAGTGGGTATCCGTTAAGTGGGTAATCTGTGTGTTTTACGGTATCCGCGGATATTTACAGATATCCATGGATGATATTTTTTTATAAAAATTATTTTTTGAAAAAAATATTTTTAACTTCTTTTAAAGATACAAAAATTTATTACCACATAACATCCATATAATTCGCTCTTAATTTAACAATAAAATTTCATTACATTGATTTTCTTCTTATTCACCAAAACATAATTAGATCTAAACATAATATCCATACATTTCATTTTTAACCAAACAAATAAAAGATATTGTGATTGTGAGTTATGATGAAAGAGCAGACGACAGAGGAGTATGAAGGAAGACACTGGTTCGACAGAGGAATGACGACACGTTGATTGGAATGCGAAATTGTTGAAGTGAGGTATGGAGTATTGAAGGGTTTAAATATGAAATGGCTAATAGAATTTGAATGAAATTTGAAAGGTTTTCTTCAAAGAAAATTTCAAAAAGAGAAAGAAATATAAGACTAATTTTTTTAGAAGATGAAAATATAAGGTATAATAAATTAATGACATTTAAATGATTTTTATAATTTATTAACGGATATGGATATCCGCGGGTACGAATATCATTAAACTTGTATCCATATCTATTAACAAACGAGTATTTAAATATTCATTTATTTTATTCGTGAATATCTATTAAACTATCCGCCCCATATCCGTGACGGATTTTATCCGCAGGTACGGATATTTTTGCCATCCCTAATCATAGTCACTTAAAAAATTATTCAAATCCTAGAGATCCCACTAATACTTTGGAAAATTAAACTAATAAGCACATGCAAAGAGAAAACCCTAACTTCAACAAAAGAGAAAATGCTATAAAACTCATAAGAGAATAGGAACCTCAGAACAATGTTGAAACCTCAACTAATAACCCTATTAGTGATAAATCTTTAAAAAATCCTTTCACCATCAACACAGATGCCAACTAGCTATTGAAGGTGAATGGAACCTCGAAGCTATCATCAAAGATATAAAGAACGAGACTATAACAAATTCATATCATAATGAATATGAAGATATGAAGAACGGGGCTATAGCAGAGATGTGAATGGAACCAATAAGGCTACAACAATCTCTTTGCATATTATACTAAATTATAATCTTATAACTTATTTTATAAATAATTTTTGCTAAAATTAGTAATAATTAATAATTACTTTTATAATTATATTAATAATTAATTAAATAATTAAATAATAAAAATTAATAAAACCACACAAATACTCCACCAATTTTATTATTACCTAAATACTTCACAAACTCTGTTACCTTATTATAACTTCCATAAAAAACTCTATTAATCTATTAATTAATTATTTAATTAAAAAAAAGACTCACCCCACTTACCATTAATTTCATTCCATAATCAATTCCACTTGTTCTATATATTCTTTACTTTTTTCTTTCAATTATGTTCTTATTTTAATTACTTTTTCTTTTTTCGATATTAGTTTTCTCTCATCTCAGCAACTAGCTACGCGTTCATTTTTATCTTTTTCGATTGATATATTTTTATATATAATATATGTTATATTATTCATCCATTTTATACCTTATCACATTGTTGTTTTTACATGTAGTCTTCATACTAGAATTTTTTTTAGTGTTTCATACTAATTTTTTTGTTGGAGTTTCTCTTATTTTTTAAGATTTAATTTATTTAATAATTAATAGTAATTAGTGTTCTTAAGGTTTTAATGAATAATTATTATTTATTATTATTGTATTGGTGGAAATTATTAATTATTAATTATTAATGTATTGGTGAAAATATTTACTTACACAATATTTACTCATTTGCTACATTTCAATTTTAAACTTTGAAAGACTTACATTACTTTGAAAATTAAGATATTTGCATGGCGTTTGTTTTAAAACATACTGCCGACACACAAGAATCTTGTTGATCTATAAATAATAGTTAGTCGGTATAAAAAATATGCGTTCTCTGCTTTAATGAGCTAGATGACATCTCTCATTTTTTTTCACCTGCCTTAAAATAAGATTGGTCATGACAAGTTTGGATCATGCTATAGTTCTTAAAGTTGGTTGGTAGCTGTAAATCAAAAGTTGGTAATTTAATTTGGTTCGTAATAATTTGGTGTATTTGGAAGAATTTTCTGACAGTGGCATTAAACCAAAAGTTGGTATTTGGTTCGTAATAATTTGGTGTATTTGGAAGAATAGGAATAATATTCTGTTTAACGAATTTTGCAAGTTTGAATGTATATTCCAATCTATTATTGTATTGTCTTAGAGGTGGTTACCTACTATGCCGAACTATCGAGGGATTTGTAGTTTGTATGATTGGACGAAGTCTCGTTTGAATTTTTTTTAAAGATAAATAGGATGATTTTAAAAGTTTTAAATGTAATTGTATTGTTAGGGTAGAAATCTCTTAATCTCTATTTAATACAATTTTTGCCTACTATGTAAATGGAGGGTGGAGATTTTAAAGCTGTCAAAAATATTAGTGGTAGAAAGAGTTTAAACTTCATGTCAAACAACTCGGAAATTCGGAAATTACATGAATCTAATGTTACTTTAATGTTCTTCATGGTTGATTGTATTTCCTTCATGAATACCACAACAAGAATCAAATTCAACTTCTTTCTCACCATTTTGCATAATCATAATTCCACCTATTATAGGAGTATTATCTTTATCCTTTAATATAAAGAACAAATTTATTTTTTAATTTATTAAAGTTAAAAAAGAGAAGAAAAAGGGAGGGGAGGGGAAGGGAGAGAATTGTTTAAATTATATATATATATATATATATATATATATATATATATATATATATATATATATATATATATATATATATATATATATATATATATATATATTTGATACATTTATAATAATTTGATAGAAACAACAATACAAAAAAAAATAAACGAAAGAAAATAAATAATATTAAAATATTATGAAAGAATATTAAAGATATTTTAGTAAATATAATTATTTTTTAAATATCAAAGTTTAAATCATCTCCTCTCTAAAACCTCTCAATTTAGCTGAACGTAAAAAAATATATTTTTGAGGGAATTTGTTTCTCCAGTCTCTTCCATTTATCTCCAAATCAAACACACCTTTAATAAATTAAAAAATATTTCTTTTTCTTTTATACGAAGAACTAGAGCAAGTATTCTTCTAATTTTCTAATTTTTTTCTTTTCATTATTATAGAAAATATGACATTACACGAAATCCTTGAGCTACATCATTCATTATCATCCTCAATAATGTTGTTATTGTTGACCATACTAATTCTTAATTATGTTGTTTTTATAGGTACACACTTTGAATATAAAGCTTTTAATTTATAGTTTTTGATTTTTAATTTTTCTTGCTCATTCTACTTTTATGTTGTTTTTTTAATACTCTCTTTCTCATTTAGATTTTGTGTTATAATTATCAATCATGTTTTTTAGGCGGATTTAAAGCAAACACTTTTATTTATTTATTTTAAAGTTAGAATGTAAGAGAAGTTTAGAAGAGGTATTTACCCTTTCAAATTTATAATTTTTATCCTCTCTTCATAATTTTATTATTTTTTTATAATCCTTAGTTATGTTAATAACTCTAAATATATAGTTTTTATTTTCTCACACTCAAATACATATATGATTCTTTTTATAGGTGCATACTTTAAAACATCACAAAATAATATTAAAAGAGTATTACAAAAAGTACCTTCTTTTTCAAATATATGATTTCCATTTTTGGTTCTAATTTAGTAATTTCATTGATGTTATCTAATTCTTAATTAAGTTTTCTTTTTACATTGAAAAAATTGAATTGTAGAACACAATTAGTTAGAAGAGTATTTCATTTCTAAATGTATAATTTTTTTATTTTTTTTCTTCACTTTATTGTTGTTTCCTAATTCTTAATTATGAATTTAAGATAATTTAAAAATTCAAAATTTTTTCTTTTTTATTATCAAACTCTAAAATTAAAAAAAGAATTGAATAAAATTATATCAAGGACAGGACCACTGGTGGGTATATGTGAACCATATATATAGAATTTTGTTTCTTTGATTAAGGATCTTGTTTTTAGTGTTACTTGGATTGGACCACAAAAATAGTCTCTCTCACATGGCTCTGTCATGGTACACTTCCAATTTTATATTTTCTGTTTCAAGAACTTTGCATATGCTTGTGTTTTCTATGTTTCGTATACTTTAATGTATCAGTTATTTGTTAGTGTTATTAATTTATGTTTTTGATTAATTTATAAGAAATTTTGCTCTAACTTCAATTATTTAAAGTGAGTCTATCACAATCATTTAATAATTAAAAATAATTACTTTTGTCATGATTAAACTCATTTAAGTAAATCAATTTTAAACTCATTTAACTTTAACTAACATGTACATATATACCTGAACTATCACACTCACCTTTTTATTGTACTTAACTATATACAACGTTAAACTTGAAAGTCTCTTCCAAAAGCATCTTTTAAATATGCAATTTCAAAAATAAGATTTATATTTTTTTAGAACATAAAGGATAAAATGTGACTGATGTTTAATGAATATCAAAAGATATTTACACTAGTAGGGTAAAAATCTATAAAACATATATCATTAAAATAAAAAATAGAATATGAGTGAGGTTACAAATTCTTTACTAACGACTCCATTTTATATTTGCATAATATATTTTTTGTACCAACCAAAAAATCTAATTGGGCAAGACTCAATTTATTAAAAGCTGGTTTTACTCAACTTAACATATAAAATCAGTCCGTACATTATAAAAAAACACACAATAACTGATCTTTAATTTCATTATACTCATCTTAAATCTTGAACTAACTTAGACGTTGGACTGCTAACTATGCAGGTCCACCACACACACTGTAAAAGAGATTGGAGTTAATGTTCAAGATCACCGTTACCCAATTCCCTTCATTTATGGTTCCTTCATAGAGCTTGAGAAACAATTTATGGTTCCTGAATGGAACATGGTATAGTTTCTGATTCCAACAATTTCCACGATTTGAGATTCAGTTTTTTATTTACCATGTTGCACCCTCCTTAATTTATCAAATCATAAGCACATTCATCCTTTTGATTCCTACAATCTCCACGAGAATCATGTTTGCTTCGCAAGCGATGTTGAACAAATGCAGAAATTCCAAATCTGGATTCTTGCAGTTCAGATCCAGATCTCTAATTTGACTATTCATAACCTCCTTATGTTATTGGATCTAAAGAGAACCAACACTTGATTTTTACGCCTTCCACGAATTCGCGTGCATTTTTTCATCTCCGTTGTTTGCAAATTCCTCAGATCTCAGACTCAGAAAGAGTTAGTGGCAGAGACAAAGATTTGTCGACCGCTGCTTCCGCTCTCCTCCTTTGGAATCCAAACCCCTAATTTATTCTAGAATTCAGTTGTGAGATATTGGATTAAACTCTAGTATTGTCGACATAGGTTTAGCATGTCGTCAAAGTCTACTCACATGTTGTTGTTGAAGACCTACATGCTGTAGTCGAAATGTGTTCTAGTAAATAGTTTTCGAATTGGGTCTTGTGTTAAGGATCTAATTGTTTAAGTTAGCTTGTAATGGGTATTTGTTAAAAAGCCCATTAGTTTAGTATGTTAGGTTTTATTATAAATAGCATACTAGTCTCTCATCTTAAGTATGACAAATCCTAATTAGGGTGAGAGAGTTATTTATTATTCTTGAGTACTTGTAATTTGATTTAAAGAGAAAGTAAAGAATAGCAGTTATAACCAATCCTTGTTGTTCTTCTTCTTGTTTTTCTGTTAACCCTAACCCTTGTGTGTTTCTTGATTATAAATAAATCGTTTATACTTTGTTTCAAAGTATCGTTTTTCACAACAAATTGGTGAGCATGAAGAAGATTCCTTCAACAAAGTATGAGATTGAAAAGTTCACCAAAGTGAACGGCTTCGGTCTGTGGCACTTGAAGATGAAATCCCTATTGGTTCAACATGGTTGTTTGGAAGCGTTGAAGGGAGAGGCAGCCATGGACGCTGCATTAATGGAAAAAGAAAAGATGGTCATGATAGAGAAAGCCCACAATGCAATAATGTTGAGCCTTGGTGATAAGGTTCTCAGACAGGTAACAAAGGAGACTACGACATTGGGGTTATGGTTGAAACTTGAAAGCTTATACATGACCAAATCTCTGGTGAATCGACTATGCTTGAAGCAAGTTTTGTATTCATTCAAGATGAGTGAAGGCAAGGTGTTGGCTGAGTAGTTGAATATGTTCAACAAGCTGATTCTTGATCTTGAAAATATTGATGTGAAGATCAAGCCTTGTTGTTGTTGTTGTTGTTGTGCGTTTTACCCAGATCACATGCTCACTTCAAAGAAACTCTCATGTATGGAAGGGATCCGCTGAGCTTTGAAGAAGTTCAATCAGCCTTGTACTATAAGGACTTGAACAAACGAAAGGAGCATAAACCTTCGACGGATGGTGAAGGTTTGGCCGTTAGGGGAAAATTGTTGCGAAAGGTTGGTAAGTTCGACAAGAAGAAAGGTAAAATTTAGCAGAAGTCTTATAGTGGCGAGGCATCTGGTATTCGATGCTATCACTGTAAGAAGGAGGGTGACACAAGAAAGGTGTGCCCTAAGCGCCTGAAAGATCATGGAGGTAAGGATAATGGCAATGCAACCATTGCTGAATATGACTTTGACTCATCTGATGTCCTTGTGGTTTCAAGCAGCGACTCAAGAAAATAATGGATTATGGATTCAGGTTGCACTTGACACATAACTCCAAACAGAGAATTGTTCGAGGAGCTATGTGATCAAGATGGTGCACCAGTGCTGCTGGGAAACAACAAAGCCTGCAAAATTGCAGGTATTGGATCTATGAGATTCAAGCTTCATGATGAGTCAATAAGGCTATTGACTGAAGTCAAGTATGTACCTGATTTAAAGAGAAATTTGATCTCTCTTAGTGAATTCGACAAGAAGGGATATATTTTTCAATGATAGAAAAGTATCCTAAGAGTCATGAAGGGATCAAAGGAAGTCTTGAGAGGTGTGAGGAAACAAGACTTGTATACCCTTGAGGCTAAAGTTGTAAGTGGTTCAACGAATGTTGCATCCATGAAACCTTTGTCGAAGACAGAAATTTGGCACATGAGATTGGGCCATGTCAGTTAAAGGGGTCTAGTCGAATTGGGGAACAAAATTTGCTTGTTGAAGACAAAGTCGAAAAGCTGAAATTTTATGAACCCTATATACTTGGAAAAACTTGCAGAGTGAAGTTTAACAAAGAAAAATAAAGAACACATGGATCCCTTGATTACATCCATGCTTATCTTTGGGGGTCTGCAAGGTGTCTGTCACATTCAGGAGCAAGGTATTTCTTATCCATAATTGATAATTATTCCATAAAGTTATGGGTATTCATCCAGAAGACTAAGGATGAAACTTTTGAGAATTTCAAAGGTTGAAAGACTCTGGTCGAAAATCAGACTGGCAGAAAGGTCAAGAGGTTAAAAATCGACAATGGCCTTGAGTTTTGCAATGAGGTGTTTGACAGCTTTTGTGTTGCCTCGGGTATTACAAGGCAAAAAACCACTGCAGGTACTCCATAACAAAATAGTTTGGAGAAAAGTTTTAATTGAACTATTTTGGAAAGAGTTAGATGCATGTTGACTAGTGCTAGGCTTAAGAAGGTGTTTTTGGCTGAGGCCGTTTCGACAGCAACAGATATGATAAACAGATGTCCTTCGACTGTGTTAGATATGACGATACCTGAAGAAGTTCCGTTAGGACATCCACCGGATCTAGACAAACTGAGAGTATTTGGCTGTGCGGCCTATGCTCACATTAGGCAAGACAAGGTCGAACCTAGAGCTCTGAAATGCATGTTCATGGGATACCTTGAAGGATTCAAAGCTTATGTGCTATGGTGCCTAGAGCCAGGTAACAGGAGTTGTATCACCAGTCGAGATGTAGTTTTCAATGAAGCTGAGATGACCTTCAAGAAAATTGATGATGTTATCGAAGAGCTGGAACAGGGAGAGATTCATGTTGAGGTGGAACATGTTGATGTTGAATTGCGTACCCTAGATGAAGTGGAAGAAGAAGCAAAAGCTGTTGTCGAAGATGAGGAGACTGATAATGACTACCGGCTAGCCAAAGATAGGTCGAGGAAAGTCATCAAGTCACCTCAAAGACTTGGGTATGCAGATCTTATAACTTATGCCTTAATCTTTGCAATTGAGGTTCTAGACGAAGAACCTAGAGACTATAAGGAAGATATGAGGAGTCGAATTAAGACTGAATGGCTGAAGGCCATAGATGATGAGATGGAATCTCTTCATGATAACAACACCTGGGAACTGATCAAGAAATCTCTTCACTGTTAAATGTGATAGTCAAAGTGCAATACACATGTCGAAGAATTCAACCTATCATGAGCGAACCAAGCACACTGATGTGAGGTTGCATTTCGTCAGAGGGGTAATCAAGCGCGAAGAAGTCTGAGTGCTGAAAGCTTCTACAGATTATAATGTTGTTGATATGATCACCAAGATGTTGCCCAGTTGCAAGTTTTTCCACTGTATACAGTTGATAAAGCTGTATGAAGAAAGCTAGTTTGTTTCTTGATGCTATATAGTTTGTTCCAAGGTGGAGATTTGTGAGATATTGGATCAAACTATAGTATTGTCAATAGAGGTTTATCATGTTGTCAAAGTCTGCTCACATGCTGTTGTCAAAAACCTACATGTTATAGCCGAAATGTGTTCTAGTATGTAGTTTTCGAATTGGGCCTTGTGTTAAGGGTCCAACTGTTTAAGTTAGCTTGTACCCTAAGTTAGCTTGTAATGGATAATTGTTAAAAGGTCCATAAGTTTAGTATGTTAGGTTTTATTATAAATAGCATACCAGTTTCTCATCTTAAGTGTGACAAATCCTAATTAAGGTGAGGGGGTTATTTGTTATTCTTGAGTACTTGTAATCTGATTTAAAGAGAAAGTAAAGAATATAAGTTATAACCAATCCTTGTTGTTCTTCTTCTTGTTTTTCCGTTGACCATAACCCTTGTGTGCTTCTTGATCATAAAGACACCTGAATATACTTTGTTTCAAGGTATCATTTTTCACAACATCTGTAAAATAGCAAGGGAAGATCCTTATACACAGATCTAGGGTGGCGTCGAGGTATGAAGGTAATTTGCATGAAAGTCGTGTCGAAGCCTCGCAACCCACTGCCTAACCTGGATGTGCCCACACGTACCTGTCGTAACCCAAAATTTGACCTCTTTCTTGCCTTTTGCATGAACATGTGCATTCGCATTGTTAGCATACACATTCGCACTTTTTCTCTGTGGTTTTCTGTTGCAGGACAGGAATGCTTAGGTTTTGCAAGCCTGATTAATCACATCCTCTCAAAGATATCATATCACCAAAGCAAATTTTGCATGAATTAATCAGTTACCCAGTTTCTAGGCAAAACAGAGTAACCGGTTACTCTGTGTAAAAATGCAGATTTTGCTGCATTTTTGTGACAGCCACTTTTCTCTCTACATTTTGGGGGTCCATGAGGTTCTAGCATTGTGTGGAACGTTCTAGACATTTCTAGACAATTCTAGAGACTTCAAGAACATTCAAGATACTTCAAGGTATTTTCTCCAATACATGATTTCCAATCAAGACCACCATACACCTTTGTTTCCAAGCATGTGGACCATTGGATTTTCAACTTGCATTGGGATGGTTATCGAGTCAACTACCTAACTAACTGAGTTAACCTCCAACTCAGTAAGTTGAGCCTAACTAACTCCAATGCTAGTTCTGAGGCTACATCCAAAGCTCATTTCGAACCTAGCAACTCCGAAGAAAAACTCTATATAAGCAAATCACCACCATTACTCAAGGGGGTTCCATCATTTCACGGGGGCTTGAACAATTCTCAATTATTTTCTCCAAATTCTCCATTGATCACTCTTAATTCTCTCACATTCTCTCTGAATTTTCTGCAACGTTTGCACATTCATCTTCATCTTCTCTCACAAGCCCTCACTAAAGCTCATCTTCCACCATTAGCAGGTAACAATCTTCACATTGAAATTGTTATTCTCTTGAGCTAAACCCCATTCCACCATATTCTTGCTTGGATTTCTGGATTCACGGTTGATTCTTCTCCAATTCAAGTAATCATCTCAAGCTTCTTTGGTGCAAATCGATATTCAGAGCATTTAACGCGTTTTCCATCAGTTTCACTACGGTTGGATCTCAAGTTTGGAATTCTCTGGGTTTCTTTACTTAATTCTCATTATATATCAATAGAAACAAAATCCAAGGCAAATCTCAGCCTTGTAGGTTGGTTATCTTTCACTTGATTTACCGTTTCAATCTATTTCGCGCGTATACGATGTAGTTCGATCATTTTTTCAGTTTTGCTTAATCATGTGATTTCTTGATCTTTGCTCTCCATTTTTAATGCTTTCCATAAATGATTAATTGATGTTTAAGTGCTTTTGAACTTCACTTTTCGTGCACAAATGTCAAGCATAGCATGTGGATGATTGGGGAAATCTTTTGGTTGTAAAAATTGATTTTCAAAAAGTTGTTTTTGCCACTGTTACAGTGGTAACCGGTTACTCTATATAGGGTAAGCGGTTAATCTGCACAATTTTGTCCTATTTTCTCCATTTTTTATCAAGTAACCGGTTACCCACTTCAAGTAACCGGTTACTCAAAGGCAGAATGTCATTTTTTGCCCGTTTTCAAGCTCGTTTGCTATTCTTTTCCCATATAACTTCCATGGCTTGATATGCTTGATATTGTGGGTGTTTTATAAGCTATCCACCTATTCTTTGAAGCATCTATGAAATATTTCAATATGTCATTTGTCAATTCTCGATTATGTGCATTTTCGACACTTTGATCATGATCATTCTTGGATATTCCTTTGATCACTTGCTACATGGGTTGTGATGCATGCTAATTGTTTTGGTACTATTTTTCACTTTTACTCATGTTTGCATTGAGTTTGTTCCTCTTTGGAATGAACTCAATCTTGTACAATCAATAAATCACCTTTGAAAAATTGTACAATCAAAACATAGTTTCAGTTAATCGATCCTTCTCTCTTTGAAAAATGCACATAATCGATCCTTGTTCCTCTTTGAAAAATTGTACAAAAAATTGTTTGCATCATCCCCCTTTTGATTGATAAATCAAAACATAGTTTCAGTTAATCGATCCTTCTCTCTTTTTTATCCTTTGGATCTTTTAGGTCTTTGCCCCTCCCTCTTTCCCTGTGGAGTTAAAGATTCGCAACGCATTGGAGCACTGTACAAAATCGGCGTCGTTGTGCTATCTGTTTCGATTCTTGCACCGCACTTTGGTGTTAGAGAAGGAATGAGAGTGGAGAATTCCTACACTCATTCTGACTATTGTGGGTAGGAGACGAATGACCCTATGCCTGGAGTAGTCATCTCTACCTCCTTACTTTGGTATCCCTCTTTCTCTAGTCGAGTCGATCCTTGATCACTTGCACCCTTATCTCCTCTTTGGAAATAGCTTCCTCCTTTCAATTCAACACTCTTTTCTCTCTCGGCCAATCACCCTTCTTGGTTTCCCCCGAGATTTGTAATTACTTTTTTCCTTGGTTGATCAACTGTCCTTCAGTTTAAACCTAATTTCTTTCTTCCTCAGCTAAGTCAATCTTTCTTCTCTGGGTTGCATAGTCTTCCTGTTACAACCTATTCCCCACCAGAGTTTGCAACCTTCTCTTGGTTCTTTCTCCTTCTTATTTGGTTAATCACTGTTTAACAGTCAAGCACTAAATCCGCTTTTCTCGAGTTAATCAGAGTCTGTCTGTTAATACTGAGTTTTTTCTCTAGGTTAATCGCCTTCTTCCGGCTAATCACCCGATCTTTGGTTGATCATGGTCCGCCCGTTAAAACCAGCTTTTTCTTTGGGTTAATCTCCTTCTCCCGGCTAATCACCCTATCTTTGGTTGATCACGACCTGCCCGTTAAAACCAGCTTTTTCTTTGGGTTAACCGCCTTCTTCCGGCTAATCACCCTATCTTTGGTTAATCACGGTCCGCCCGTTAAAACCAACTTTTTCTTTGGGATAATCACCTTCTAATCTTGGTTAGTCACCCGCCTTTTGGTCAATCACAATCTGCCTGTTTGAACCAATAACCCTTTTCCTCAGTTAACCACAGTCCTTTTATTGAGATACTGATTTTCTTTTGAGTTAATCACCTTCTCTTGGTTAATCACTCATTCTTTTTGGTTAATCATAGTCTGTCTGTTAAACACCGAACCCCCGTAATTAGCAACCTTTCTTTGGTTCCAATACTGTCAACTTTGGGTTAGTAACCTTTGTTTGGTTCGAATAACCCTTCCCTTTGGTCGAGTGTTGTTTATTCAGTCAATGTACCGTTCTTTCAGTCACGATCTTTACTTGGTTCCACATCCGTCTATTGGTTGATCACCGTTTATCGGTTAAAACCAATCCCTTTCTCTTTCCGGTTAACCATTGTTTATCAGTTAATATATCGATTTTCTTTCCGAGTCAAACACCTTTCTTTGGTTCAGTACTGTCTTTCTTTTGTTTGGTCGCAGTCCGTCTGCCGACACCTAACCTTTTACTCTCCCCACAAAGTTTTACTCTTATCTTTCTCCGGTTAATCACTGCTTGCATTTAATATACCGAGTCCCCCGTGGATCTTACCTTTATTTTGATTCTAGTCATGTACTCCTTTTTCCCCGACTCCGTCGCCATTCTCTCGTTTTATCCCCTACAGAGTCATTTCTCTTCTTCTGCATTCCCCGGCAGAGTTCTTTCTTCGCTTCTCTGTTTCTCAGCAGAGTTATCTTGGTTTTGACATCATTCCTTTTGCATTCCCCAATTGGGTCCTGCTTTCTCTTTTTGTTTTTGGCTTTAACGCCGTCTCTTTCCCAGCAGTAGTTCCCCGAACTACGTAGGCTCTGATTTCTTCATTGCACTATGAGGGTACGTAGGCACAAGATTGCGAAATCTTGGCGAGCCACCTTCCTCTGTCTTCTCCCATTCTTCTGTCTCTCTGGTCCGTCCAGATCCTTTTCTTTTCCTTGGTTCCTTGAACTATGGAGCTCTGACTTCCTCATTGCACTATGAGGGTACGTATGCACGAGGGCCCCAAAGCTCCTCGAGCACTCTCCTTTCTTTCTTTTTATTTATTTATTTTCCTTCCTTTTTTTTAGCTAGAAGCCTTTAGATAGATAACTCATCCAAGCCTAGAAGTAAGCGAAATGGTGCCCATCGAATACGAAGGATGCTTAAGGTGCTAGTACCTTCCTTTTGCATAACCGACCCCCTTCCCGTTTCTCTTTTCCTTGGGTTTTATCGATATTTTCCCTATCCTTTGGGACTAAATAAAGTTCGGTGGCGACTCTGTTGTATCTTTGAGTGTGCGATTCACTCAGGTATAATCCCGCTAGCTCCAGCTGGTGACTCTGCTGGGGAGTCCTTGCACTTGCAAGTTGGGGTCTCACCTAGTTTTGCTTTCTTTTCTTTCTTGCTTGAGTGTTTATCTTTATGCTTTAGTCGCTTTATTTTATGTTATTTACTGCATTTCTTTACTGCTTTAAATATTCATATGCTGCATATTCCAGATATCTGCTATATTCTGCTGCTGTTAGAATGGATAGATATTATTGGAGAGATAAGTCCTAACACTAAGCTTGAGCATACATATAGGCTAGAACGTGGATAGTTGTGACGTCTGTGTTTTGTGCGCTAGGTTGTCACGAGAGCCACATCCCAGATCGTGATTCGCTTGAGAATACTTCTGTCCTACGAGAATTCGCTACGGCGGGGGGTTTTCATTTGAGTCCTATGGTTTGGGCGACCTTTCTAGGGACCACCTTGTTGTGTCTAGATCACACCTGTGAGTGGAATATGGTTTTTTTTGCAGGAAACCAAGACTCTTCATACCTTTTATTCTCTCACGCATGTCAGATTTTTGCACCGACACAGGATTACGTAGATATTTAGTTTGTGCAGATTTGGATATTCAGATTTTGCAAAGTTGATTGTTCAGATTTGTGCTTGGCTTTGCGATTTGTGTGTTGCATGTCATTTCATCATAACCATTAACATTTTTGCATGTGCATTTTCCAAGTTATTTGAGAGCTTATTGTTTGCATAGTCATAGACGATGAGTACTGGTTGTAGAGGTATCTTTAGTTACAAGTTTGTGGAGCCTAAGTTGAAGACTTTGAGGGGTTTGGCATCTTGTCTGGTTGAAGATAACATGGGTGTTTTCAGAGATGATTATGGGAATCTCTTGGCCATTTTCAACACTGAAGTCAACATTACTGCTATTCATACACTTGTTCAATTCTATGACCCGCCGCTGAGGTGTTTCACATTCTAGGATTATCAGATAGCACTTACACTTAGGAGTACTCTCATATCTTAGGGGTTGAGATCAAGAGTCAGGTTCCGCTCGTCTACACCAGCAGTTGTTCGAAGTCTCCTCTTATTGCTAAAGCTTTTGACCTTAGTATGAAGGATGTGGAAGACAATCTCAAGACTAAAGGAAAGGGTATTTAAGGGTTTGCTTCGAAGTTTCTAGTAGACAATGCAGTTTCTTTTGCTGAAGAGGAAAACTGGAAGGCTTTCAACGCCGTGTTTGCTTTACTGATATATGGGATCGTCTTGTTTCTGAACATGGAGGATTTCGTTGATCAGGCTGCCATCAGTATCTTTTTGTCCATGAATCCTGTTCCCACACTTCTTGCTGATACCTATTATTCTATTCATTTAAGGAATGAAAAGAAGAAGGGAACTATCGTATGTTGTGCTTCTATGTTGTATCGATGGTTCATGTCTCACCTTCTGCAGAAGGGTCCTTTTGTGGAGAATAGCGGGAACCTCAAGTGGTCTTAAAGGATCATGTATCTCACTGCTAATGACATCTCTTTGTATTCTCGAGCCTACGATGGTATCAAGATCATTCTTCGTTGTGGTAAATTCCTTAATGTACCTTTCTTGGGTACAAAGGGCGGAATTAACTACAATCTAAGGCTCGCCTTCCGTCAGTTGGGATATCTGATGTTTGATGTAACACCCTTTTCTATCCCGCAATTAAAAGGCACATTTATTCAAAGTCATCAGAGTAAAATCTTTAACTCAATAAAAATCACCTCAAAGGGCGTACATTTCTCATGTTACTCAAAATAAGTCAATGCTCCGTGTACAACGGGTTTTGCCCAAAATACATCAAACTACACAAAACAGCGGAACTCAAAAGGCATAATCAAGGTTTCCTCATACGGGAAGATAATCAAAATAAAATCAATAAACATAACTCAAATCAAAGACCCCAACTCGATGTTACACTATCAGAGCAAGACCCTCTAAGTTGACCAAAGGCCAACAACTTAAAACTTCAAAAGTCCTCAACGACATCCACGGCTAAACCTGGTATCTGCATGTTACCCACGTGGAGGTAACATTCAAACAGGCAGGGTGAGTGATCAGTGCATTTTGATGCACCTTCCTCTATGTTTAGACTTAGGCATTTCTATAGTTTAGTTTGTTTAATTTCCTATTTTATGATGTTTTTACAATTTAATTTATTTTCAGCTTTATTTGATTTTCGTTTGTTATTTTCAGCATTAACAGCTTTTAATAAAAAATTAATAACTGGAGCTACATGAATTGGACCGAGGCGTTCTACCAGTCGTTGGAAAGCTAATGAAAAGATCTACAACTTTCATGTTTCTCAAAGAAGCTGATTCGGATTGCTTGAGTCTCGAATAATTCGTTGAAATTTCTGACTTGTGATAATGTAGTTGTTTTTTCCTTTTGGGTCTGGTTTAGGTTTCCGACCCAGTTGAATGTGTAATGCAAATCTTATTCTGTTTATAAGGTTGCTGCTATGATACAAAATGGTACCCTAGTTTATTTTACGAATTTCTTTTTGCTTTTCATAATTTTCATTGCGAACTAATCTTGAGGGAAAATCTGCCGGTTTCGAATCCCGTAATTCTTTGAGGTTTATTTCAATTTCGATTTAATTTAATTCTGTTCCAATTTGTTTTATAACATCGTTTTCTTAATTTGTTATTATAAGATAAATTGGATTTAATTCGATCGATCAATGTTTCTTAACTTAATCGTGGATTAACTTAGCTTTTTCGTTAATTTGCGTTATCTTTAAACGTCTGCTTAATTTGGTAATTAGGGATACAATTTGTGCGATGTTGTCGATGCTTGTCCGTCAATATTGCAATCGAATAGGAATTAGAACCGCTTGAGAATTGGAATTGTAATGACCGATGATAAGTTGGGAGTCGAACTGGTAGATTAACCTATTTTAATCACTTAGTTTAAAAGTCACTTATTTTATTGTTTATTTTCTTAATCGAATCATAAATCAAAACAACCCCCCATAAACCTTTTCTTTAATTGGTTATTTTATAAACAAGAATCCTTGTGAGTCGACATCCGAGTTACTGTCGCTTTACTATATTTTTCAAATTACTCGTTTTTGATCCGCGCGCGACAGCGGATCAAATGGCGCCGTTGTCGGGGATTCTTGTTGATTTTAGCCAATTTTAGAATTTTACTTTAGAGTTTTGTTAGATTTTTTTGTTGTTTTTTTTTGTGTTTGCTTGTTGATTTTTCAGGGTTGCAGTATAGGAGTAAGCGTTTCAGCCTATCAGGTAAGTTGGAAGCTACTGTTTCAATTTGCTCCAAAAATTTTCCAGAAAATCAGGAAAAAAAAATCGACGAACAATACTCCTTTAGAATAGAATTCTAAAAGATTTTGACCCTGAAAATCACAAATTACTTATTTTTCTATTTTATTTGATTTATTTTTTATTTTCATATTTTCAAAAAAATCTGAATTTTTTTGTAAATATTTATTCTGATTTGATTTGATTTTTAGTTATATTTGGATAATTTTTAGATTTTATTTTATTCGGTTTTCTATTTTTCCATTCTTTTTCTTAATAGGGATATTGTTAGTATTTTTCTAAATTGTTGCTACATTGCTGAAGTAGTTATGAGTTTTCTTTTTCTTTGTTGATTTTTTCCTATAAAATTTAATATGACAAATCAAAGAACTCTTAGAGAGCTTGTTGCCCATGATATGAATTATAATGCTTTATGTACGGAATATCCTGTTGTTACTGTACCTTTCGAATTAGAATCTGGTTTAATACACTTGTTGCCAAGGTTTAATGGACTTGCAGGTGAGGATCTGAATAAGCATATGAATGAATTCCAAATTGTGTGCTCTACAACTTCTGAACCTTCATTAGAGGACCTTGTCAAACAAATGGCTATAAATGATCTCCAATTCCAACAACGGATAGAATCCTTCCAACAACGGACAAAATCCTCCATCCTAGCCTTGCAAACACAAATTGGACAGATTGCCACTATAGTGAATGCCATGCAGGAAGCTCAAGAATCAAACCAACTACCTGCCCAAATAGTAGTGAATCCAAAAGAGTTACTATCTGATTTAGTTGATGATACTTATCTTGAGTTGTTATCTGACTTTCCATCTTTATCAAATTATGATGATACTTACTCTTGTGATTCATGTACCGACACTAACATTTGCTCTGTTTGTGCTGAGATTAATGTTGTCGTGCATGGTAATTCTTTTCCTGCAGATGAAGTTGTTTATATAGCTGAAACTCGTGACATCACGACTGCCCCAACCTCACCATCCATTGAACAACCTCCCCCCTTGGAGCTTAAACCACTTCATAACAATCTGAGTTATGCTTATTTAGATATGGATAAAAAGCTTCCAGTTATAATTTCTTCTAACCTTGATTTTGATAAAGATAATAAACTTTTGCATGTTTTGAAGAAACATAAGAAGGGAATTGGATGGATCTCGATGGAAGATAGAAGAAAATTAGTGAGGCAACCCTTTAATCTTCTAATTCTTGATGTTATAAAAAAAAGCGATTACATTCACGTGTCAATGCAACACTTTTACTTATCGAAGATTCTTATTTGATCCTGGAATAAAAAGCAAAGACACTAATACAAATTTCAAGGGCGATGGATGCTACCCAAAGTTACTCCCCACTTTGGAAGATGAGACTACAGGAAATCTCTCTTTAGAAAATGTTGCTTATCTGATCACCTATCCATCTTGAATACTTGGGTGTGTTATTTCCTTTCTCTCACTCTTATTTATATTTATGTTCTTTCATTGAGGACAATGCATGTTTTAAGTGTGGGGGAGGGAACCATTTTTTTATTTTGTTTTCTTTATTTTGTTTTGGTTTTGTTCTTAAATAATAATAAAAAATTGTTTACTTAGAACACAATGCATTTTTTAAAATTTTTGGGCTATAGATCAATTTAAGGTTAGATTGTGGAGACTTGAGAATAATTCATAAGATCGGTATCGTTTTAACACCTTAAGTATCCCGAATATGGAAATCAATTTAAATACTTGTTATGGCATAGTCTTGAGTTCTCGTCCTTTAATAGCTCTTAAGTAGTTTATCTAGCAGTCAGCACCATCTAGAAATCACACGCTAAGTAATTGAGCTGATGCAAATAAGTGAATGATCCCGTGCTTAATAAGAAGTTAAAATAGGAATCCGCCTTTTAAGTTAGGTGACCCTCACCCGATCACTTAGGCTAACGATTGTGAAACCTTAAAAAAAAAGAGAAAAAGAAAAAGAAAAGACAAAAAGTGTTTAATTCTGAATTGTTGAAAAAAAATATGGACCATAGTCACTAACAAGCTCAGTTATCATGTGTGTGAATAGATAAAGGGCTTAATGTGATTGCACTAGAATGAAAGAAAGCAAAAAGGAGGATGAGTAAGTTAGACTCAGGCATAACGACATGATTTGGATTAGTTTGTATAGGAGGGAGCCTTATGACCGTACAATTGCAGATTTGTGTTCTTACGATATCCTTAGTGTGAAAAATTAGTACATATCGATACGATCTTGACCAAAGAAGAGTTCACAGCCTAGAATGAGTATCTAAATGTTCTTGTGTTTTGATAATACTTTGCTCGGAGTGCAAAGGTTCAAGTGTGGGGGAATATGATTAGTGCATTTTGATGCACCTTCCTCTATGTTTAGAATTAGACATTTCTATAGTTTAGTTTGTTTAATTTCCTATTTTATGATGTTTTTACAATTTAATTTATTTTCAGCTTTATTTGATTTTCGTTTGTTATTTTCAGCATTAGCAGTTTTTAATAAAAAATCATAACTGAAGCTATAGGAATCAGATCGAGGTGTTCTACCAGTTGTTGGAAAGCTAATGAAAAGATATACAACTTTCATGTTGCTCAAAGAAGCTAATTCGGATTGTTTGATTCTCGAATAATTCGTTGAAGTTTCTGACTTGTGATAATGTAGTGTTTTTTCCTTTTGGGCCTGGTTTAGGTTTCCGACCCAGTTGAGTGTGTAATGCAAACCTTATTTTCTTTATAAGGTTGCTGCTGTGATACAAAACGGTACCCTAGTTTATTTTACGAATTTCTTTTTGCTTTTCATAATTTTCATGGCGAACTAATCTTGAGGGAAAATCTGCCGGTTTCGAATCCCGTAACTCTTTGAGGTTTATTTCAATTTCTATTTAATTTAATTTTGTTCCAATTTGTTTTATAACCTTGTTTGCTTAATTCGTTATTATAAGATAAATTGGAGTTAATTCGATCGATCAATGTTCCTTAACTTAATCGCGGATTAACTTAGCTTTTTCGTTAATTTGCGCCATCTTTAACCGTCTGCTTAATTCAGTAATTAGGAATACAATTCGTGCGATGTTGTCGACGTTTGTTCGTCAATATTGCAATCGAATAGGAATTGGAACCGCTTGGAAATTGGAATTGTAATGACCGATGATAAGTTGGGAGTTGAACCGGTAGATTAACCTATTTTAATCACTTATTTTAAAAGTCACTTATTTTACTGTTTATTTTCTTAATCGAATCATAAATCAAAACAACCCACCATAAACCTTTTCTTTAATTGATTATTTAATAAATAAGAATCCTTGTGAGTCGACATCCGAGTTACTGTCGCTTTACTACATTTTTCAAATTACTCGTTTTTGATCCACGCGCGACAGCTGATCAGGGAGTAAAACAATTCATAATAACCAATGTATAAAAATCAACATATAAACGACGTCATTTCATATTCAACACATTCATATCCTTCAATAGGCCTCGAAGGCTACAACATCATAATTCATACAAAAAGACTCATAAATGCAAATGCAACATAGACTCAACGCATGTGGTACCGATCATCACAGCGCGATGGACACTGGGCCATCAACCCTCCATAGATCCCCATCAATAGGATCGATTCTACTAGAGAACTGGAGCACATCAAAACACTTCACATTCATACAATGGGATTGAAGCCAAAGTAATCGAGGTCCTGAACCGAAGTCCGGATGAAAATGAATGCATGATGCACACGTCACAAATCATCTTCATAATAACATCATAGGTGCATCAGCATTCATCATATTCATCATCATCAAACGTCATAGCTCATCATCATAATCATCATCATACGTCATGTCATCATAACTCATCATAATAATCCTCTTCATACATCATGTCATCATATCTCATTATAATAATCATCATACATCATATCATCATAATTCATCATAATAATCATCATCATACATCATAGAAAATCATCATATAATCATGTACAAATCACATAGCGCTCACAGTCATACTCATATCAATTCATCATATTATCACATATTAATTCATGATTATACTCACGGTAATCCTCATACTATTTATTATTAATCACATAAACCTCATTTTCATACTCATGTTAACTCATCGCATAAATCACAGAATCAAACATCAAGGCATCACTGCACATGATCAACATTCGCAAAACCCTGCTACATTAGCTAGCATGTTCGCTAGGCGAGTCTGGGGCAAGTTTCTTTGTTAGGCGAATGATTCTTCGCTAGGAGATTCTAGGAACAACATGGTTTGCTAGGCGAACTGTACGATGACATCAAATTATGCTACGCACCAGAACTGATTTCTACCCAAAAGGCTCTACGTTTTACTTACCCAATGCCCCCAAAACATCCCTAAATCATCCCTAAGGTCCTACGGCGATAAAGGCACAAAACCTACGGTTTATTAGGCTAATCCCAGAACACATCCACGCCCTAAACCATAATTTTTCCTTCAGTTACACCCTAAGGCATTAGAGTTACTCATTATCCAATATTCCTAAGGGTTAAGCAAAGTTCAATCAGCTTTTTGGCCACGAAGGCCTTGGTTTCCGTTTCCCCCAATTGAACCACGGTTAGATTTACCTATAATCGGTTTAGGCCACAAAGGCCAAAGATCACTATTTCTCAAATATACGCTCTAACAGTCAGGAATACTTACCACTACACCAAACATCAGAGTTCTCAAAACTAGAATTTAGGCCACGAAGGCCAAAAATCCCTTTTTCTCATAATTCTCCATTAAACCCTTAAACCCTTAAATCAACCATAATCACATCGAAAGTTACACATGGAAAATCATGAAAAGCTATACTCCCCATACCTTAGTTGTCGATTGAAGCCTTTTCAATCTTTCAGGGAACCTCTCGAAGTTTCTGCCTCCAATCTTCTCCCCAGAGCTCTGGCCTCAATACTTTTCACGGTTAACAAAATGAATCCTAATTCCCTTCAGAATTCTTTTTTGTCAAACCTAGTCTTGGGCCACACAATTGGGTTTTCCCATAACACCCTTACTAACTCCTCTTAATGCCCAAATTACCCTTATTTCACTTATATTTATTTTAACTAATAATAATACCAATATTTCCAAATTGTATACTATTAATTAAATAAATAATCCAAAAATGCATATTTCCCAATAATCCACAAAACCACCGAAAACCACAAAAATATGACTATTCTCAATTAAATAAATTAATTAAAATATTCCAATTAAATTTGGGGTGTTACACTTGACAAACTAGATCCTAAGATAGTGGAAGAGTTCATCTTTCATGAAGGGGTTGATAACATGGGTTTGTTGAAGAGATTCAGTGCTGCATGGGTACAGATTCACCGCGAGGGTAGAGATGATTTGGGTAAGAAGAATTGTATTGAAAAAGAATCCTACACACAATGGGTCAAATAGAAAGTTCAAGCGACTTTGCTACCATTTCCTTTCGAGTCTTCTGTGCATGTCAAGTTTCCTAAACCTATCATTGTTCTCCCTTCTAAAGTTGATCAGCTCAAGCAGGTTATTGAGAAGTTGAAGAAGGATAATGTTGATCTTCGTTTCAACCTCGACAAAGTCACATCTGAGAAAGGAAGCTTACAGATAAATCTTCCCTAGAAGAGAGAGCTCATGAGCAAAGAGGTAGAGTTTGAGCAAAACAAGCGTCGGAAAGTAGGTGATGTTTTGAAGAGTACTTACGACGGACTTGCCTCAAAGAAGAGACAACTTGCTGATGCTCAGTGTCAAGCCCGTAAGGATGAGTTGAGCTACAAGAAGCAACTTGCATATCTTCGAGCAGAGTTATCAGAGTACAAGACAAAGTTGCAAAGTGAGCAGGATCGTGCTGACCGGTTGATGAAAGACCTTTCTCAATGTCAAACTGAGCTTGACAAGGTCTTCAGTGATGTCTAGAAGCTTCAGGATCAGATACATCAGGGCTGATAAGAGATCAACCAATCTCACTTGGAGAGTACTCATTGGGAACGTCAGAGCCATCATTTGTAAGTCCTTTAGGATCAGAAAGAGGCATTTCTATAGGATCTTCTTCAGGGACCTAATCATTCTTTATTATGCAACCTCATGAAGGATGCAAAGTATTGGAGTGAGAGGCACGTTCGTTTAGCCATATTTGTCGAGCATGCATTGGAGGACTTACCAAGGTTATTGAGGGATGTCTATGCTGATGTGCTGCCACACCAGACTCCTTGGGCTATTTTTCACTTCTTGTCTGTTTGTAGGGTTGTATTTGATAGAATTCATGTTGATCTTGTTGTATCCCAAAAGGGAGATGTTTGAGTTATATTGAAGCTTATACTTCTTTATCTCATTGATCAAATAAAGATTTTTCTTGCCTTTACTTATATGCTTTATGATTATTGCTAACAAAGATAATGCTCACGAATTCCTGGAATTTAAACCACTATTTTTGCATACATTGCATTCAATCATATTCATGTGCATGTCCTTCACCTGGAAACCACACGCTTACACTATCCGTCATGCCTTGTAGCAAGACGACGACTCGGCATTTCTATTTCACTCGCTCAAACAAGACCAGAATCATGGCTGACATTGAACAAGAGAACGCTGCCTACAAGGAGACTTTGTCTCAGTTTCAAGGTCGGATGGATCAGTTCCAGACTAACATGGACGTTATCATGGACTTCCTTCATGCTCAAAAGGACGCTGCTACTGCTACTTCTGTTGTTGCAACTGTTACTGATGTTATTTTTGTCACTCCTATAGGGATCCCTACTCCTGTCGTTGCTTCTTCTCCAGCAATTGTCGAAGTTCCAGTTGAGACTATTGCTCAGCCTGCTGCTAATCTAACTTCTGTTCAGCTTGGTTTGAATAGAATGTTTGTTGCCTTCCTGTGGGAAATGCCTCTGAATTTCACACCTCAAATTGCCGGTGGTATTGCTTTTGTTCCGTATCAACCTTTTGTTGTGCCCATGCTCAATGGTAGTTCTGCTGCTTATCCTTGGAGTACGTCTATTCCGATTCCATCTCCTGTGGTGAATCATGATGATTACGAGATTCCTCAGACGCAGGTTCACCAGACTCCTATGTCTACTGATGTTGAGATTCCTAACGAAGATGAGCATGCGTACAGGGGTTCTCTTATTCATGTTCCGGTTTTGTCTCAGCCTGCTCAAACTATGGTTCAGAATGTTCATTCTATGCCCTACCCTGGGGCATCTTCTGGTGCTATGGTACTTCCTACCGGTTATCCGCATGGTTTTCAAATGGGCCAGAATGCTGGTCAGATGGTAAATTCTGGGTTGGTATATCCGTCTCAGTTTGCTTCTCCACAAATACCCGCTCCAGCCGCATCACAAATTCCAAATCCTCACGCTCTTGTCAAATCTGCTGCCCATAACATACCTACTGAGTATAGGTTGTTGGATGAGAGAATCTGTGAGATTGAAGGATAATCTGCCTTTGGTATGGAAGCCAAAGACTTGTGTTTGGTTCCCAATGTCGTGCTTCCGCAGAAATCCAAAATTCCTGAGTTGCCAAAGTATAAGGGTTTAAGTTGTCCTCGCAGTCATGTGACCATGTATTGTAGGAAGATGGCGTCCTATATTAACAATGATGAACTGCTTGTGCATTGCTTTCAAGATAGCTTGTCTGGAGCTTCTCTAGATTGGTATATGGGTTTAGAACGTAGCAAGATTCGCTCATGGAGAGACCTATCGGAGGCATTCTTGAAACAGTACAAATATAATCTTGATTTGGCTCCTACCATATTGCAGTTGCAGAATTTGTCACAACGTTTGATCGAAACATTCAAAGAATATGCACAAAGGTGGCGCGAGATGGCTTCTCGAGTGCGACCTACTCTCTTTGATAATGAATTGGTCGACATTTTCATGGGCACTTTGAAAGGGTTGTATTATGATAAAATGGTGGGTAGTTCTTCGAAATTTTTTGCTGATATTGTAACTATTGGTGAAAGGATTGAGAACGGGTTGAAGATTGGTAGGATTGTTGGTTCCTTTGTTCAACAGCCAACCAAGAAACCTTAGAGTAGTCATTCAAAGAAAAAGGAAGGTGAAGCGAATGCTGTGGTGGAGAAGGCCTCTCCTCGGTATCAGGTTCCCATGGCTCCCATGTCGTATTATCCTTATCCTTATGTTGTTGTTGCTCAATATCAACAACCGCCGTATCAGTATCATCCACAACAACAAGTTTAGAACTCTCAGAATCAGAATCAGCCTCAACAACAACAGTCTCAGCAAAACAACAGAAATCAGCATCAGAACATACAAAACAACAATCAGAACAACCGCAAGCGGATGAATTTTGACAGAATTCATGTGCCTTACATATAGTTGTTTACTTATTTGATTCATCAAGGGGCAATAGCCCCCAGATAGATTGCACCTGTAGTTCCTCCTTTTGGTCTGAAGCATAATCTGAATGCATCTTGTGCTTACCATGCTGGGTACATAGGACATGCTACCGAAGATTGTATTATTCTCAAGGCCAAAGTTCAAGAGCTTATTGATAAAAAATACTGACATTTACTAAGGAGCGTCCCAAATATACAACAAGGGGCATCAATTGCAACATGAGTTCCAGTCACTCCGTATGCGGATGTCACCAAAAGCAAAGAAGTCATGGATGATCAAGAGTTTCTCAAGTTGATCAAGAAGAGCGACTTTAAGATTGTGTATCAGCTAGGGAAAACTCCGTCGAGGACTTCTATCTTATCTTTGCTCATGAGCTCACCAGCGCACATATCAGCTTTGTTGAAAGTTTTGAACACCGCTCATGTGATGCACGACATTCTAGTAGAACAATTTAACGATGTCATCGCAAACATAATTGCTAGTCGGTACTTGGGTTTCAACGAGTCAGAGTTACGTCCTGAAGGTATTTCCCATAATAGGGCCTTGCATATCTCAGTGACATGTATGAACTCTTTGATATCTCATGTTCTTGTGGATATTGGTTCTTCTCTCAATGTGATGCCTAAGGGTTCATTGAGTCAACTATTGGTAGAAGGGAGCGAGATGAGACCAAGCGCTTTGATCGTTAGAGCTTTTGAAGGTTCTCAAAGGCAAGTCATTGGGGAAGTGGATTTACCCATTAAAGTCAGGCTGCATTTGTTTACCATTACTTTCCAAGTGATGGATATCAATCCTGCACACAATTATTTATTGGGTAGACCCTGGATCCATGCCGCAGGGGTAGTTACATCCATGTTACATCAGAAGATAAAATTCATGTTTGAAGATCAGATGGTCATCGTCTGTGGTGAAGAAAATTTGCTAGTAAGCGAGTTATCATCCTTCCGATATGTCAAGATTGATGAAGGCATAGCTGAAGTGTCGTTGAATGTCTCAAATTTGAAGATGTCAGCTCTGCTTCTGTCAATTCTGGTAGACTACCAAAAATGGCTATGTCATCTGTCAAGAGTGCTAAAGAGACCATTGAGAAAGGTGCCTTGCCTGGCTAGGGGCAAATCTTGGATGTGGTTGAAAAGCATGATCACTTTGGACTAGGTTATTATCCTGATCAGCAAGCTAGTTCGCACAATCATCAGAAGAGCAACTTGATCAAGTTCACAAATGCTGGATTCCAAGAGGGGGACATTGTGTCAGCCATTGACGATGCAGGTCCTAGCAGCCGAAGTACAAGCTTTGTACGGAAATGCCCGCCGGGTTTCAAGCTCAACAACTAGACATCTACATTGATTCCCGTGGTTTTTCCTACAAACATGTAATGCATTTTGTTTTCTTGTTCCCTCGTCCTCTCCCGAGATGAGTGGATAGCTTGTAAGGGCCTCACGCTTTTGAAACATTATGTGATCAATGAATAAAAGTTTTTTTGCATTCAAATCATGCTCCTATTTCTTTCTTTATTTTATTTTTCACAAATAAATAAATGGAAAAGTTTCTTTTATTTTTCACCTTTTAAAGAGCTTCATTCTAAACATAATTCATAAACATGCAGAACAAGTAGTTGCATTGATAACAACTTGGCAAATGTCCGTTGTAATTTTGGGATTCTAATTAACCAAGCCGAAGAAGATGGTGAAGAAGATTGTGAATTACCGGCTGAACTAGCAAGGCTCCTTGAGCACGAGCAGAAAGAGATTCAGCCTCACAAAGAGCCAGTGGAAGTTGTCAATCTTGGTACTGATGATGTTAGAAAGGAAGTTAAGATTAGGGCATCCCTCACTAAGCATGTACACTCCGGGTTGGTCAAGTTATTGAAAGAGTATGTTGATATTTTCGGTTGGTCTTATCAAGATATGCCTGGGTTGGATACCGACATCGTTGAACATCACTTGCCACTCACTCAAGCCTGATTGTCCTCCTGTCAAGCAGAAACTCAGAAGGACCAGATCTGACATGACATTTAAGATCAGAGAAGAGGTTAAGAAGCAGTTTGATATTGGGTTCCTAGCCACTTTCGAATATCCTGAATGGATTTCCAACATCGTCCCGGTTCCGAAGAAAGATGGAAAGGTTCGAATGTGTGTAGACTATCGAGATCTCAATAAGGCGAGCTTGAAAGATGATTTTCCTCTGCCTCATATTGATGTTTTGGTAGACAACATATCGCAGTTCTCTGTCTTTTCTTTCATGGACGGTTTCTCAGGATATAATCAAATCAAGATGTCCCTAGCTAATATGGAGAAGACTACTTTCATCACGCCTTAGGGTACATATTGCTACAAAGTCATACCATTTGGTTTGAAAAACGCAGGGGCAACATACCAACGTGCCATGACAACCCTCTTTCACGACATGATCCATAAAGAGATTGAGGTTTACATGGACGATATGATTGCCAAATCCAGAACTGAAGATGATCATCTAGACCATCTGAAGAAGCTGTTTGACAGACTCCGCAAGTTCAAACTACGGTTGAATCCGGCAAAGTGCACCTTTCGAGTTCGATCTGGCAAACTGTTAGGCTTTATTGTGAGTCAAAAGGGCATTGAAGTTGATCCTGACAAGGTTCGGGCAATTCAGAACATAACGCCTCCCAAAATAGAAAAAGAAGTTCGTGGATTTCTGGGCCGGCTTAATTACATTTCCAGATTCATTTCTCATCTGACGGCTACCTGCGAACCAATTTTCAAATTACTAAGAAAAAATTAATCGGTTGAATGGAACAATGATTGTCAAGAAGCTTTTGACAAGATAAAAAATTATTTGCAAAAACCACCGATCTAAGTACCTTCGGTTCCTGGTAGGCCTTTAATCATGTATCTCACTGTTCTCGATGAATCAATGGGGTGTGTCTTAGGTCAGCATGATGACACTGGTAGAAAAGAACACACAATTTACTATCTGAGCAAGAAGTTCAATGATTGTGAGACCAGATACTCACTATTGGAGAAAACTTGTTGTGCTCTGACTTGGGTCGCTCGACGCCTGAGACAATACATGATTTGCCATACTACTTTATTGATATCCAAGATGGATCCGATAAAGTACATTTTCGAAAATTCTACTGTCTCTGGACGAATTGCTTGATGGCAAATGTTGTTGACTGAGTATGATATCCGACATGTTACCCAAAAAGTAATAAAAGGGAGCGTCTTGTCTGACTACCTAGCTCATCAGCCTATGGAAGGATATCAACAGATGAAGTTTGAATTTCTAGATGAGGAGGTTCTGTTCATTAGAGATTATGAGACTCCAGACCCTGATATAGTACAAGAACCAGAGGCGCGATGGACGCTTGTGTTCGATGGTGCTGCCAATGCTAAAGGTCGTGGAATTGGTGCTATCCTCATCTCTCCGATTGGTTTTCATCTTCCCTTCACCGCCAGATTATGCTTTGAATGTACCAACAATATGGCTGAGTACGAAGCATGCATCTATGGTATCAGAGCGGCAATTGACATGAGAATCAAGATTCTCGAGGTCTACGGAGATTCTGCCCTAGTGATCGGCCAAGTCAGAGGGAACTTTGTAACTCGGGATTCCAAGTTGGTTCCGTACCAGAAGCACATTGCAAAATTGACTTCCTACTTTGATGAAATCTATTTTCATCATATTCCTAGGGAAGAAAATCAATTAGATGATGTTCTTTCCACCCTGGCATCTATGTTCAAAGTCAAGTGGAAGAACGAAGCTCCTTCTATCCGCATTGATCATTTGAATGAACCAGCGCACTGTTTAGCAATCGAGGACGAGTCCGATGACAAGCCTTGTTTCTACGACATCAAAAGATATCTGGAAAAACAGGAATATCCCGAGGGTATTACTATCACTGATAAGAAAACTCTCAGACGGCTCTGCGCCAAATTCTTCTTAAGTGGTGGTGTACTGTACAAGAGGAATTATGATTATGTGTTGCTCAGATGTGTGGATAGACACAAAGCAGACATAATCATAAGGCCCATACATGAAGGTTGTGAGGGTGTACACGCCAAAGGTCCTGCTATGGCTAAAAAGATCCTTCGAGCTGGGTATTATTGGACAACAATGGAGGTAGATTGTTACAACTTTTCCAAAAGATGTCACAAGTGCCAAGTCTATGGTGACAAGATCCATGTGCCACCAACTCCACGGAATGTTATGACTTCTCCTTGGCCCTTATCTATGTGGGGTATTGATATGATTGGAATGATTGAGCCGAAGGCTTCCAACGGTCATCGCTTCATTCTAGTTGCTATCAATTATTTCACCAAGATGGTTGAAGTTGCTTCTTATGCAAATGTTACATGCCAAGCGGTCACCAGATTTATCAAGAAATAGATAATTTGTAGCTATGGTATTCCTAGCAACATTATCACCGACAACGCAAGCAATCTGAACAACAAGATGATGCAAGAGTTGTGTCAGGAGTTTAAAATCAAACACCACAAGTCTTCACCATATCAGCCCAAGATGAATGGTATCGTCGAAGCAGCAAACAAAAACATCAAGAGGATTGTCCAGAAGATGGTCAAGACTTACAAGGATTGGCATGAAATGCTTCCCTTTGCATTACATGACTACAGAACTTCAGTTCGTACTTCTATTAGGGAAACTCCGTATTCACTTGTATATGGTATGGAGGTTGTTCTACCCATCAAAGTCGAAATCCCCTATCTCAGAGTCATCATTGAAGCATATCTTGATAAAGCCGAATGGGTTCAATCCAGATACAACCAGCTGAATCTCATCGAAGAAAAGCGTCTGACAGTTGTTTGCCATAGTCAATTGTATCAGAGACGTCTTAAGCAAGCTTTTAACAAGAAATTTCTTCCTCGAGCGTTCCAAGCAGGCGAACTCGTGCTTAAGAGGTACTCTACTGTTCATTCAGATCCACGCGGCAAGTGGACTCCCAATTATGAAGGACCTTTCGTTGTCTAGAAAGCCTTCTCAGGCGGAACCTTGATCCTTACCACCATGGATGGGGAGGAGTTGCCACATTCCGTGAACTCCGATACAGTAAAAAAATATTATGCCTGGAAAAAAATGATGAAAGCCCGCTAGATCGGAATCTACAAGGGAAGTCTAGGCAAAAATGGGCGTCCCGATGGACCAAAAAAAAGAAATTTCCATGCAAAAGTTAGGGACAAAGCAAAAAACAATAATAGCCCGCTAAGTTGAAAGCCCAAAAGGTCGACTTAGGAAAAAATGGGTATCCCGGTTGACGAAAAAATATATAATGTCCAGACAAAAATTAGGGATAAAGGCATTTGACTGTGAAGACTCGATCCTATCTTCGTCATTGCTAGATCTCAGACGGGAAATGATCAGTCAAGTCATCATCAACAGACACATAATGTTGGAACCTGGACTTACAGAGGATCGTAGCCAATGTTGCAATTAATGCAAAGTCAAATTTCCCATTGCCATTTACCTTTTTTTCAATTTTATTGTAAATTTCCTCATTAAGGATTTTTACATCCTCGTACAAATCTTATGTACAAAAGCTTTTTACACTCAATAAAACGTTCATCTTTTGATTTCTCATTTGTCTCTTTTCAGTATTTTGTTAGCAAATTGAACAATTATTTGTGATCACATAATACTATAAAGCATTGAGAATAACAAAAAGCTAAAATCAATCAGGAAAATATTATACATTACATGCTTTACCGGAAATCCTCAAGGGGAGACGGGTAGTGTTCCTTTTTGATGTTGATCCCCGGTGAACAATATCATAATTGGTTAGGAATGTGGGATGCATTCCTTTTCTTCAGCAGGTATCGATTTGGTTCCATGGAATGGTTAGTTTACCACTCCTCCCCTCAGCAGAGCCAAAATTTTGCCATCAGACATCAGGTTGGTTCTTTGAGAAGATTCTTCTTTCATTTCCTCAGGAGAGCCGCATTCCCCAAGCAGAGATTTGTTTGCTTTTCCCTTGTAGAGGCAGAATTTCTTGCATCACCCCAACAGATCGAGGTTTTCCTTCCCCAGCGGCGATAGTGCTTCGTTTTTATCATCTTGACTTTGTTCTTTTCCATGAGGATTTGGTTAGTTGAAGGGTCAGCCATGATTTCTTCATTCTCCAGCCAGGGTCAGCTATAGTTTAAAAGTCTGAGATCTCTAAGCTACTTCCCCAAAAGCAGCGTCGAGTTCCCCAGCTGAGGATGACGAGTTTGTTTTGCTACAATCTCTATCCGTCGAAGAAACCGCACCTCGACCCTTTGTTGCCGCATAACATGATATCAAGCATCATATTGAACATTATAACATATGCATCATGGCATACTCCCCTTTGACGGATATATCTCCCCCAGCGGATCTCAGCCAAACCTTGCTCTTGAGCATGTTTATCTTTTTTTCCCATCAGTCACTGTCGGTCAAATCTTTCGAGCTACTCTTTTATTTAATCCTCTTCCACCTCGAATAATCAAAGAGCTAGCGCAATTTGAACATTCAGGTCCAAGAAAATTAAATAGGGGCAGCTGTCGTAACCCGAAATTTGACCTCCTTCTTGCCTTTTGCATGAACATGTGCATTTGCATCGTTGGCATACGCATTTGCACTTTTTCTCTGTGGTTTTTTCTTGCAGGAATGCTCAGGATTTGCAAGCCCGATTAATCACATCCTCTCAAAGATATCACATCATCAAAACAAGCACAAAATGAAGGTTTCTACGCCTATTCATCAGATCAAAAGGTCGAAAATCAGAACTGTGGCCACAACACCATTTTTCAAGCAAATATGAAAATTTTGCCTGAAGTAACAGGTTACCCAGTTTCTAGGAAAAATAGAGTAACCGATTACTCTATGTAAAAATGCAGATTTTGCTGCATTTTTGTGACAACCACTTTTCTCTCTACATTTTGGGGGTCCATGAGGTTCTAGCATTGTGTGGAACATTCTAGACATTTCTAGACAATTCTAGAGACTTCAAGAACATTCAAGATACTTCAAGGAATTTGCTCCAATACATCATTTCCAATCAAGACCACCATACACCTTTGTTTCCAAGCATGTGAACCATTGTATTTTCAACTTGCATTGGGATGGTTACCAAGTCAACTACCTAACTAACTGAGTTAACCTCCAACTCAGTGAGTTGAGCCTAACTAACTCCAAGGCTAGTTCTGAGGCTACATCCAAAGCTCATTCCGAACCTAGCAACTCCGAAGCAAAACTCTATATAAGCAAATCACCACCATTACTCAAGGGGGTTCCATCATTTCACGGGGTCTTGAACAATTCTCAATCATTTTCTCCAAATTCTCCATTTATCACTCTTAATTCTCTCACATTCTCTCTAAATTTTCTGCAACATTTGCACAGTCATCTTCATCTTCTCTCGCAAACCCTCACTAAAGCTCATATTCCACCATTGAAGTGTAACAATCTTCACATTGAAATTGTTATTCCCTTGAGCTAAACCTTATTCCACCATATTATTGCTTGGATTTCTAGATTCACGGTTGATTCTTCTCCAATTCAAGTAATCATCTCAAGCTTCTTCGGCGCAAATCGATATTTGGAGCATTTAACGCGTTTTCATCGGTTTCACTAAGGTTGAATCTCAAGCTTGGAATTCTCTGGGTTTCTTTGCTTAATTCTCATCATATATCAATAGCAACAACATCCAAGGCAAATCTCATCCTTGTAGGTTGGTTATCTTTCACTTTATTTATCGTTTCGATCTATTTCATGCGTTTACGATGTAGTTCGATCGTTTTTTCAGATTTGCTTAATCATGTGATTTCTTGATCTTTGCTCTCCATGTTTAATTCTTTCCATTGATGATTAATTGATGTTTAAGTGCTTTTGAACTTCATTTTTTGTGCACAAATGTCAAGCGTAGCATGTGGATGATTGGGGAAATCTTTTGGTTGTAAAAACTGATTTTCAAAAAGCTGTTTTTGCCACTGTTACAATGGTAACCGGTTACTCTATATAGGGTAACTGGTTACTCTGTACAATTTTAGCCTATTTTCTCCATTTTTGATCAAGTAACCGGTTAACCACTTCAAGTAACCGGTTACTCAAAGGCAGAATGTCATTTTTTGGCAGTCTTCAAGCTCGTTTGCTATTCTTTTCCCATATAACTTCCATGGCTTGATATGCTTGATATTTGTGGATGTTTTATGAGCTATTCACCTATTCTTTGAAGCATATATGCAATATTTCAATATGTCATTTGTCAATTCTTGATTATGTGCATTTTCGACACTTTGATCATGATCATTCTTGCATATTCCTTTGATCACTTGCTACATGGGTTGTGATGCATGCTAATTATTTTGGTACTGTTTTTCACTTTTACTCATGTTTTCATTGAGTTTGTTCCTCTTTGGAATGAACTCAATCTTGTACAATCAATAAATCACCCTTTTGCTTTAATAGTTTTTCATCCCTTTGAAAAATTGTTTGCATCATCCTACTTTTGATTAATAAATCAAAACTTAGTTTCGATTAATTGATCCTTCTCTCTTTCTTATCCTTTAGATATTTTAGGTCTTTGCCCTTCCCTCTTCCCCGGTGGAGTTGAAGATTCGCAACACATTGGAGCACTGTACAAACTCGGCATCGTTGTGTTATCCATTTCGATTCTTGCACCGCACTTTGGTGTTGGAGAAGGAATAAGAGTGGAGAATTCCTACACTCATTCTGACTATTGTGGGTAGGGGACGAATCACCCTGTGCCTGGAGTAGTCATCTCTACCTCCTTACTGTGGTATCCCTCTTTCTCTAGTCGAGTCGGTCCTTGATCACTTTCACCCTTATCTCCTCTTTGGAAATAGCTTCCTCCTTTCAATTCAACACTCTTTTCTCTCTCGGCCAATCACCATTCTTGGTTTTCCCCGAGATTTGTAATCACTATTTTTCTTGGTTGATCAACTGTCCTTCAGTTTAAACCTAATTCCTTTCTTCCTCATCTAAGTCAATCTTTCTTCTATGGGTTGCACAGTCTTCCTATTATAGCCTATTCCCCACCAGAGTTTGCAACCTTCTCCTCTTTCTTTCTCCTTCTTGTTTAGGTCATCACTATTTAACAGTCAAGCACTAAATCTGCTTTTCTCCAATTAATCACAGGATGTCTGTTAATACTGAGTTTTTTCTCTGGGTTAATCGCCTTCTTCCGGCTAATCACCCGATCTTTGGTTGCTCACGGTCCGCCCGTTAAAACCAGATTTTTCTTTGGGTTAATCTCCTTCTCTCGACTAATCACCCTATCTTTGGTTGATCACGGTCCACCCGTTAAAACCAACTTTTTCTTGGGGTTAATCGCCTTCTTCCGTCTAATCACCTTATCTTTGGTTAATCACGGCCCGCCCATCAAAACCAGCTTTTTCTATGGGATAATCACCTTCCCTTGGTTAGTCACCCTCCTTTTAGTCAATCATAGTCCGCCTGTTTGAACCAATAACCCTTTTGCTCAGTTAACCACAGTCCGTCTGTTGAGATACTGAGTTTCTTTTGAGTTAATCACCTTCTCTTGGTTAATCACTCATTCTTTTCGGTTAATCACAATCTGTCTGTTAAACACCGAACCCCAGTAGTTAGCAACCTTTATTTGGTTCCAATACTGTTAGCTTTGGGTTAGTAACCTTTGTTCGGTTCTAATAACCCTTTCCTTTAGTCGAGTGTTGTTTATTCAGTCAATGTACCGTTCTTTGGGTCACAACCTTTGCTTGGTTCCACACCCGTCTATTGGTTGATCACCGTTTATCGGTTAAAACCAGTCCCTTTCTCTTTTCGGTTAACCATTATTTATCAGTTAATATACCGATTTCCCCTTCGAGTCAAACACCTTTCTTTGGTTCAGTACTCTCTTCCTTTTGTTTCGTCGCAGTCCGTCTGTTGACACCTAACCTTTTACTCTCCCCACAAAGTTTTACTCTTATCTTTCTCCGGTTAATCACTACTTGCAGTTAATACACCGAGTCCCCCGTGGATCTTACCTTTATTTTGATTCTAGTCCTGTACTCCTTTTTTCCCCGGCTCCGTCGCCATTCTCTCATTTTATCCCTTGCAGAGTCATTTCTCTTCTTCTGCATTCCCCAACAAAGTTCTTTCTCCGCTACTCTGTTTCTCAGCAGAGTTGTCTTGGTTTTGACACCATTCCTTTTGTATTCCCCAATTGGGTCCTGCTTTCTCTTTTTGTTTTTGGCTTTGACGCCGTCTCTTTCCTTTCTCTTTCCCAGTAGTAGTTCCCTGAACTACGTAGGCTCTGATTTCCTCATTGCACAATGAGGGTACGTAGGCACAAGATTGTGAAATCTTGGCGAGCCACCTTCCTCCGTCTTCTCCCATTCTTCTGTCTCTCTGGTCCATCCAGATCCTTTTCTTTTTCTTGGTTCCTTGAACTACGTAGCTCTGACTTCCTCATTGCACTATGAGGATACGTAGGCACGAGGGCCCCAATCCTCCTCGAGCACTATCCTTTCTTTCTTTTTATTTCTTTTCTTTCCTTCCTTTTTTTTAGCTAGAAGCCTTTAGATAGATAACCCATCCAAGCCTAGAAGTAAGCAAAATGGTTCCCGTAGAATACGACGGATTCTTAAGGTGCTAGTACCTTCCTTTCGCATAACCGACCCCCTTTCCCGTTTCTCTTTCCCTTGGGTTTTATCAATATTTTCCATGTCCTTTGTGACTAAATAAAGTTCGTTGGCGACTCTGTTATATCTTTGAGTGTGCGATTCACTTAGGTATAATCCCGCTAGCTCAAGTACCGACAATGATAGGCTAGTTACAAGGGCGACATCAGAAGGATACCACAAGTTTGTAATTAATGATGCTCAGATACTATAATTTGTAGTTTACGACGGGTGCATCGTGTGAGTACCGCATTATATCCATTTGATGCACCAAAGTCTCCACCGACCGGATAACAAAGTAGAGATCTAATAGAAATATCCAAACTAAGCTATCCTAGACTCTATTTGTAAAAAGAATGGTCCATATCAGCATCTGACTGCCACTCAACATTCCCGTCTAAAAGAAATATTAGATGGGCTTATTAAAGGAGTCAGGGATCTATTTGAGGTGGATACCCACTTCAGAATAGGAAGAAGGTTGAGGAATCCAAACCGCGGGGAGCAAAAAAAAGTTTCGCTAAAGAATTAGACAAAGTGATTCGATGAGCCCAAACATCAATAGTCGACGTCAAGCTACACCCCCAAAACTGACTATTCAACGTATGCTGGTAGGCAAATGTGAGGCATAACACCTTGGAGCCTCAAGGAGAGATGAATACCGAGGATTTCAGCATCCCGTCCAACCGATAAAGACACTTCAAAGCGTAAAGCACATTCAACCAGGAGCTTTAAGGAAGAGCAACAAATAAAAACCCCGGACATCACCAGGCTATCCCAAGCTCATCGTCGAGGGTTATCCACCCCGAAGGTTCTTTATTTATTTGTAACAAATTCAATTCATTATTAAACACACACACACACACACACAAATATATATATATATATATATATATATATATATATATATATATATATATATATATATATATATATATATATATATATATATATATATATATATATATATGTATGTATGTATGTATGTATGTATGTATGTACGTATGTATGTATGTATGTATGTATGTATGTATATATTCCCTATGTTATGTTTATTATGTGCTTCTTTGTCTCTTTCTTCTAGAAAGTCTGAAACATTAGAACAAAGTTCATCGTGATACTGAATGAATGCACTTTTGTGATTCTGATATAACTTAGGTGTATTCCAAGTTCATCGTGTATCTGATACAAACTTAACATACTTTTGTGATCCCGATACGGCTTAAAGCACACTTTACGCCCGATTGTATATCTGATACTGACTTAACGCATTTACATGTTTCTAATATGGCTTAAACACACCTCGAGCCCTATTACATATATGATACAGACTTAACTCACTTTTGTGATTCTGATACGGCTCAAATGCACACCTTACTTCAGAGGCTTATTAAATGCACTAGTGCATAGATGGTGCATCCCCTTCAGATCTAGCCAATCTTAGGGCGTAAGTGGTGGAGTCTTGAGACGTCCACCTCGATATTAGCCAAGCCTCAGGGGCAGAGAAGTGGATCTTACCCTTGGTCAGGGAAGGGTCCTATGTGATATGGAGAACAGTTTAAAGTGCGATTACATGACTTTGGATTTGCTGATTAAAGGCCTCATCCTGGAGAATGCAAGCAAATAGTCAAACATGGCATATGAATTAATACACTATCATGGAATATTCTTAATACAACAGACAAGTATAGTAACCAAAAATGGTAGGTTACATTATTCAAAACAAGTTTCAAACGGCAAGAAAATTTCATAGGCACTCTCACTATCGCATTATAGTTAAGTGAACTCTTTCTTCCATAAAGCAAAGCAATAAAGGCCCTCACGTCCACAACAAATATTCCACCATCGCTGATGAACACTGGTGGTCCGACCTAAAATCTAAAGTGAATAAAGACTTTTCATATTAAAGAACCAAGTGTTGGAATGACAATTTGTAAATAAAATATAATGTTAAAACAAAGATCTGCGCAAAGCTCTAAAGCTAACGACACTTGAAACAACAAGGCAAAATATTTCATTAAATATCCAAAATTGTTACACCCAAGGCACAAAAAACCTTCGAAATATTTCAATAAATAAATAATACAAAGAAAAAAGAAATCAATCTGTAATATTTGAAGTCGAGGCAGAAGGGTCAGCTCCCTGATTCACCCAAGAAACGGACTTAAACGGGTCAAGTGCCTAAGCAAAAATTATTGCACTGTGGCATAACCTTCCCCTGCTCTACCACTCGCTCGCAGTCTTTAAACACATCCCCCATAGCCTTCTGAAGAGCATCATTAAGTCTCCGCTCAAGATTGACCACCTCGTCTTAGAGAGCTTTCAAGGCCTATGCATCTTTTTTGTAATTTTCCAATTGGCAAGCCTTTTCCTCAATGGAATCAGAAGCGGCCTTGTAACGCTTCTCTACATCTAGGAGAAAATCCTCCAAATTGGTTATGCATGCCGCCAGGGTAGAATGGGATTTGTGTACTTCCAATGCCTTTTGCAAAGAGTTTGTAGCGTTAAATTCCTGTTACAATGCAATGACCTCTTTCTAAAGATTGGTTCACTTAAAATCCAAGTATCACTACAAGAAAAAAAGGAGTTTTGCGGCAGTTATTTTTAGTTGTTGTGACCGTTTAAACTGCCATAATTCTCGGATTGGGACAATTTTCCAACCATTGCAAAACCGTATGTCGCCAGCGTGTTCTATGACGTTTTGGAAAACCGTCACTCCAACTGCCTTCAATATTTACGACAGTTCTGGAATTTCCTTAGACACATAATGGCGACGATTTTAATTGTTGTTACTTTTATTTGATGTTTTGACATTAATATTGAAATCCACAACCGCAGGTATTTCCGTAACTAATATATTTCTAAAGTTAAAAATAAAATTATATTAATTTGATAAAACTATTAAGTTTATTTTATGTCATTTTCTCTAACAACATATTATGTTCATAAGGCCCACATGACCACTATATTTTCTAAAGCCTACAGTATAACATCCTCAAAAGTGCAGTATTAATGAAGAAATGGATGTATTAATTTAATGACAAATTAGAATCACTTGATTCATGTTTTAGGAAATTTACAAAACCAAAATCAAGTCACTATATATTGGAATCTTAATGCCTTGACTGCATACAATCATGCCATTTTCTCATTAACTTGACTTGTCTTGCTATCTCTATAGCAGTTGTATAGTGAGTAGACACAGTATTTACATCATCCTAATCGAGAAGCAATAAGTAGAACTTAGGGCACATATATTCCTTCCTGTATAACAAAAGTCAATTCACGACATTTAAAATGCAAAAATGTAGTGACACATTTCAAATAATTACATATTGCATTTCTATGAACGATATGATAGATAGATGATTGCAGGGTGCATAGCTCTGCCGTGGGTAGAGTTCCACTCTTTTAACTATAAGACAGTTCTACTAAAAGTGTTAATTAATAATACATCTTTCCTTCGCTTACAACAGTACTAACACAAGTATGTGAACATTTTTCAGAAGAGGATTGTGAACTTAAAACAAAAAGAGTAGCAATTACTGAACCATAAGTTGTCTATGCACATACCTTAGGACACCTAACCTCGAAATGGAATGGTTTTCTTCAAGTTGCTCCCGATGCAACAATAATAAGCCTATAATAAAGGTTAGGGGCGACCAGAATGAATAGCAAGTGAAATAGAAATTGTTTCTTTGGAAGGGACTATTGGGGCATATGAGTGTTTTTTTTAGTGATGTCAAAACTAGGATAGTGTAACATATGTATATTGGACGATATTCTCCATTATAGATGTTCATCTTGTCATTAGGAAGCATCCAAATGAGTTTGAAAGGGAGTTAAAATCATATTTGCATTGAAAAATATGTTTTTTTGGCATACAAGTCAGTTCGGGTCGACCTACGCAAGAACATGTTGACCTATATGAGCCTCTGCTATAGTATAGGTCGACACATGGATTTTCCAGGCCGGCTCCTATGGAGAAGTATTAAAGCATGTAGGATCTGCCCACAGGTTGCATCACAGGCTGCCAGATGGGTTGCCCTATGACCTTCACAGGCCGACCTAAACAACACGCATAGGCCGACCTATATGTTTTTTCCATAAAAAAATTTCAGTTTTGCTCCAACTTGTTGCATTCCTTTTGCCCATTCATTCATATACCTATATATACTCATACATGCATCTTCTTCTAGGTAAGGTTTCCTAGTGCATAAAACCTAAACGAAACCAAATTACAAAGTTGCCCATCATCTTCATCCTTTCTTCTATTTATACACATAATTGAACTACACATAATCATTTTTGAATTGGGTGACCATCTAGATTAGGGTTGATAACTTCCAATTAGGTTTGATATAACCGAGAATATTAGGTTGGGGGATTTGTGTGTTTCAAATAAGAAAACCAAGGTGGAGTTTTCCTTCAAGATGGGGATTTATACAGATTCGACCGAGTGAAAGCCTTGGGATAAGATGGTTTCCTTGCAAGGGTGTAGCGCAAGACGGTGAATTGTGTTCGAGAATCTCGAGTTTTAACATGTTGTGTGCTCAGGATAATTGGAGGATTTTAGCAGCATTATTGGTCACTTGATTAAGCTTTGATAAAGGGTTTGGAGGTGGAAGAATCAACACAAATCAATAGGGTTTGTTGGGTTTTATTTCTTCATCTCTTGTATAAACATTTTTGCAATGAAAAGGTTAATAGCACTATCTCAATTCGATTTCAAATTGAGGACAGACATACACATAGCGAGGCCAATTGGGGAATTTCCTAAACAAATATTGTTCTCTCTCTCTCTCTCTCTCTCTCTCTCTCTCTCTCTCTCTCCACCTCTTAATTTCTTTTATTGTTGATTACGCAATTTATTGAGTTTGTCATTGTTTGATTAATTCGATTGAAAATTGTTTTCTATATCTTTTAAAGGTGTTGTTGTTAATATAATCACAATCACTTTGATTGTGATAGGTTTTAACATCAACAAAACAAACTATATTTCCAATTTTTATCAATCGCACATCAAGTGTTCGATAAATTGTTTTTGTGTATTTTATTTGCGTTTTGGTTCATTGGACATACGAGTTATGATTAGCACCACATTTAATTGATTGTAGCTTAATTGTTGTTGAACATTTATGTTCGTTATCATTCCGTTTGGTTTGTGATATGTATATTGCTTTTCGATAGTAGGTTCGGTTAGACAATTTGATCCGGGTCATTTTTCTACTGCACCTTATTTTGAAAACAATTTTTTGCCAAAATTTTTTTATTGTAAAATTTGTTATCTATTCACTCCCCTCTAGATCAAAGTCTATCATCTAACAAGTGGCATCAAGAGCTCTAGTTCATTTCGTGCTTGAGATACATTTCTTAGAAGAATGGCTACCAAACCTAAGGGTGCGTACAAGAGAGCACCAAGTTTCACCGGCGAAAATTTTGTCTATTGGAAAACACTTATGCGTATTCATGTCAACTCCGTTGAAAAAGGTATTTGGGAAGCTATCCAAAATGGTCCAAATGAAATAACTATGACCAATAAAGATCGTGTCACAATACCTAAACCGAAAGCATGATGGGATGATAATGATAGGAAATTGTGGTCACATGATTGGAAAGCGGAAAACATTCTCACTTTTGCCTTGGGAGTTGATGAGTTTTATCGCGTTTCTCATTGTGAGACCGCAAAAGCTATGTGGGACTCATTAGATATTTCCCATGAGGGTACTTATGATTTCAAACAAGCTAGGATCAACACATTGAGTCAAGAGTTTGAGTTGTTCCATATTGAGCATGATGAAACCATTGCGGATATGCGTAAATGGTTCACTCATCTTATAAATCGATTAAATGCACTAGGTAATCTCTTGTCCAATGAACTTGATACTAACAAAGTTTTGAGGTGCTTAAGTAGGAAATGGCAACCAAAGGTCACCGCTATTAAAGAAGTAAATGATCTCAAGTCGCTTGATCTTACGGATTTGTTTGGTAAGTTGGAAGAGCATGAACAAGAGCTTACTTGCTTGGAAAAATACGAGAAGGAATACGAAAAGCGATCAAAGAATGAAAAATGGAAAATACAAGAAGGAATACGAGAAGTTCTTCCAAGGATGATGAAGATAGAAAGAGCAAGCTTAGAAGGTCTTGCTATCGTTGTGGTAAAATTGGTCATTATAGACAAGAATGTCCCATGAGAATAAAGGATAAAGAAAGGAGTAATCACAAGTCATATAGAAAGTCTATAAAATCTCATGTCGTGTGGAAAAGTACTAGTGATTCTTCTAGTGACGAAAGCACAACTTCAAGTGTGGAATCGACTCGAATTTGTCTCATGGCTAAAGGGAAGAAAAAGAAGAAAGTAAGTTCTTCTAAACTTGATTCCACTAATGATCTATCCTATTTTTAATTACACGAGGCCTTTGAAAATCTACATAGAGAAGCCTTGAGAGCCTTCAACAAGTTAACTTCACATGAAAAAGTGATTTTAAATTTAGAAGCTAAAGTTTTAGAATTTGAAAGGAAGTTTGAGGCTATTAAGAAATCTATGATAGAAATTAAAAGTGACAAGAAAGAGGACATAATACCTCCTAGGTTTGGTTGTGAGTATTATCATAATAGATAAGAGGAAGTCAAAACACTTCAAGTCAAATTAGATGATACCTTGCAACCTAAGATTGTGTTTGCTATTGATCCTTCTAAGGATGAAAAGCCTTTGAATTACTCTAAAAGGAAATGTAGACATATTCTTAAGGATTCTAATAGCAAGGACATGTCTCATAAAAACATATCTTGTCATTATTGTTAAAGTGACACACCGTTGGAAAGTGAAAATTTAGGAAGTTACTTGTTTCTAAAGGAGTTGTTCAATGGTTACCTAAGAGCAACTTTGATATCACTCACTTTCAAGGATCCAATGAAATTTGGGTACCTATTTCCTTTGTTTAAAACTTCAGGTTGAATGTCTTGAATCTACCGAAAAGATGTTGTATCTTGATAGTGAATGTTCAAGGCATATGACGTGTGACATATCTCTTTTCATTGACTCAGTGTCAAAGAGGAAGGGATTCAGCACATATGGAGATAACAACAAAGGTGCTATACTTGGAAAAGATAGTGTAGGTACTCCCTCATTTACTATTATCTCTGACGTTATGCTAGTTGATGGCCTTAAATATAATCTTCTAAGTATAAGCCAACTTTGTGACAAGGGTTTCAAAGTTACCTTTAAAAATCTTGTTGCTTGTTTGTGCACGATGAAAAGAAGGAATGTATGTTTAAAGGCTTGGGGGTAAATAATACTTATATGCTAAGTCTAGATGATGTATCCATAGGAGGTGTTAAGTGTCTTGCCACCATAAGTGAAAAATATTGGTTATGGCATAGACGCCTAACCCATCTTAATTTTGATATATAGAACAAAGTATCCTCAAAGGATTTGGTGATTGGTATACCTAAAATAAAGTTCACTAAATACCATCTATGTGAAGCTTGTCAAATGGGGAAGCAAAATAGAATTTCTTTCAAATATAAAAACCTTGTTTCTACCTCGAGACCTGTTGAGCTTCTTCACATGGACCTTTTTGGTCCTTCTAGGACCAAAATCATATGTGGAAATTACTATGTCTTTGTTATTGTAGATGATTACTCGATATATTATTGGGTCTTATTCTTGCAAAGTAAAGATGAGACCTACCCATCTTTTAAGCAACTTGCTAGGTTATTTCAAAACAAAGTGAATTTGAAAATCATTTCCATTCAAAGTGATCATGGAGGAGAGTTTCAAAATAACCTCTTTGAAAAGTATTGTGACAAACATGAGATTGAGCATAACTTTTCCGCTTCTAAAACTTCACAACAAAACAATGTTGTGGAACATAAAAATAGAATCCTTGAGGATCTAGCGATGACTATGCTTAATGAGGGAAATTTTCCTAAGTATTTTTGGGCGGACGCTATTAACACGACTTGCTATGTCATGAATAGGATACTTATACGTTATATTCTAGATAATACCCCTTATGAACTACTTAGAGGTAGAAAGCCTAATGTTTCTCACTTACATGTCTTCGGATGTAAATGTTATGTTTTGAACAACAATAGAGATAATCTTGGCAAATTTGATGCAAAAGTCGATGAGGGTATTTTCCTCGGATACTCACAATCTAATAAGGCGTATAAGGTATATAATAATAGATTTCTTATAGTTGAGGAGTCCATACATGTTAGTTTTGGTGATTCCCATCCAAAAGATGTTGGGAAAGGTGTTGTATTTCATGATGTAAGTGTGTCTTCTCAAGATATTCTCAATGGAACCAAACAAGGGATTCATTAACCTAAACGGTGAATGATGAGAAGAAACAAGATGACAATAATGATGAGAAAAAGGAAGAAAGTTCTGCTTCAGCGGAAGGTCTACCTTTGACTTGGAAGAAATCAAAGGATCACCCCATCGACAACATACTTGGAGACATCACAAAGGGAGTACCTACTCGCTCTAAAGATAAGTAATTTATATTATCACTTTGCGTTTGTGTCTCAAGTATTTCCTAAAAATGCCAAAGATGCATAGCTTGATGAGCATTGACTTATGGTCATGCAAGATGAACTAAATCATTTTTAAAAGAAAAGACATTTGGGACCTTGTCCCTCGTTCTAAAGATCATCAACTCATTGGCACCTGATGAGTTTTTAGGAACAAACTTGATGAAAACGGGGTAATAACCTATACTAAGGCCCGACTAGTGGCACAAGACTATAACCAAGAGGAGGGCATCAATTATGAGGAAACTTATGCTCCGGTGGCTTGACTTGAAGCTATATGTCTTCTACTAGCCTGTGCTTGCGCTACGAATTTCAAGTCATATCAAACGGATGTGAAAAGTGCATTTCTAAATGGCTTTATTAATGAAGAAGAGTATGTAGCTCACCCCCCCCCCCCCCCCACCGGGTTTGAAAGTCATGAGTATCCAAACTATGTGTACAAGCTCAAAAGAGCTTTGTATGGTCTCAAACAAGCCCATAGGACTTGGTATGAGCGACTAAGAAAATTTTTAATTGACCAAGGATACTCAAGGGGAAAAATAGATACTACCCTATTCATTAAACGCCAAGGGAAGCACACCTTTCTAGTTCAAGTTGATGTTGACGATAATATATTTAGATTAACTAATATGTAACTTGTAGAAGAGTTCTCTAAGCTTATGCATGGAGAGTTTGAGATGAGTCTCATGGGGGAGTTGAATTACTTCCTTGGGCTTCAAATCAAGCCATTTAAAGAAGGTACATTGGTGTGTCTAACGAAGTATTGCAAAGAATTACTAAAGCGCTTTGGCATGGAAGATGAAAAGTCTATCAATATACTTATGGCCACAAATGGTAATTTGGAAAAGGACTCAAATGGTAAGGATGTAGATGTGAAGAAATATAGAGGTATGACCGGATCTCTTTTATATCTTGTTGCATATAGGCCATATATCATGTTTAGCGTATGCATTTGTGCCCGTTATTAATTGACTCCTAAAGAATCTCACCTAAAAGCTGTCAAGTGTATTCTTAGGTATCTTCACGGTACTTCTCAATATGGGCTTTGGTATTCTAAAGGAAGCGATTGTAACTTGGTTGGATACACCGACTCCGATTTTGCCAGTTACAAATTGGATAGGAAAAGCACTAATGGAACTTGCCACATGTTTTCAAATGACTTAGTAAGTTGGCATAGCAAGAAACGAGTTTCGGTTGCATTGTCAACCACCAAGGTGGAATATGTTGTGGTCGGTAGTTGTTGTGCTCAAATCTTGTAGCTCAAACAACAATTACTTTATTTTGATATAAACTTGCAATGTATTCCCATTATGTGCGACAACACTAGCGCTATAAATCTAACCAAGAATCTGGTGCTACATTCACGCACTAAGCATATTGAGATTCACCATCATTTCCTACGTGATCATGTTGAAAAAGGTGATGTCGTATTCGAGCGTGTTGATAGTAAACATCAACATGCGGATATTTTCATAAAACCACTTGCAATCGAACCATTTTTTAACATTCAAAGGGAATTAGGGATACTCGGTATCTCTAATCTTGCTTAGCATATCATTTTTATTACATGCATCTTATATAATATTACTCTAACCTTCATTGGTAGTTTCATCTCATAAGAGTGCATGATTCATCAATCTACATGAGATGTAATATTTTTCCTTTTTCTTTCTCTTGCTTAGTGAGTCTACTTGTTGTTACGAGTACTTTAAATGACTAATATCCTTGATGAATGAAGTAGTTTATCAACTCTCACTTTCAAAAATTACCATTGATCTTTATCAATTACATGCTTATAGTGATGTTGTGTTACTTCTTCTATATACTTGAAACATTTTCTTTAGTGCATTGAGCTTGTTATGTATTATGTCATGAACTTTGGTTGAACATGTTATGATGTTAAATGAATCCTTGTTATATGTCACCATTATGGTTCATCTTTTCTTTTAGTTTGATTGATGACTTCGTCTATCTCCTTGATAGAGCACATGCGTATGCAGGATTTCAGGAGCACCAAAAGCATATTTCACGTAATCGTGTCGCTTTTCTAGTAGCTCAAGGGTTTGTCTTTATCTTATAACCTTCATTGTCCATGTTCTTCTATCTTATTTGACACTATAAGTAGCAGTTATGTTCAATTTTTACTTGGTGTGGTTATATTTATGTTTAGGTATTCTATATCAATGTGCATATCATTATATGTGAATGTTTTCATATTGATGTTCTTCTCTTTGAAAATTGTCTCTATGTGATATTTTGTGTTCGTCTGTGATTATTGATACTTTTAATTGTCTGCTTGTTTTCTTTTTGATGTTTTCAAAGAGGGAGAAGGTATACAAGTTGAAGTTTGATGCACATATTCAGAGGGAGTCTTCAAAAAGATAACAATGTCGCTAAACGTATCGTCTCATGTTTTGCCATCATAAAAAGGGGGAGTATGTGAGTGCTTTTGTATTTTGAGTGATGTCAAAACTATTATAGTGTAGCATTATGTATATTTGACAGTATCATCCCATTCTAGATGTACATCTCGTCATTAAGAATAATTCAAATGAGTTTGAAAAGGAGTCAACATCATATTTACATTGAAAAGACATATTTTTGGGCATACAAGTCAGTTCAGGCCGACCTATGCAAGAACATGCCGACCTATACGAGCCTCTTCTATAGTATAGGTCGGCACATGGATTTTTCAGGCCGGCTCCTATGAAGCAGTATTAAAGCCTGTAGGTTCTGCCCACAGGTTACATCACAAGCTACCATATTGACTAGCATATGACCTTCACAGGCCAACCTATTACCTTCATAGGTTGACCTAAACAACACGCATAGGCCGACCTATTGCTTTCATAGGCCGACCTATATGTTTTTCCCATCCAAAATTTTTAGTTTTCTCCAACTTTTTGCATTCCTTTTGCCCATTCATTCACATACCTATATATACTCATACATGCATCTTCTTCTAAGTAAGGTTTCCTAGTGCATAAAACCTAAACGAAACAAGATTACAAAGTTTCCTATCATCTTCATCTCTTCTTCTATACATACAAACAATTGAACTACACATAATTATTTTTAAATTGGGTGACCATCTAGATTAGGGTCGATAACGTCCAATTAGATTTGGTGTAACATAGAATTTTGGGTTGGGGGCATTTTGTGTTTCAAATAAGAAAAACAAGGTGGGATTTTTCTTCAAGATCGGGTTGATTTGAAGGTTTTGGATGAGATCACGTCAACATAGATTCGACGGAGTGAAAGCCTTGGGACAAGTTGGTTTCCTTGCAAAGGAGTAGTGCGGGACATTGAATTGTGTTCTAGAATCTCAGGTTTCAACAAGTTGCATGCTCGGGATAATTGGAGGATTGTAGCTGCCTTGTTGGTCACTTTATTAAGATTTGATCAAGGGTTTGAATGTGGAAGAATCAACACACAAAAATAGGGTTTTTGAGGTTTACTTTATTCATCTCTTGTATAAACATTTTTGCAAAGAAAAATTTAATAGCATTATCTCAATTCGATTTCGAATTAAGGCAGACGTACCTATAGCAAGACCGATTGGGGAACTGCCTAAACAAATCATAGTCTCTCTCTCCCTATCTCTCTCTCTCTCTCTCTCTCTCTCTCTCTCTCTCTCTCTCTCTCTCTCTCTCTCTCTCTCTCTCTCTCTCTCTCTCTCTCTCTCTCTCTCTCTCTCTCTCTCTCTTCATTTATTTATTTCTTTTATTGTTGATTATGCAATTTATTGAGTTCGCCATTGTTTGATCATTCGATTGGAAATTGTTTTCTACTATCTTTTAAAGGCGTTTTTGTTGATATAATCACAATCACTTTGAATGTGATAGGTTTTAACATCAACAAAACAAACTATATTTCCAATTGTTATCAATCACACATCAAGTGTTAGATAAATTATTTGTGTATTTTGTTGGCGTTTTGGTTCATTGGACATACAAGTTACGATTAGCATCGCATTTAATTGATTCGTAGCTTGATTTTTGTTGAACATTTATGTTTGTTATCACTCCATTTGGCTTGTGATATATATATATATATATATATATATATATATATATATATATATATATATATATATATATATATATATATATATATATATATATATATATATATATATATATATATATATATATATATATATATATATATATATATATATATATATATATATATATATATATATATATATATATATATATATATATATATATATATATATATATATATATATATATATATATATATATATATATATATATATATATATATATATATATATATATATATATATATATATATATATATATATATATATATATATATATATATATATATATATATATATATATATATATATATATATATATATATATATATATACAACTTTTTGGTAGTAGGTTTGGTTAGACGATTCGATTTGAGTCGTTTTTCTGCTGCACTTTATTTTGAAAACTGATTTTTGGAAAAGGTTTTTTGTTGTAAAATTTGTGATCTATTCACCCCCTTGTCGCTACTGCGAAAATCGGCGCCGGCTGACAGAAGAGTCGCCACCGTGCGTTATTTATCCCACGGGAGGGAAAGGAAACGCTCAGAGTAAACCTACCGCAACACGGGGAAAGGAATGGTCATCGCAACCAAAACCTGGATTCGGGAGTCGGTTACGCAAGGGGAAGGTATTAGCACCCCTCACGTCCATCGTACTCGACGGGATCCACGCTTGTCTTCGGGTATGGATTGTTATTCTATCTAAACTAAAGGACGAGGGGTTAAAAGAAAAGAAAATGACTCGGCAAAGTATCGCACTTTATGCCTACGTATTCCCGTCTGAAACGAGAAATCAGAGTCAACGTAGTTCGCCTACCTACGGGAAAGGAGGGGAAGGTTGCTCGCTAGGATATCGCATCATATGCCTACGTACTTTCATATAGCATGAAAGATCAGAGCAAACGTAGTTCGGGCCACGTACGACACAAGTCTGTCTTGACTGTTTTTATTCCTTCTGAAAAAGGGGTTTTTCTGATTACTGGTCCAAGAGGACAAAAATGACGTTTTGATGAGTTCGCATTCTTTTACGGAAGAAGTGTCTTTTATTGGGTCTGAAATCTTATTGTGTTTTTCTGTTTGTTTTGAGAAAAAAGAGACAGAACTCTAACCTACGGTTGAAAAGGGAATCACTAACCTAATGTTATCATGCATGGGTTAAGACCTAATGTCTATCATGCTCCTCTCTTGCGCAGAGAGAAACAGAGATCCTAAGGGATAAATGGAAACAGAAACAATAGCAGATATATACAGTAAAGCAGTAAAATGCATGAATGCAGCAATACAAGCGAGGCAAGGGAGTCCCACTCAACCTCGAACCTAGAAAACAATAGGCAAAAGTGAACAGGATTCACTTTCAACCCAACAGGTTAAACAGCAAACAATACAGTCAGGAAAACCAATCAATACATCAGAAATGAAATACAGCAAAAATAAACAGCATCAGCAGCTCTGAATCAACATCTGACTTCAAGTAATCTCCAATTAGCTACAAGCATCAATCTCCATCTCCACAGCCTTCCAGCAAGGTCTTGATCATCAATCTTCAGTCTACAATGGCTTTTCTTCAAGTCTCAAACTCCCAGGAGGAATATCAATCAACAAGATGAAGTGAATTAATGTTAGGCAGTCAATTACCTACCAAGGGTGGTTCATTAACCGCTAACATTATATAGACAATCTTCTCTCAAAAGTTCTATCTTTCAAATATATTCATTGATCCTTCCAAAGGAAGGAGGTGGATATTTGAAAGAGACTTTGAATCATAGAGAAAGGATGGATGCAGACAAGGCATTCCATGCTTGAGAAACAAGCTCTCTAATCTAGAGCTCTGCCTAGCTCCTAAACCCTAGTCTCCTCAATAGCTGCTAGCAGGAATCTCCTCTTCAACTCTGGAAGTTGATCTTCAAGCTCTGGATCTCCAATGGCTTCATCATCACAAGTCTTCAGCTCTCCCAATCCCCAAGCAATCCCAATACCCACACAAGCAAACAATAATCCCCAGAGAGGGCATACCGCATCAGTCAAACAAATATAGACAGTATATTAATAGCAGTAGGGGAATCCTAATGATTTCTAAGGGATCTAATAACTACCCATAGTCCCTATAGTCCCATACCCCAAATTTTCAATCTCTAAATCCTAAGGGAAATGATTCAATTCTCCTATGTTATCACTTAAACCCTAACTTTGTTCATGTTGCTCACACCTAAACTAATCACCTAAAATTAATTCCTAAAAATATGAACTAAATTGTATATACAAGCTAACAATGTCTATTAATCAACCTAAAAAGAATGGACAAAAAATAGTAAAGCATCTATTCAAACCAAAATTAGCAAAATCATGCATTAAACAAAATGATTATTTGCACCTATTAAAAGAAAAATATGCCAAAAATATAAAAATGAAATGAATTATTAATTTTTCCGTATGATTATTTTCTTGACAAAATTATGCAAAGAATGCAAAAAGAACCAACTAAAAATATGCATTTTACCATTTTTTATGATTTTTTAAAGATGAGAAAAAAATATTAAAGAAAAGAAAATCACAAAATAGAAATAAATGGGGAAGGGGGTCTGAATAGCAAGGGCACCCAGTTATAATTGCAGACGGGCCATGATGAGGGGTGTGCGAATATCAATTGTACCAAGGCCCAGCACGCTTCAGAAAACAAGCAAAATTTAAAAAAACGAAAACGGTGTGAATAGCAGTTATTTACGTTCATTTGGTATTGGGCTTGAGAACGGGGGTGCAATTAGTAACCAAAATTTGAGCCCAGTCAGCAAACTTAAATGAAACGGGGCGTTTCATGGTTTGAATTCTCCCTCCGTTTTTCTGTGCAATCGTGGCCGTTGGTTTCCAATCCCAGTCAAAAGTCAAAAGGCCATCGTGTGGCTCCCAGATCGTCTTCAACCTTAGAAACCCTAGGGTTTCTGAAACTTCACCACCATGCTCGAATTTCTCCTCCTCTGTTCTCCCTCATACTTCCATGGATTCACACGACTCCAAGAGCAAAGTTGCTCTATAAACTTCCCTCTACACAGCCATGACAATAACTTCTCCTAAAACTCGCTCAATCAACCAACTCGATAGGAATAACAGTTGTAAACCACCATTAATACCTGTCATCAACTTCTCCAAAGCTCACCAATTCTTGTCCTAAACTCATCTACACCTCATGCTGATCATAACAAGCCATTTATCCAAGATTTTCGTGCATTAAATCATTAGTTACAAACCCTAACAAATTTGGTACACCTATGGCAAACTCCATGAAAGCTCTCCAAACTCACCAAAACTAATCATCTATCCTATCTTAACCTTTCTATGCTATCAAAACCTAATAATTCTAACCTAAACAGCCAATTCGAATGAGAAACTTACTTGGTGCAAATGATGAAAACAGGTGCTAAATCTTCTTGATCCAAGGCTTGAAGTGATTGAAAATTGATCAATGAACTTGGTGATGAGTTCTGTATGCAACCAATGAAGCTCCAAGGTTTTGAATCTTCCAATTCCAAAATTCTTGCACTTTGAATGGTGAACTTGCACAGCTCGAATCCTCCTTCAATTTACCAAATGAATGTGTGAATTATGATCCTTGGATGATGATGATGAAGAACAGATCAAGAATGGTGCAAATTGGTGAAAGTTTGAGAGTGTTTGAATTGATTTTGCAATTTGAAGAAAGTGTGTGAAACTTGTGTTTATGAGCAAATGTGATCACCAACCCTTGCATGAACCTCTTCATATCAATATATAGGTGAGTTTAGAACCTCCTAGAACTTTGGAGAAACTTCCCATGCACTCTTTCCTTACATCTTGGATTATGTAACTTTCATTACAAGTAACCTTGAATAACATTCAAAACTTGAACCAAGCTCAAAATTATACTTCAGCCAATGTTCTCAAAATGATTTTTCCATTCAAAATGACCTATAATTTCACCTCATTTGGCCAAAATATGAAAAATCTCATTTTTAAGTCCTCTTTTATTCATTAAATCCACCAATTTTGAAACCTTGTGCTATGAACCTTTCCAATCTCTCATGGTCACCTTTCTAGACTCAAAATGTCATTTGGAACAAGTTTTATGTTGTAAAGTTTTCCATTTGAAGCTTCCTTGTATGAGTTTCGGGCATAGGTTGAAATGACCTGTAATTCTCAAATGACCAAAATACCCTTTGCTTGCCAAGACCATAAGTAGAGTTCCACAAATCAGATGAAGGCATACTATACCATTCTAGAAATCTAATACAATGAGGAACAACTCTTATGTTGACCAGAAATTCATTTGAAATCTCCTTGAGGGGTAAAAATTGCTTGGAAGTCAAGTCACTTTCACAGACAAAATTTTAGATACCTCAGATGACCTGTAACTTGCAAGAACCATAACTTGAGCTCCATAAATATGCTTGATGTCTTCCACCACTCAAATTAAAGGTCTTGAGATCCTCTACAAGTTTCATGTTGGCCAAGGATCCATTTGAAGCTTGCATTTTGACTTATCTTGCTTCGAAATTTGACCTAAACTAGGGGATTTTACACAGAAACCCTAATTTAGAAACTCCTCTTCTCCTTGATTTCTCTTGATTTCTTCTTAGCATAACAACATATCCTTATTTTACATGTCAAATTATGAACCCCACATCTCTCCAATAGCCCTTAGTGTCTTTCAATCAGTCAATTGACCTAGAATTGACCTAGAGTTGACCCCAGATGAAACCCTAGTTGACTGTCTTCAACTGCAATTCTTGTGATCACACCAATGACTTGTCTCCTTTTCCCAATGACTTTCTAAGTCCCCAATGATGTCCACATACTCTCCATGATCAGCCTACAGCTCACAATTTCTTTGATGATCCTAGATACCCTCAGACAGGAGATGGATACCCTGCTTGATTCACTGCTTCTCTGCTTTCACATTCTTTCTGATGACTTGAATGAGATTGAATTAGGATAATAACCTCTTGATAGGCCTCTAGAGATGAGAATAATGATTGGTCCCTGATTGGATGACTTGCTATGCTATGCAGATGATTAGACTATGCTAATGCAATTGAAACATAAACCAATTAGAAAAGGTTGAGCAAATTTTAGGGTGCAACAGCTGCCCCTATTCAAGTGACTTGGACCCGATTGGGTGAAGAGCGAACGGCCTTCAAACATTCGCGGTACGAGACGGTTGAATACTAAGAACCCGGAAATTTGCCAACCGCAGAAATAAACTGCGCCACTGCTTGGGGAACGATATCCACTGCCTGGATCTGACTGTTTACAGCGACCTACTGATCTCGTAGCGACCATGCTGGGGAATGTCTTCATCATTCTGAAAAAGATTCCACCATCAAAACTTGTCCATGTTAGGACTCCTACTTTGTTAACCCAGAAAACTCGGTAACTTCGCTGGGGATGATTCGTCTGCATTTTATCCGAAATAAATCGTCCACGTTAGGAGTAAACTCTTGCCCCTGTTAGGAATAACATTGTCCACGTTAGGACTCACCCTTCCATGTAAGGAATAACCGTTCCACGTTAGGAATAACACCGTCCATGTTAGGACTCACCTTTCCACGTAAGGAATAACCTTTCTTTCCGCGTCAGGAATAAACTTGTCCACGTTAGGACTCCATCTTTACACGTAAGGAATAACCGTTCCACGTTAGGAATAACACCGTCCACGTTAGGACTCACCTTTCCACGTAAGGAATGAACTTCTTCTTCGTCAAACTCTTCCACGTAAGGAATACGTCTCCTTTTGAATCTGTCCACGTCAGGACCAAACCCCTTCCACGTCAGGAATACACTCTTTCTTTCCGCGTCAGGAATACAAGCCTCTTTCCACGTAAGGAATACTATCTTTCCACGTAAGGAATCACAATCTTTCCACGTAAGGAATCCAACTTGATATGTATCTGTCCACGTCAGGACTAAACTTTCCACGTAAGGAATAAATCTTCTTTCCACGTTAGGAAACCATCTTCTTTCCACGTAAGGAAACCTGTCCACGTAAGGAATAAATCTTGATCTGTCCACGTAAGGACTCCAATCTCTCCACGTAAGGAATATCATCTTTCCACGTAAGGAATCTCCATCGTTCCACGTAAGGAATCATTCCACGTTAGGAATACAAACTTTTCCACGTAAGGAATCAATCTTATCTTTCCACGTAAGGAATCAATCTTTCCACGTAAGGAATCAAACTTGTCCACGTCAGGACTCACATCTTGATTTGTCCACGTAAGGACTCCAGTCTTTCCACGTAAGGAATACAATTTCTTTTTCCACGTAAGGAATCACAATCTTTCCACGTAAGGAATCAACTTCTTTCCACATAAGGAATCAACTTCTTTCCACGTTAGGAATACAATCTCTTTCCACGTAAGGAATCATCATCTTTGATCTGTCCGCGTCAGGACTAAACTTTTCCACGTAAGGAATTTGTCTTCTTTTCCACGTAAGGAATCAAACTTGATATGTCCACGTAAGGACTCAATCTTTCCACGTAAGGAATACATCTTTCCACGTTAGGAATCAAACTTTCCACGTAAGGAATACAACTTCTTTCCACGTAAGGAATCTATCTTCTTTCCACGTAAGGAATACAATTTCTTTCCACGTAAGGAATCACCATTTTCCACGTAAGGAATCACCATTTTTTCCACGTAAGGAATACATCTTTCCACGTAAGGAATCACCATCTTTTCCACGTTAGGAATCAAACTTCTTTCCACGTAAGGAATCATAATTTTTCCACGTAAGGAATACAACTTCTTTCCACGTAAGGAATCATAACTTTTCCACGTAAGGAATACAACTTCTTTCCACGTAAGGAATCATAACTTTTCCACGTAAGGAATAACTTCTTTCCACGTAAGGAATCGTAATTTTTCCACGTAAGGAATACAACTTCTTTCCATGTAAGGAATCATAACTTTTCCACGTAAGGAATACAACTTCTTTCCACGTAAGGAATCATAACTTTTCCACGTAAGGAATAACTTCTTTCCACGTAAGGAATCATAACTTTTCCACGTAAGGAATAACTTCTTTGATCTGTCCGCGTCAGGACTAAACTTTTCCACGTAAGGAAACAACTTCTCTTTCCACGTAAGGAATCAACTTTCTTCTCAATCTGTCCGCGTCAGGACTAAACTTTCCACGTAAGGAATCAATCTCTTTCCACGTCAGGAATCTCCATCGTTCCACGTAAGGAATCATATCTTTCCACGTTAGGAATACAAACTTGATATGTCCACGTAAGGACTCAATCTTTCCACGTAAGGAATCACCATCTTTTGATTTGTCCACGTAAGGACTCCAATCTTTCCACGTAAGGAATTAACTTCTTTTCCACGTAAGGAATGCATCTCTTTCCACGTAAGGAATACTTCTTTTTCCGCGTAAGGAAACCAATCTGATACGTCCACGTAAGGACTCAATCTTTCCACGTAAGGAATAAACTCACTCTTCCACGTAAGGAACTGAAACCTCTCTTTCCACGTAAGGAATAAACTCGTCCACGTCAGGACCCATGTTTCGTCTTGATTTGTCCACGTCAGGACTCAGGCATCTTCGACCCGCTGGGGAAATAAAACTTGTCCACGTCAGGACTCATATCTTCGTCTGATTTGTCCACGTCAGGACTCACGCTTCACCAACACGAAGAAAGATAACTGCTGAGAGTAAATGGTCCACGTTAGGACACCAACACAAAGAGTAATCAGTTTTGTCAACGTCATGACTTCACATTCCACCAATTCTGAGAACCCGAATCTGTCCACGTTAGGACTAGCACATCTCATCGACCCGAGGAAATAAATCTGTCCACGTTAGGACGCCCACTTCTGAAGAAATCCCGTCAATATAGGAATAAATTGTCCACGTCAGGACTTAGTTCTCCATTGATCCCAACCCACAAACTTCTTTAGCACTGACGTGACAACGACTTTGGAGGCGGACTCTACTGGGGATATTCGGACATCAAACCACCGGACGCCTGTTCTGATAACCGGAGGCAACTTCTGATTCATGAAACCCCTGATGACAAATAACTCTGCTTGGGAATATAGAGAAACTTATCCTGATAACTCTGTGGGGAATACTGTCGAACCTGACATCATCATTGAATGTCTCATGCCGAGACCTTGAATGCTCGGTAATTCATTTGAGCAAGAGCTCTCTCCATCTGAACTGCTAGAATACAGAAACTGGTTCAGCAAAATAAATGTTGAAGACAATGCCAACTCCGCTGGGGATAGCCAGATGCTACAGAATTATTCCAGCAAAATAAATGCTGGAAGAGTGAAGTCAACCCTGCTGGGAAATTGGGAACCTAACCAAGCACCTTGTTGAGGTAACACCCTGCTGGGGAATATAACTCTGCTGGGGAATAGCAGATGTGCACAGTATGATTGGACTTCTGCTGGAGAGTGAACTGATATCACACGGTATTCCGACAACATAAATGCCGGGACACACAACCAACTCTGCCTGGGGAGAGTTTTAATCTTCGAGCTCCACTAGGAGGAAATAAAACATTTGCTTGAAGGAGAATTCCGATGAGGACGGAATGATTCTCTTGGGGAAAATCAAACTGGCGCCGCTGGGGGAGAGTAAATGACCCTGCGGGGAAAGGTGAACTGTCTGAATTCAGCTCACAAATATTAATCTTCTGCGGCTAAGCTACTCTGCTTGAGATAAGGAATCCTTCAACTCTGCTGAGGATAAATGACTTGACTGGAGAATATCCTTTTGATAAGCCACGACTAGCTGAGTAATTCGATCCTTCTTCAGTGAGGAACACTGCTATCTTGGAAGCGCGACCTGCGCGGGGATAGGATCTTTCGTCACGAACTCCTGGTCCATACTGCGATCTTTTGATAGCCCGCATTCTCGGAACTCTGCTTCGGGGATACTAACATGCCCCAGTCTGTGTTCTTGCATACTTCTTCTCGAAAGGAAATCCTAGTCAGGACTCTATCTTGAAATAGCTTGCCCCTGAATCTGCAACAGTTTTGGAATGGACCCCGCAGTCTTTGTATCCTGACGGCCAGACATGGACCGCTTATACAATTTCGACCCTCGAAGAGGTGCTCTGTACAAAGTAGCTCTCGTGCTCTTAGGGTGACCTATCTTGGTCTGGTAATGGCTTTGCCCCTGATTGACTGATTCGTGGAACAATGCCCATAGCTATGAGAGATTTGCCAAATCTTGACCTGACTGCCCCAGATTTACTGATTCTAGGATGACTGACTCTGCCTGAATAGCTTGCCCCAGTTCACGAAACATTTGGGCATTCTGCATTTTATCCTGATCAGACCTTCCACTGTAGGAATCTTTCCTGTCGGCATGCGCTTACTCGCAAGTAACACAAGTTGTTCTGCATAAAAGATATATTAAACGCAATGCATATGACAGTTTCAAAATCCAAGTCTGTTCACTGGAAAAATTTTGCGACATGTAATGAATCAATTATCAAAATGTCAATATGAAAGCTGGTAAGAGGAACCCTTTTAGGAGTCAGTTCCGATGCGATCTTTACCGACGTATGCTCTCAGACCAACCTGTTTCAATTAGGACTTTTTCGGGTTGTAACATGGTCAGGTTCACGGTTAACAAGGAAAGACATAGGCTCAAAGTTTATTTTAACCCACCCATTCTCCATGATGTTCTCCAATCCTATGTTCAGCTAATCTGACTTCAGCGTTCACCTGTTAGAGGTGGAATGATAGGAGTGATGGTTCAGGATACCACACATTTTTCTTTTTGAGTGACAGTCATTTGCTTTTCGTCTTTGGGTGCCTAGAATCCCACGACTTTGTCCTTTTCGAGGATTTTTCTTTTCTTTGGCAATCCTTTTCGTTTTTCGTTTTTTTTTTCATTCCCTAACTTTTTCCTGGACTGAGTATCTTTTGAGATTCTTTTGATTTTCCCAATCCAGCGGGATGCCCCCGTTTTGTGCCTAAGTCATTTGTTTTCAGGTTTTGACTTAGCGGGCTTTTGATTCTTTTCGCTTTTCGTTTTTTTTCCCGACCAAGTCGTGTGACACTGGTTTGTCTGACTTTTTGTGGAATAATGTGACTGTTTCACTCTTGGGTTGGCGAACCTTAACCATTGTGGTTCTTTAGGCACGACCCATATGGGTGCGATTTATCCTCGAACGGACACTCCTTTCGCGATTTGAACGCTTGGCCAAACTAACTGACACCTACCCTGCCCCGGGTTAAGATTTAGGGTTTTTCATTTTCGAAAAAAGAAACTCCTACTACTGGGCTCAAAGGGGTTATCAAGGGATTATCTTCCTTATATCTCCGGTGTTTATGGATTGAAACAATGCCTGTATCTCATCAACAAGTTTTTATCCAAAAGCATACAATCGGGATATTATTCGCCATCTGTTTTCGTCATCCTCCCCGGATTCCTGCTAAAACAAGCATTAAGCATTAAAGAAACACAAAAGAGTGAACACGACTGGATTAATTCAAAACATGCATATTCATTTCGTTCATCAATATCAATTGAAAAAACAACAAGTTTTAAGAGCGAAAATTTGCAATTACACAGAAAAGAAACTACAAATGCGAAGACATGAACAAGATAACATGAAAAATATCGGTGTCTCAGAACTGGACTTCCTGCACTGCGACTTATTGGCGAGTCAACCATCCTCAGAAGCTATTATCAGGGGTAGTCTACTGCTGTCTCGATCTTCTTTCAACGGCCCGATCAAATCTGGGAAACTTTTTCATCACCCCGACTTTTGCTTGTCTATTGCTTTGCACCACCTTGGGGACCCTATCAGAGAAGTTAATAACCCTGTCGTCGATTAGATCTTAGACGTTATGCTTGAACGTGTGGCAACCTTCAATATCATGTCCGGGAGCCCCGGAGTGGAATTCACAGTGCCTGCTTGCATCGTAACCATACGGCAGAGTGCCTGTTATTGGCGCCAGAGTTCTTTTCTCCACCAAGTTCAATCTTAGTAGTGTCTGTAACAAATCTGCGTACGTTAAGGGAGGCTTTTCAAACACCCTCCTTGGCTTCTTTCCCCGAATTCTTTGTTAAGCCGGATACTGGCATCTTGTATGCTGCTGGCTTTGCTCGGACGATTCCTTAGGCTCGCGCGCTATCATCCTTAAATTCAACCCTGGCATCGGCAACTGTTGTGGACATGGGGATTTAGCTTCCAGTGGCTCTGGGATATATCTCGATTCGTCTGCAACTTCCGGCGGAGAAATGGGAATGTCAGTCCCTGAAACTTTTATACCCCCTGGTACAAACTCAATTATTTTCTCATCCAGCAAGTCTTGAATCTTATGCTTAAAAGCTTTGCAGTTTGCAATGTTATGCCCCGGTGCGCCGGAGTGGAAGGCACAATGGGCGTTCAGGTCATAGTCTGGTGGCGGCTGCCCTGTCAATGGAACCAAAATGCGGGGCTCAAACAGTTGAAGTTGGAACAAGAGTTGCACCAGCTGATCATAATCCACAGGGATCTCATCAAATACTCTGTTAGAAGGCCTCATCCTCTTGCCACCCCTCCTTGGGTTATCCTGCAAAATCAATTGCGACTGCTGACGAGGAGAATCCTGAGCTTCGAATCGTGGAGAGGGTCTCTTACGCCTATCATGCGTGGGTAATGGTTCTTCAGACCCCTGAGGAGCAGATAAGCCAGTCGCGTCTTCAGACATTTGCCCTCCTTCTCTCCTGAGTACATTCCTTAATATTTCAGCCATCAACGCTATCTGTGCCTTCAATCGGCAGTTCTCTTCTTCTAGCGTCTCTTGATTCGAGCGCAACACTTGCATATCTTTCGTGAACTGCCCCAGCTGGCCTCGAACATCCGTTAATTCTGCTTGAACCTGCTTGATGTCTATCCCCACAAGTTGGCGTATGCGGCCTGGGAGAAAACCTTGGTTCTCTTGCTGAGCAAAATCGGCAGCCCTATCATTAGCCCGTGCAATCAGAGGCTGCACCATATTCTGCAACTGTTTCTGACTCTCGGCCATGACTTCCATTACCTGTATGAGCCTCATTATGTTGTCGTGCACCTCTTGCATCTCAGTCTGATCCTGACTCATGACTTCCTCACTGCTGTTTCTGGTTGAATGTCAGGGAATTCTTCGGCCGCTAATCTGGGAGGACCTGGAAGATACAGGAGATGAGATACAGTTTAATAATTACCTGTAATGCAGTATGAAGGAGAATGAAATGCAATGTGTGTGTGTCTGTGCATTAGGGAAATTCATTCCCCGATTCTAGTGCGAAGGTGCCAGTGCAGTGACAGTGCTAGCAATACAAAGATCGGAGCTGAATCACAGAAAGCCTCATATATTGCAGAGAAAACCAATAAGCCAAGAATACAATGTCACTGAGTATAATAAGAAGGCATGACCTCAACCAACAATCCTGGTGATGGTCAGCACTATGCAAATAAAGCATACAAGTTAATACAAGAAATGATCAAGTACTCCCATAAGCCCGGTACTCTTCTATTAACTTCTTGGTCTCCGGATGACTTGGTCGGGTAAGCAGCCCTTCAACAAGTTGGTTCCTTTTCTTAAGAACACGTCGCACGTCTTCAACAGTTTCCTCCCATGCCCCTTCTCCGAAGCGATCCTCTAGTTTACGCTTCTGAGACACAGCTTCATCTCTGCCTTTGATGTCCTTGTTTAGTGCGTTCTGGAGACTATACCGGGTAATCACTTCTTCTTCACACTTCTGGATGCTGAACTTCAACTGCTCTTCGAGGTCGGAGATTTGCTGCTTCAACTTATCTTCCCTCTTCTTATTGTTGGTGAGCGTGGCATTCCAAGTCTTATTGCAAGAAGAGATCTCTCGGTGAGCGATGTCAAGTGCTTTCTTTTTGGATTCAAGCATGTCATGGGAGCTTCTGAACTCTTGCCCCAGACGTTCGCGCTTCCTCTTCTCCTCAATCAACTCAGCCCCTAGTCTGTTCATTAGCTCAATCTGTTGTTGGAAAGCATGCACGGCCTTGTTTTTCTCACTGCGTATCTGGGCTAGCTCTTGCTTTAACCCTTCGTTGATCTTCATCAAGGCGTCTTTTTCTTTCACAACTTGCTCGTAGGCCTCCCTAGAAACAGTAGTTGGCTCTGCTACCGGAATAGGAACAAGGGCTGGTGCATCTGGAAATGGCATCCGCAACTGACTTGCTCCCTCCTGGATCCAAACTCTGTAAGGTGCGTAAGCCTGACAGTCATTTTTCCCTAACAACGGCTTCCCTCTTCGGTTAATATGCGTCCAGGCGTGTTGCAGCTTGGCTAATAACTCCCCCTTCAAATCGCCGGTGAAGTACAGAGATTCATGTACTTCTTCCTCCTTTGGTGGGTTCTTCAGCGCGTATCCGAACTGACGGACCAACAAGGATGGGTTGTAGTTGATACACCCTTTTCTTCCTATCAGTGGGACATTAGGATACCCAGAACAACTGAATATAAGCTCAACCCCTAGCAGGTCTCGATCAAACCACTCAACGTCTTCGGAAGATAGCCTCATCAGGTGCTCTGACCAGCTAGCTGTGGTTGCACTCTCCACAAAAGATCCCTTCATGGGAAGGTGGCTCTTGAACCACATATTCAACAAAGGAGCACAGCAGTAAACCACCTTTCCCCTTCTGTTTTCGTTCTTGTAGTGCAATGAGTGGTAGAAGTCTCCGATCAACGTGGGCACTGGATTGCCAGCAGCAAATAGATGGAAAGCGTCCAAGTCTACGAAATTGGGCAAGTTAGGAAACAACACAATCCCATAAATGCATAGGGCCAAAATAGCATTGAAAACCACCCAACATCCGCTCTTGGCATACTCCTGAGCTTTGCCAACCAGGAAATCAAGAGAGAAACCTGAAACCCCAAGCCAAGAAGTCACTAACAGTTCTACAACGTCCATGTGCAAGGCTTTAGCTAAGTCCTCCAACTTGGGCTCAGCAGTAGAGTGAATAAAGGGAACCTGGTTCTGCACTGGTAGCCCAGTAAACTCCACGTACTCCTCAACGGTAGGCCCTAGAATGAAGTCAGCAAATGTAAAACATCTCAATGCGGGGTCATAGAACTGCATCAAGGTGTACAGCCCGTTCATCTCATCAGCAGTGGGCTTGCAGACTAATCTCAGTAATCTCCCATAACTCATTCTGAAGCTTCTCCTAACCTCCTCATCAGCAAGAGATATCAGACCGAGCAAAGGAGTAATATCAGGTGTAGGCAGCTTATACGCAACTATTTTCCTCAAACCAGCCATAATCAATACTCAGGAGTCTGGGCACTAGAATCGGAGGATATGCAAATGCACCTGCAGCACAGACACACGTTAATGGGATGCAATGATAATGGGTATGCAAACAATGCAATGCAAGTAACATGCAACAAGGACCAAATGCCGTAGCTGAATAGCCTGAACCATATCATGAAGTCTCAAATAGACTCTTTTAGAAGTCCTCAAACCCTGGTCTCAGATAGACCTAAAACAAGGCTCCAACAATGGTCTCTGACAGACCTTCAACCATAACTCCCACTGGTCTCTGGTAGACCTCAAATCACATCTCCAACTGGTCTCTGACAGACCTCAGAACTCTCCAACTGGTCTCTGACAGACCTCAAATCACATCTCCAACTGGTCTCTGACAGACCTCAGAACTCTCCCATAAATACCCAGGATCTCTGATCAATAAATAACCGGTATCTGAAGGTCTAGTTACCTGCATAACCCCAAACCCTCTCACGGGTGGATGTCCTAGTAACTGACAAAGGTATGGCATCCTATGCGGTCGTCGGCGTCACAGACTTTCAGGGTTGATGATACGATTCCCAGAAGGAGTGGCATCATCAAATCCTGAAGAGGCCTCACTTAGCCAACTTCCAAATGATCGGTCCCCGGAGTCGACAATTCAGCTGACCAACAACCCCTTCGACCCAAAGGGTAGAAAAAGAAGCCAACCAGAAGAACCTCGTCCGAGTGTAGATTTCATGAGACACTAATGTTGTACCCCAAAATTTGACCAACCTCTCTGGTTTATGTTGTGTTTCATTGCATCCGCATATTGCATAAAACTACATGGCATATCATTATTTGAAATCTTTTTTTTTACAGGGATCAAAAAAAACAAGTGTGTAAAAAAATATATTAAGATCTCATCAAGCATTTGTGCTCAAGTCATCAGAAGCAGGGAATTTAATTTTTCAGATGGAATATAAAGGGGTCAATTTTTAAAGAAATAATAAAATGAAGCAAAATGCGCAGGGTGGAGTTTGAACCCACCATCTTTTGATTGATAAACTCTCACCTCACCAACTCAGCCAAGCGCACGTTTGTGGATAACAAAGAAAGGGAAAAGTATACATCTTGAGATTTGAAAAAAGGGGCGCTCAAAATAAAAATGGGGTGGATTTTGTCTCCACCAGGATTCGAACCAAGGACCTTACACATAACACGCGCTTGACTTAACCACTGGGGTGGCGATACATCCATTGATTATCCCACCCCAGAATTATTAAGTATCTTGTTTGGTACATGGCTGGGCAAAATTGAAGAACACCATTTTGGCCATACGAGAGGCTTGGTAGATTGGGCAAAACTGGACCATTTTCAGTGAAACAAAATTCAATTCCACTTGTTTTTTCGCAAGGATTAATTTGGTGCATTTAGTTTTCATGTTTGAAGTGGGAATTTCAAGTTACTAGCGAATTTGCAAGATGGAGCCAATTGGTTTTTCATGGAGAAGCTGGTACTGAATCTTGCCATTTCAAGGCCAACCACAAAAGGTACTTGCTCTGGGCGTTTTTGAATCTATCACCAATGTGGGCAAGGGCAAGCAGCCACTACTGGCCTGCTGCAACCCTAGTTTGTCCCTACCTCTCCACTCCAACCAAAAAGCAATAAGACAAGTTCAGCAAGTGAGGATTTTTGAAAAAAACTGGGATATAAAAGATTAAAGGCTGAGGGAAACCCTAGCAGCCACATTTTTTGATGCGAATAAGCAGAAAGAGAGTCTTGAGTTTTCTCTGAGATTTTGTTTTCTCCAAAAAATTCGTGTGCTGCCTCAAGAAGGGAAGAGTGTCAAGCTTTGTTCAAAGAAGGTTTATTCTTTGTTTAAAGCTACAAGCTGTTTGTTCTTATTGAAAGTGCTGCAAGAGGTGAGTATCACAAACTTTCTGGTTTCATTTGCATCATTGGTTTTAGACATTGAGTTTGTTTTATTTTGAAGTTCATTAACTCTTGAGTGAGATTGTGCCATGTTTGTTGCTGTATGTTGTGAATCATGTTTTCTTTCTTTGCTTGAAGTTGTTTGATTTAGTCACAGAGGTTTGATTCTTGTTGTTTTTGGATGTTTGGTATGAAAATATGCATATGTGTGGTAATGATATTGTAATGTCAAAGTGCTGCAGCTGTTGTGTTTTAATGAAGGTTTGTGTTAGGTTGGCCAAGTCAAGTAGGTTTTTGGGTAGTGGTCGTGTATGTGCTTTCCCTGTTATGTTTGCCTCTGTTGTTTTGAACCTTGTTTGAGGTCAGCCTTGACCTATGCTGGGTGGATTTTGAATAACATTGTCGTTGGTTTGACTGTCTGACCTGAGTTTGGAGTTGGTTTTGGTGTTGAGTTCATGATGGATAGGTCATCAGTGGGCTGTTAGGCTTGTTGCTAAGTTGTTGTGAGATGAGATTTCTGTTTCTTTTTCCTCTGCTAGCTGGCTCTGAGGGGAAAAAGAGTTTTCTGTTTAGGTTTTGAGTTGACAGTCTTTAGGGCAGAACCTAACTTTTGTTGTGTATCTCAGTTTTACTTAGAACTTTGTTGAAGGTATCTGTTTGGGCTGGCTGTTCTAATTGAGATGGTACATTTAGAGATGTTTAGGCATTTGAGGATCAACCATATTTGGTTTGAATCTTGTTTTATAGGTTGGTAATGGTTTGAGATTGGTGTTCAAGTTTGGTTGTGACATAAACCATTTGCCACAGTTTTGGAGTTCTATGTGATAGTTGTTTTCGCATTTTGATAGGTCTATTTTGATGTTGATCTTTGCCAACCCATTTAAGTTCTTGAGAGGCAATCTGTTCGGTTGGCAGATTGAGGGAGTTTTTAATGTGGTCTCTATAGGACCTGTTGTTGCTTGTCCATTAATAGGTGGGACAGTCTTTGGTAGGACTGTATAGGCTAGAAGGCCTAGGCCTTAGTTTTGTTGTTGTTAAAGTGATGTTTGAAAAGGAGATCATTTTCATAGGTTTATGTTGAACTCACTGACAGTTGGAGATTCCTGGCTTTTACTGACATGGGACTGCTTTGACACTGAACCTGCTGTCCAGTTTTGTGAAAAGTCGTGAAAGGTTTGTTATAGGCTGAGACTTTGAGTCTGCTACAAATTCTTAGTAGGATATAGGATTGTTGCTAAACTTAATACACTGACGGATTGACTTGGTATCCAAATCCATAAGGAGTTTTGGTCAACATAGATGCCATTGGATTTTCTGCCAGTTAGTTGATGCTTGAGTTTGAGAATACCATGACAGGTTTTTGCTCCAGCAACATTGTGAAGATCTTGGCTGTTGAGTTGCTTTTCTTTAAGTACCTTTCATTGGGAGCATATATTTGGATCGATTGGTGACTGTATCAAGATCTTGTTGCTGCTATTGACTGAATTAACAAGGTTTCCATGCAAAACCTTCAACCTTGATAGACCTGCCTGGTGTGTAACCATTTGATTTAGGATTGGTGGATTATGTCGATGGAGGACATTTATGAGGACTGTCAAGTATTGGCTGCTAACCTTGAAGCTAAAGGAGGATTCCTCATTGGATAAGATGCCAAAGTTTTGACTTCGCTCTTATTTCGTCAAACGGATATTGCACTGAAGGTGTTTGAACAAAGTACTGAACGAGTCCACGCCAAAGCTGAGATGGACCAGTTGAATTGGTGGTTTGTTTCGATTCTGAAAGAGAACATTTGGAGGGTGTTAGCTCATAATAGTTTCTATCATGTTTGGTTGGTCTGCTGTTGATGGAATGGTCTATGTTCGGGGGCTGTTAGTTTTGCTTTGGTGAGATTGGTTGTTACACCTTGTGATTTGAAACTCATAACCTGTTGTAGAGTAACTGATGTTGGTGTTTGCCTAAGAATATTCGATTTGGCTTAATCCTTGAGCAGACCTGCTGCTACTTTTGTTTGGAACCCTGTATTAAAATCAGTTTTGTATGATTGTTCGAATTAAATTCTATTTGTGTTAATCAAGTTCCTTTAGGCCTTAGAGTTTTTTTTCTTTTCTTTCCTTATATGACTTAGTCTAGGAGTTGAGATTCTACGTGATGGAATGGTACCCCTTTTCTAATTCTGAATTTGGCCAGCTCGTGCATAGCTATTGACTTTTTAAGTTGATCTTAGGAATAGGTTGGTATGTTACTTTTGATCATATGAGGCAGGTTTGCGTCCGTTTATAATTGTGTTGATATAATTTTTCTTTTTCCAACTCGTGTTACTTGCGATGCTTTGAACTAATGTTGCGTTTGGATAACAAGGTACGATGTTTCTGTTTTAATAAGACACTACTGTTCGTTTTTGTTAGTCAAAATATGTTGTTTACCTCTGTAAAGGCAAGGTTGCTAGAGTATCGATTCATCAAGGAGTGTTTTTGTTTCTGCCGTGTGTATTTGCATTTGTCATAGAGCTGCACTAGCGCTATTGGTTTTTGCAATTTTATTCCTACAATATCAATTTCATCCATTTGCAACTCACACACAATGTTCTTGTTTTAATGTCTTTTGATCGGATCACTTGTTGAAATTCATTCTTTTGCGTATTTGGAGCTTGCTCAAAGCATTTTCTACCTCTGCTTGTATTTAATTTGGTTCATGAATTTCACAATGTATCCCAAGACACCTCATTGCATAAGCCTTTGATTTTCTTTATATGATCAATATTTGAAAAAACTAATAGGACTATCTTCTTCCTCTAGTTTTTCTGGTCAGTTTTGATATAGAGTTTGCTCAGTTTGGTTGAAGTATGTTTAAGTTACGGATCAAAACGTATTGGGGGCGTTTGGTTTTGTTCTTGGTTTTGCCCAGAAATCTGCCTCGCTTTGGTATTTAATTTGATGGGGTGGCATAAATACACGGATGTATCGCCACCCTAGTGGTTAAACACTAGCCTTTAAGTATCTTGCATCGCCCCAACGACCTGAGTTCGAGCCCAGCTGGGGGCCTTTTTTTCGCTTTGTTTTATTTTATTCTTCACTTCTTGTTTTTTCTTTTTCTTCTTCCATATCTTATCAGCGCGCGCGTCTTGGCTGAGTGGTTGAGCTGTATGCTTGCAAGGGCATGGGCGTGGGTTCGATCCTCCCCATGGCACTCCCACCCTTTGTTTTATTATTTTTGTTAAGTTTAATTCTTCATTATTTTTGTTTTAATCATACAAAATTCCAAAATTCATAACTTTAGCATACTTTAATATTTTTGATTCGTTCTTTTTTTAAATTGTTCACAATGATGATTATTTTCATTTAACGAAATAAAATTTCAAATTTTGGGTATTCTCAACACCCTTGACTTGCTTGGAAGTTGGTCCTCTATTAGGGTTGTTTACTTTACATCTCATTAACACTTTTCAAGCCATCTTGTAAATGATTTCTTTGTATTGAATTAAACGAGGGGATTAAGTGTAGACTCTCTTCCTCTTTGAGTGTTGGGATACCCACTGTAGTGAGGGTGGTTTCGACACTCGTCTTTCAATGCGAAGACGCTTCCCATCCATTTTCAAATCTCATCTCCTTAAGATCATCTTTGTATTGAATTAAAAGAGGGGATTAAGTGTAGACTTTCTTCCTCTCCGAGTGTTGGGATGCCCACTGTAGTGAGGGTGGTTTCGACACTCGTCTTTCAATGCGAAGACGCTTCCCATCCATTTTCAAATCTCATCTCCTTAAGATCATCTTTGTATTGAACTAAACGAGGGGATTAAGTGTAGACTTTCTTCTTCTCCGAGTGTTGGGATGCCCACTGTAGTGAGGGTGGTTTCGACGCTCGTCTTTCAATACGAAAACGTTTCCATACCATCTCTCCTAAAACCTCGGTCCCGTACCGAGCACGCTTTCAGTAATGAACTAATTTCTCTTTGTATTGAGTTAAAGAGAGAGGATTGGGTGTAGACCTCTTCCTCTCCGAATGTTGGGATGCCCACTGTAGTGAGGGTGGTCTCGATATTCGTCTTTCAATACGAAGACGCGCCTTTATCCACCACCTCTCCCTTTCACAACTTTCTTCCGCAACCTCTCGTACCTAAAACCTCGGTCCCGCACCGAGTGCATTTTCAAATCTTTTCATAACAAAAACTTGAATGGTCGTGGAGTGGTTAGGCGTAGGCCTTCTCCTATCCCGAGTGCTGACGTTTACCGTAGGGTTCTCTGTCGCAAAGCACTTACCATTCAAAACTAAAAACATCTTTAATAAGAGAACGAAGCTCTCTTTGCATTGAATTAAAGAGAGAGGATTGGGTGTAGACCTCTTCTTCTCCGAGCGTAGGGATGCCCACTTTAGTGAGGGTGGTTTCGACGCTCGTCTTTCAATACGAAGACGCCTCGTTCGCCACACCCTTTCATGACAAAAATTTCGAGATAAAGAATTGGGTACTACCCGTAGGGGTTACTATCCGAGGACCTGTCTCGCCCCCTAAAAAACAATTCAACAAATCAAACGTGACTTCTTGCCTCGCGTGGCGAAAACTAATCAATCTTTCAAAAAGGATATGTTACGTCCGTTCTACCGCAAACAGGTAACGCCTAAGTCTCCAACGAGCGAGCAGCGAAACACCTAACTGCTGGAATGCGCACGATAGCATCATCCGTAAAAACATCAACACATCGTAGGCATGAACTACGGGTGCTCTGATTTCTCATACCAGATGAGAATACGTAGGCACAAGACGACGATGTCTTGGCGAGCACTTTCCCCCCTTTATCCGTAGCCCCGAACTACGTCGACTCTGACTTTCTCACATCTATTGAGAATACGTAGGCCTAGGACCGCGAAGTCCTACCGAGTCTGTTCTATCTCCTTTCTCCCCCGTTATCCTCTCTTTCCTTTATTTTTTAACCCTCTTTCTTTACCCTTTGGAAAACCCTTTTCATAGCATAATATTTAAGCAAATAAATTCACACATCGACAAACAAAAGGTTCCCATCGAGTACGATGGATGCGAGGGGTGCTAATACCTTCCCCTCGCATAACCGGCTTCCGAACCCGTTCTTGGTCGCGAGACCATCTTATCCATTTCTTTCTTAAGGTTTTTTCGATATTTTCCTTTCCTCTCATGGGATAAATAAAGTTCGGTGGCGACTCTTCTGTCTATCTTTTTCGCCTCCCCGTCGTTGCGCGATGCATTTTTCGAGTAGCGACAACTAATGCAAGCAAAGCCGGCACGCGCCCACTACTTTCTACTCTAATTCTAGGTGCACTCAAGCCCAGGCCCGGCTTATCTCTCAATCATAGAACCACCCATCACACCCCAATACAGCAATAATAATCAATATATATATATAATGCTGAAAATAAAGGACAGAAATATAAATCCATACAAAATCCTCGACGGGAAAACAAGCGTTAGGATTGACTCTCTTAAGGGACGTTGGATCCCAAATGCATAAGAACTATCGCAGTCCTTAGCAGCCAGGGGACGTTGGGTCCCCAGCAGAGTCGCCAGCTGTCGCTACTGCGAAAATCGGCGCCGACTGACAGAAGAGTCGCCACCGTGCGTTATTTATCCCACGGGAGGGAAAGGAAACGCTCAGAGTAAACCTACCGCAACACGGGGAAAGGAATGGTCATCGCAACCAAAACCTGGATTCGGGAGTCGGTTACGCAAGGGGAAGGTATTAGCACCCCTCACGTCCATCGTACTCGACGGGATCCACGCTTGTCTTCGGGTATGGATTGTTATTCTATCTAAACTAAAGGACGAGGGGTTAAAAGAAAAGAAAATGACTCGGCAAAGTATCGCACTTTATGCCTACGTATTCTCGTCTGAAACGAGAAATCAGAGTCAACGTAGTTCGCCTACCTACGGGAAAGGGGGGAAGGTTGCTCGCTAGGATATCGCATCCTATGCCTACGTACTTTCATATAGCATGAAAGATCAGAGCAAACGTAGTTCGGGCCACGTACGACACAAGTCTGTCTTGACTGTTTTTATTCCTTCTGAAAAAGGGGTTTTTCTGATTACTGGTCCAAGCGGACAAAAATGACGTTTTGATGAGTTCGCATTCTTTTACGGAAGAAGTGTCTTTTATTGGGTCTGAAATCTTATTGTGTTTTTCTGTTTGTTTTGAGAAAAAAGAGACAGAACTCTAACCTACGGTTGAAAAGGGAATCACTAACCTAATGTTATCATGCATGGGTTAAGACCTAATGTCTATCATGCTCCTCTCTTGCGCAGAGAGAAACAGAGATCCTAAGGGATAAACGAAAACAGAAACAATAGCAGATATATACAGTAAAGCAGTAAAATGCATGAATGCAGCAATACAAGCGAGGCAAGGGAGTCCCACTCAACCTCGAACCTAGAAAACAATAGGAAAAAGTGAACAGGATTCACTTTCAACCCAACAGGTTAAACAGCAAACAATACAGTCAGGAAAACCAATCAATACATCAGAAATGAAATACAGCAAAAATAAACAGCATCAGCAGCTCTGAATCAACATCTGACTTCAAGTAATCTCCAATCAGCTACAAGCATCAATCTCCATCTCCACAGCCTTCCAGCAAGGTCTTGATCATCAATCTTCAGTCTACAATGGCTTTTCTTCAAGTCTCAAACTCCCAGGAGGAATATCAATCAACAAGATGAAGTGAATGAATGTTAGACAGTCAATTACCTACCAAGGGTGGTTCATTAACCGCTAACATTATATAGACAATCTTCTCTCAAAAGTTCTATCTTTCAAATATATTCACTGATCCTTCCAAAGGAAGGAGGTGGATATTTGAAAGAGACTTTGAATCATAGAGAAAGGATGGATGCAGACAAGGCATTCCATGCTTGAGAAACAAGCTCTCTAATCTAGAGCTCTGCCTAGCTCCTAAACCCTAGTCTCCTCAACAGCTGCTAGCAGGAATCTCCTCTTCAACTCTGGAAGTTGATCTTCAAGCTCTGGATCTCCAATGGCTTCATCATCACAAGTCTTCAGCTCTCCCAATCCCCAAGCAATCCCAATACCCACACAAGCAAACAATAATCCCCAGAGAGGGCATACCACACCAGTCAAACAAATATAGACAGTATATTAATAGCAGTAGGGGAATCCTAATGATTTCTAAGGGATCTAATAACTACCCATAGTCCCTATAGTCCCATACCCCAAACTTTCAATCTCTAAATCCTAAGGGAAATGATTCAATTCTCCTATGTTATCACTTAAACCCTAACTTTGTTCATGTTGCTCACACCTAAACTAATCACCTAAAATTAATTCCTAAAAATATGAACTAAATTGTATATACAAGCTAACAATGTCTATTAATCAACCTAAAAAGAATGGACAAAAAATAGTAAAGCATCTATTCAAACCAAAATTAGCAAAATCATGCATTAAACAAAATGATTATTTGCACCTATTAAAAGAAAAATATGCCAAAAATATAAAAATGAAATGAATTATTAATTTTTCCGTATAATTATTTTCTTGACAAAATTATGCAAAGAATGCAAAAAGAACCAACTAAAAATATGCATTTTACCATTTTTTATGATTTTTTAAAGATGAGAAAAAATATTAAAGAAAAGAAAATCACAAAATAGAAATAAATGGGGAAGGGGGTCTGAATAGCAAGGGCGCCCAGTTATAATTGCAGTCGGGCCATGATGAGGGGTGTGCGAATATCAATTGCACCAAGGCCCAGCACGCTTCAGAAAACAAGCAAAATTTAAAAAAACGAAAACGGTGTGAATAGCAGTTATTTACGTTCATTTGGTATTGGGCTTGAGAACGGGGGTGCGATTAGTAACCAAAATTTGAGCCCAGTCAGCAAACTTAAATGAAACGGGGCGTTTCATGGTTTGAATTCTCCCTCCGTTTTTCTGTGCAATCGTGGCCGTTGGTTTCCAATCCCAGTCAAAAGTCAAAAGGCCATCGTGTGGCTCCCAGATCGTCTTCAACCTTAGAAACCCTAGGGTTTCTGAAACTTCACCACCATGCTCGAATTTCTCCTCCTCTATTCTCCCTCATACTTCCATGGATTCACACGACTCCAAGAGCAAAGTTGCTCTATAAACTTCCCTCTACACAGCCATGTCAATAACTTCTCCTAAAACTCGCTCAATCAACCAACTCGATAGGAATAACAGTTGTAAACCACCATTAATACCTGTCATCAACTTCTCCAAAGCTCACCAATTCTTGTCCTAAACTCATCTACACCTCATGCTGATCATAACAAGCCATTTATCCAAGATTTTCGTGCATTAAATCATGAGTTACAAACCCTAACAGATTTGGTACACCTATGGCAAACTCCATGAAAGCTCTCCAAACTCACCAAAACTAATCATCTATCCTATCTTAACCTTTCTATGCTATCAAAACCTAATAATTCTAACCTAAACAGCCAATTCGAATGAGAAACTTACTTGGTGCAAATGATGAAAACAGGTGCTAAATCTTCTTGATCCAAGGCTTGAAGTGATTGAAAACTGATCAATGAACTTGGTGATGAGTTCTGTATGCAACCAATGAAGCTCCAAGGTTTTGAATCTTCCAATTCCAAAATTCTTACACTTTGAATGGTGAACTTGCACAGCTCGAATCCTCCTTCAATTTACCAAATGAATGTGTGAATTATGATCCTTGGATGATGATGATGAAGAACAGATCAAGAATGGTGCAAATTGGTGAAAGTTTGAGAGTGTTTGAATTGATTTTGCAATTTGAAGAAAGTGTGTGAAACTTGTGTTTATGAGCAAATGTGATCACCAACCCTTGCATGAACCTCTTCATATCAATATATAGGTGAGTTTAGAACCTCCTAGAACTTTGGAGAAACTTCCCATGCACTTTTTCCTTACATCTTGGATTATGTAACTTTCATTACAAGTAACCTTGAATAACTTTCAAAACTTGAACCAAGCTCAAAATTCTACTTCAGACAATGTTCTCAAAATGATTTTTCCATTCAAAATGACCTATAATTTCACCTCATTTGGCCAAAATATGAAAAATCTCATTTTTAAGTCCTCTTTTATTCATTAAATCCACCAATTTTGAAACCTTGTGCTATGAACCTTTCCAATCTCTCATGGTCACCTTTCTAGACTCAAAATGTCATTTGGAACAAGTTTGATGTTGTAAAGTTTTCCATTTGAAGCTTCCTTGTATGAGTTTCGGGCATAGGTTGAAATGACCTGTAATTCTCAAATGACCAAAATACCCTTTGCTTGCCAAGACCATAAGTAGAGTTCCACAAATCAGATAAAGGCATACTATACCATTCTAGAAAGCTAAGACAATTAGGAACAACTCTTATGTTGACCAGAAATTCATTTGAAATCTCCTTGAGGGTTAAAAATTGCTTGGAAGTCAAGTCACTTTCACAGACAAAATTTCAGATACCTCAGATGACCTGTAACTGGCAAGGACCATAACTTGAGCTCCATAAATCTCCTTGATGTCTTCCACCACTCACATTAAAGGTATTGAGATCCTCTACAAGTTTCATGTTGGCCAAGGATCCATTTGAAGCTTGCATTTTGACTTATCTTGCTTGGAAATTTGACCTAAACTAGGGGATTTTACACAGAAACCCTAATTTAGAAACTCCTCTTCTCCTTGATTTCTCTTGATTTCTTCTTAGCATAACAACATATCCTTCTTTTACATGTCAAATTATGAACCCCACATCTCTCCAATACCCCTTAATGTCTTTCAATCAGTCAATTGACCTAGAATTGACCTAGAGTTGACCCCAGATGAAACCCTAGTTGACTGTCTTCAACTGCAATTCTTGTGATCACACCAATGACTTGTCTCCTTTTCCCAATGACTTTCTAAGTCCCCCATGATGTCCACATACTCTCCATGCTCAGCCTACAGCTCACAATTTCTTTGATAATCCTAGATACCCCCAGACAAGAGATGGATACCCTGCTTGATTCACTGCTTCTCTGCTTTCACATTCTTTCTGATGACTTGAATGAGATTGAATTAGGATAATAACCTCTTGATAGGCCTCTAGAGATGAGAATAATGATTGGTCCCTGATTGGATGACTTGATATGCTATGCTATGCAGATGATTAGACTATGCTAATGCAATTGAAACATAAACCAATTAGAAAAGGTTGAGCAAATTTTAGGGTGCAACACCCCTCTAGATCGAAGCTTATGGTCTAAAAGGGCCAATACATTACCATGTCCAGCAAAGACGAGAGAAAAGATAGAAGCAACTTTAAACATGTTGTAATTAAGTTTATAAGCCATTTCCATCTTATCCCCCTCAGGAAGATTATGGACTAAAGATATATCCAACGTTGAAACAACACCAACATCCTTATCAGGATTACGCAGGATCTGGAAGAGAATATATTCAATATCTTTATAAAAGGGGTCACCTCTGTAGAAGAATCGTCCTTGGTAACTGAAGCGTGTTTCAGAGAACCCCCAGTATGAGGAGATTGTTGTTTTTTCTCTCGGTCCTCTTTTTGAAGCCAAATGCAAAGTTGGTTCCTCAAAAGCCCACTCTACTCGACTCAACATATAAAATAAATTCCTACACTACGAGAAAATACACAATCTCTGATATTCAATTTGATTATACTCATCTTGAATCTTAAACTGACTTGGGCGTTTGAGTGCTAACTATGCAGGTCAACCCTGCATCACCGTAAAGGAGATCAGAGCCACCGTTCAAGATCATTGTTATCCAATTCTCTTTAATTTTTGTTCCTTCGCGGATCTTGAGCCTTCATTTCTAGGTCCCAGATGCAATTTTATATATATATATATATATATATATATATATATATATATATATATATATATATATATATATATATATATATATATATATATATATATATATATATATATATATATATATATATATATATATATATATATATATATATATATATATATATATATATATATATATATATATATATATATATATATATATATATATATATATATATATATATATATATATATATATATATATATATATATATATTTTTTAATTTATATTATTATAATTATTATTTAAAAAATATTTTAAGAATTTCAAAAAATATATCACAATAAACTTGTACTGGTCAAAAAGTACAGTTGGTGCGTGTTCCCCCTGCAAAGGCAGGGAGACTCAGAGGCCTTAGTAGGTATGTTACAATTTTTTAGGTGAATGTTTGCCCACAGAGGCGAGAAGCTCAATATGGTGTTTGTTGAGGTTATCTGAGGGACCAACTCACATGCAGGCGGGAGATTGGATTAATAAGATATTAGGTTACATGGAGTGTGATGCTCCCTCAGTGGTGGGCAGTAAATGTGAACAGGAGTCTGCCCCTTTTTTCCTTGGGAGAAGGTATATTTATAGAGGCCTCGTGGGCCTAGGTTTTCTACCTCATGGGAGTGGTCTCAACTACTCCCCCATGTTAGGGGAGGTTATCAACCGCCTATCTTTTAGGAGTTAGTGGGGACTTCCTCTTTACTTAACTCATGCATTTATTGAGTCGTATGGGAAACTCCTTCGAATTTTGTCTGGAAAGCCTACTGTCGGGCGAGGGAGCTTCAACTTAGAAATTTACCAAATATAACACTGCACAGTCCCTCAAGCACGATGACTTTATCTTAAAGGGCAAAGTGTTTTAAAACTCCATTGAATGGGCCTCTCTCCCCATTTGATCATTATCTTCATTGGGGGAATTCTACACGTTCCGGGAGAGTCCCTCAGTAAAAAAACATTTTAATTGATGGGTGAGTCCCTAGGTGAAGGATATTTGTATTATTAGGCGAGTGCTTAAACTAGCTTAGAAAAATGTGCCAACTTTGATATAATGTTTTGGGATATCCAAACGTTTGTTATCATGGCTCGATTGAGTGTTTAAGAGGAAGAATCGTGGGTGGCTTTTAATGTTGCTTATGATGACGTTTCTTAGGAAAGTTTATTGAGCTTTTCGTTTTTCTACATGGTATCTAGGCATGGGGACTTCCCCACCTCTGATGATAGTCCCCCCAGGTAAACGTGTGGGACTATTTCTTTCAGGCCTCCTATATATTATTTGAGGGGTCTATTTCCCCTTCTTTATCTCATCCTTATAGAAACGCTTCTGAGTGACCTTTTTCTCCTAGAAACCTTTTACCTCCCTTTTTTTAGTTATGCCAAGGAAGACTAAGCCTGTTCATGTTAAGGACATCACTTCTTTGTAATCTACAGAGGATGTGATCAATAAGTTCCACCACGACATAAGGTTTTCTAGTACTGGAAAGGAGAAAAATATGATCACGAACAATTGCTCACAGGATGTAAGGGAGAACATGGATACTTCTGATGATCATTACACTATTTTTTTTATACCTTCACCTTCTCCTCATCTATGAACTGGGGGTTTTGGTCCCCTTTTTCTTCTTTCAAGGCTGAGTTCTTACCTGTCTTAAATGTGGCCCCCTCCTGAGTTACTCCCAATGTTTGAGGTATACTCCAGACCTTTCAAATTTCTGGCTGCAACCTGGGAATGTCTCCTTTTGTTAGAGTACTTCTCTATTTCTTTGGGAAAGCATTCCTCCCCAACAGTGGTTAGGTGATACTGCACCCCTTTCTGAGAGTGCAGTTTTTGAGTCCCTTGGTCTGCTCTTACAAAAACTAGAAGGACAAGTTTGTTCGGGTAAAAGGGCATAGTAATGTCTCTCTCGTCATTGTAGGAGAGGGTACGAGCCTTTTTCCCTTATCTTGGACTTCAAACCAAAACCCACAACGAGGGTGGACAATCATATTCTTTCCCTCCTTGAACAAGAAGCGATCCGAGTTTTTTCATTCTCTCGAGTCTAACATCCTTATCAGTCGGGATCGCAAGGATGACAGTAGAGTCGAGGTATACTTGGGTAAGGGTGGATGCCTTATCACCTCTTCTTTTTTTCCTTTTATTATGTCAACATACCCTAACAGTTTGTTGCTTATAAGTGAGATGATGATGGTCTCCCTTGAGGAAATAGGAGGCTTCTAATAAAGATGCATGTGTCCCAGTAGCAAATGATGCACTCCTTTGCCCGGGACATGGGTGGCGTAAAGATGCCTGGTGAAATTTTACGGAAGACCAAGATTTGTCCTTCTACAGTCTTGGGGAGGACAGAAAGTCACTTTGGGTCGCTAAGAACTCCTGAGACGGGGCCCATGATGGAAGGATCTAAGGCCATTCTCTATGGAGTGACCCTTCTTTGATGTCGTGGCCTTCTTCAACCATTTCTTTTCCGTTTCGAGGGTTCTCATGAGTGATTATACAACACGCTCTGATATGTCCCTACCCAACTATCCTCACTGCTTGATGTGCAGCTGATTTGGTGTTTCATGATGGGGAAATTTTTTATTAATAAACACTCTGATACATTAGGAAAGACGTAGTCCAATGTAATAAAGTAAGATAATCGCACCCGAGAAGGCAGGGAAGAGTTGAGGGAAATGAAGAAAAGGGGTGATTTGAAGGCTCTCGCTGAAGGAGAGGAGGCCTGGGGTGCTCTAAAAGGTAAATAAGAGCAGGTCTCATAGCATATGGACAACACAATGTCGGCTTCCATTCATCATTTTGAAGAGGTAATAAGGTAGGCGTCTCTCATGCACCCCCATCTAGACTTATTCCTCATGGACCCTTTCAAGGTTGTCCTGGGCGGGGAGTTTGTGGATGAAGAATAGCTTTCCCCCTCCCCTTACTTTTTTGGTGCAATATCATTTTCCCTTTCAGGGACTTTTATAACTATGTAAGAACCCGATGTCCTTTCAAGGGCGCTTTATAATGTTTGCGTGTTTTTTCTACTTACTCGTTTTTAGTGTTATAAAAACCTTTCTCTTCGCGGGTTTTATAACCATCCTTTAAAGGTGACAAGGATCTCTCTTGGGGATCCCGTGTATAAGTTTACCATTATGGGAGATAGGAATCCCTTGTGGAAAATCGGAGCAAAGTATTGTCATTATGGGTGGCAAGGATCCATTTTGGGAATCCAATGTAAAACATTACCATTATGGGTGACAAGGATCCCTCGTGGGAATCCAGCATAAAATGTTGCAACTATGGGTGGCAAGGATCCCTAATGGGATCCAGTGTGAAACATTTCCACTATGGGTGGCAAGGATCCCTTGGAGGAATCCAACATAAAATGTTGCCACTATGGGCAACAAGGATCCCTCATAGGAATCTAGCGTAAAATGTTGCCATTATAGGCGACAAGGATCCCTCTTGGGAATCCAACATAAAATGTTGCCACTACTGGTGGCAAGGATCCCTCCTGGGAATCCAGCTCAAGTTATTGCATCTACGGGAACAAGGATCCATTATGGAAATCCAACTCAAGTTATTTCCACTACGAGCGGCAAGGATCCCTTATGGGAATCTAGCGTAAAACATTGCCTCTTACGGGCGGCAAGGATCCCACATGGGAATCCAGCTTGAAATATTTCCTCTTATGGGAGGCATGGATCCCACATGGGAATCCATCATAAAATATTGCCTTTTACGGGCGGCAATGATCCCACATGGGAATCTAGCGTAAAACATTGCCATTTACGGGAAACAAGGATCTCACATGGGAAGCCAGCATAAAATATCGCCACTATGGATGGCCTTTTGTAATAGGATTTCTTTATGAATCTGGAGTTCCTGCAAAGATAAGGGATAACCAACAGATATGAATAAAAGAAAACGAGGTGCCTTGTTAAAAACCCCTGCCCTATTGAAAAAGCAGAGGGAAAATAGTGCACCATAACAAAATAGTTTGTCCGTACAATTGTAAGAGTTTCAATAGTCACCTAAAAAATTGATCAAAACAAGTAATAATAATAAAAAATTAACTACATCATAATTCATGAGAAAAAGGAGGTGATCCTCTTTGCCTTCATAATTTCTTATCTTCTGTGGTATGTTGGATGGCTTCTTTGCTCTAACCCATCTCTTTGGGTGGATTTATTCTAGAGTTAGCATTCTTTATTCTCTCGCTTAGAAAGCATGCCCTCCTTATCTTGAGGATTTCAGTGTAACACTTCCTAAATATTTTCTTGGCTTAACCTTAATGGCTCCTAGACGGTTAAAAGTTGGTCGTCCGATAATCATATTATAAGAAGAGAGAGCATCAATGATTAGATACTTAACCTCTATTCCTTGGCCTGGTCCTATTCTCTAAATGTGATCCTCAAGGTTAGATACACCTTCACTTTCACCTGCTTTCCCGAGAATCTAACTAGTGATCCTTTGAAAGGCTTCAGGTCTTCAGGGTCGAGGCACAATATCTTGAAGGAGTCCTAATATAGTATGTTGGTGGAGCTTCCTTGGTCTACCAGGACCCTTTTTTGAGAGCATGGTTCATTAGTCCTTGTTTTAATGATTTCAAAACTTGTAATATCTCATATTTGTGTGCTTTGAAGGGTGTCATCGCGTCTTAGATTGCATTCATTCTCAACATGCATATAATAATCCACATATGTGCGTCTATGCATATATTAGCATCCCATATATGAAAATTATGCATTGGATCATGTTGGATACCTTAGGTCAACTCAAAAAGGGCTTTAGGTCGACTCAAATACTTACAAAAATATGTTTGTAGCATTCTGGTGTCTATGCATCAACTCACAGAGGTGTGGAGGTTGGCGCATGTTGTTGCATAAACCAATTCTTGCTCTTAGGTGTCCTTGCATCGACCCACAGATGTGTGGAGGTCGACGCATACGTTAAGAAAAGTAATCATTTGCTCTCGGGTGCCTTTCCATCGACACATGGATTGGTTTAGGTTGACGCATGGCATGAATTTTTGTGCAGATGTGTATTCGGGTGTGCTCAGGTTAACTCATGGAGTGCTGAGGTCGACCTCTCGCTCACTTAAACACATTTTCCCAATTCTTTGCATTGTTAAGGTGATAACATCCAAACTTAGAATTTGTATATTGTGGTTTGGATTGAGAGTACAATGGGTTTTTCTTGAATAAAACCTTTGGCGTTTTGTCCTCCAAGATCTTAAGGACTTGGAGGATTTTTGCACAAATATTTGCATCATTGATTCATCCGAGTGAAAGGCTTGAAGAAAGGTGGGTTCTTTCAAGCAAGTAGTGGTAACCGGAGGATTGTGTCGAATGACTTGGGGTCAAACTTCTTGTGATAAGAATCAGCCAAGTGAAAGGCTTGAAGAACGGTGAGTTTATTCAAGCGAGTAGAGGGAACCAGAGGTTTGATCGAAGAGCTTGATGTTCTTGATTCAGCTAGAATTAAGGGGAGAGAAGTAGATAGAATCAACATCAATAATTGGGTTTGAGTGTGTGGTGGCTATAACTTATCTTATACAAAACTTTGCAACTTAATATTATATATATCTCAATTCTAGTTTTAGAATTGGGAGCAGACATACTTGAAGCGAGGACGAAAAGGGGAACTGCCTAAACAAATTCAGTGTCGTTCTCTCTTTCTCTATCTCTTTACTTTGTGTTGTTAACGTTTGTGTGATATTAATTATTCGTTAATTTCCTGTTATAGTGTAGTGCTGAAAAACTATTTTGTAAACTCATTGCAATCACTTTGATTGTAATTGCTGAAAATTTTTCACTATTACTTCATAGGAAATTAAACTTGGGGTGTTGTGCACACCAAGTGTTCGACATATTGATCGTACACAAACTATTCGTGAATTTGTCAACTTAATTTTACCTTAATATTTCATTGTAAATTAGTTGATTCAAAGTGGTATTAATTTGGATAATTGATTGTGAAAATTGTTGATTCATTTATCTCATTGATTTCATTCCATATTAGCTACACATATTTGATCTTACCAATAATAGTTCGTTTAGATGATTAAAAACTACGACCGCTTCCGCACGTTTTTGAAACAATTTTTAAGCGCCGATTTTTGTTTAAAATTAGTGATCTATTCAACCCCCTTCTAGATCATTGACATCGTCTAACAAGTAGTATCATGAGCACCGTGTCATCTAGTGTTTCATATATAGCTTATTAGAAAATGGCTAACGATCCAAAAGTGGTTAAACGTATGCATATTATTGATATGCATAATCATCAAAAGTTTGACCATTTTCTAGAATGTGGTACAAATTACAATGAAGACATGGTCAGATTGTTTTACAATAGTATACATGGAAAATTTATTGATTATGCCTATGGTTACAAAATTGGTGGTAAGAGTTTAAAGGTTGACATTGAAGTTTGGAGAGGCCTATTTGATATGTGTCCACAGTTGTCTCCTGATCTTAAAATTATCAATACTAAATTGGCTCCGAGCTATGAATTCTATTTTGAAAAACCCTATCTAGAGGATATTGTTGCAAGTGATGTATTCCCAAAATCTGTCACTACGGATCAGTTGAAGTCGGTAGATGAGGATGAAGAGGAAGACTATGAGAAGGATGAGGAAGCTTATCACATGTAGGAGGATGACCATCCTGTTGACGGTCATGATGATGGTGATTGGTTAGGTGATTCACCTAGACATGATCCTTATGCTAACTATTGATAACGCGAAATCATATCGTTTATTTGGCTTGATTTACATGCATTTATTTGTGACTTTTATTAATTTATCTTGATTTATGTTCTATTATATGATTAATTTACTTCGTTTTGCAGATTGGGGAGAATTTGGACTAAAGAAAGAAAAGGAGAAGAAACAGATGAAAAACGGATGAAAAATAGATGAAAAACAGCAGATATGGATTCTGCTGCTGTGACGACTGTCACAGGTCCATGACGATCGTCATGCGTGTGACGACCGTTACGCAGACAAAAAACGCAGAATCAGAATTCACGATCAATCTCAACTTAAATCCTTCCTACACTTTCTCCACTCACTGCCCACTACTGGAAGTTACTACACTTTCTCCACTCACTGCCCACTACTGGAAGTTACTACCACTTTCTCCATATCTCACGCATGATCTCAGGAAGTTGAGATAAGAAACATCTCCTATAAATAGACAAGAGACTCACAGAGAAAGGGGTGGATTCTTCATCCCGAAGTTCTGCCAAAGTTTCATCAAAGTTATTTATCGTTACTTTTATTTTCCTTTCCATTTTCCTTCAGTTCAGAATATTGTATTTTCTTCCTGTACCTTTTAACTCTCGCCAAAGTAGAATCCTGCCGACATTGTGGGGGACTACCCAAGGATTTGAGATCAGTACAATTTACAGGTTTTTTTATTAATTGAATTACTACTTTATTTCTGTTATGATGCACACTTTATTATTCCGTTGTTTATGTTTATTTCTGTTCGCATTAATTATCATGTCTGGCTAAGTTAGTTTTATCGGTATGTAACTGAATTAGTAGGATAGGATTCGATAGTAACCGGCATCTTCCCTTTTTACAAACAACCTTTCTGGCCGTAGTGTTTAAATTTATTTACTGAATAAACTTCGTCGCGAAAGCGAGAACTTATTTAAAAGTAGTTTTGCCACGAAAGTGGGAAATTAATTAAGGTACGAACCAACAAGCGAAAGCTGCGGCAAGACCAGATAGTAAACACTAGGCATTTGTTTTAATAACAGCGAAAGCACTTTAAAATGGATTAGAACCTAGAGATTTCCAAAAAGTAGTTTTAACCCCGAATGGGACAGCGAAAGCGTACATTCGGCCCTTAGAATTATGACTAGCGTCAACAACCATCGTGAGATGAAAGTCTTCAGATCACTATTTTCTTCTGAACAATGTTTGCAAAGAGTAAGAAGCATCGGTGACCTGTCGAATCCCAGATAACTAAGTCTTTGCATACCGATATCCTTTACCGCATTTCTCTAAACCAATTTTCTTTATTTCTTTTGCATTTAATTTCATTCTCATTCAATTTTCCTAATTCCAATAGCCTTAGCTTTACGCCGTAATAATAGATAACGGTAGATTGACATTGGTCTCTGTGGGTTCGACAATCTTTTATATTACTTCGATATTTCCGTGCACTTGCGGAGCGATCAACTATGCTTAGGGAGAATGGCAACACACTGGTTGGACTAACCAATGCTCTTTTTATATGCCTCCCTCTCCACCTCAATATTAACCTGGTAATTCTTAAGTCCTTGAAATGTTAAGGAATATGAAGCTTCAACACGATAATTTTGCAGCTCTTCAAGAGGAAAGGTTTACAGCTACGCAGGGGTAAATTCAAGCACAAAGTGATAATTTTGATTTGTTTTCTTCCATAGTTTTAAGCAGGTTTGATGCTATGGTTGAAACGGTAGCAAATCAACATCGATCTCTTTCTGTTATCTTCAATATGCTCAACAGGATTGTGCTTGACTTCATTGAATGACAAGATGAGCAAAGAGCACCACATCAGGATTACTCCTTCAGAGGGTGGGGTCACCCACATAGGGAGAGAAGACCATAGATTGTTAAGCTGTGTTGGTGTTGTGCATTTCATTTAGCATGTTTTTGTGTCTTTTGTTTGGTTATTTTGGTTGACTTGAAAAACTTGTAATGAACTACTTTTGATGTATAATGCACTGAGTTTGCTTCTTTATGTTTCATGTCTTATTTAAGTCTATATCTCTAGCTTTAACATCATTATATGTGAATGTTTGTTAATGTTTTATCTGTTGCAAAAAGTATGATTTCGTACTTATGAATATGTTTTAATTATGAATGACCTATTGCTTCACTCTTTTTAATGTTGTCAAAGAGGGAGAATACAAAAGCAAGTGCTTCACAAAGATAGCTCAGAATTTTACAATGCATACAGTCAGGGGGAGAATTCTTCACAAAGTACTCGATGTGTCGAAGGTTTTGCCATCATAAAAAAGGGGGAGTATGTGAGGGCAAGGTTTCTTAGTCCTTGTTTTAATGATGTCAAAACTTGTAATATCTCGTATTTGTGTACTTTGAGTTGTGTCATCACGTCTTAGATTGCATTCATTCTCAATATGCATATAATAATCCACATACGTGCGCCTATGCATATAGTATCATCCTATATATGAAAATTGTGCATTGGATCATGTTGGATACCTTAGGTCAACTCAAAAAGGGCTTTAGGTCAACTCAAATACTTACAAAGACATGTTTGTAGCATTATGGTGTCTATGCATTGACTCACAGAGGTGTGAAGGTCAACATGCTGTTACATAAATCAATTGTTGCTCTCGGGTGTCCTTGCATCGACCCACAAATGTGTGGAGGTCGACGCATACTGTAAGAAAAATAATCCTTTGCTCTCAGGTGCCTTTGCATCGACGCATGGATTGGTTCAGGTCGATGCATGGCGGGAATTTTTGTGCATATTTGCATTCGGGTGTGCTTAGGTTGACTCATGGAGTGCTGAGGTCGACCTCTTGCTCACTTAAACATATTTTTTTGATTCTTTGTGTTCCAAAAAGCTGTTAATTCAGTTATGTGGTCTTGGTCTCATATATATTCATATCCATCATCTTTTGTGATATAGAACAAGAAAAGTGAAAATATACACTGCATTTGCTCATCATCTTCATTCTCACACTTGCATTCTTCAACAATTACACATAATCATTTTTGTTGATCTTTGCATTGTCGAGGTGATAACGTCCAAACTTAGGATTTATATATCATGGTTTGGGTTGAGAATACATTGGGTTTTCTTGAATAAAACTTTTGGGGTTTTGTCCTCCAAGATCTTGAAGATTTGGGTGTTTTTGCACAAATCTTTACGTCATAGAACGGTGGGTTCATTTAAGCAAGTAGCGGTAACTGGAGGATTGTGTCGAAAGATTTAAGCTCGAACCTCTTGCAATAAGAATCAGCCGAGTGAAAGGCTTGAATAATGGTGGGTTCGTTCAAGCAAGTAGCAGTAACCGAAGGTTTGATCGAAGAGTTTGATGTTCTTGATTTGGTTGGAATTAAGGAGAGATAAATAGATAGAATCAACATCAATAATTGGGTTTAAGTGTGTGGTTGCTATAACTTCTCTTGTACAAAACTTTGCAACTTGATATTATAAATATCTCAATTCTAGTTTTAGAATTGGAGAAAGACGTACCCGAAGCGAGGACGAAAAGAAGAACTTCATACACAAATTCGGTGTCGTTCTCTCTTTACTTTGTGTTGTTAACGTTTGTGTGATATCAATTATTCGGTAATTTTCTGTTATAGTGTAGTGCTGAAAAACTATTTTTAAAACTCATTGCAATTACTTTGATTGTAATTGTTGAAAATTCTACACTATCATTTCATAGGAAATTGAACTTGGGGTGTTGTGCACACCAAGTGTTCGACATATTGATTGCACACAAACTGTTTGTGAATTTGTCAACTTAGTTTTACCTTATTATTTCATTGGAAATTGGTTTATTCAAAGTGGTATTAATTTGGATAATTGATTATGAAAATTGTTGATTCGTTTATCTCATTGATTTCATTCCATATTGGCTACGCATATCCGATCTTACCAATAACAGTTCGTTTAGACAATTAAAATCCATGGTCGCTTCCGCATGTTTTTGAAACAATTTTTAAGCGCCGATTTTTGTTAAAAATTAGTGATCTATTCAACCCCCTTCTAGATCATTGCCATCTTCAAACACCTTTTTATCCTCATTCCTTACATTTGACTGTAATGACAATGGGTTCATCATTGTGAGGGTGGATTATAGATGCATCTTTCTCTGAGAAAGTGATCACAGCTTTGGACGCTCCTTGGCTCTCATCCTCAGAGAGATCCTTCACGTTCAGTATTTGACGGGCATATCTTTTGCGAGCGGATCTCGTTTTTCCATCTCTGGAGAACCCTCTGGCTATGGTATTGAGCGTGTGGCGCATCGCCTTGCTGTCTTTTCCTTGGGATGCTTCTTTAGCTTTATTATGCTCTGGGCTTTTGGAACCTTCTCACCCGTGGGAACCATGTTTCACTGACTTCCTGGAAGAGTTGCCTTTCACATATTTCTTGAGGTGACCCTCCTATATTAGCTTTTCAATCTCCTTCTTGAACTAGTAGCAGTCCTCGGTATGGTGCCCTTTGACTCTGTGGAACTTGCATTATATTCTCGATTTGGATCCCATCATCTCGGCCTTGGGAGTAGGCGGTGTTGGGATCCTTTAGAGTTGAAGCAATTCGCTTCAGATCTATTCTCGGCGGGTGTTCAGGGGCATAAAGCTTTCCATAAACTTCCCTGCACTTTTGAATGCAGAATTGTCTTTCACGAGTGAGATGTAGTTGTTTTTCCTCGGATGATGCGAGCTTTCAGTGACACATACGTACTCTTTGACATCGCGAGACTTCTTCTCTGCGTTGCTTTCCTCGCTCTTGATATAGCATTTGGCCTGGTTAACTACCTCAGCCAATGTGAGCATCAACTTTTGGGTTATGGACTCATTAATGTGTCCCCCTTGAGGCTGTTTTGAAACGCCCCTATAAACATATCTTGATTCCGTGAGAATACCTTGATGGTGACTTCGTTGAAGCGGGTGAGGTAGTCCCTTAGTGATTTTGATGAACCTTGTTGAATGTTGAATATGCTCATGATGGAAATCTTCCTGTGGCGATTGGAGACGAATTGGTGCACGAGTTTCGTCACCAGCTCTTGGTAGCTAGTGATGGAGGCACTAGGAAGGCCCATGTACCACTAGAGGGCAGTCTCTCTGGGAGTTCTTCACGGAAACTTGCAATTGAGGAAGTTGGGGGCTCTTATGATGCTATATGCGTATTGATGGAAGTGACAAGCTTGTAGGGGTTAATGCGTCCATCGAACTTGGCTAAGGACGGAGGCTTGAACCACTTAGGGATAGGGGCTCCCCATATTTTACCCGATAGTGGCTAGGGATACAACAGTTCTGCCGCTTCTCGGAGATTGCCCTCCTGCTGGCTTTGTCTGATGATATGGACGTCATCTTCCATCATCTGGTTATGGCAGAACAATTTATCCATGGTGGCATCCATATCCGCTAGGGCGTTGACATCACTGCTACTGCTAGTACCTTCTGGCTTAGGGGATTTATCCCTTCTCTTAACTATCGCCAAGAGAGGTTAAAGTCATAAGTGAAGGCTGATAGTGAAAAGCGTGATGGTGATTAAGAGTATGTGACCTAGGTTATTTTTACTAGGGCCACACAGTGGGCACCATTATACTTGTTAAAAAGTACAAAAGGTGCATGTTCTCTCTGCAAGGGCAGTGAGACTCAGATGCCTTAGTAGGTATATTATGATTTGGTAAGTGAGGGATTGCCCACAGATGCGAGAAGTTCTATATGGTGTTTATTGAGGTTATCTGAGGGACCAGCTCATGTGAGGCGAGAGACCCTGTATGGTGGTCGGCGCTGCTAGAGTGCAGGCGAACAATTGGATTGATAAGATATTAGGGCTACCGGGAGCGTGAAGCTCTTTCATTATTGGGCAATATATGTGAAAGATAGAATGTCCATGTTTCCCTTAAGAGAAGGTATATTTATAGAGGCCTCACGGGTCTAGGTTTTCTACCTTATGGACGTGGTCTCAATCGCTCCCCCCATGTTAGGGGAGGTTGTTGACTGTCTATCTTTTTGGAGTTAGTGGAGACTTTCTCTTTACTTGACTCCTATGTTTACCTTATATTCCAGGACGCGTCATGTTTTTTTTAAATACCTTATATTCCCTCGGTTTCTCAAATAGCTCGGGGAAAACTAATTCAGAACATGCTTCGAATCCTAGCAAATGCAATTTATATTTTTATTTCTTTAAAAGTTGTTCCTTTTTATTTTATTATTTATCTGTAAATTAAATGATCTTTTCCTTCGTCTTCTTTAATAACCGAGGGGTTTAGATAATCATATTTTATTATAAAAACACTCGTAAACCCTAAGTCTAACTCATATATAGCCGCTCCAAACTTGTACACATCATTGTTGTTTCCACCTCTTGCAAGGCCATTTTTATATTTTGAAATAACCTTTCTATGCTTTCAATCAAGAAAAAACTTCATAATTTATTGCTTTTCTCAGTTGACAACATTGAGAAATTTATTCATAAACATACTGTAAATTGGAAGCAATATTGTTGTTTCAAAATACAAATTCTTGTTTGAATATTGCCACTTTTCACCTCGATTTTGTTTAACGAAAAAACTCCATAATTTACTATTTTTCTCAGTTGACAATATTGAGAAATTTATTCATAAATATACTGTAAATTGCAAGCAATATTGTTGTTTCAAAATATAAATCCTTGTTTGAATATTGCCACTTTTCACCTCGATTTTGTTTAACCATCGAGGTGAAATTATATATATATATATATATATATATATATATATATATATATATATATATATATATATATATATATATATATATATATATATATATATATATATATATATATATATATATATATATATATATATATATATATATATATATATATATATTACTTTGTAGCGTTCAGTTTCATTTTACCTAAAAACATATGATAAAACAACTTCCACAAAATCCCAGCGAAGATCTCTAAACAACGAGATTTCTAAATACATATCATCCTCCAACTCTTGGAAAAGTAAGGAAATACGAAGATGATATGTGTTTGGGATTCTTGTTCGCTTCTTTTTCTTCTTCTTCTTCTTCTTCTTCTTCTTTACATATCTGGTATGTCTAACATTACTATTCATGTTACATTAATGTTATTGTTGTTGTTGAGACCTCTTAGATGTTTAATCTTGTTGTCATTGTTTAAACTAAGATTGATGTTATAGGTTGTTGTTTTGGTTGAAATAAATATTTGGTTTATTGAGATTGGTGTTATATGTTTATTGTTGTATTTTTGTTGAGATATTTGTTTTTAGTTGTTGTTTAGATTGAGATAATGTTAATGTTGTTGTTATTTATTATTGTTTTCTATTTGTTAATATTATTCTTGTTGTTGTTTAGTTGGTATACTTAGCAAAATTTTGAAATCTATATGTTTAGGGTTTATTTATTTTTATTGAGTTTGCTTTTGAGATTGAGGATAAGATTATGTGTTTTGTGATTCTTTGTGCAATTCTCATTGTTCCTCTAAATATGTCCGAGGACATTATAGTCACATAAAATACAGTTGAGTTTATAATATCTAATGTCAATTGTTTGTTAACTAATCCTTTTTTGAACATATAATCTATTAAATTGTTTTTTAGATATAATAATACGAACAATTATAATGTATTTAAAAAACATCTTACATTAATCAATGTTTTTCGAGCATTTTACAACTCATCATTTATCTCACATTCTTTAGTCGTTAAAATATCTTCAATGCTTTTAGTTTTCGCTTAGCTTTCTTCCATACTTGTTGAGTGAACAAATATGAAAGAAACTTCAATTCATAGATTACATTTCTTATAAGTTATAAGTTTTATCAAACATTTCAACTAGCTTGTCAAACAAATAATTTTCTAGGAATATGTTAGATTAAAACCAAATATGAGTAAGAATAAATGTTAATGCTACTCAGATATAAGGATTGTTTTTCAAAGAGCCGACTAAGAGTCATATACTAGACTACACTGTCCAAACACTGCCATCCCCATGTACCAACTCTCTCCCAAGTTCAATGCTAAAAAATTCTTTATATTATCCTTCAAATCGAACTTAGTAGAAATTGACAAAGACTATAATTGAAGTTGTTAGTATAGTAGTAAGAGATGGGTATATTATTCCTTAGTCCCACTCTGTACCAGAAAAAAGAAAAAGATAGTAAAGCATATACAAGAAGAGGACAAAATGTGGGCACCAATTGTTTTATAGTTTGTAACGTAAATAAATTTGCCAAATTGAGCCCACTTGAATCATCAAACCTAGCTGGAATATTATTTACCAACCAACACCTTAATCTCTTGATGTTTCATTATGCCATATTGTCATGCCTTTATCAAATCAATACAAGAAAACCAACATATATACCTAAATCTTTTCTAATCTAGTACCGGATTCATTTCATTTATTCTTTGGTGATTTTTTAATATGATATTATATAAGAAAGCTTGTATTGTTATGTTAATTATTGTTTTATGACTTTAGAGAACAGGAATCAAACTAAAAATCATGTCCACCAACCTTATATAATTTTGTATACCATATAAGTATCATCATCAGTGATTCAGTTCTGTTCAATTATATAATTATTATAATTGTATATTACCTATCTTATACTAGATCAACGTGACAGAAAACAAATAAATTTGAAATCCAAGATATGTTCTTTCAATCATGTTTAGATTATTCACAATTTATGGGTTATTTTTATTAGAAAGACAAAATGAATTCAACATTTTAGACATATTCGTTTTATCCACGGATAAAAAATTTAAATCTGCATTTTTTAATGTGTTTGTTTCGTCATTTTTTTATATAAAATTTTTGCCTGCAAGAATACTATTATAATTTTGTTTTTATATTTTTAAGTTTAAAATATGTAAGATTTACTGAATTTCACCATCATTTTTTATAAATTGTATCAAAATTTTAAGTTTGCACTCTCAATTATATTTGTTTTTCCGCGCCTTACGAGTTTTGGATAGCCAACTTAAATGAGACAATTGCCCTTTTACCCCTCCTAATTTATATCTTTAAGTGAAATAATTACTTTGACACAAATGATAGTTATTTAGGCGCAATACAGAAATAATACTCTCTTGATATTAAAATAAGTGTCTATTTTTAGAAGAAAAAAAGTTGTTCTATAATAAATATTTCTTTTATTTTTCAAATATAATATTAATTAATTTTATTAACTTTACTCTTAAAAAATATTGTATGCGCTGCTATTTTCCGATTAGCACAATTTTATTAAATTATTATATTTATTTATTTAATCATTATTTTTTTAAAAAATTTATGTGTAACACTCTAAAATATTTTAATTTTAAATGAGAGGAAGTACATGATTTAATTATTTTTTTATTTAATTATGTTAAAAAGATACATTAATTTACTTGATTAATTTTTTTATTCTACTTTTTGTATGAGTATTTTGTGTCTTAATTTTTGTGACCAAACACTCTACTTTTAAACCCATTTTATTGGATAAACTCTAATCTAGAATTGTTTGATCAAAATTAAATGGTACTTCTTTGTTTAAAAATAGTATAGTTTTACAAAATGAACGAAGATTATTATTTTTTAATTTTATTATTTATATATATTATTTTTAATATATATATAAAATAAATTTAATAAAAATATAATATCTTATGACAATATTATTAATGATATTAAATTATTCATCGCGGAAGGCAGAAAACTTATAAAATCATAAATGATAAAATAAGTACACAAAAAGAGAGGGCAGACATGTAAAAACACAAGAAAACGTTGGCAATCCCAAAAACCTCTCAGAAGATGCCAACAAAATAGCAAATGGTTTTTCAATTCCCCAACAAATTTCACACTCTTAGCTGTGTTCTAAACAGTGGGCCATGCACGTGTTTACTCCCTCACTTCACATCATCACTCTTCTCTTCAAACGATCCCTCCTTTATAACCAACCTTCCTCCCCTCATCTTCTCATCACTCCTCTCCCCATTTCCATTTTTCTCATTGACACATTTCATCAAACACCTTCCCCTCTCCCAAAATGGCCAAGCTTGCAAAACTAACAAAACTCAAATCCGCCATCAAAAGATGGCCATCCTTAACCAAACTAACCCGCAACAGCAGCTCCGTGTCTTCCTCCTCCAAGCAACACGAACACGAACACGAACAACACCTTCACGCTGTCTTCGTCGGAAAGTCGCGGCGACGGTACCTCGTGAACTCTGAAGTTGTTCAACATCCTGTTTTTCAGGAGCTGGTGGATAGGTCTTGTTGTGAGGATGGTGTTGTGGTTGTTTCTTGTGAAGTTGTTTTGTTTGAACATTTGTTGTGGATGCTTGAGAGTGGGGGAAATGAGACACAGTTGGGATCCATGGATGAACTTGTTGAGTTCTACGATTGTGGTGCATGTTGATTATGCTTTGGTGACATAGCTAGATAGTAATAACAGTAAGTAACTGACATCGATTGTTTTGTTTTGTTTTGTTATGGTGATTAAAAGAATAGGTGAAGTGGTCAATTGAGATTGATTAAGTGTATTTAAGTGGTTTTATTTATATATATATATATATATTATACTATTGCCATGAGCATTGTGTTAAGCATAAATAATGATTTTGATGTATTTTTTTTATTTTTAACTTAATGTGCTCTGAGTTATATATTTGATTTTTTTTTTCATTTCTTAAATCTCAATTACATATTTATTATGAATAAGTGCTAATTGTCATCAAGTCTTGTTACAAACATAATATTGATATGGTTTGATTTTTTTCTTCTTCTTTTATTAGCATTGTCAAACGAATAAGAAACTTAGTTGCCTTCTTTTTATAGGCGATAAAAATAATTATTTTAAAATTTTGATTTATTGTTTGAGGGAATACAATATTGTTATGTATGAATTTTTATATTTTTTTTTTATAAAAGAACAATTGTTTCTGATGTTAAAAAATTAAAAATCTGAAAGACAAATGATATAAAATTATATTGATTGGTGGAATATGTTTTCTCATATTTGATCACTTTACTTGAATCAAAATTGAGACTACCTCACAATAAAACCTCAAACCCTCAATCTCACTAGTGTCGAAACCTCAATCATGCTTATACATGTATGTTTCTCTCCTACCCACTCGTACACTAGACATTTGTTGGCCTAAGTGCCGATTTCTCCTTCTGTGGATCAGTTAAGAAATTCACGAACATCTATTTCTTTCATAGATACTCTGCCCTACCAAAATATATCAAATAAGATATATCTAACAAAATTATGTATGTATTTGAAGCTTGTAAGCTCCATGCAGTATTTTGTGTGTTCCCTAAATGTAGCCAAACATATCTTGTTAGATCATCATGAGGAGCATCCGCGAGCAACACACAAGTGAAAGAGATACCTCATATTCACCAAAAATCTTAAGGTAATAGAGTTATGGATCTTTTCACTTATAAAGTGCTAAACCTTCACTTTTTTAAAAAAATATGAGACTTTCAACTCTTTCTTGTACAAAACAATCATGCCCTCAAAAGTGAGTCCATCCATTATTCTCCTCTTCAAGCGGAAGCTTTTTTCATCCACATACACGTGTATCTTCGTTGGGACACTTCAACGAGACACACCGTCTGGCCATAGACTTGTCATGAAGATTTTTGATACAAGGAATCAATCCCTTAATTGAACTATCAACTCTGGTACCACTATTGGGTCATCATGAGAAGCATCAACATTGGATCAAAAGCAACACGCAAGTAAAATAAACACCACATATTCACCTAAAACTTTAAGGTGATAGGTGTATGAGTCCTCTAACTTATAAAATGTTCAACCTCCATTTTCTAAGCAATGTGGAACTTGCAACTCACACTTGTAGACATCACATCTTGCGACAAACGATACAAACCACATTAATAAGAGATAGGAGAATAATAACTTAATATTTAAAGATACTACAATACTCTTCATGGGACATATGTTGGCCCAATCGATCAACAGGAATAACAAGGAGAAAATCTTAAACATACACTTCTTGCAAAGAACAAAATCCTACTTTATACGTTGTGGTCATGTCAAACTTTATATCTATATCTTGAATACTTTTATTAAAAATGGCATTCTTCAAAATATATTGTGCTTTATGAGGGATGATGTTCTTGTTAGTAAAAACGGTTAGATCTGTTCATAACTTTATTATTTCTATCGATATAGAAATCGAGAACATAACTCTAAAATGATCCCTATGAGTCGATATACCATCAACTTATATCCCTTAAGTTCATATCAGAATTCAATCAGAAAATAAAAGCGGAAGCCTACCTGAATTTTCCATTGAAATCGTTGAAGATTGTGGGTATGTGATATTTCGATTTATAGAGTTGCTTAGGGTTTCTTGAATCTCCCCTGATGGGATGAAGAGAGAAAACATGATAAACCGTATTTTGATCGTTCTCTATAAATGGGGACCATAACCCATTTAAATAATCCTAGGGTTATTTCTTAGTTTTCAATATTTTAATTTGGCCCCTCATCAAAATATATATTAACTTATGCTATCTACACAATAACCTGACCTTTCATGACATTTATGCTTTTAGCCACAAATTTACTATTATATTAATTAGACCCCTTTAAGTTTCGACTAATTAAAATAATGACATTAACTTCTTACATGTTACACTTGTGATCCAAAATTATAACAATCTCCTACTGGTCACATATGTAACTTTACATGCGTGTTAGACATTATGAGCTCAAAATTTGCCATTACATACTTCAAGCATATTGAAATTATCTTGTCCATTAATCGTGCCACTATTCAGAACCAAAGTGATTTTTGTTATATCAATCATAACTAAATCCATCAATGATCACTGATAGTGACACAACTAAAAGATATAGATCCATCATAAAATATGTAGCACGAAAATCACATGAAGTTAGTCTGTATATGTCGATTTCCAAATGGTCATACTTTACTCTAGTGAGATCATTCAATAAATTTATTATACAAAATGTAAACTGATAACTATCAAACTTTATTATTTTGGAAAATATTTGAAATTATATTATGCATACATAATACCAAACACAAAACATAAAATTCATAATAGACTAACTCCCACTAAACCAAAGAATGTGGTTTAGTGGATGTTCCCGTATAAAAAATTGAATTTAATTTGAGATTGTAAAATTTGTAGCCCCCAAATCTTTAAGAATAGCCCATAAAGTAATTAATCACTGTTTCGGGGTCCAATTTATTTTCATTTGGCCTATAAGGCCTTGCGCAGCTGGACATCCCCACACATGAAAATGTTTGAGACTAGACTTTCGCCCAGTCCAAAGTTCATAAGGTATTTTAGCAACTTCTTTTGTTGGTAATCTATTTAGAATATAAGCTGCATTCTTTATTGTCTCTCTCTAGAGTGACTCTAACAAGATAGAATGGAAAATCACACTCCTTATCATATCCTTAAGAGTCCGATTTTGTCTTTCAGCGGAACCATTCACGCTAGGAGATCCTGGCATGGTGTATCGTGGGACGATTCCACATTCCTCCAGGTATTTGGCAAAAGGTCATGGACGTTGTTCACCTGAACCGCCATATCTACCATAATATTCACCGCCACGATCAGATTTGACTTTCTTAATTCTTTTGTTAAGTTGATTCTCAACTTCAACCTTAAACGATGTGAACACATCCAATGACTGGGACTTTCATGTATAAGAAATATGTACGCGTATCTAGAATAACCGTCTATGAATGATATAAAGAATTGTTGACAATTTCAAGAAGGTATTGAAAATGGTCCACAAATGTCTGTATGTACCAATTCTAAGATATTCGTAGCTCTATATGCACCAAATTTATTTATTTTGGTATGTTTACCTTTAATGCATTCAACACAAATATCAAAGTTTGTGAAGTCAATGGAATCCAAAATTCCATATGACACTAGTCGCTCAACTCTATTTTTAGAGATGTGACCTAGGCGTTTGTGTCATAATGCTCTTGAATTATTATCATTAATTTTACGTTTAGTACCTCGTGATTCCACATTCAAGGATTCGCCATAGGTAGTTATTGTGTCAAAAAAAATATAGATTATCATGACCCATAAGTGAATCTGTTCCAACAATGTTTGAATTGAAAGAGAACTTGAACATACTCTTTCTAAATGAACAAAAATAATCTGATTTGTCCAAATAAAAAACTGATGTCAAATTTCGTCTAAATGACGGAACCACAAAAGTATCTTTAAATTCAAATAAAATCTAGTACACATTAATAATCTAAAATGACCTATAACTTCCACCTCCATCGACTTGCCATCTCCAACATAGATGTATCTTTCAACATCATTTGCCTTCCGGTAATTCAGGCAACCCCTCATTGAGACACTGATGTTAGTAGTTGCACTAGAGTCTAACCACCAAGTGTTTCCAGGTACTGAAGTTAAATTGACCTCAGAACAAACCAAACCATGACTCATGTAATTGGAGCGATCCTACTTCTCATAATCTTTCCTCTGTTCAGAGATATCAAATTCCATAGGAGAAGGAAGTTGTTTCATCCTTAATACAAGGTCAAGATCCATGCAGCCAAGAATAAGTTCCATGTTCTTATTCCAATCCTTCAAATTTGTCTCATTAAGGATCGAAATTGAATTCAGATTAACAGATATTGAAACAATTGTAGCTGAAAAATAGAACATAATAAACACTATAAGTATGCTCGCATAAAAAATTAAATTATCAGTTTGTTCAAATAAAGGCATAACCCATCTCAAGATACCTAGTGCACCATCAATATTGAGTCTTTGAAAAATAATATTAACTGCTAGTAGTACTCTTGTTGTAACGATCAAACATTGATAATAAAAAACATGTTGAATAATAAACCCCTCTTTGGATTAATTTATTATTCACATTTGAAACCTTATAATTATCACATATTTACCATCATGGACGCGTATGAAAGTCGGCAAACTACCAACTGTCTTTTGGGTTAATTGATACTCGCATGGACAAACATACACACAACCAGAAAATTATTCAACATTTTGCATAAGCAGTCTCCATAAAAGAGGCCACTTTGCCGACTTTTTCATTTTAACAACTCACGAAAAGAAAGGTTAAATTAAAAACCATAGCCAAAACTTGAACAAAATTACACCAAAGTTAATGATTAAATAAAATAAATTATTACCATATTATTCATAATGTTATTAACAAATTATTAGAATTCAATAATTTTAATATTTCTACATACAATGCTCTATGGTTAGACATAAATAATTTTTCCAAAGGTAATATAATGCAGTCATCTCAAGAAGCATATTTACTCATGTAATGAAAAGTTTTGGAATCACATATATAACAATTGTTATCGAACTTTATCCTAAATTACCGGAATTAAACCACATATATTATTAATTATAATAATATAAAATATATTAAACTGATGTATATGAATGAATGCTTTCAATATACAGAAAACTATCATGAATGTATACAAATCAAGCCGCAAATATACACACAAAAAAGGAAATTAACAGTATTATTATACACACTTTTATTCAAAATTCCACCATATTAAAATAAAAAACTAATAAAAATTTGCATAATCACAAATTTATATGATAATTATAATCCTGATTACTATCACCAAAACATAAACTTTATATAAATTGTAAGATTAAAAACGAAATCTCAATTTTAAAATTCTGATATGAAAGAAATCTGAAATTCAAATTGAATCAGATATGAGTAGCTCTTATACCACTTGATATGTTCATAACCTTATTATTTCTATGGATATAGAAATCAAAAACATAATTCCAAAATAATCCATATGATTCAATATACCATCAACTTGATATTAGAATTTAATTGGAAAATAAAAGTGGAAGCGTACCTGAATTGCCATTGAAATTGTTGAAGGTTATAGGTATGTAATCTTCCGATTTGTAGAGTTCCTTATGGTTCCTTGAATCTCCTCGGATGAGGATGAAAAGAGAACACCTGGTCAACTGTATTTTGATCATTATCTACAAGTGGAGATCATAACTCATTTAAATAAGAGTTAAATATGTTTTTGATCCCTATAAATATCTCACATTTTATTTTTAGTCCTTTAAAAAAAGACATATTTTGGTCCCTACAAAAATTTTATGCATGCAGTTTTAGTTCTTAATATTTTCTAAAATTTTGAAAACCATTTAATTATCCCTAAACTTTTATATTTTTGAATAATATTTGTCATACATGTTCAGATTACTATAAAATATTTTTTTACAAAATTATATAATTTTTTAAAATGAGAAGAATTACATATGAATTTTTTAAATTTCAAAAGATAATAATAAAAGTAATGAAAATCTCGACTTATAAATCAAATTTTGAGTTTTTTTTTTTTGAGAAACTTTTTATAACGTTCTAAACATATCTGCAAAATAATAATTCAAAAATACACATTGGTTTAACAATAGTGACTAAAACGACGTGCATAATTATTTTGTAGAGACCAAAACACGCTGTTTTTTTTATAAGGACAAAAAACAAAATTTGATAATTTTATAGTGAGCAAAAATATATTTAACCTTTTAAATAACACTAGGAATATTTCTTAGTCTTCAAAATTATAATTTGGCCCCTCATTAAATTAGATATTGACTCATGATATCTACAAAGTAACTTGACCTTTAATGACATTTATGCTTTTAGCCACAAATTTAATATATACTAACTCCGTTCTTTTATATAAGAGACAATTTATTTTTTAGGTTCATTGAATAATCAATTTATTTTGTCAGTTTATAGATTAGATACATTGATTATTCAATGAATTTTAAAAGTGACTTGTTTCTTATAAAAATAAACAAAGATAATATTAATTAGACCTCTTTAAATTTGACTAATTAAGTTAATGACACTAACACTATAAATATTGCATTTGTGACACAAAATTCTAACAAAAACAGCTAAAGTTAATATCTAGAATCGCAACACTGACATTATATCTAATTGTCTCTCAATATGTGCTCCGATAACATATAAAAGTGGACATTATTTTTCGGGTTCGAATATACAATCTCACACATTTATAATAATTAATTATTAATGTGTTGAATATGTTAAAAGAATTACGGTTAAATTTCTTTTGTAAACATTTAACGGATTATTATTTCAAAAACATGAGTTTGCTTTATTTTTAAATAATCATATGTGAACTTCATTTTCAAAAATATTTGATATCTGAGTACTTTTAATTATTAAGTATCATTTAAAAGTATTATAAATATGATTTTTATGATTAGATATTATGAG